>BTCW01000007.1:27220000-27820000 GCA_033239725.1 Echinochloa phyllopogon
AATGCGAAGATGATAGGGTTCGATACATATCCAATCATGGAGCTGACAAACAGAGGAAGCATACGGAGTACAATCTTTGTCTCCTCCACCTTCGTCATACTGCAAAGTGACCAGGCTCCTTCTTTGCCATAGTTAATGCAAGCTTTATTGAGGAATCTAGCAAGATGCATGGAATAGTTTATAATAGGCAATATCAACAAGGTAATATGCATCCTATAACTAGTAATCTGCAATGAATATGAATCTTACTTGAGCATATCTGTTTGGGGCAGTACTTTAATGGAGCCTCGTTCAGCACTGCTTTCCTGTGCTTCTTCCAGCTCCTCCGGCAGTTCAAACCTCCTGTTTCTGAATGCAACCACAAGAACCTGGAAGATACAAAATTGTATGAACATTTAGAGCATATTTGTTAATTATTAAGGTAAGATTTTCTGTTTCAAACTAGGAAGGAGCATGACCTGCAGGATTCGAGTTAGAGGGCTTCCTTCAGGTACTTGGTTACGGTAGAAAGGAAGGCCAGCCGCAACCACAAGCAACCCCAGAAGAATTAGGATGGCACACAAACCAAGTCCAATGTCCCACCCCTTGTAGTTCTCAAGCCACACAATGAAAATTAGCCCCACAAAACCTCCAAAGGAGATACCAAAGGTGAACCAGTTAAAGAAGCTGGACTGTTGGCGGGACTCAGAGGGGTCTTCATGGTCAAACTGGTCTGCCCCAAGGGATGGCATGCAGGCACGCATGCAACCTTCACCAAACGCACTGATATACAAGGCTGCATAAAATAGTGTAGCGTTCCAACCATGGACCTCTTTGCAGTTATTCGGCTCAGCTTCAATGTTGCAAGGTGGTGGATGGAGTGAAGGAAGGTGGGCTTGCAGTGCAAGCAGTCCGTAGCCCTGCACGAGTGCATACATAGTCCCCATGAAAGGGTTCATAAAATAACTTTTACTCAGCGCATGTTTCATCAAGAACAAATCCAACATAGAAAACTTAACCACATAGAATTTGGGACTACTTTTGTATGGCTTTTCAAAGATGACAGTGAATATGTTTGGAATATACCTAGAGAACTAACTATGGATAGAGCGCATGGAAATCAGCAATCACATGCCACAACCATGACCTAGGCTATCTGTCCTCTTTATATACTATATTACTATTTCTAATACTTAGTTATTTTCTTTTTTACCCTTTCTTTTGTGGTTTGTGTTTGGTTTCATTTCTAGCCTACCCCAACTTGCTTGGGAATGAAGGCTTTGTTTTTGTTGTTGTTATTGAAACCATTTACTGTTTTCTATCTGAATTAGTGGACTTCACAGTAAGACTATGCCAGAGCAGGTATGCCAATGCGTTTTAAGTTTCAACCTGTTTCCCAAACAAATTTCAAGCCTATCACTGTTTTAGTAATGTGAATCAACGGCCATTCCCACCAAGCCAGATGGCCTGAAATTTGGTAAACGCAAAATCAGTTTATGTCTATAACCATCTGCATTTGAGCTTTGGGAAAGTACTTCCAAAAACTTCAGCTTCAGACAGGTCAGATCAGATCCTAACATGCATAATTGTGCCAAAATAAGAGCAAGTCATGCAAATTCAGTTTCTGGGATCTCGTTAGCATGCAATTAGTGGTTCTGTCTGCTTTTGGTAGAAAAGGCTGTATGCCTGGATCGCTATATAGACTTTGTTCTGGTAGTTTGTTGCAGATGCAGTAGTGTACGACTATGCGTCAGTTGTTTTCATTGCTTTCTTTGCTGGTATCAACTAGCTGTAAAATAATGTAGCTTCTGTTAACAGAAATTGAGAATAACTTTCCAAGTAAAAAAGAAAAAAGAAAATAAACCTTCGTGTAAAGATTTAAGTAATTCAGTTAGCCAATTTATAGCATTGTCTTAGGATACTGATGTTCTCTTATTCACTTCTCTAATTGAAACTACTACTGTGTTCACTACTATCGATAGGTTCACATTTAGTAACAGCAACAGAACATGCAAAATATCTTTATAGGCTGTAGCGAGTTGGAAAGACCAAGAAAAGAATTACCAGAAACTCCAATGGACCAAACAGAAGTATAGTTCTAGAACGAGTGATGTAAGAATCTGAGAGGAAAGCTCCTAGCAAAGCAAATCCAGATGTGGCACCAACAAAATTAGTGACTGTAGTTGCAGAGCCTGATACCCCCATATGCATTGTTCCTCGTAGATAGGTGACCAAATTCAGCAAAATCGGGACATTCACCATGCTTGTTACAACTGTCAGGACTGTAAGGGGGGCAACATGGAGGAGAGGAAGTTCGAAAATAAGAATATATTTCATCTGGGATGCATGTCTGCAAATGATGATTACACGCGTAATTCAGGAAGATAGATCATACAAGGAACTTAGCTTATAGAGACTTACAGTATATAAACCATGCTGCCTTGACCCCTCCATGCACCTCTCTCTTGATGGGGCTTCCTCTCCAGTCCACAAAACCTCCAATCGCCATGGTGCTACAGAAAATTTTCTCCCTCTTGATTATTTTCTTCCCAATGCATCCCTTGCAAACAAGAGGGGTATAAGTAAACAGATGGTCTGGATATTAAAATTCAAAGTGAGTGGGTGATGAACTAAAGATTCAGCTTAGTTTATGCCACTGCTACTCATGCCAGTATAGTACCTACTACCGACACCAAAGTTGACCTCCATCTCTCTTACTTCCTGCCGATTGAAGTTTACACACTACAATAAGAATAACTAATGATAAAAGAATAACCAGGGGCATGTAAAAGGGGAGATGTCTGTAAGTTAAGGATAAAGTCCAAATTACTCCCCTTAAGTATAGCGAAAGTCCAAATAACCCCATAAACTATGTTTTGGTTTAATTTACCCCCTAAACTATGTTATTTGGTCCAACTTTCCCCTTAACACAATTTGTCTTTTTTGTTTCTCCATGCACAAGATGAATTTTAATTTGAGACTTTGCAGGGAGGTAGTGAACATCATAATCTATATTAGAAAATATTTTACGAATTTTTCATCACTACTTTCTATATAATATTGTATTTTAAGGATAACTTTATTATTAAATATATTACCCTACCAAAACAGTGACAAAAAATTTATGATATATTTTTTTAACATGTCTTATATTGTCTGCTATAATTTTGCAAAAGTTAAACTTTAAATTCCACTTGTGCATGGAGAAACAAAAAAGACAAATTGTGTTAAGGGGTAAATTGAACCAAATGACATAGTTTAGGGGGTAAACTGAACCAAGAATTACTTTAGGGGGTTATCCAAACTTTAGCTATACTTGAGGGGAGTAATTTGGACTTTGTCCAAGAAAAAACAAGCACAGACATTGTTATAGCATGCCATCATTCGGAGTGTGATATTTGCAATTCAAATGTGAATAATTAATTATTTGAGCATCTTTGAAAACCAAGTTCCTTTGCATAGAGGTGCAGGTTAACTTCCGAACAGGAAATTCTTACGTCCGAGAAGCTGGCTATTTAGGTATATTAAAATCAGAAGTCTAATAAAAGAAAGAGGCCATCATAGGTTCCCTAAATCATATTGTTTCAGAAGATGGAAACCAAATAAATAATTAGTCATGGACAAGCACAATGACCAGATGTGCTAGAAAGAAGTGATAGAAGTAATAAGGGGGGAAAGGTCAAATGCAATTGCCATACTTGAGCACAAGTCCTGCAGAAAACAAACTACACAATCGTTTTCAACACTGACCCAGAATAAATGAAATTCTTGTTACAGACTTACAGTTACAGTGAAGGCATAGATTAACAGGGAACTAAGCACACACAGAGACTTATATATAGTATATAAGGCATAATGCTCTGTCTCCTGTATACACATCTTAGATGGGATCTACATCTATAGAGCCTCTAAACTCTAATTGACATGGTACTGCTGGAAAGTTTGTCCTCTTCCTCTTGATTACTGCTAGCCCATTGCATCTCTCACAAACAAGAATGATATAAAACTATAAATAAACAGATGGGCATTCAAATTCAAAGGGGTGATGGCATCAACATGATCAATCAGATATTCTGCCCTATTATGCAATTAATATTGCAAGCCCCATAGATACCAACTACCATCACAAAGTTGATTTGTCACCTACTTCCTGCTGACTGAAATTAGGATACTACAGCAAGCAATCACACTAAAACAAGAAGTCATTAACATCAAGGGACAAAACTCAGGAATATTATGATGAGAGAGGTCAGCAAGACGGTCGCGAAAAAGAGAGGTCAGCAAGTACAATATTGCAGATATTTGTTTCCACATGCCAAGATACTGAATTTGTATTTTGTATGTAATTAAATCATCATTTCACTGATTGTTCTGAGCAGCTATAACTTATGCACAGGAGATGCTGATGTCTGAAAGCAAGATAAAAAAAATGTATATAAAAGTACAGCAGAAAAGACAATCGGTGCCCCAGAATATATTGTTCTAAAAGACGAAGCCACAGATAAGAAGAAATGCAAGTTGTGCCAGAAAGGAACACCACGATCAATCAGAAAAACAGATTTAATTCAAGTATCACCATTACTAATACTTGAGTAGATAAGTCTTGGGATGCAAGATCAGTTGTTGACTTTCTGCTGAATAAATCATCTGCCAGAAAAATAGACTAAATTAAATTTCCACACACAGGCAACAAACTGAACTTCTCCTGTAGTGGGTACAACCACCTTACCATCAGTTCATCTCCCCGCGTTGAGTAAGTCCAAATAGTCTATGAACAGTTTCAGGCTCCAGGTTTGCATACGTTATTATCCTCTGTACAGTGTACACACTGGAGGAATAAATCAAATGAAATGTGATCTACAGATTGAGAAATTCATACACATGACCTTTTTTGTAATGGTGGGGCCCTGCCACCGGAGTCCACGAGCGCCGCGCCGCCGTTCGGCGAGCCGTAGCCGGTAGGTGGATATTATGCGCCCTCTCGTCTCTGCGCACCGCGCGTTCTCGACGCGCTGGCGCAGCCACCCGCTTCAGCATTTCCAGAGCAGCTCGGGGCCTCGAGCAGCAAGTGGAGGGAGCGCGTGGGGGAATCCGGAGGATGCTTTTACAGTTCTGAGCTCGCGGATTTGACGGAGGGCGGGCGCGAGATGCACCGCGGCGGCCGCCGGCGACCTTTGCCGGCTCAGTTGCAATGGGGGCATGTGAACTGAATATTTTCCAAAAAAAAACCGTTCGGATCGCGATATTTGCATATGGACCCCTGAATGCGAATTCGCGATTAATGATCGCGAACTGAATATTTTCAAATGGGTCCCTAGTTTAGACCCCCTTTGGAACATAGGATTCTCAAAACATAGGAATTGAATGTCATTGTATCTTAAATCCTATGTAATGAAGAAACACAGGAAAATTGTAGGAACGAGTGTTTGGATGGAGTCTAAGAAAATCAAAGGAATTGGAGGAGAGAGAGTGACACAAAGGAAAGTTTGAAACTTTAAGTTTCCATGAGGTCCAACCTCTTGGTAGAATTTCTCCAAAATTGCTATGAAACAAGCCATTCCATAGGAATTTCATAGGATTGATAGGAATTCAATCCTTTGTTTCAAAGGGCTTCATAGGAAAAATTCCTCTAGGATCTAAATCCTCCAAAATTCCTCTATTTTTCCTTTGTTCCAAAGGGGGGCCTTAGTTTGGCTAGTCTCCTCCCGCCCTCCCCTCGTTCGCCGCCGTCGTCCTCCTCGCCAGCCTCCGCAACCGCAAAGCCCCGAACAGATCAGGATCTACTCCCCTTACTCCTGCAGAAAGCAGAGGAGTGGAGGCACGCCAGCCCGATTCGACGAATCCGAGCGGAGGGAGCAGCCGCGCGCTCGAACTCACGTGGCCAGGAATGGCAGCATAGTTGGTTGGTAACCAGCTGCGAGCGCCCCTCCCACCTCCCGGTCCGCCGCCCGTGGCCGCCAATGCAACGATGGGGATTGGCTCCGCCATGAGAGGTGAAGCAGAGATCCCTATACCTATGCATTTTCTTTTCCTTCGAATTCGGTCAGTCTGCCATTCTGGCGCTGCTCTTGAAAGGTGGTCACCACAAAAGAATTCGGTCTGTTTATTTCTGCAGATTGTGATCGAAAAGGGGGTGCGAGAAGTGATTACTTGATGGATTGTGCACTTTAAGATAGCAATTGTTTTCATCTGCAGAGAATTTAGATGTATGGCAAATTGGTTTGGTTGGATAACTCCTCCTGCCAATCTGCTACTTCCTGTTCCTCGAAAAAAAAAATCTGCTACTTTCTACTTGGTTGACAGATAATCAGAGATTGTAGAATTTCTCGGCTACATAACTACATTACAATCTATATGATATCTATCAATCTATGGACTGATTATCAAAATTGGATGGTCTTCTCGACCCACCTACTGCATACTGATGCTTTTTGGATGGTTAATTTCTTCAGTTGTCATCGCCTGGTCCGGCAGTACTTACGCGTTGCAGCTTCCTGGCGTATCTCCTAGCCCAGAAAGTGTAATTGATCAAAGCTACTACCTCGAAGGCTGCCAGCAACAGGAAAAACTGATCAAGGCGTGTTCTGTTGAAGTTTGTTCCATCCAGCCAACCTCTACCTCCATTCCCATGCTTTGTCGCTCTGTTTGCGACCTGAATGAAGGCACAACAGGACCAGGCAGCCAGTCCAGCGAGAAAGGACTGCACTGCTGGTGCAATCGGCTTCAGTGCAGGAGGCGCCTCACTCTTGATGAACTCAGCCAAACCACCGAAGGAAGCTGCATCCATGATGCTTAGCAAAAAGAACTGGGTCACCAGCCAGAAGACAGACATTGGCACAACGGTTCCTGTCGATGTTAGCCCATACTGCTCTGCAACAGTCAATCTTTTTGCTTCCACGAATGTGGCGACGCATGCTGCTGCTGACCCGCAAACGGAACCAGCACCAATACGCTGCAGTGGAGTGATCCTACACTCGAGGCCTGTGGTTGTTCTTAGCAGCGGTGCCAAGATTCGGCTGTAGCATGGCTGCATCAGCATGTGGAATGCTGTTGGGATTGCTATAAGAGAGGCAGAATGTATCTGGATTGTTCCTACCCCTTTGTCCATTGTGCTGCTGCCAACTTGTATGGTTAATGTCATCAGCAGCGTGAAGGGCATGTAGATGAGCAAGCAGCTGACAAAGATTGGAAGCATTTGGGTGATAGCCTTTGTTTCGTCAACTTGAGTAGTGCTGCAAAATAAAATTGGCTTGTTTTAACCATCACGTGTCCAGGATTTATCCAAAACCTTTTCAGGGAGATTATGATTAGGATGAATTTTCAGAAAAAAAAGGTTAGGATTAGGATAAGACAGGACGCAACCCTTTGTTAAATGATTAAGTTTCCAGGGAAATGTGAGCAGTGAGGAACTTACCCAGATTTGTGGACACAGTCTGCACTGCTGGTTTCTTGGAGCTCAATATCATCTACAATGGCTTGGCTCTTCTTTGATGAAATGACAAGAACCTGTAGAGGTACCTGAATCAGAACTCAAGAATCTCCGTATGCTATTTTTTTTCTTTTATCTTGAATTATTGAGAAATAGTTGATCTTGATAATAAACTTGATTAAATTCCTTTATTGCTTAGAAGTAGTTATCTGCTATTTAAACATTATGAATAAGATGCAATGGTCTTTCAGCATTAAGCATTCAAGGCAAGTAATCACATATTGAAGCCTTTTATATTTCGTGATTGTAATTAACAAGTATACTGAATTGCAATAACAGAGGTATATTCCACACAAGTGTACCATATGAATTTTTACCTGCAATGTTCTAGTTAGAGGACTTCCAATAGGTTTCTGCATTCGATAGAAAGGCATTCCACTGGCTGCCACAAGCAGCCCTACAAGAACAATAAGTGCACATATCATAAAACCAATGTTCCAACCCAAGTTATTCTCGATCCACACCAAGAAGACCAAACCAATTATAGCTCCAAGAGAATTTGCAAACTTGAGCCAAATTAAGAACATACTCCTGAGCTGTGATTTGTTTGGGTCATTATTGCTGAACTGATCTACACCAAGGGATGGTATGCAAGAACGCATGCAGCCCTCCCCAACAGCGAACAATAGTAAGCTCAAGTAGAGCATGGACAAGTTCCAAACTTTAGCTGGCTCACAGTTGTTGGGTTCTTTGTTTGCCTTACAAATTTCAGGATGAAATGAAGGAAAGTGGGCTTGCAGTGCTAACAATGTATAACCCTGCATCATCAACAGAAACATTTTATAATTCGGCATATTTTTTTCCATCTGGCTTCCAAATCCAAAATACAATATTCTAAGAGCAATTATTTTGTACAGTAAAGTATTTTTATGGTATAAACTAGTTATGGTATAGCCTAAAAGAAGAAGCTAAATCAACAGGCTATGCTTTTGCTCTGGTAGCTCTACTTCCACATTGTAGCCAATATAGAAATGGTTTTGTTTGATATCAACAAGAATAGTTGTTAGCTAAAAAAAGGTATAACCGACTCAACATAATTTATTTTAACATGGAATTAGCTTGAGTAGTAAATTACCAGGACCACACAGGGGCCGAATACAAATATAGCAGTCGTTCGCTTGATATATGCTTCAGTAATGAAGTTCATCAGCGCAGCAGATATCAGCACAGCACCGACCAGGTAACCGATCACAGTTGATGAGGTCACAATATCCAGATGTAACGTCCCATAGAAATAGGCCACAATGCTGAAGTTTGAACTGCTAGGGCAGCTTCTTAACATGAACAGAACTGCAAATGACATAATCACATAACATTCAGCTCAAACTGTTTGATTGCAGCTTCTTCAAAGAGGCTGAACATCTAATTTCTAGAAGAAATGCTGATATGATCTGGAGTTCTGGACTAATTAAGACTAGTTTAGGGTGGGGGGGGGGTCTTTTTGCTTGGTTGCCAACCATCCCATATACATATTCAGGTAGAGTTGTTTTGCACATGCAGCATTTCAAACCAAGCGTGTGACTATTCTGAGCTGAGATCAAACATTTCTGTGTGAGAGTTAAAATTTAGGTAACCCTGTCAAATATTCATTTGGCACATAGTTAAAACTTAGAAATTAATTAGAACACCAAATCTGATTTAGAACATCAGCTAAAAGAGCTCTCATAGAATTAAGATTGTGTTAACTACTAACTGGTGGCTAGTCCAGTATAGTGGCTATGCCCGACTGCCCGTGCATTTCAGATTCAAATCAGGTTTTTTACTGTGGATATTTTGGGGGAAAAAATCAAAGATTTTTTTAATTTTTGAGCACATGCTACCTTGATAGCTTAACATTGATAATCAAATGCACCCTCCTCAAAGAGAGCAAGAGTTTGGGGATTATAGCAGACTGTCAGTGTACTCTTGCAGGTGCTTCAGCAGAGCATAGATCAAGGTGTCAGTTAACCCAGTGATAAAATAAAGATGAGGTCAAATTATTGTCGGTTACTTTCATATCCGGCGTTGGATACCTCGTGTTGTAAGGTCCCATTTTTTTTAACGTTCGAGTCGTACAACTCCTACAGCTGTGGATCCAAATGAAAGTCAGTCAGATCCTCTGACAGCTAATTAAGAGGTCAGATTATCAGTTGCCAAAATGAAATGCATATTTCTCGTATTAAAAAGGAAGGTTCATTTCATTCTCCCCGGACCCAAGTTCAAATAAAAGAGAAACTTTGGTGTTCTATTTCATTTTATTTGCATATTTAGCTTTTGTTTGGGTAAACAGAACAGAAATCGCAAACAATATCAAGAAACGTGTTATTACTCTGTAAGTCCGTATCAGTTGCATTAGGGATGCAAGTGGGTACCCAATGGTGTTTTTTGGGTCAACCACCTTAGTTCATTTTATCTTCTAAATAAATTACTTGCCATGCTATTCTAGTTCATTTTTCCAAGTTTTGGGTCGACCCGATGACCCAAAAGTAGTCATAGTTGCACCCCTAAGTTGCATGGATGAACAAGAACAAAAAATGGCTCGTGTTTGAAGCACACTAGGGATTTGTCATAGTACCATCATCAGTTAGCATACCTTCACACATCACTATCACAAAAAAAAAAGTGAGACCTTTGCTTCCAACTCATTACTGTCTACACTCCAGGGCTTAATTAGGGGTGCGAATTAGCATCCCTAAGGGTCTAAAATCTAAATACTCGGGATTCAATGGAAACAAGCTTATTCTGCTTTGCAAACACAACCCCATAATGCGTCATGCAGACCTGTAGACGGCTAGCAACAAATTGCGGAGCAGATCAAGGCAAAACAAAGAAGGAACACTGCACAAGATTGCAAGAACATGGTAAAGAACAGAACACTCGTGCAGCACTTTGCAAGGACAAGGAGCTGATCCAATCAAACAAATCAGCTACCAAATAAATTCATCCATGATTTTTAGCACAAATGGCTGCTAGAGTTACTTACATACCGTAGAGGAAGAACGTTGCCCTGATACCTCCATGCCTCCTTTCATCCACTGCGTTCCCTCTCCAATCCACAAACACTTTTTCACCAGCCATATAAGCTTAGGCTACTAGGGGAAAAAAGGGAAGAGAACTCTCCTGGGACACAAGCAACTACTGCAGTTCTGTTCAATGCATGCAATGCTCTACGAGGGTGACAGAGCACAGGCTCTCCTCCTGTCTTCCCCCCCTGGTGATGTCTATATACCGAGGGCTCATATCATATATCAGTAGTGTTATTGACTCGTTGGAGGCACACGAGGACAGGTTGGATAAAAGTTATTTAATTAATTATAGCTAGTTCAAAATGACTGTTTTTTTAAAGAAGTGAGATGAAATAGTAGAAATCCCAGGTATAAATAAATACATTATACATTTATCCGCAAAAAGTAAATATATTATACATTGTACACGAAGAGAGCCTCTTGAATTGGTGGCTCCTGATCACGGTGTATCGGCCGACGTGGACGCATATCTCCTGTCCTGACATAGAGCTTACCTCCATCGTGACGTGCGCGCGTGAAACTTTCCTGTGGTTCCAACGTCGCCGGCGTTGAAGAATGAAGATCTTCCCCGCCCCGGATGGTCATGGACTTGATTTGAAGTATCGTTCACCAGTTCACTCCCGCCTGTCACCAGTTCAATTGATCTCACGGTATCGTTTACTACAATTAGGTGGTGTTTAGATGTTAGAATTGGGAGGTTGAATTTAGGAGTAAGATGTCACTTCGTAATCATTGCGCTAATGTAGCATTTCGTTTGTATCTGTGAAAAATTATCCAAAATTTGATTAATTAGGCTCAAAATGTTCGTCTCGCAGAGTACAACAAAACTGTGCAATTAGTTTTTGATTTCATCTACATTTAATACTCCATGCATGTTATGACATTTCGATGTGATGGTGAATCTTCTTTTTACATAGTGTATTTGGGAGTTGCTTTTTGGAACTAAACAGGCCCTTAGTATGCAGGTGAGGGACTTTGCTGCCGTAGGCACGCGATGGGTTCTATACCAAGCCACTTTTTTTAATAATGGAAAGTTTATTTCCGGCTTCAGTCATCCTCAATTGATTGAGAATGCATCAGACCACAATTCTTACAAACGGATGCCACCACAATAAAGAAAATCACATATCCAAAAGGACATATAGCTAAGACTTTCTATAATTATTGATAAAAAAACTCTAACAGACGTATCAATTAGTCGTTCTGCAGCATTCCGGCTTGTTACATGACGTCGACTCCAAAAGAACTAGCTTCTCCACATGCGGGTGAATGAAGAACCGGAGTTTGAGCCAAATCCAGCGAAGATGAAATAATAACTTCAATCACCGAACGAACTTTGACCACCAAACCGAGAATATACCGCCGAACGAACTAAGCCAATTAATTAATTAATTCAAACCGGAAATGTGTTATCCTTTACGACATAGGGTTTATCGATTGGTTAATCATGGAGTCACCACTTTTTTTATTTCTTTTGTTCTTCCGATGACGAACACACCCTCGCTACCACATGTGAATTGAACTCTTATCACACAAACGAATATGTGATTTGATCTCTTATCACACAAACGAATATGTGAATTGATCTCTTATCACACACAGTGTAAATACTACCACATTGTTGAAATTTATCGCATATATGCACAAAGTCGCAAACCCACCAACCGTAGGGCCACTACCGCCTTCTTGCACCACTTTCGTCATATTGTATTTCTAGAATGATGTCTTTTCTAAGTTAGTGTCAATATATTATCTATATTTTAGTATCAATATATTTATTTATATTTTACCTAAGGGATCATCTATAATCTCTCTAATAAAAGGCCACCTTCCTCCCATATTTAGTTAGCCATGGCAACCTCCTATCATATGTCTACCCGTAACAATATAACCAAAAGCACTCGCTTGTAAAAGTTGGAGTTGTTTGCATGATTTTCATGTTTTTATAGATGTCATCACACCCAGGTTTTTCTACGGTTGATGTTAGATCTAACAGTTTCCACGTTTCTTCTTCTATTATCTCGTTCTCCCTTTCTCATGCCTAATTGTTGGCAGCTCCACCCATGATACACCTATCATCTTCGACGGCTCCAATTATTGATGGATCAGCCGCCGCACTAATCCATTAAACGAAATCACCCCAAGGCCTACAATCCCCATCCCAAAACCCTAACCTCTTGCTCTTGGCAGAGCTCGCCGAAGATGGATCAGATGGAGCTAGATCTCGGCGGAGATGAATCTAACGAGGTCAAATCTTGCTAGAGATGAAGAAAACGTACCAAATCTCGCTGGATATATCTTTTGCCATATAAATCATATATGGTACATAATATGACTTGCACAGTAGCTCACAAAGACCCCCGCGTCGTCCCCGCGTGGGCGACTCGGGCGGCAACCCCCTCCCCCGACCATCGCCGCCCCCTCCTCCCCACCTCGCCGCCGCCGGAGGGCGACGCCGGAAGTCCGGCCGGACCCCGGGATGGCGGTGGCGGGGAGCACCCCTTCCTTCCTCCTTCATCTTCGGTGGGCACGGGTGCCATCGTCAGGAGGAGGCCACCGGCGACCTGCTCGCAACGGCGGAGGCGCACGGGACCGGATCCGGCCTCTCCGCCCCCGGATCCGGTCTGCTCGTGGCCGGATCTGTCGCCCGGTGGTGCGGAGCTCCCCGTGGAAGGCTCAGCGGCGGGCGAGGCGTGCGGCCGGCGGAGGAAGGCCCGGACGCGAGCCGGTGAGTGCGGCGGCGGAGATGGGCGGGCCGTCGGCGTGCGGCCGGTAGAGGCGCGGCTCCAGCGACTGGCCGACGACCGGGCGACTGCAGGCGGCGAAGCGGTAGGAGCGGCGGCGGCCAGGTATGGCGGCGCGCGGATGCTGGCCGCGATGCGGGCGGTGCGGCGACTGCGTGGCCGTGCGCGCCCGGGGAGCGGCGGCGGCCGACGCTTGGGCCTGGCGTGGCGCATGGCAGGTGGCCGGCGGGTGGGCTTGGCGAGTGGGTCGGGCTATGAGGACGGTCGGCGAGATGGGGCCGCAGAGCTCGCCGACGAGATGGGGCGGCCGGCCTGCGATGGGCTGCACGGCAGCAAGGAGCGCGAGCACAGGGGAATCAGCCGCCGACCGTGGGCAGATGCGGCTGGTTAAGTGGGAGAATGGCAGGGCCGCCACCATGGTCGGGTTGCCTTGTCCAGAATGCGGAGTTTGAGTGTGGAGCATGGGGAGAAGATTCTCCGGGCGTAAGCCCTCACCGGCTCCTTTGCCGGTGAAGATGACGACGACGCCTCAGGGCGTCGTTTTCCCCGTTGGGGCGTCATTTTGGAGCTTCAACCCTGCTACATAGGGTCTTCTGGGTGAAAACCCTGTCCACATCGTGGATGAGTGATGGCGGCGCCATTGGCGTCGTACCCTCCTTGGAGGCATCATCTCTAGAGACCCAACTCAACTCTTGGCATCTCTGTTGGTCATGCGCGGCTGCGGGCGGTGGCGGCAATCTCGTCGCGTGACATGCTGGACGGGTGTTGTTGAGCCCACGTGGAGGCATTCGAAGTCATGGCGGCGGCTGGAGGTCGTCGCATGGTTGTTGATTTCTGCTGCTTGCAGCGGACCGCGGCGGCTGGCTTTGCTTGGCAACTGTCACTGCGGTGTGGGACTGCGTCATTGGACGGCGCTTGCGGCATCGGCATCGTGGGACGACTTGGCTTGCAGCAGGTTGCGGCGGATTGTCTCAGCTTGGCTGGGCTATCCGGTGCGGCACAACGTCCGAGGATGGCGCGAGCGACTTCTTCAGTTTGCGGACATGACAGCGGAGGCCATATACAGGGTGAAGCAAGGACGTGAGGTCGGCTTGCAGCGACGGCTTGGTGGTACGATGGAGATCCGGGGAGGCGGGGCAACTTAGCGCACCACCGTGACGGCGATTCAAGAAATGGATCCGGGATGTTGAGGCCGAGGCGGACGTGGCAAGGCCCCCGCGCGCGGTATTTCCTCGAGGCGATGAGAGGTGGTGTCCAACGGCGGATGCGGCGAGGCCCCCGCGCGTTGTGTTTTCGTGGTGGCGACTGCGAGACAGCCTGCGAGAGGTCCGGATTCGGTGGCATCACCCCGTCAGGTGGAGGGTGGGGTTGAAGCAACACTACGGCGGAGGGTCCCGCATGGCGGTGGCTTTCTTGGTGTGGTGTGGTCCGCTTCTGTCTGTTTTCAATCGATCCGGGGTTGTGGTTGTAGGTTCTCGACCACTTCTTGGTATGTATGTTGGTGGGTGCCGCATCTGACAGAGAGGGGTTGTTGTGTTTCCGCGTCTATGTCCCAATCCGACCGGATAGAGTCGAGTTGTTGCCGGCGTGCGTTGAGATCCCAATTCAACCCGCCGGTTTGTTGTACGTTTGTTGAGTTTTTGTTTTTTTCTTTGGTTGTAATGTCCAGTCTGTACTTCATCTTTTTTCCAATATAATCGGCTGCTCTCCTGCTGGTTGGTTTAAAAAAAATGACTTGCACAGTTGCGCGTGGAGCTGTGATCTCGTCACCTTCACACCTCCAGCGCTACAACAGGGATTGCACAAAGAATACTTTTTTTGCGAAAATAGAACAAAAGGAATACTGGCACATGATCATTAATTTAGCCATGGTTTCGTGCAGTTTGATTTTAGGAAACAGTCTTCTCCATTTAAACTTTTGCACGATGTACTACGCAACGCCGAATCTGATTATTTTGCGTCGAGTCAGAAGATCCCCAGGATCATCTGAATATCGCCCCCAGATAATTGTTGATTTGCTGTTTGTGTGTACACGCGACAAGAAATAGAGATGCGTGGCTACTCTGTAGGCCGGCAACGCAGGTTGGCAGAATCGATGACGCCGGCAGGCGCAGGACGGAGGCCTTCTCCGGCGAGGTGAAGAGCGTTCCGGCATCCGGCGTTTTCCGATTCCGATTTCAATCAGGCCGCTAGCCGCAGCAGCCTGACGTGGCCGTCGTACGTCGTCGTGCTAATAATGACAGGGAGGCGCGCCACACGCAGTGCCATGCTCCTACGGGGGGTCGTCTCCGTCTCCGTGCCGGCGCGCTTCGTCCTGTGACACGTGCGTGCGGTGGGTCGGACGCATGGCCTACGGCGATGACGATGACTCGGAACCTCACTCTCTTGCTCGGGGCGCGTCGTGCGCCGCCGCCGCGGGGCATGTCCCCGAGCACGGCACGACGTTCACGGTGAGATACCTCAGCTCAGCCCGTGGCGCCTTGGGTGTTGGGTAGCGGGAAGGGCCATGGCTGTCGCGTTACGTCGGCACTTTGGGAATCACACCGTCAAGAACAAATACCGAATCAGACAATATAGCAATAATGCCACTCTCAAGTCTCGATTCGAGTTTTATGATAAGTTTAATAGGATGTGAGTGAAGTTTTATTCTTATAAAATTTATTTCTGACTTGCTTATCTAATTTTTAATCTTGATAATTGTACAATAAAATGTAGCAGTGAGACTTGCCTAATACGAACAGATTGGCACAGTAAAGTGATGCCGTCTTTTCAGCCTTGCTGCATAGAACCAAAACCTTTGTTGCATGTTTTATTTTCTTTTAACCATTCGATAAGAAGTCCATATCTATACTATAATAAAGAGAATTAGATTTGAAAACACTTCTCATCAAGATTAGGACCACCCCCACCTCATAAAGGACCCACCTGTTAAGCTGAAAGTTACATGAATGGTAGAAAAAAGGGGGGACATTTCTGTGTTGATTTTCTCCTCGAAACCCAAAACTTTTTTCACCCAAAAAAAGACTCACATAAATATACCCACATTTGTACCTACGTTTATACACAATTATCCCGTATTTTTAATAGACAATAAATTGAAGAGTTTTTCTCCATATAAATAAATGCCAACTATTATGAGTTTTAAGAATACATAAAGCTCTCTATACGTGAGAGAGCGAATATAAAGTATTTTTAAAAGTGCTTTGCACTAAAATAACATTGTTTTATTACCTACATGTCATCAATAAACGTGCGTGCCGCACGTGCGTTCTTGCTAGTCTCAGAGGAAATAGAAAGATGGTATGCATGACATCACATCAAAGAACAGGCACACCACCATCTAATTTATTTAGTCAATCGTAGGCATTTCCCGTAATAATATAATAACCGTTTCATTGTAGCTAAAATGATCCATAATTTGTGAAAGAGAGTATAAGCAATCGGGGTAATACAGCAATAGAACAACAATCTACACTATCATACATATAGTTTAGACCTACATCAACATTATAGCGTGAATAAACTAATAAGCATGTGTTATGTGTTTGAGTCTTTGATTTGGCACAATTGCTCGTCTTTACGGCTACTTTTGTTCGTTAGTGTGGACGGCGACCCGAAAGGAGTGCCTGCTTGATCGCGTGGCCAGCATGCCGGTGCGCTCAGATAGATCTGTGTGTAGGGGTGACGCTGCGTATCGCCCGCGCAACCGATTAGTTTACAGCTTCGCTTGTACCGTACCTGAGAGTTCAGGTACTCCTATATGCCCTTGTGATGCATGCGTGGACTTTCGCCTCTGTCTCCAGTTGGGACTTTGGGATGGACTGAAACACATCACCGGCCGCCTTCTGTATGTGTGTCAAATTAAACAAAACTGCAGCAGTACCCCCATCAAGCGCCATGTGATTGAAATTGGTGGATCAGTTATTTTACTGACAATAGCCGCCGGCTTCTCCTACGACAGTATAATACTACCTTTGATAGAACTGCCATGATGGGATGTAGTGTGGGAAAATGGTGAAAAGAAGGCAAAGTGTTGAGAAATTGTTCACTTCGTGCCATGCTTTCCTGTTTCCTTGGATGTATTTGTTGAAATAAGCGCTAGCTAGAAGTGTGCGAGCGTGATCGAGGCGGGCTGATTTCTTGCATCGACAAATATAAGGGTACCACACTATGTCAATTTGGATTTAAAATCTAAACAGTTGAACACTGTACTGGTTCATTTTGTTTAGATAAAAATATTATTCGTTGATTGTTTGAACAGTTAAGTTATTTGATCTAATTGACCCCTTTTTTGTCTTCGATAAATAACCTCCGTGAGACTGTGACTATCTTTAACATTAATTTTATATTGTCTGCAATATGCAAAAATATGAACATGCCAGCGATTGGTGTATGTTTTATTTGTCACTGCAAGCCGAAACATTTTTTTAGAATTACACAGTACAACGCAGACGCTTACACACGCACACACACTCACCCCTATGAATACATGTACGTAAACCCTACCCCTATGAGCACCTCCGAAGGACTGAGCACCCGGCAAATCTGGAGATTCCCGAAATCACCATTGGCACCTCGTTGTTGACGGGAACGCCGCTTACCACTTAAACGCATAGTGCCGGTAAATCCTGAGAAAATCCCAGGAAAAGGTGCGAGCAACAGGATTTGAACCCTAGTGGGTAGCGTCCCACTGAACCGTCCTACCATTGGACTATAAGAGTGTGCAAGGCTTGGAATTTGTGGAAAGAGAGATGCAGGTGGGTGTTTGACAACAAAGCCTGTATAATAGAACAACGGCTTGGTTGTATCCACCAAGACATTGGAGCAATGTGGAAGGCATATGAAGATTTGTTGTAATCAAACCTTGTTAGTGTTGTGTTTTATCGTTCCCCTATTTTTTGTTAGTTAGCTGTTCAAACAGGTCATGTAAATATTGTTTTCTCTCCCTTCTATAATGAAAAGGCAGAGCACCTGCCAATTGCCCTCAAGGCAAAAACGGTATTACATATTTTGTTATAGGACATCGGAGGATTAAGCAACGATTGGTCATTTTCCGGGTGTTCAGAACTTCGGATCCACCACGGCCGGGACGCATTCCGGCCAAGCTGACTTTTTTTTTAGGGTTGGCCAAGCTGACGTTAGACCGTGGCATCTTCGAGTACCCGAGAACGGCCGCGAGGTCGCGATAGTCGTAGAGATAAAACACAGACCACGGTATTGCCCATACCAGTCGGCTGATTGATGAACGAAAAAGATACTAACTGATAAGAGGAGATAATGCAACTTTTTCTCTCCATTTCCCCACAGAAACAATTCGGCTTTTGTTCTCTCCGGCACATCGGGCGCCGGAAACTGTACAAATATAACCCAAAAAATCTGGGTCTACAGGCCTGATCCTTTACTGGCACTGAACATTTTCCACGAGGCTAATACATACTGTACACAATACAATCAGGCAACATAATAACAATCTAGGAACCACCACATAATATAGTTTGATCTGCATCCAGCTTTCTTACGAACTTTCTTCCTACCCAGTCGGAGGCGATCAAGCGCAACGCGGCCATCTTAAAAGTGTCGCCTACGTTGCTGGTTGCTGCCATGCTTCATGCTTGATCGGTACTGAAATGTACAGCCTAGGGCGCAGCAGCCAAAAGGCTCTGGGAGTTGTCACGGCTTCCCCACGCCCTCTCTTTCCACAGCTGCTCCACCTGCTCGAAGCTCAGTCCCTTCGTCTCAGGCACGTACAGTGCCACGAAGATGAAGGCCAGCACCGCGATTCCGGCGATGATCAGGAAGGTCACGCCGGTCCCGACCAGCCCCACGATCGAGAGGAACGTCTGCGCCACGATGAGGTTGGAGATCCAGTTGATGGTGGCCGACATGCCACCGCACATTCCACGGTATGCCTCGGGGTAGATCTCAGAGTTCACAGCCCACGGGACCGGGCCCATGCCTGGAGAGAAGAAGGCAATGTACAGGGCGAGGCCTGCCACTGCGAACCAGTCTAGCGCGCCTTGGCAGGTGCCGTTAGCGGTAGCCATACAGAGGCTGGATGATGACTGCAGTATGAAGGCCATGGAGAGGATGACAAGGGAGATCACGACCCCGGACAGGCTTGTAAGGGCCAGGCGGCGGCGGCCACATCGGTCAATGAGGTAGATTCCAACGATGGTTCCAGCAGCATTCATGGCAGCGACAATGAGGGAAAGGAGCAAGGCCAACTTGTTGGAAGTAAAACCAGCCATCTGGACTATCGTGGGACTGTAATACATCACTGTGTTGATCCCAGTAAATTGCTGGAAGGCCTGCATATTTGATTTGGCCTGTGTTAGAAAAGGTGCCATGCAATTGCCTGCTCGGAACTTGCAACAAAGTGGAACATCCACTTTCACTGACAACCGAAAGCATAGGTCATTAAGGCAGAGGCTGAACATACCTGAAGACCAGCTCCAGCGAAAAACGCTAGCCTTAATTCCTTTGACTTGAAGACGTCCAAATAGCTTGCAGTATTGTTAGACTGGAATTCATGCATGGAAGATGAAGCAAGCAGCTCTACCTCTTCCTCCAAACGATCAGAGTCGTAGATCTTTTCAAGGACAGCAATAGCTTGTGCCTTCTCATCCTGTAAGAAAAACTAAGATAAGAACATGATACCGCATCAAAGGAGACAATGCATAAATGAGCCCAAAAGGCTACCTTCCAGTAAAGCCAACGGGGAGATTCTGGCAGGAAAAGCATCAGCACAAACTGAACAATGGCAGGCACAGCAGCAACCCCAAGCATCCAGCGCCATGTTCCAGGAACCTGTTCCATGTAGCATGAATATTACTATATTACCAAAACATAGAGCTTAGGAGTAACTCCAACAGAAGTCTCTGAACAAATGAGCTTACTATATTCAAATTCTTATTTTTTTTCTTTGATGCGAGCATTTTTTACTTAACTAAAGTGACAAAATGACACTAGATGACATTTCACTGCAAAGCAGATGAGTGTCTTGATCCAATTTGTCATTTCTATGAATATTTCACATCAAGTTCCAACACAAACAGAAACCATGCAATTCAAATGTCTCTCATCAATTTTCTTTTGGAAAAAAATGCCTCGTCAATTTTAATCTTCTGGGTATGTAAATATGAAGGAACTCGTGAACAAACAGTGGAATAGGCCATGAAAATCAATGTTGTGCAAAGATTTTGTTTCTGGGCGAGAACAGTAGAGAGTGAGAGCCAAGCAGCACTAAAATTTGCATTTGCCAGGAATGTAAAGCAGCGATGCAGCAAGTTCAGTTTGAACTTCCAAAGAAGAAAGATGAGTATTTCACCAACACCAAAGTTGGTACGCACCAAACAACACCTCGTCGGTAATATGTCCATTGCGGCTGGTAGGGGTAGGCCGACTCTTGTTCATTGACAGTAAAGTGTTACACAATTAACTAGCACCATTAAGGACGTTAGCGCCATGTAGAAATACATATAAAAATGAGAACAGATTTGGGTAAAATTGCCATGCTGAAAGAAAAAAAATCTCATGAGATGCAGCTTTTATACATGATTCTTGTGCAAGCGCACCACAGTAAAGTATCAGTACATGTAAATAATATTGTCTTTACTTGTTAGCACTGTGTACAATGTAAAGTCACATTCACTAATCAAGATAGTAAGAGCTTTCTGTTCAATTGAAACAAAAACGTAGTTGCTTTATCTTGCAGAGTTTAAGGATATGATGCAAGTTCCTCTAATTTCTAGTTGTCTCTAAGTGAGAGGATCTTTGGCTGAGAACTATTTCAAAGGTACTAGATGGAGGATCCTGAGTGGAGATTTAGTATTACCTCAGTAAAGCCGAGATTGATAAGGTAGGAGAAGAATTGGCCACCAGTAATCATGAGTACATTAGTTGACACCAAACCTCCCCGGATTTCTGATGGAGCAGCTTCAGCAATGTATACTGGTGCTGTGACCGATGCTACACCCACGCCCAAACCAACGAGGAGCCTTCCAAGAATGAGAATGTAAGGACCACCAGCAGCACACATGACAAGTGAGCCAAGTGCAAACATCAAATCAGCAAGAAGAGTAGACTTCTTGCGGCCATATGCATCATTTATCCAACCACCCCCAGCAGCTCCAAGCATTGCTCCGACTAAGGCCATGCTAACAATAGTTTCCTGAGGAAGAACCAAATCCAGACACTCATCGGTACATATATGGGAGAAGTGCCATATTGTAACGAGCAGTAATCAGTAAAGTAGACTGAACCTGTAGGAAGTAATTCTCTCTGACAGCTGGAAATTCATCACGGATATACAAAAGGGCACCAGATATGACACCTGACAACAAAAAATTCTCAGCTCCGAGTGCAAAATTATTATTTTTATCTCACTGGGGAGCTCAAAGTTTTCCAGAATTCAAGGTGGACTTAGCACAGCTAGTTGGTACCCAAGAAGCTTCACGCAAAAAATTGCCTTGGCTCCATTACAGAACACTCATGCAGCTTTTAAGTAACAAGTTGTTCTGAGACAATGTCTGTTGTTTATGAGGTCCATTTCGATATATAATTTATTATCGGAATGTATTCCAATCATTTTTGGGGTATGTATTCCAATCATGTCTATCTAACCAAAACTAATCATTCAAAAGAATCCCTGCTGTTTTTTCATATAAAAATGACCCAATATCAAGTCCCTACTCCCACCACTAAGAAGAAACTACCATCTCCTACAATGAGAAAACCCTAGTAACAGGCCCTAGTGACATCAATTGCTCTAGCAAAACTTGCAACGGAAGCTCCACCCTGATATACCTGTGTCGTAGCCGAAGAGGAATCCGCCAATTCCTGCGGCGCCCGTGAGCGCGAGCACGTAGCTGTTGCTGAAGAACTTCATGTCCCTCTTCCCCACGGCGGTCAAAAGCCCGGAGCTCCCGGGCATGGACATGTCGATCGTCATCTTCGCTCCGGCCGAATCTCAATCTCAATGAACCACAAAAAATCTCTCACCCAAATCCAACCGCGCCCTTACCTCACAGAGGTGAGAGGTCCCGAATCGGGCGAAAACGCCCCCAAATCCGCTCAAAATCCGATCTTTATCGACGGGGATGCAAGCTCCCGCTCCAAATCAAGCCTCGGAGCAGCGCAACCGCCTAACCAAAAGAACACTACGCCAGAAATTTCTGGAACAAGGAGAGATTTCTAGGACTGGAGAGGGGATTCAGGGGGACGGACCGGCCAGTATTTCAGTATTTGAAGCCAGCGACGCCCGTCTTAAATAGGGAGGATTTTGTTCATACGGCTGGGTTGGTGGGTGGATATGATCGGAGGGGAGGATAGGAGAGGGAAGCTTGTAAGTTTGGAATAAAATTATTTTTGTTTGGCTTTGCTCGATCAAGTTGGACTTCTAAAAACCGGTTTCCTTCCCTTTTGTGCCTCCGCGGAAATCGGAAGAGCCGAAGAGGACATCGTCGTCGTCGTCGTCTTTGCCTGTTTTGCCCATGCGTAGTAAGAAAAAAAATAGCACATTTCCCCTTCAAACCGTGTAAAAAATAGCGAAGAGACTACTAAATCCTCAGCTGTCAGTGGCGGCGTCGAATTGAACAAGAAAGTGTGATCGCGAATATAGCTCTTCTTCCATGGAAAACACACATGGCAATACAAAATGAATGAATGATCTCTAGTTCTCTACTCGATGATGAAAACTCCCGTGGCCACTGGCCACCCGATGGCCCCATGATTCGAGCACTTGATGATTGGTGTTCGTTGCCTCACTCGATCACCTCACCTGGTAGTATTCGTTTTTGTCGTGCTTACGCCCAGAAACTTCTATGAAGGAGAAAAAAACGGAACGCCTGCTAGATGATTCGTGTTTGTGCAGGCTGATGCGGCTCGTCGGAATCGAATAGGCGGGCATGTGACAACCGCCTGGCTCTGGCTGCGACGGCACGCTGCAAGCAGCCGGGCCCGATTTTCCGTGAGCCAGACCGAGTGCATGCAAATCCTCATATTTGGTTGTCTGTATGTGTCTAGCCTGATTAAGAAGAGATGATATTTGGTTGCCTGTATGGGTTGGATCGCATGAATAAGATTAGCAAAAATAAATAATTTAATAATGTTTAATTTATTGAGTTGTGTTTTAATGGCTTTATTTTATCTTTGTAAATCTAATACAATTTAAAATATATTAATATTACTTAGTATATGATAGTTATATGTTAATAACATCATTAGCCTGCTTATTCCTGTCTCCCGCGAGCCAGGCCCGCGAGAAACGGCCGACTCCGACGTCTCCAGCGAGCCTGGCCGGGGAGTGTACGGCTGCATGCATGCAGCCAGGCCCGGCCACTGCCCAGGCATCCAATCACCGCTAGCATGCATGCGGAGAGCCTGGCCCGGCGGAGAACAGGCAACCAATCGGACCCCAAGCAGCGCGAAGAGGTGATTATTGAATATTGATGCAGCCGCTCGGGCCAACGCGGCACGTTTCTTCTTCCTCTTCCGATCGTCTCGCGTATTCCGGCGAGGTGTCGTACCGGACTCGACTGGAGGGCCACATGCAGCCCCGTTCGATTGGCTGGTGCTGGTTTTTGCTGAGAGAAAAATACTGTTGACTGGCTGGTAGCTAGTGGTTGGTGCTGATTCTGATTTTTGTAGAGAGAAAAATACCGTTGGCTGATTCTGATCAAGCCAGCCGAACGGGGCGGTAGGCCTCGCGATCGCGACGTTATCTCGATCTGAGCTCTTATTGGTTCGTGTACAGCGGCAGTGATGCGATGATGAGTGAACCTGCCGCATGGTCCAAATAGATGCGAGATTACCAACTTCGTTTTTTTTAATTTAACAGGAGCAATCATAGGTCTCGGCATGGACTGTCATTTCAAGCTTAGGGCCCTTCGCCCCTTCCTCGAAGTAATGCGATTATCTGCATTTGACTGGGAATTCGAATCCGCATAGATAAATTTCACCGTAACAAGACTTTAGAAAAAAATACAGAAGCATGACACCTAAGAAGAGACACTTAAGAAGAGACAAATAAGAGTGAAGGATTCTCACAATACGAAACATTACATAGCTCAATAACACAAGAAGCTCAAAATACAACTCATAAAAAACTAATAATAAGAGCTAGGCAACTCGGGAATTCCACAATCCATCTCGCGCAACACCATCTTAGCTTTGATTTCTTGCAGAGTACATCCGCCTTCAACTTTCAGTCACCCTTAACCCAAACTGAGGAATTTTAACAGTTGATCTGCTATGTGCCTGTTGAACTGATATTTTGGTTAGAGAGTGAGTAAATTTTGTTATTTGACAATAAAATTAAAACCATTTGTTTTCTTGTCCCTAATTTTTTTCTCCTTTTATTTTACATCGACCTCCAAATCACCTACGGAATTTATGAAATTTTTTCTAACAATAAAACAAATATATATGAACGTATTTTATTTAAAACAACACAAATACCTTTATAGTTTTAAAACTAAAATTCATCAATTTATGCTATATCTGAAACGAATATGAATTATATGGCAACAAGTAATATAAAAAACAATAGAAACTAATAATTATTTGGCATATGCAATGCGGTAGTTTATATAATTATTTTCCATTATAAGGTACATATAGATTTGAGAAGTACATGGTATTTGAGAAATTTTAGATGTAATTCGTAATTCACTATTTAACTTATAATAGGAAATAATTTTGTAAATCATGTAACATGTAATTAATATTAGTTATTCTTCAATAGTGTTTTGAAAATATTTTAGTGCCATAAATTCATATTAATTTTTAAATTCCTAATTTGATGAATTTTAACTTTAAACTATAAATATACATATGTGGTTTTATATAAAATATATTTATATCTAGTGGTTCTATTTTTAGAAATGAATTTAATGAATTTTAGAGATGGTTTGGATGGCGTTCCGTCCTACTTAACTTTCAGAAGCGTAGAAAATATCAAATATAAAGAATAAAATTAAAATTTAGTGTCAATAAAGAAACAAAACCTTTTTAGAATCAAGAAATATCCGAGATTTATTTTAGTATCGAATAAAGGATTTACTGTATGTAGATTTTAAGAGTCGAACTATTTCTTTCAAGTTAAGAGCCAAAGATTTTTTTCTTGGAGGGCTTTGAGGTAGGCCGGTTGGGCGTGGCCCAGCAGAAGCGTAGAAGCCCGTGAGGTTGTGTGCAGGCTCGACGACTCCGCCCGCTCTCTCTTCAGTGGGAGATCCTCTTTCCCACACTGCATCCTGCTGGCTCGAGGCGAAGAAGCCCAATTCAGGCAGCCATCCACCGCTCCTCAGCCTGCTGGCAACCTCCGCACGCACACACGCCTGACGCCTCCCTCCGCCGCGAGCCCGCGACCGGCACACACCGCACACGCTGACACGCCTCCCCGTTCCTCCTTACCGAGCTGCACTGCCGCTGGCGCCTCGTCCTCTCCTCCTCCGCCGGCGAGAATCTTCCCTCTCCGACGAGCTCCCTCTATTCCCGGTGAGTCTACGCGCAGCTCCTCCTCCTCCGGCCAGAACCCCTCGACCCCCACCCTCCCCCGCACAACCCCGCCTCATCGATTTTGGGCGCGTGCCCCTCCGGCTCTGCGCTCGTCGTGCACGACGCGATTCGTGGATGCGGCGGGCGGATCTGCGCCGCCTGCACCACCGGCTCCTTCCTTCCCATTGCTTCGGGACGCGCACTCCTTCCTCCACTGTCTTCTTTATGGAGACTAGGGTTGGCCCTTCGCTCGCCGCAGGGGTCCTCTCCGTTCTCACCGCTTTTTCCCCTCTCTCTCTCTCTCTGCAGGTCTGCGAGGGAGTGCCGGCGAGGACGCCCCTCGACACCCTCCGGCGAGGACGCCCCTCCACACACCCTCCGGCGAGCTCCCCTTTGGAAGCAGTGGGGTAAGCCTGCCCATTCCCTACCTTCCTTTTAGGTTCCTGTAGGTGAAATTAACCTCGCAGTTGGCAATTAGAAAGATGCAGAACTACAGTGATCACGTGCTTTCGTTCCCTACACTAAAGGGCCATTTTTTCTCTTCTGTTTTTGGTGGGTGGGGGGTGGCGAGGATTGATTCATCATTCTCAGACTGTGAACCATTTCGTGTGTTCTTTTGTAATAGACTTGATTTTGGATGTTTAGCACATGTTTAGGCTGAGCTGTGTACAGCAAAGTTAAGGTTGCAGATAGTTTTGACCCTGATTTTCTTTCATATGCCAATTTGATATGTATTTGCCAGCTTCTAATAGCAAGTCATCCTTGGTTCTAATGTTTAGATGGATGATTTGGATTTTGGTTATCAACCGGCGTAAAATCATTGCTCAGGTCGCTGCAGTAGCTGCCATAATGTGTATACTCTTTTAGGTAAATTCTACTTGGTTGATGTGGGCTATGCTGTTTGGCTTGGGTTTCTTCCATCATATTGTGGCTGTTGGTACCACCTGAGGCACTTCTAATCATCACGATGTCTATGAACAAATCACGAGGCACTTTAAGATGGTGCATGCACCCACATGTACAAATTAGTGTTGTAGTCCAATTATCCTATTGAATTTCTCCTTTGTCACTTTGGTTTAAATGTTAATAAAATGCTTAGCACTAATTTCCAGTGACTCGTGGTTTCAGGTAGATTGAGTGATTTTCAATGGCTTCAGCAAGGAAAGTCAGAAATGCAAATAAACGCTATGCCAAAATCAGTGACGAGTGGCAGGATAAAGATACCACAAGTGTACCCAAAAGTAAAGTGCGAGTGAGTATACATGAAAACCATTTTTTTTTCTTTCTGCAATGAACATAATTGACGTATGGGATTATCTGACAGTATGACATGGTAGTAGTCTATGGATTTTCAAGTATTAGTTATTTTTTCTAGATATCTTATGTTTTCAAGGAAAAAGTGTGGTTCCATCATGGTTTTGTTAGCGCAAATGCATTCTAGTAGTTAGCAGTACCTTCGCCTCATCATTGATCTTTGGTAAAAGAAAAAAATCCTTCATTTGCAGAAGAAAAAGTTGTCAGACATGCTTGGGTCTCAGTGGAGTAAAGAGGAGCTCGAGCGCTTCTATGGTGCCTACAGAAAATACGGAAAAGATTGGAGAAAGGTCTGTATTTTAAACTTTTCCAGATAGAACTGAGACCAGGTAAAGGCACCTATTTGGTATGTGCTGATTTTTTTTCGTTTCACCTTTTAGATTGCTGGTGCTATCCGTGATAGAACGTCTGACATGGTGGAGGCTCTTTACAACATGAATAAGGTAAATATTCAGCTTCTTAGATTATATAACCACTCACATCTTCATTTGGTAACCAAAGTTTCCATAGATCAGCTGCTTAATTTGCTTGTATTCATGTTTGCCTCTAATTTCACAACTATTTTCATATACACACTTCATTGTGCTAGATTAACATGTTATGCATATCCAGGCTTATTTATCTCTACCAGAGGGAACGGCAACTGCTGCGGGGTTAATTGCGATGATGACTGATCACTACAATATTCTGGTGAGACTATATTTAAGTGGCCCAACACTATAGGGATTACTATATCTAGAGCATCTGTAATTTTTCTCTTTAATACTTTATCTTATGAATGTTTATAAAAGTTGACGCCCCAACAAGACATTCTATTTGCATCTTTGTGGCCATGGGCTAACAAAGTATAAGCAGAGTCTCAAAAATGTATTCTTTTGCCCTTTGGTATATGCAAAATCAGGAACTACTTTGGCATCAATCGCAAAATCCAAAAATCTAGAACCATTTATTGCATCCATGAGTACTGAATTTCATGGCTGGTGTATTTACTTCTTATGTGGCAAATGCGGCTTCAGCAGCTATATCCTTTAATTACATTTGTTGAAAATACTCACAAGGACATCTGTTATGGACTGTAGGATGGAAGTAACAGTGATCGTGAAAGCAATGATTCACTGAAAACTTCTAGGAAGCCACAGAAACGTGGTCGTGCAAAGTTTCAGTTTGTGTCTAAGACATCTGATACACGTAACCCTGATCAATTGCATTCTCAGCCTGCTTCATCGAGCTATGGATGCCTTTCTTTGTTGAAGAAAAAACGTTCTGGAGGTAATTTGAGATATTCCTATGTACATGCCTGATATTTTTTACTGGACACAAGCACTGGTTTGTACAGCTAGGAAGCATGCATAATCTGAGAATCTGAGATATTGTCTTACCAGGCTATGTGGGAATCTGAGATATACATGATCGCATAAAATAGGGATTTTTGGTCTTGGTTTGACAAATACAAGATTAAGGGAGCTAGTTCTAGCAGGGCAGTGAAAATCAATGATTTTTCTCTATTATCGTTATACCCATAATGGACCCCGAGTCCCTTGTTTGGTAAAATTCTGAGTACACAGTTTTGGTTCGTTCAGAAGGATGTCCTATTTCATACCAGAATGTCCCTATCAGTCAATTGAAATCTTGACTGCGCATGCATCTATCTTAAGTTTGGATTTACGATAGTAAGAAATTAGTAGTACCCTAAATCTATGGCACTGCTTCCTATCCTGTTTTAGAAGTCAGTAATATGAATATCTTATGGTGATCTTAATTTTAAAAAAAGATCCCCGGGATACAGTTGCGTAGATATGATTCTGCCGGGTGCCAATCATTCAGATAGCACAATCAAAGTCTTTGCTATACTTCTTTGTGATTTGCCAACTACTTTACTAGGCATGCGAGTTAGTTATCGGATTTTCTTCTTGAACATATCATCTATTTTTACTGTTGAGTTATTGTCCTTAAATTGATTCTGCAACTTATTCTAGAGCACAACAGTAACATTTGATTCCTAATCCGGCCAGTCTTGATGTCAATATAATCTACTGTAAGCCTTGCCAGTCCCTTTGCACCTTCTTCTTGCATGTTAGTTCTGTCTCTTTCAGCAAAGCTAAGTCACAATTTCATTTTGTTCCTGGACTATAAATAGAAAACCTGGAGCACTTATTATGCCTCCCCCTCTTTCCGTTGTATTCGTATTTGCCCCTGATTTATGTGGTTGCATTATCTTCCTTCAATATCAACAACTTACAAGTGCTTGTGAACATGATCTTGTGACTTAACTGAAATTAAGTATCTTTTTTTTTATCAAATATTAGCACCCAACGCTGCCATATAACATAAGAGAAGATGTTGCAGTTTTGCTTTCCTCAAACAGTGATGATAGGATCTGAGGTCTTGAAATCATTGTAGACCTGTTTATGGGGAACAGACCACGCGCTGTTGGAAAAAGGACTCCAAGAGTACCTGTTGCAAGCATGTACCATCGAGACGAGAGGGGTGTACCAAATAGACAAGCAAAACCAGATTCTAACAATGGTGATGATGAAGGAGCTCATGTAGCCGCGCTTGCTCTGGCGGAGGTATATCAAAGAGGAGGCTCACCTCAGGTTTCTCAAACACCTGGGAGATCTGGCGATCGCATGTTCCTGTCTCCTATAAAAAGTAGTGACAGAAAAGTAAGAACTGGACTTTTACGCCTTCTCCCGTTTTTGTTAGTCACCCATTTAGTAAAGTAATTGCATGATCAAGATACCTGTATGGCACTTGCAGAATGCTGATTCAGAGATGGGAAGCTCGAAGTTGCATGGATTTCAGTTGGATGCTGATTACCCTGAAGCCAGCTTAGGAAGTAGGGAAGCTGAGACTGGTGACTATACTAAAGGTGCATCCTATTTGATGACTAACAAAGGATCTCCATGCGGCAAGCCCCAGAAGAAAGTAAAGAGGTCTCAAAAGAGGAGGAAAAAAGCTGCACGCAAAAGAGGTGATCAGTTTGAGTATGACAGAGAGGCTTGCAGTGGTACAGAAGAAGGGCATAGCAGAAGAAAGGCGAAAGAGGAACCAGAGCTGGGGACATTGGGAAGAAAAACTGCATGGCCATCTAGCGCATCAAATAAAAGAAGCCGTCAACTATTTTTTGATGGTATGTCTGTATTCTAGCTGTATCCTTTGGTGTGGGTGTGTTGTGTTTCTGTTGCTCGAGGATGGTCTAACCAGACTCGTATACTTGTCTTTCTACCTTAATGAAATGAAACACAGCTCTCTTGTGTAGTTCGAGAAAAAAAAACCTTTTTTTATCTGTGGAGCAGCACTGATTTTCGGATGAGAATATCATTCTCTTTCTTCATGTATGAATTGAAATTTGGGCAATGGATTAAGTGTGTTCATTTTTTTCTATAATTATACTGCTAAATATTTTCCCAATCTGTAGAATTAAAATAGAAAGTATTAAAGCAAGCATGCCCTGTATTATGATATGACGATTCTCTTTTTAGTGTGAGATGAAAGTTTCAGTCAAACATGTAGAAATTGTACAGTGCTTTTCAATTTTGTGGGATAGGAAAATAACCATGTTTTGAATCATCTTTTTCAGCATCCAATTTCTATTTCAGAATATTGGCTGTCTTATGTGTGTGGTGCACTATAAAACAAGATTTAATGATTTCTGTAACCTGGGAAACATAAATAGAACCATACACTGTTGTCACTTATCACACTCAGAGTTTTCCTGGCATAGAGAGGTGTCCTGCTTGAGGATCTCTTTTATTGGTTTATTTAATTTAGTTGTTTGCTTTGATATATGCTCATATTCTCCAATATGTTAACGTGATGCTTGTTAGTTGTAAGGAAAACCTGTTTTCTTGCTTTCATTCCATATATACAGAGCAAACCTTAATTCCTCCCTTCTTTTGCAGATGAAAGTTCAGCTCTAGATGCATTACATACTTTAGCTGATCTATCTGTGAACATCCTACAACCATCTTCAGTTGTCGAGTCCGGTTAGTTTTATCTCATACTATTGTTAATTTTTTTTGTGTTACTAATGTTTTATTAAATGCTATGCTCGAATGCAGCCTGTTTTATTCTGTTATTCCATTGCCATATTGTTTTTTCATGTACTAAAGGGAAAGATGCAGAACTTTGTTTGGCACTCTTCTGACTCTAATTTGCATAAAGGTTTGGACAGTTTACAGACATGTTTAGAGGGATTAAGCCACATGACAGTGCTGTATTTTATCTTCCTTGAGGGGGATTTGGGATGTAGTGCAGTAATGCAGTTCAGGCCCTATTTGGATGGGATATTAACCAGCACCGACATGGTGCACTCAGACTCAGATATATAATTATATATATATATATATAGGAGCCCGTATCCATTGCCAAATATGAATTGGAACAACTACTGCCTCCTCCATGGCCTCCAGATTTTTGCAAACTGTTACTTTAATGGACATTCGTTCTGGTAATGTCTGAAATTTTGTGCTCAACCCAACAAAATATCTAATCTGAGATGTCCTCCAACAAATGCCACAATGTGGCAAAAGCTTTTTACCTTAATTTATATGACAAGCTCCACTAAACTCCTTGCATAGTGATAGATATTTTCTAATTTCTAACAGTAATACCCATTGAATGAGAAGTGCCACAAAAGTTATGGTTCAAAAGTGCTATTTCAAAATTAGCTTTCATCAATATTTTACTATTTTAATGATTTTTTCACCTTTTGTAAAGGTAGTTTGCTATCTTGCTTAGTAGGCGCCAGGCCATTGCTCACCTAGCGGTTTTTAGTACATTGCTTCTGTTAATGACAGTGTTATTAATAGTGCTCCTAATGATTTTCCAGAATCGTCAGCACAGATTAAGGATGAAATCAAAGACAATGATTCTGATGGACAGCCTGGTATGCCTACAGCTGTATCGGTGTATGAGCAGAAAGATAATTCCAAAAGTACAGCAAAAAAACTCAAAAGGCAGTCAGAAATGGCAAGCGCTGATATGGTTACTAGGAAAAAAGCCAAACATGCTAAGGATCCCCATCATGATGGGAACAACACTTCTGAAGTAAAGCAGCAAGCTTGTACATGTGGCGTTAATAAAACAGAAAAAAAGAAAAGGAAATCCTCCACGGGAAAGGTACTTTCAAAATCACTATTTGTTAAACATTTCTGAAAACAACAGTAGTGTCTGCTCAATAATTGAAGGTTATAAATTGTCCATTGAGTTTCTTGTGGACTGGTTTCGGTGTAGTGTCCATGCTGGCATTGGTTGCTGTATACTTATGCTAATTCTAGAAGTACTCACAATTTATGTTTATGTTTGTGTATGAATTTGTGTGCATAACATGTATGCATATTAAACAGAATTTGCAAACACATTTCAATATTTATTGGCTCTGACCGTTATAGCACCACTATATTATTTATGTAGTTTCTTGACCCAGCTACCGCTATTCCATCTTCTACCACCACTGTTTAGTTCCTTGCTATAATTCATTTAAGGTGTGCATAAACATAGCAGGTCCCAAGCCCTGGTAAAGGAGGAGGGTTGTGATAGGCTCGGCGAGCCAATGTAAAACCTAGCCACTCATATGGAGATGAAACCCAAGAGAATCCCGTTGGGGCGTAACCCTCTTAGCGACGCGCCATATCGGAACCCGGGTATGGTGTTAAATGAGCAAGGGCCGGGCCGTCTCCCCCGAGACGCGCCGTGTCGTGGTCTGGGCACGGTGTCAAGTGAGCAAGGACCGGGTCGTCATTTCCTTAGTGGCGCGCTACATCGGCGCCCGGGTGTAGTGAAAAATGAGCAAGGGTCTTTGCACTTCCCTCGACGGGTGCGAAGGGCAAGGAAGCTAGCCGAGCCAACTAGGTTTCGGGTGGGTAGTTGGAACGTAGGGTCTCTAACGGGTAAGTTACGAGAGATAGCCGAGGTAGCAATTAGGAGGCGTGTAAATATTCTATGCGTTCAGGAGACTAAATGGAAGGGCCAGAAGGCGAGGGAAGTAGAGGGTACTGGCTCCAAGCTTTGGTATACGGGGGCGACTTCGGGAAGGAATGGTGTAGGCATATTGATCGATAAGAGCCTGAAGAATGGAGTTGTTGATGTTAGGAGGCAAGGTGATCGAATTATCCTAGTTCGGTTGGTAGTTGGAGATTTGGCTCTGAATGTGATCAGTGCCTATGCCCCTCAGGTAGGCCTTAGTGAGAGCACCAAGATGCAGTTTTGGGAGGATTTGGATAGCATGGTTAGTACCGTGCCTATCAGCGAGAAACTCTTCATAGGAGGAGATCTCAACGGCCATGTAGGTGCGTCTAATGTAGGTTTCGAGCGAGTGCACGGGGGGTTCGGGTATGGAAATAGGAATCAAGAGGGGGAGGATGTTTTGAGCTTCGCGTTGGCCTACGACTTGTTGTTAGCAAATACCCTATTTAGGAAGAGGGAATCTCATCTGGTGACCTTTCAGAGTGGACAACACTCGAGCCAGATTGACTTTATCCTTGCAAGGCAGGAGGATAGACGTGCGTGCTTAGATTGTAAGGTGATACCTGGGGAGTGTGTTGTCCCTCAACACAAGTTGATGGTGGCGGACTTCAGATTTCGGGTACGTGTCCAGCGGGACAAACGTGCCAAGATAGCGAGAACGAAGTGGTGGAAGCTTAGAGGGGAAGCAGCGCAAACTTTTAAGGACATGATGTTAAGCGAGGGGCCTTGGGAGGACGGAGAAGATGCAGACGACATGTGGCTAAAGATGGCAACATGTGTTCGGAAGGTGGCTTCAGAAGTGTTTGGCGTGAGTAGGGGAGGAAAACAAGAAGCGAAAGACACTTGGTGGTGGAATGACGAGGTGCAAATGGCTATTAAGGAGAAAAAGGAATGTTTCAAGCGCCTTCACCTTGATCGGAGTGCAGCCAATATCGAGGGCTATAAATTAGCAAAGAGGGCTGCAAAGAGAGCTGTGAGTGTAGCAAAGGGTCGTGCATATGATAACCTTTATCAGCGGCTAAGCACGAAGGAAGGGGAGAAGGATATTTATAGGATGGCGAGGATCCGCGAGAGGAAGACAAGGGACATCAACCAAATCAAATGCATCAAGGATGGGACGGATCGACTTCTGGTGAAGGATGAGGAGATCAAGAACAGATGGCGAGAGTACTTCGATAAGTTATTTAATGAGGAGAATGGTTCGACGCTTGAGCTGGATGACTCATTTGACGACGCCAACAGACGTTTTGTGAGGAGAATTCATGAGGCAGAGATTGCGGAGGCTTTGAAGAGGATGAAGAGAGGTAAAGCGATGGGTCCTGATGGTATCCCCATTGAGGTGTGGAGATGCCTGGGTGACAGAGCAATAGTATGGCTGACTAAGCTTTTTAACCTCATTTTTAGGTCAAACAAGATGCCTGAAGAATGGAGAAGAAGTATATTAGTACCGATCTTCAAGAACAAGGGAAATGTTCAAAGTTGTACTAACTACCGTGGGATTAAGCTGATGAGCCATACGATGAAGCTTTGGGAGAGGGTTATCGAGCATCGCCTTAGGAGAGTGACAAGTGTGACCCAAAACCAGTTTGGGTTCATGCCTGGAAGGTCGACCATGGAGGCGATTTTTATAATACGACAACTCATGGAGAGACATAGGGAGCAAAAGAAGGACTTGCACATGGTCTTTATTGACCTCGAGAAGGCATATGATAAAGTACCAAGAAATGTCATGTGGTGGGCTTTGGAGAAGCACAAAGTCCCAACTAAGTACATTACCCTTATCAAGGATATGTACAAGGATGCGATGACGGTTGTCCGCACTTATGGTGGAGACAGTAGTGATTTTCCAAATAAAATAGGTCTGCATCAGGGGTCAGCATTGAGTCCTTATTTATTTGCTCTGGTGATGGATGAGGTCACAAGGGATATACAAAGTGATATCCCTTGGTGTATGCTCTTTGCTGATGATGTGGTGCTAGTTGATGAGAGTAGAGCAGGTGTTAATAGGAAGTTAGAGTTGTGGAGGCATACGTTAGAGTCCAAAGGTTTCAGACTTAGCAGGACTAAGACCGAGTACATGATGTGCGATTTCAGTGGGACTAGATATGAAGATGGAGATGTCAGGCTTGATGGGCAAGTGGTGGCCGAGAAAGATACCTTTAGGTATTTAGGATCGATGCTGCAAAAGGATGGTGACATTGATGAAGATGTTAGGCATAGAATTTCAGCCGGTTGGTTGAAATGGCGTCAAGCTTCTGGTGTCCTCTGTGACAAGAGGGTACCACAAAAGCTAAAAGGTAAGTTTTATAGGACGGCGATGCTATACGGTGCTGAATGTTGGCCTACTAAAAGGCGACATATACAACAACTGAGTGTAGCAGAGATGCGTATGTTGCGTTGGTTTTGTGGTCACACAAGAAGGGATAGGATACAGAATGAAGATATTCGAGATAGAGTCGGAGTGGCACCAATTGAGGAGAAATTGACGCAACATCGGTTGAGATGGTTCGGACATGTCCAACGGAGGCCTCCTGAGGCGCCGGTGCGTAGTGGGGTTCTACAGCGGGCCAATAATGTTAAGAGAGGTAGAGGGCGACCCAAACTAACTTGGGACGAGTCGGTTATTAGAGACCTTAAAGAGTGGAATATCTCTAAGGATTTAGCTATGGATAGGAGCGCTTGGAGACTAGCAATTAATGTGCCTGAGCCGTGATTTTTGGGTTTCACCTCTAGCCTACCCCAACTAGCTTGGGACAAAAGGCTATGTTGTTGTTGTTGTTGTTGTTTGTTTCAAAAGATGAAAAGAGTATACTTAAAGATGTGGAGAAGACTGAGGTATCTAGCTCAACCCTTTCTTTCTTCCTTTTTTTTTTTGGAGTTGAGACTTATGCAATACATTAATGGGTTATTTGTTTGAAGTTCAAATCTCCGTCATACTAGATTGATTTTTCCATCATAGGATCACCCCGTAATTTTCATAGGATGACCCTTATCTTTTCCCCCCCTAAATAGCCTTGTTCTTATTAGAGACGGGTTGGTGATAGACCAATTTCTTCCATTTCTCAAACCAAATAGCCCATAAACTCTAGGTGTGCATACTCAATATGATGTAGATAATAGTTTATTTTTGCATATAAAGGATGCAAATTAGTGATGTAGGCAACCTTCACCTATTTAGTTTGAATGTATGATAAGTTCTTAGAGCCTGGGTTTGGCTATACTGAATCTACTTTAAAGCGGTAATGACCTTTTTGTTGTTTCATAATATGGCGAAGAGTGTGTAGGCTAGTCAATGATGTGATTTTATTTGTGTATCGCCTGCTTACTATAAGCTTCTAGTTCATAGTTTCTTGCTGTGCGGCTGTTCATAATAATTGTCATATTCCTATAAAAGTAAATCCATTGCCTTTTCTGTTGGTTTTTTATGTCGTTAAGTCTTTACACTCAAACCATATATATATCTAGATGGAACTTTAGTTTTACCAACATCAGCATTTTAAGGCATATATTTACTTTTGTGATTCAGCTATCAAAATATTGGTAATTACGAAATGATATATGAAACATTGACTGAATTAATATCATGTGAACTGTCGAACTGATGGCATGCTATTCAGTTTGCTGCCTTTCTAGATCACCTTTTCTGGCCTATTTATTGTACAGATTTAGTTAGGGGCAGTGAGGTCCGTATGTCTAATTTTAATATTGGGTATGTAAGAGGTGGTATTAGTAATATATTAATACGCATGGTAGTATTGTCACCAAGAACAACAACCAATTAACATTTCCTGTGGTGTCAGAATCTTTGAGCAGGGTTAGATTATAGACACCGACTGGACATATTGGGACCCTGTCTGAAGTTTGCTGCTTAGTTATTCCTAGTCCACTTATTCCTATTTCTTGTTTTTCTCCACGGTTTTCTCTAGTTTTGTGTTTTCCTAATCTTGCACAGTATCTACCTGCAATATTCTAGTGAAATAGCTGTCGTAACACCCCCAAAATTGAGAGAGAACTTGCCATAGAAGGAATTTACTCTTTTTTCAAACCCTGTCAGTGTTCGTCATTGTGCTTCCGTAATGACGTATTGGAAACGTTATTTTGTTGTATATATCCTGTGACATATATGCATTTCATCCAATTTTTTTAATGGTATGTGATTCTTCTTGTTTATTGGTAGTTTCTTGTTTCGACTTTCGATCACAGCATGTGGCATCAACCGTGACAATCATAAATACACTCTCTGAAATTGAGTTTGATATTCTGTAACAATAATATCAAAATGGCATGTATCATATGACATGATCGTGATATGCATAAGCATAAATACATAATTGTACCAAGCCTTCACTCGATTACTCTCTAGTTATTTATTGTATCAAATTGCCACCCACCCATGCACAGTCAAGTTTACCTTTACTAATCTCCTTATGTTTTTTGGATACACCATAATTCTTGTTCTGGTATATCTATATATTAATAGGTTTCTGCTGAAGAAGGGAAGGCATCTTCTAATAAAGGTAGACATACTCATATTAGACCAATTTTGAAACAAAACAATTTCAAAACACTGGATCATTCTCAAGCACCTACTGATTTTGGAAAAGTGACCATGGATCTCACAGAGACAACTACACAAGGTGCAACAACTCTGCAAGGTGACTTGACCTCAAAGGTTAAAAGCCGCCGTAAATTAGGCATTCAAAAATCGCTAAGTCAAGAATGTAAACCTACTGAGGGTGCCGGTGATTCCGGAAGTGATAAATTGTCGTATTCACTGAGTAATATTATTGATGCGAAGGTACAGTTTTTTTTGTCTTGTTACATGTACTGATTGATGTGTTTCATTACTTTGGCATGGGTGAAAAGTCATATTTACTCTTAACCTGTTGCAGGACAAACTCTCTCACTGCTTGTCATCACGTTTGCTCCGTAGATGGTGCATGTTTGAGTGGTTCTATAGTGCAATTGATTATCCGTGGTTTGCAAAGAGTGAATTTGTTGAATATTTGAATCATGTCAAGCTGGGTCATGTTCCAAGACTGACTCGTGTTGAATGGGGTGTCATACGGAGGTTTGTAGTCTTCAATATTTTTGTTAACTTAGTTGTATTTGTCCCCTAAATTTAATGTTCTGCAGTTCTCTTGGAAAGCCCCGTCGATTGTCAAAACAGTTTTTGCACGAGGAGAGGGAGAAGCTTTCCCAGTATCGTGATTCAGTCAGACAGCACTATGCTGAGCTTCGATCTGGCATTAGGGAAGGCCTACCAACAGATCTTGCACGACCTATAGCTGTTGGACAGCGTGTTATAGCCTGCCATCCTAGAACAAGGGAACTTCATGATGGGAATGTTCTGACTGTTGATCATAATCGTTGCCGGGTTCAGTTTGATCGACCTGAACTTGGTGTTGAGTTTGTGATGGTAATCAATTGCTATCTCACTTGTGTTTTTTATCATTTGATTTTAGTTTTGTTAATGCCTTTTGACTTAAATGCTTTTAACTGATCTTTGTGATTACTTATACTCCAGAAATTACAATGACTTGCAATAACTTAGTAGAACAGTTAAGCTTAGAAGATTGTTATGTCTTATTCCCACTGAAGATTGTTATGACTAGATACCTTAGTCTTCTTGACATTGATTGCATGTCAAATATGGTGTATTGAAAAAAATTTATGTTCAGGATATTGATTGCATGCCCCTGCATCCTCCGGAAAATTTCCCTGAGTCTCTGAAAGAGCAAAATGTTGTCAATGAGTACTATAGCCGCTTATCGGAAGCAAATGAGGATCAAATGAAAGAGTTGGGTAGCGGAGGTGCAGCAAGATTCACATCGAATATGAATGGTGCTGATGCAGCCTTCCATATCCCTCCTGGTCATCCAATAAGCACTTTAATGAAGCAAGCTAAGGTATCATGTTCGACGTGGATGTTGCTTACTTTCGTACAGCCAATGCAGAATTATCTAACTGTACTCATTTTGGGATTTACGCAATAGGGTGACTCAATTGATTCCATTGCACAGGCCAAAGCGACAGTTAATGAGGTTACAGTTGCTACACAACAGGCAATGTACAATCAGCCATCCACTCTCTCACAGATACAGGAAAGGGAGGCTGATATAAGAGCTCTTGCTGAACTATCACGCGCTCTTGATAAAAAGGCAAGTGCAACAAGATTTAATCCTTATTTTCGCCTCGCTCTATTGTTTGCAGATGGGTATAGTTGCATGGCTCAAATTGAGATCTCCTTTTTTGTTTTCTAGCAAGTTACAGCTGTGTGCAATTAAGATTTTGATATGGACAAATCGGTACATATAGATTTGTCTTGCGGTTGACACTGAGTTGACCATAACTTTAGTGATGCACTTCCAATAATCTGGCAGCTGATCTTGACGGTTCACCCATTAGTATATTTTATCTTGCATTAGTGTTGCCTTAATCTTATCTGTTCAGGCTGTGCCATTGTGTAGTCTTGATAACTCATCAGCTGTCTAATACTTGAAATGGGCTAGAGTGTAAAATGGAGATAACCTGGTCGTCCCGTATGAAAGATGAGTTCCTTTTAGTTCCCAGATCAGGGTGTGCCTAGAGTACTGTGATTGTTGTAAGCATCATTATGGGTCTGTGGAATGTATTTGCCATTAAACATATTGCGCATTCTATTATAATTATTTTTTTAATATAACTTTTGGATTTTACATCATCCAAGTAGGTTATGATGAACTATAAATCTGTTGTAGGAAGCTTTGCTGGTGGAGTTGAGGCACATGAATGAAGAAGTGTCTGGAAAGCAAAAGGATGGGGAAATTATTAGAGACTTGGAGCATTTCAGGAAGCAATACGCTATGGTGCTTGTGCAGCTAAGAGATTCCAATGATCAAGTAACCTTCCCAAGTTCAAGCTATCACTTTAATAACTTCGGTTTTCATGTACTTAGGTGAATGACACAACATATTTTCATACTCAGGTAGCTGCAGCTTTGCTTTCGCTTCGCCAGCGCAACACATATCATGGGAATCCAGTACAGTCATATCCTAAATCCATGGAAAATGGCATAGCCTTTGCTGGAGCACCAGATCCGTATAACCATTTTGGTTATATTAATCCAGAGTCTGGTTCCCAAGTGATTGAAGTTATTGATACTTCAAAATGCAAAGCAAAAATGATGGTCAATGTTGCTATCCAGGTCTGTTGGCCAGAATTATTTGTATTCTTTTATGTTTCATTCCATGCTTTCTGATCTATTATCACTTTATGTAGTTTTGAGTTATCAGCTCTACATTTTGAACTGAACGAGCATTGCTCTCTACATTTCTGAGGGGAACAATAAAATAAGGTTTACACTGACAAGAAATCAATAAAATGACTTGGTACTTGGTTCTCGCTACTCACTATTCTTTTATGATTAAAAGAAATACGAAACTGCCTGTCTAAATACTAAATGTTGAGTTCATGATAACATCTGGGATCTGATTTATCTAAACCGGTTATCTATGTTCGGAGCTTAGTCATGAAGTTGTTGTAACTGTCAATTGGACATTTCTTTTTGAGATGCACTGCTGTCGCCAAGCTTCTCGCGGTGGACTAGTTAAAGCGTTGAACTCTGGGAGTCGTTGAAACTCCCTTCTCGACCCGGGTTGGAAGCACCCTCTTTGAACAAAGCATGCGGGGAATCTTCCCCATGGTTGAATTTATTTTTTTTAGATGCACTGCTGTCAGCTTGTTGGTGCAGCTTCTATATGTTGTATTCTTAGGTATGCCTATCGTTGGATTGATTCATTTTAGCTTTTATATTTGTGTATTTGGCTGAAGCACTACCTATTTTATTCTTCTTTTTTGATGCTACATAATAGATACAAGTATTTTCCCCTTGTTCATACTTTAAATTTATTTTGTTACAGTGTGCTTATTGCTGACTTTTTTTCCTTAGGCGATGTGCGAAGTGAGTGAAGGAGAGAATGCTTTTGCAAAAATTGGTGAAGCACTAGATAACCTGAATAGCCGTGGTACTGGCTCTGGTTCAAGCATTCTTGGCATAAGACGGATACCTCCTGATTCAGGTCAGTCAAATGCATCGCATCAAGATAATGGCACACCTGGTCATGCAACAAATAGTAGTTCAAGATTGCCAAATGGGTGTGATTCCGATGGACAGTTTCCTACTGAGTTAATTTCATCCTGCGTGGCTATGATGCTTATGATAAAGGTAAACCATCTAAGCTCCGCATGTTTTCCAGGCTTAGCATTCCAACACTCCTACTGTGTCTAGTGGACTAACGCTTCCATGGGTACCATTTGCCAGAACTGCACGGAGAAGCAGTACCACCCTGCTGAAGTCGCGCACATCCTAGATTCAGCGCTGTCGGGCTTGCAGCCGCGCAGCTCCCAGAACATCCCGATCTTCAGGGAGATCGAGATGTGCATGGGCATCATCAAGAACCAGATGCTGGCGTTGATACCCACTCCAAGCGGCTAGCTCCACGCCTGCTGCGGGCGTCCTAGCTAATGTATTTCAGAAACAAAAAAAAACGGATACTTGTATGTGGCGTGTATTATTCATTTTCCTTTTTCTTTTTACTGTTGTACAAAATGTATGTTATTTGTACATTATATATTAAGTCGCTGAAAAATATGTGCGCACTCAAGCGCATGTGCTGTTGCCTGCTGTTGCCTAAGTTTGTTGTCTACTTTATCTTACTTGGGGTTGTTTGGAAGTAATTATTCCATGAAGACACTGGATTTGGTAAGATGAAAACCTGAAACATTTGCAGAGCCGATGGTATCGAAGAATTATCATTTTTTCGTTTTGCCGTCCGTCGGTTTATCACAAATCAAAATACACAAAGGACTGTACTGAAACGAACCGGATTCCCAATTACGAGAATCCGACTCCCTGTACCTTTGTGATAGTCCCAGGAACAACAGCTATCACGTACAGAACTCATTTCAGCGGAAATCACATCCATACATTGATTAAGGTCCTCAAACACGACATAAATACATAGCGATATGGTACAAGCCCTCCGGGCTAAGCCACAGAAGGAAAACAGCTACGCAGCGGATAGCTATAAGCTTCTGGCACTTCGGGGCTTCACCTCCACAGGCATCCTTGAGCGCAACGCACAACCCTCATTGCGTCATCCGTTGTGGTGGATCTTGTACTCGGTGTCTTCTCCTGTGTACCCAAAGACTGTTACTCGGTGTCTTCTCCTGTGTACCCAAAGACTGTCCCCAAGGAATTGGGACATGTCCACGTCACCAACCATAATATGCAGCAAAGCTTTATAGTGGCCTAAACTAGTAATAAAATATTTAAGGAAAGTAACCTGGGGTTTCCTATGCGCAAGCAGCAGCATTAACCAAGATCATCTCATCTCCAAACACCTTTCCTCACAAGCACATGCTCTCCCCAAGCCAACCATCAAACTCACAACCACATCAGGCTCGTCCTGCCTCAACATGTTCCCGCAAATAACATCCGCCAACTCCTTTCACTCGCTAGTCGACTCGGTGAGCTCCCTCCCCACCTTGTCTCAACAGCCTCAGCTGGTCGAACCTCTCATAACCCAAATCAAGGATGAGAGAAGAAAGCAGTATCCCATGCTAATCAGAATAAGCCAGATGAAGGATCGTCCGTGACCGTGGACACGGCTATACGTATAGTTTTCACTCTGCAGAGGTTGCGCTCCAGGAACCACCCAAGCCACCCAACTCACGCCAAGAAGATCAATCACAACCATCCCAACACATGCAAGCATAGCATTCTCATAAAGTGGATAATAGGTAGCAAGGAAACAGGGTAGATAAAAGTCAGTGTAGGCATATCATCATCATACGAGTAAAGTAAAGCTCTAGCATACTAGTTGCATGTCTACTAGGTATTTCAAAGAATGGCTGGGCGTAAACTTGGGACTTGTTGCTCTTCCTCTTCGTCGAGGTAGTTGGAGTTGTAGACGTCCTCCTCTTGATTCTCCGGTCCTCCTAAGTTCGTATAAATAAAATAAAGACGGGAGTTACTAGCAAAGAAACACCAAAACAGCGAGGCAAGAAGATTCAAACAACACCAAACTCTGCACTAACGCGTAGGTCACGATTTTAGAAAAATATAGAAACTGGTTTCATATTTTTTTGAGCTACGGTTGATTTATTATGAGTTTTCTAAGTTTAAATCATTTTCTGAAAATATTAAATAATTCCGAAAAAGAAAAACACTCAGGCTGGGACACGTGGCAGCACCAGGGCATGCCACGTCATCACTGCTGACGTCAGCATGACGTCATCAGTGGGGCCGGTTTTGCTGACGTCATCGTGGGCCCTGATGACGTCAGCGTTGGCTTGGTCAACGGTGACCAGTCAACGGTCAATGGTCAGCGGGTCAGCGGGGTCAACTGTAACACCCTAAAATTCATCACATTTAAATTGTAGCAACCATTTTAATTTTTCTAGGATTTATTAAGGCTGAAATAAATTTTCTAGGAATTAATTGGAATTTCTAGCCTTTTATCAATTTAAATATCACGTTAAATAATTATTTTTAGTACAAATAAGTTTTTGTTGCATTCATGTTGTTGCATATATTTTTGGTTGCTAGTAAATCAAGTTGGAATTTAAATTCTGTTTAAATTCGAATTTGATTTGCTTTTGTTTGAGTTTTAGAAAAGTTTAAAATAGTCGAGTTCGTTTTTGCCCCTCGAACTCTTGGCCCAGTCCAAGAGTGCCCCCTGAACTCCTCTTCCGCTCGCTTTTCCTCCCCGGCCTGTTTTCTTTTTCCCCGGGCCGTTTTTCTCTACTGTTCACTCGGCCCGTTCCATTTTCGGCCCATTAGTCGGCCCGTCTTGCTGCGCCGTCTTTTTCTCCCGCTGTCGCTGTCGGGTGGGCCCCGCTCGTGAGGTTCATCGTCCCCGACAGGGACTCCCCCGACCGAGTCCGCCTCCGACTCCGTTCCGCCGCCGCCGCCGAGTCCTACCCGGGCACGCACGCCTAGGCGAGGGCCCGAGCCTCGGTCTCCACACCTATTTAGCCGCGCGCACCGCCCGCAACTTTTCCCATCGAAAACCCAACCAAGTTTCGCCGCCCGAGCCGCCCGAGCCGCCGATTTCTCCGCCGACCGCCTTCTCTCGTCGCCGGCCGCCGTCGTTGCTCTCCCCTCGACGAGAACCCCCGGAGTGAGTTCGCTATCACCTCCTCTCTCTTCCCGTCCAAGTCTCGTCGACGTTCGTGCACCGTAGCGCCGGATCCGTATCCAGCCGAGAGCTCCGCCGTCGCCAATGGCGCCGCCGTCGTGTTCCGTCGTCAGTACGCGTTCCTAGCTGTCTAGAGCACCGTGGTTGAGCTCGTCGTGGTCTCGCGAGCCTATAGGACCAAGTCCCGTCCCAAACCGAGGCCCGTAGCGTTTTCCCGAAGCTTCTCCGGCGAAGCTCCGCCGCGTTCGCGAGCGGCGCCGCCGTCGCCTGTGTACCCCCTCGGCCGATCTGTTCCTGACCGTCCGATCTAAATCCAACGGTCCACGTCAGCCCTAGCGCCCGAGTCAAAACAGAGAGTAACGGTCAGCGCTGCAATTTTTGCAAAGAAGCCCATGAAGTTTTTAAAAATCAACCCGCAGTCCAAGTTAGTTCAAAAATAATTACGAATAGGTCCTGTTTTCTTCTATTTTAACCCCTGCAAGATTTAAAATTGTGCCCGAGGTCCAAGGTTTGTCTTTTTACATGAAAGCCCTCGAGTTTTTATACAAAATTATGTTTTAGTCCCTGGTTTTTCGCAGTTAAGCCCCTGGAACTTTTAAAACTTTGCCAGCAAGTCCCTGAACCTTAGAAAAGCCATATCTTTTGCGTTTTAACTCCGATTTTAGTGATTCTCGCGCTCACACGTTCGTTGTAACGTGTAGATTGGTTTCGTGCTGTTGTTTTCTCCTGTTGGAATTGTTTGGTGTACTGTTTCTTATTTGTTGTATTGTTTCCTTGCATGTGATTGTGTGATGCGATTAGGAAACGACCAGTTCGAGGATTTCTCTGAAGAACCAACTATTGGAGAAGGATTTGAGCAGCAACCGAGTTGGGAAGAAGGCAAGTGTATTATATCATGCAAATGTCCTAATAATTATTAATTTCACCACCCATGCATGTGTCTTAATTTGATGGGTTCCTATTTAAGGATTTACCTAGCCACTATATTTTTCCTGTCCCTGAAACTGGGTTACTTAATTAATTTTGATGGTAGATGATGCTTAGCTTGCTCAACTGGGATTGGTTAATGAACCCCTACTCTATGTTCCATTACTACCTTTTTAATCAATTAATGGACAAGATCATATCTTTTTAATTGGAACATGGAGAACCACCCAGGAAAACAGTACAACCATGAGTGCCATATGGCTCTGGCTTTGACTGACTAATTAGGTGCTCTGGTTTATGGTAGCTTTACTCGAAAGGGGCATGGGGGGCGGCGGTTGAGGGGGTATAGCTCGGTCCTTTTGAGCTGTGGGCTTTGGTAAGAGACAGACCTCATTAGGGAGGGTTATGCTTTGCTTCTGAACCGGAAACCTTAGCGGGCTATCATTTATTAGAGTGCTTTTGTAAAGGTCTCATAGTGAAACTCAGTATTCGGTCCACGTGGTGTGGGAAGGGTACAATGCTTCGGCAATGGGAATCACGGCTTATGGTGAAAGTGTACAACCTCTGCAGAGTGTAAAACTGTTATAACAGCCGTGCTCACGGTTAAGAGCGGCCTGGACCCTTACATGATAATCATACTTGAACATGATCTAAATCGTGGTTACATGAATACGTTGGGAATATGACATTCATTAATTTGTGGGTGGTATATACTTTCATTTGCTAGTAAATAGTTGCTTAATAAAATTTGACCGACTAAAAGTGCTTATTGCAGTTTGGTCAGCCAACCTTTTTGCCTCAGCCTTGTATGTCATATTACATTTGCTGAGTACGTATGTGCTCATACTTGTTGCTTTTCTTTCCTCTATTGCATCAACTACACCGGAATGCTGCTCAGATTGGGAGAATTTCGAGGATTTCACTACTGGTTTTGAGGAGTTCTAGGCGAGTCTCCCCCAGTCAATGCCTGTGGAGTTGGAGCCACTTTTGCTTCGTTAGATAAACGCTTATTTAAGTCTTCCGCTATGACATTTGAGTCAACTCTGAGATTGTAATAATCGCACTATAATACTCTTTCGTTATGCATGGTTATGGATATTCACTTGTGACGTCTACCATATGTGTGTAAACTGATCCTGGCGCACATATGAGATGCACCTGGTTTTGCCTTTAAAACCGGGTGTGACAGAGGTGGTATCAGAGCTATGTTGACTGTAGGACGCAAGCCTAGATAGCAATGGTCATTCGCTAAGGATTATTTTGCTTAACTACTCTTGGTCTAGCTATTCTTGGTTTAATTTGCTATTAATCCAGGTCATTGATAATTGTCTCCTCCTTGATCTTTGTATTCTGTTCTATCTTATTCACCATCTCACCTGGTTTCGAGGTCTTTTAGAACTTTTCTCACCCCTTTCTTGCTTAAACCATAGATGGTGTTGACAAGGCAAGGTGCTCGTAGATTGGCAAGCACTCTTTCCTCTTTTTCGTCGCATTCGGTGCAAGAAGAGGAACCAGAACCTGAAGAGATGGAAGTAATGGACGAAGAAGTCAACTCAGTAGGGAAAGCTCCAGCTGGATCTGAAGGAAGTGAAGGACCCTCTCCGCCGCCTGACATGTGGGTAGTGACTATTCACCACCACGACGGAGGCAACAGTGGGTTCCCTATGATGCTTCGACTGCTCTTCGAGCGTCTGAACTACCCAGTGGAAATAGAATATTGTGGAAGAAGGAGAACACATCCAGATCACCCAGAGGACTGGGAAGTCGTTGTATACATCAGGGAGCCTGATTATGAGTTTGGAGGAACCAAAGAGGCTGCAGTGCATCATGCCATCGCCATTAGATCAACTTTCGAAGCTGGAATCCAGGATGCAGCCAGGAGGGCACTTTCTGTGCTTTGTCATGAAGAGGCTGCTGAAGTACGTCACACTGCTTGGGCATATCTTCCTCGAAGGCAACAAGGCACTCCAACTGGGGTTGTACCACACCCGCCAGGTGTGAACTCTACACTCAACGTCCAGGTGGCGTTCACCCAGATGCTTGACGTGCACGCCGATGACACCTCAAGAGAACTACAAGAAGTGCGTGAAGAACTCGCTGCCGAACGAAGGAAGAACAAAAGGCTGATAGCTGAACTCAAGGGAGAAGCACTTCCGCCATTGGATGAGGATATAGAAGGATTGTTGGGTCATTCACCGCCTCGCTAGACAGTGCTTGGTGGATCGTCTAGTTGTTTTACCCATACCTATTAAGATAGGATACCCTTTATTTTTGTTAGTTCAGTACGTTTAGAATCGTTGAGACTCGTGCGTAACATGTGATTTAGTTTGGTAAAAGTGTGGTAGAGATGTTTTGCTTTTATGCTAAGTGTGTGATTTGGATCTTTGTAATGATTGAACTTAATTGTGGAGTGATGACCACAATTGAGTACTTATTAAATAAATAAATTTAGTTAGTTTTGGGTTTATCTTGGTCTATGATCTTAGCCCTTAACCATCACTTTATCCATATAATTGTACCTCTCATATAAATCATGTTATGCGACAATTTAATCTCGCCGCTGCATGATATCCTGGTACTGTCCGAATTGTTTCTGGAGCTTCAGAACTCCGTTTGACATAAATCCAGTTGGGTTGGATTAAGGACTTGATATCCTAGGTTCTGGGAATTTTTCGTGATTTTTGGAGGTTCTGGCAGAGAGATATAATGGTTTTATTGGAGCAAACAGAATCTGTCCCGTGGTCCTGACACAGCTGTCTTGTTTATTTTATATCTCGAGCTACAAAATTCCGATTGAGGTGATTCAAGTTGGGTTAGTTTCAGAATTTGATGGTCTACGTTCAGACAAAAGATTATGATTTTTGGATACACAGAATGAGAGTTACAACTGTTTAATTAGGACGAACACAATCTGTTTAAGGATTTGATTTGCCCGTCATTGGCAACTAGTTCTACACTAACTCCTATCTGTTCATGGTTTGAGTTATATCTTTTTACCACCCTCTGAACCTCATGTTCTAACCACCAGATGGTAAACACCAGGTCTGGAAGTGGAGTGGATCAACCACCTGTGAATCGTCAAGGACGTGTCAACCCCAATCCAAATCCTCCGCCGAATCAAGCATCCGTAGCAATGGATCAGATCCTCGCCAACCAGACTCAGATTCTACAGGGCATGGCTAATACCTTGGCAGCCATGCAAGCACAGAACAACAACAACAACAACAATCAGCAGAGGGACAAGCACCGGGAGTTCATGAGTCACAAACCTCCTACCTACTCCCACTCAGCAGATCCACTTGATGCTGATGATTGGCTGAAGACTGTTGAGAAGAAGCTGGATATGGCTCAGTGCAATGACAGGGAGAAGGTCCTATATGCCTCAGGTCGCTTGGAAGGATCAGCTTCAGATTGGTGGGATGCTTATCTTGCTGCTCATGCCACCCCTGATGCTATCACCTGGCAGGAGTTTAGAACCAACTTCAGGAGTTACCATATTCCTGCTGATTTGATAGTCCTGAACTCTGAGGGAATCGATGTCATACTTGGAATGGGATGGTTAGCTGCTTTTGATGCGGTGATTCAGTGTGCCAAGAGGTCCGTGTTGTTGACTAGCCCTCAGGGAGAGAAGATTGAATTCGGAGCCACACAACCCTCAGCTTCAACTTACTCAGTGAATCAGGCCAGTGTTGTTCCTTTGGAGGATATCAGAGTTGTTTGTGAGTTTCCAGATGTCTTCCCAGATGATTTGCCAGGTATGCCACCCGAACGAGACATTGAGTTTATTATTGAGCTTTTACCTGGTACTGCTCCTATTTCTAAAAGACCCTATAGAATGGCTGTTAATGAACTAGAAGAACTTAAGAAACAACTTAAGGAATTATTGGATAAAGGTTACATTCGTCCTAGTTCATCACCTTGGGGAGCACCTGTAATTTTTGTGGGTAAAAAGATGGTACTCTGAGGATGTGTGTGGATTATCGTTCATTGAATGAGGTAACCATCAAGAATAAGTATCCATTGCCCAGAATTGAAGACTTATTTGATTAGCTGAAAGGAGCTAAGGTTTTCTCCAAGATTGACTTGAGATCTGGCTACCATCAGTTGAGGATCAGACATTCCAACATTCCTAAAACAGCATTCACCACCAGGTATGGATTATATGAGTATACGGTGATGTCGTTTGGATTGACAAATGCACCCGCCTACTTTATGTACCTGATGAATAAGGTGTTCATGGAGTACTTGGACAAGTTTGTGGTGGTGTTTATTGACGATATTCTGGTTTACTCGAAGAATGAGGAAGAGCACGAAGAACATTTGAGGTTGGTGTTGCAGACCCTTAGAGAGAACCAGTTGTATGCCAAGTTTAGTAAATGTGAATTCTGGTTGAATCAAGTGTCTTTTCTTGGTCATGTGGTCACTGAAGGAGGTATTGCAGTGGATCCAAGTAAAGTTAAGGATGTGTTGGAATGGAAACCTCCTACCACAGTCTCTGAGATCAGAAGCTTTCTGGGATTGGCTGGATATTACAGGAGATTCATTGAAGGGTTTTCTAAAATAGCGAAACCTCTTACTTCGCTATTAGAGAAGGGGAAGGAGTTTGTTTGGTCAGAAGAGTGTCAGACCAGTTTTGAAGAGTTGAGAAGGAAGTTGACTACAGCCCCAGTGCTTGCTATGCCAGATATTCACAAGAACTTTGATATATATTGTGATGCTTCTCGCAGAGGTCTTGGGTGTGTGCTCATGCAGGAAGGCAGAGTTATAGCCTATGCATCCAGGCAGTTGAGGAAGCACGAGCTGAACTATCCTACTCATGATCTAGAGCTTGCAGCTGTTGTTCATGCCTTGAAGATCTGGAGGCACTATATTCTAGGTAATAGATGTGAGCTGTATACGGATCACAAAAGTCTGAAGTACATATTTACTCAGAAGGATCTGAATCTGAGGCAGAGAAGATGGTTGGAGTTGATCAAGGATTATGATCTAGGGATCAACTATCACCCTGGCAAGGCTAATTTGGTTGCTGATGCGTTGAGTAGGAAGTCACAAGTAAATGCAATGTTTGGCCGCCAGTTACCAGCTGAGTTGCTTGCAGAGATGGAAAAGCTGAACCTAGGATTCCTGAATCAAACAGAAGGTGTGACAATGGAAGTTGAGTCTACACTGGAACAGGAAATTCGGAAAGGTCAGCTTACTGATGAGAAGATAAAGGAAATCAAGGAAACCATGTTAGCAGGGAAAGCTCCCGACTTCACCGAAGATGATCAAGGTACAGTTTGGTTTAGAAAGAGGATATGTGTACCGGATATTGAGTCTCTCAGAGAGCAGATATTGAGGGAAGCTCATGATTCCGCATATTCTATTCATCCTGGAAGCACCAAGATGTATCAGGATCTGAAGCAAAGGTATTGGTGGTATGGACTAAAAAGGGATGTGGCTGCCCATGTGGCATTGTGCGATGTTTGTCAGAGAGTCAAAGCTGAACACCAGAGACCAGCCGGTTTACTTCAACCACTCAAGGTACGTGAATGGAAGTGGGAAGAAATCAGTATGGATTTCATTGTTGGATTACCTCGCACTCGAGGAGGATATGACTCCATATGGGTTATTGTGGACAGATTAACTAAGGTAGCTCACTTTATACCCGTAAATACTACTTATACCAGTGCTAAGTTAGCAGAGTTATACATGTCCAGAATTGTTTGTCTCCATGGTGTACCTAAAAAGATAGTGTCTGATAGAGGTACTCAGTTTACATCTAGATTCTGGCAGAAGTTGCATGAGTCTATGGATACAAAGTTGAATTTCAGTTCTGCATATCATCCCCAGACAGATGGTCAAACAGAAAGGACTAATCAGATTTTGGAGGATATGTTGAGAGCTTGTGCTTTGAAGCATGGAGGCAGTTGGGATAAGAGTCTTCCATATGCAGAGTTCTCATATAACAACAGTTATCAGACAAGTCTAAAGATGGCCCCATTCGAAGCGTTTTACGGTAGAAAGTGCAGAACACCTTTGTATTGGAGTGAAACTGGTGAAAGTCAGTTGTTTGGTCCAGAGATACTGCAAGAAGCAGAAAGACAGGTTCAGATTATCAGAGAGAATTTAAGAACGGCTCAGTCCAGGCAGAAGAGCTATGCAGACACAAGGAGACGAGAATTAACTTTTGAAGTAGGTGATTATGTGTATCTGAAAGTATCTCCTATTCGAGGCTTGAGAAGGTTTAAGGTGAAAGGTAAATTGTCTCCTCGTTTCATTGGACCTTCCAAGATTGTTGATAAAAAAGGTGAGGTTGCTTATCAATTGGAGTTGCCAGCCAGACTGTCAGATGTGCATGATGTGTTCCATATTTCTCAGTTGAAAAAGTGTCTTAGAGTTCCTGAGGAAGAATTACCCTTGGATGAGTTGGATGTGCAAGATGATCTGACTTATAAGGAATACCCAGCTAAGATTTTGGAAACTGCTGAGAGAGTTACTAGGAATAAGGTGATTAAGATGTGTAAAGTTCAGTGGAGTCACCATGCGGAAAGTGAGGCAACTTGGGAAAGAGAAGATGAGTTGATGGCAGAGTTCCCTCAGATTTTCTCTAATCCGTCCGAATCTCGAGGACGAGATTCTCTTTAAGGGGGTTAGGTTTGTAACACCCTAAAATTCATCACATTTAAATTGTAGCAACCATTTTAATTTTTCTAGGATTTATTAAGGCTTAAATAAATTTTCTAGGAATTAATTGGAATTTCTAGCCTTTTATCAATTTAAATATCACGTTAAATAATTATTTTTAGTACAAATAAGTTTTTGTTGCATTCATGCTGTTGCATATATTTTTGGTTGCTAGTAAATCAAGTTGGAATTTAAATTCTGTTTAAATTCGAATTTGATTTGCTTTTGTTTGAGTTTTAAAAAAGTTTAAAATAGTCGAGTTCCTTTTTGCCCCTCGAACTCTTGGCCCAGTCTAAGATTGCCCCCTGAACTCCTCTTCCGCTCGCTTTTCCTCCCCGGCCTGTTTTCTTTTTCCCCGGGTCGTTTTTCTCTACTGTTCACTCGGCCCATTCCATTTTCGGCCCATTAGTCGGCCCGTCTTGCTGCGTCGTCTTTTTCTCCCGCTGTCGCTGTCGGGTGGGCCCCGCTCGTGAGGTTCATCGTCCCCGACAGGGACTCCCCCGACCGAGTCCGCCTCCGACTCCGTTCCGCCGCCGCCGCCGAGTCCTACCCGGGCACGCACGCCTAGGCGAGGGCCCGAGCCTCGGTCTCCACACCTATTTAGCCGCGCGCACCGCCCGCAACTTTTCCCATCGAAAACCCAACCAAGTTTCGCCGCCCGAGCCGCCCGAGCCGCCGATTTCTCCGCCGACCGCCTTCTCTCGTCGCCGGCCGCCGTCGTTGCTCTCCCCTCGACGAGAACCCCCGGAGTGAGTTCGCTATCACCTCCTCTCTCTTCCCGTCCAAGTCTCGTCGACGTTCGTGCACCGTAGCGCCGGATCCGTATCCAGCCGAGAGCTCCGCCGTCGCCAATGGCGCCGCCGTCGTGTTCCGTCGTTAGTACGCGTTCCTAGCTGTCTAGAGCACCGTGGTTGAGCTCGTCGTGGTCTCGCGAGCCTATAGGACCAAGTCCCGTTCCAAACCGAGGCCCGTAGCTTTTTCCCGAAGCTTCTCCGGCGAAGCTCCGCCGCGTTCGCGAGCGGCGCCGCCGTCGCCGGCGTACCCCCTCGGCCGATCTGTTCCTGGCCGTCCGATCTAAATCCAACGGTCCACGTCAGCCCTAGCGCCCGAGTCAAAACAGATTTTTGCAAAGAAGCCCCTGAAGTTTTTAAAAATCAACCCGCAGTCCAAGTTAGTTCAAAAATAATTACGAATAGGTCCTGTTTTCTTCTATTTTAACCCCTGCAAGATTTAAAATTGTGCCCGAGGTCCAAGGTTTGTCTTTTTACATGAAAGCCCTCGAGTTTTTATACAAAATTATGTTTTAGTCCCTGGTTTTTCGCAGTTAAGCCCCTGGAACTTTTAAAACTTTGCCAGCAAGTCCCTGAACCTTAGAAAAGCCATATCTTTTGCGTTTTAACTCCGATTTTAGTGATTCTCGCGCTCACACGTTCGTTGTAACGTGTAGATTGGTTTCGTGCTGTTGTTTTCTCCTGTTGGAATTGTTTGGTGTACTGTTTCTTATTTGTTGTATTGTTTCCTTGCATGTGATTGTGTGATGCGATTAGGAAACGACCAGTTCGAGGATTTCTCTGAAGAACCAACTGTTGGAGAAGGATTTGAGCAGCAACCGAGTTGGGAAGAAGGCAAGTGTATTATATCATGCAAATGTCCTAATAATTATTAATTTCACCACCCATGCATGTGTCTTAATTTGATGGGTTCCTATTTAAGGATTTACCTAGCCACTATATTTTTCCTGTCCCTGAAACTGGGTTACTTAATTAATTTTGATGGTAGATGATGCTAAGCTTGCTCAACTGGGATTGGTTAATGAACCCCTACTCTATGTTCCATTACTACCTTTTTAATCAATTAATGGACAAGATCATATCTTTTAAATTGGAACATGGAGAACCACCCAGGAAAACAGTACAACCATGAGTGCCATATGGCTCTGGCTTTGACTGACTAATTAGGTGCTCTGGTTTATGGTAGCTTTACTCGAAAGGGGCATGGGGGCGGCGGTTGACGGGGTATAGCTCGGTCCTTTTGAGCTGTGGGCTTTGGTAAGAGACAGACCTCATTAGGGAGGGTTATGCTTTGCTTCTGAACCGGAAACCTTAGCGGGCTATCATTTATTAGAGTGCTTTTGTAAAGGTCTCATAGTGAAACCCAGTATTCGGTCCACGTGGTGTGGGAAGGGTACAATGCTTCGGCAATGAGAATCACGGCTTATGGTGAAAGTGTACAACCTCTGCAGAGTGTAAAACTGTTATAACAGCCGTGCTCACGGTTAAGAGCGGCCTGGACCCTTACATGATAATCATACTTGAACATGATCTAAATCGTGGTTACATGAATACGTTGGGAATATGACATTCATTAATTTGTGGGTGGTATATACTTTCATTTGCTAGTAAATAGTTGCTTAATAAAATTTGACCGACTAAAAGTGCTTATTGCAGTTTGGTCAGCCAACCTTTTTGCCTCAGCCTTGTATGTCATATTACATTTGCTGAGTACGTATGTGCTCATACTTGTTGCTTTTCTTTCCTCTATTGCATCAACTACACCGGAATGCTGCTCAGATTGGGAGAATTTCGAGGATTTCACTACTGGTTTTGAGGAGTTCTAGGCGAGTCTCCCCCAGTCAATGCCTGTGGAGTTGGAGCCACTTTTGCTTCGTTAGAAAAACGTTTATTTAAGTCTTCCGCTATGACATTTGAGTCAACTCTGAGATTGTAATAATCGCACTATAATACTCTTTCGTTATGCATGGTTATGGATATTCACTTGTGACGTCTACCATATGTGTGTAAACTGATCCTGGCGCACATATGAGATGCACCTGGTTTTGCCTTTAAAACCGGGTGTGACATCAACTGGGCCCACATGTCAGCCTCGGTTAGTCTATGACGCGTAGGGTCGGCTCGTCAGCGATTAAAACAAAAGAAAAGAAAAAGGGAACGGTTGGGCTGGAACTGGGCCGAAAGTGGCCGGCTTGGCCCATCAGGATTTGAGCCACGGCCCACGAAGCGAACGCTTCTGGCCCGCGAAGGCTGGGCTCAGCGCCTGGCGCGGTGGACTACGTCCACCGTGAGCCGTGAGGTCGGCTCACGAGCACCGGGCGCACGGGATCAACTTGTGGCCGAACGGGATCTTCTACGACATACCGTGCGTGGTGATGGTGTGGGTCATGGTGTGGCTTCGGCCGGCTGCAAACGGGTGCGCGCCGGCGCGGTGACGGTGACGCTCGGGACGCGGCGACGCGGCGGCGATTAAGCTCGAGGGTAGGTTGGCGAGGCTCGGATGGAAGGAAAGATGCTCGGCTTGGTCTCGCGAAGGCGGACGGCAAGATGGAGAGGCGGCTCGGTCGATGCAGCGGCTCCCCGATGCGAGTGCGCGGCGGCGCGGCCAGTGCGGCGGGGCAAGGCCGGCGGCGACCAAACGAGCTTGTGGTTTTGGCTCGGCTGGGGGGGTCGGTTTGGTCGGAGCGACAGGGTCAAGCTTGGCACACGCAGGCGTGGCCCGAGCTCTCGGCTCGTTCGCGCCGCGGCCATGGCGCCCGCGCGTCCCGAGCTTCCTCGGCGCGCGGCGACGGCATGGCGGCCGGAACGACAACGGAAGGGCGACGACGGTTTGCGGGTTCACGGCGGCGGCGGCGGCGAGACCCTGCAGAAGATGCTCGACTCGAAGGTCGGCTCACAAGGGCTAGCACGCGGCGGCGACGGCGGCGGCGGCGCTTGGTCGGAACAGAGGAGGGGAAAAAGGGGCGTCGACAGCAGCTCACCACGGCCCTTGTCGTCGATCGCAGCAGCTCGGAGAAGCTCCGCGGTGTCCTGGCGATCGTCCTTCTCCGCGCGGCGTCCCTGGTGCGGCTCCACTTCGGCGGCTCCACGTACAGCGGCGGGCGGCGCTCCGGCTCGGCGCTGGCTTCAGCTCCGCCTCCCCTCCTCCTTGCAGTTCTTCTTCTTGCTCCTCCCCTCCCGGCTCCTTCTCCTCCCCTCTCACTCTTTCGGTTCGCAAGCTGGAAAACCCCAACGGGGGTGGCGGCGGCTCATGGAGGAAGACGACCTGGGGGTCGGTTTTATAGGGCGAAGATCTTGGGTTTGAGGCAGCGGACGGCTTGAGATGCTCGGCGTCCGTGCCTTGCCACGCGGCGGCATCGCGACAGGCCGCCAAAGCTCCCGCGCCAGGATTGGCCGCGGCTGCTCCTTTTTGCCGGGCGTGGGAAAGAAGGGGAGGAAGGGGAAGGAGGAATAGTGCGCGGGGGTCCCGCACGTCAGCGGCTGAGGAAGGGAAAAAGGGTGCGGTGCTCGGCTGGGCCTCAGCTGGGCCGAAAGGCAGGTGGGCCACGGCGAGGGAAAGCTGGGCTGCGGGAAAGAGAGGAAAGGATGGGCCGAGCAGGGTTAGCGAGCGAAGGAAAAGAGTTAAGGGAGGTTCGGTGGACTTCGCGGAACAGACTTGGCCCAAGAAGATTGGAAGGGTTAGCAATTAGTTTGGTTAGCTTTTTTTATTTGGATTCAAATCTAGGATTTGAATTCAAATCCAAACAAAGAACCAAAAACCCAACAAAAACCAAATCACTCCTATTTTAATCCTTAGCACTTCAAATTGATTTTAATTAAATTTAAATTAGCCTAGGAGTATAGGGGGAAAAATAGAAGACAATCTTATATGTTTGTTCGCATGCACACAATTCACCAAAAAAAATTTGAAACCCACATTTTTGCATTCAACAACCTTACTTAGAATTACAGGATGTTACAATCTTCCCCCCTCACGAGAATCTCGTCCTCGAGATTTGGGTATACCTAGGGCTTAAACAGGTGTGGGTACTTCTCTCTCAGAACTGACTCTTTCTCCCAAGTAGCCTCCCTCTCTGTGTGGTTACTCCACAGAACTTTGCAGAATGGAATAGATGTGCTCCTTGTCTCTTTAACTGCTCTGTCCAAGATCTTCTCTGGGTACTCCAGGTACTCTAGTGTGTCTTGCAGATCCAAGGCTTCAGTCCTGACTTCCTGCTCTGGCACTCTCAAACATTGTCTTAGCTGAGATACGTGGAACACTGGGTGTACTCCTGCTAGGTCTTCAGGTAACTCTAGCTTGTATGCTAGCTTGCCTATCCTTTGCAGTATCTTGTAGGGTCCTACAAACCTGGGTGCTAGCTTCCCTTTAACATGGAATCTCTTGGTGCCTCTGAGCGGTGACACTTTCAGGTATACGAAGTCTCCTTCTTTGAACTTGAGGTCTCTCCTTCTCTTATCTGCATAGCTTTTCTTCCTGCTCTGGGCAATCTTCAAGTTTTCTCTGATCTTGGCCACATTCTCTTCTGCTTCCACAATTGAGTCAGGGCCAAAGAATGTCCTCTCTCCCACCTCAGACCACATCAGAGGTGTTCTGCATTTCCTTCCGTATAAGGCTTCAAATGGAGACATTTTCAGACTAGCCTGGAAGCTGTTGTTGTAGGAGAACTCAGCATAGGACAGGCTCTTCTCCCAGTCCTTGCTGTACATCAGCTCACATGCCCTCAACAAGTCTTCCAGTATTTGGTTCACTCTTTTTGTCTGGCCATCTGTCTGCGGGTGGAAGGCGGTGCTATACTCTATACTGGTTCCAATTGTCTTATGCAGGCTTTTCCAGAACTGAGCTGTGAACTGAGGTCCTCTGTCGGACACTATGCTTCTCGGTGCCCCATGCAGCTTGAGAACGTTGTCTATGTAGAGGTCTGCTAGCTTATCCACTCTGAAGGTTTCCTTGACTGGTATGAAATGTGCCACCTTGGTCAAGCGATCAACTATGACCCATATGGCATCGTTTCCCTTCTGAGTAGTGGGCAATCCCACCACGAAGTCCATGCTGATGTCTTCCCATTTCCACATTGGAATCTCCAGTGGTTTCAGCAGTCCTGCTGGTCTTTGATGTTCTGCCTTGATTCTCTGGCAAGAGTCGCACTTGGCAACGCACTCAGCTATGTCTTCTCTCATCTTCTTCCACCAGAAACGATCCTTTAGATCTTGGTACATCTTAGTGCACCCTGGGTGGATGGAATACTTGGAGTCGTGAGCTTCTGCAAGAATGGTCTTTCGGATTTCATCATCTTGTGGCACACAGATGCGTTGCTTAAGCCATACTATTCCTTGAGCATCGACTCGAAAGTCTGGGGCTACGCTACGCTGTATATCTTGAATCACCTCTTGAATTTCTGGGTAGCTTTTCTGAGCATTCTTGATGCGTTCTTCTAGATTGTATTTCACTCTCAACTCCTTTGGTTGGCCTTCTTCCACTACCTCTAGTCTGAGTAGGTTCAGTTCTCTAATCAGCTCTGCATGGCTCTCCCCCATCATCAAGTTGTTGCAATAGCTTTTACGGCTCAAGGCATCTGCCACTACATTGGCTTTCCCTGGGTGGTAATGTATCTCCAGATCGTAATCCTTGATCAGTTCCAACCACCTCCTCTGTCTCATGTTCAGCTCCGTCTGTGTGAAAAAGTACTTCAGACTCTTGTGATCAGTGTAGATGTCGCACTTGTTCCCAATTAGATAGTGCCTCCAGATCTTTAAGGCATGTACCACTGCTGCTAGTTCTAAGTCGTGAGTGGGGTAGTTTTCTTCGTGCTTTCTCAACTGCCTCGAAGCATACGCAACCACTTTGCCTTCTTGCATGAGTATACATCCCAGACCTTGTCTTGATGCATCACAATATACCACAAAGTCTTTCTGGATATCTGGCAGAGTCAGCACTGGGGTGGTGGTAAGCTTATGTTTGAGCTCTTGGAAGCTTTCTTCACACTTTTCTGTCCACTCGAAGGGTACGTTGTTCTTGAGCAACTCTGTCATCGGTTTGGCAATCTTGGAGAAGTTCTCAATGAATCTTCTGTAGTAGCCTGCCAATCCCAAGAAGCTTCGAATTTCTGTGACGCTCTTTGGCTGCTGCCACTCGGAGACTGCCTCAATCTTTTCAGGGTCCACTGCTACGCCCTCAGCTGTCAACACGTGGCCCAAGAAGGCAACTTTCTCTAACCAGAACTCGCATTTGCTGAACTTCCCGAAGAGCTTATGCTGTCTCAGCTTCTCTAGTACTATGTGCAGGTGTTCTTCATGCTCTTCTGCTGTTTCTGAGTAAATCAAGATGTCATCGATGAATACCACGACAAACTTGTCCAGTTCTTCCATGAAGACTTTGTTCATCATGTTCATGAAGTATGCTGGGGCATTCGTCAGCCCAAAAGACACTATAGTGAACTCGTACTGCCCATATCGAGTCACAAAAGCTGTCTTGGGAATGTCTCCTTCCCTAATCTTCATCTGGTGGTACCCTGATCTCAGGTCTATCTTGCTGAAGTACTTTGCCTTCTTCAATTGATCTAGCAAATCATCAATTCGGGGTAGCGGGTACTTGTTCTTGATAGTCACTGCGTTCAGGGATCGATAGTCTACGCACATGCGCATAGAACCATCCTTCTTCTTCACGAACCGTACTGGCGATCCCCATGGGGACGCGCTAGGTCTGATCACTCCACTGTCTAGCATATCCTTCAATTGCTTCTTCAATTCTTCGAGTTCTTCCACAGACATTCTGTACAGTCTCTTGGCAATTGGCCCTGTGCCTGGTTGCAACTCGATTATGAACTCCACGTCACGGTCAGGTGGTAAGCCTGGTAGTTCTTCTGGAAAAAGATCCGGGTACTCACAGACTACTAGCACTTCCTCAATGGTCTTTTCTTTGATACTGTACACAAACTTTCTCATGGAAGGCTTCCTGGGGCCTTCTTTTGCTTTCTGCGGTTTAATTGACACCTTCAGACCACTCGGGTGTGTCAACACTACTGACCTGGGTGAACAACTGATCACTCCCCTGTGAGCTGTCAACCAATCCATACCAAGGATTACGTCAATGCCATCTGACTTCAGCACTGTCAGGTCTGCAGAGAATCCGAGTCCTCCTAGTTCCATGCCAACTGCTGGGCACACTTGGGTGCATCTGAGCTCTCCTAGTGGTGAAGTTGTGATTACGGGTCTAGCTCTAGGCTCTGTATGGAGTGATTGTTCCGTAGCAAACTTCGACGAAACAAAAGATCCGGTTGCACCAGAATCAAATACTACCGAAGCTTTTGTGCCATTTACCAAGAACTCTCCGAGTACTACTTCAGGAGCATCCTCGGCATCCTTCTCAGTCAGGTGGTTAAGTCGGCCTCTGATGGCTGAAGGCTGCGGCTTGATCTTTCTGTCTGGGCACTCAAACGACTTGTGACCTGGTTTTCCACAACCAAAGCAAACAAGAGGTGTCTTGTCACCAACTTCTGGGGTGCTGATCTGTTTCTGGCCTATACTTTCGTGAGCAGGGTAGTTGCTGGTCTTGTTCTCAAAGCTGCTGTTGTCACCAGTCTTGTTCTTTGTGTTTAGGATTGCACTCCTGACAAATTCTATTCCTCCTTGGCTTAAGCTTTGCTGGAATCCCCTGCGGAGCATGTTGCTCTGGCCACTCCTCGGTATTTGACTCAACCTGAGGTTGTGCTGTTGCTCGGCTTTTCTTTTCTTGGCTCTCCAAGTGTCTTCTAAGTCAAATCTCTCCTTCTCCACTGCTATAGCTCTGTCAATCATCTCTCGAAGCGAGTTGTGACTGCTGGAAGCGAGTGCCATTCTAAGTCCCTTGTGTAAGCCTCTTTAAAACCAGAATTGCATCTTCTTTTCGGTGGTGATTTCTTCCGAGGCATACCTCGACATCTTAGCAAAATGTCGGGCGTACTCTGTTACTGACATGCTTCCTTGCTTCATGGTTCTGAACTCCATTGCTTTGTCTGCCATGACTTGTTCAGGAATGTGGTATTCCTTGAATGCTTCGCAGAACTCCAGCCAGGTGATTTGTGCTGGGTTCTCATGAGAGTCACAGTAGCTCTCCCACCAAGCTTTAGCTGCTCCTTCAAGCTGGTGTGCCGCTAGGGCTACACATTCTTCATCTGTGTAATATGTCAAGTCCAGCTTGACCTCGATAGTTCTGAGCCAGTCATAAGTATCTAGTGGCTCGTTTGAGTAGTCAAACGTGGGTGCCTTCAATCTGATGAATCTTTCAATCTTCGTCTGGAGATCTTCCTCACGATGACCCTGTGGGTTCTGGTTCAGATCTCCCTGGAGTTGATGTATTGCCTGTGCCATCTGGGTATTGGCATGTGCCATCTGTTGCATCAGCTGGGTTTGAACAGTCATCACTTCTTCTAGGTTGGGCGGTGCGTTAGGATGTGGCGTATCTCTGCCCCTAGGCTGGTTTTGCTGAGGTTCTACTGCCTGTTATTCCATTGCAACCTCTTCTACTTCACCTCTAGCTGTGTTGTTCTCGGGCTGGAGCACGCCTGTTGCGCGTCCACGGCCCCTGCCTCTGCTTGTGGCGGGTGTTCTCCCGCGTCCTCTACCACGACCTCTGTCTCTATCTATCATAGTTGTCTCCGCTTGCTCAGCTTCCTCAGAGCGGCCTAGCAGACAGTTCGACCTTCTGGTAGTCATTTTCTTAAATTCACGAGCAGGTAAGTGGTGGTCAGGTAGGGTTATAGGCACTGGTAATCTAATTGTAGGAGTTACACACATGAAAACTTGTACACTAAGCTACACTCAAGATGAACAGCAAGAAAACTGCAAGAACAGCCACAAGGACCGAACACTCAATCAAAGCATTACACCTTAGACACTTATGTTATCTTGAGGCCAACTCCTGGAACCTCAAAGATTAACACCTCTACTCGGCTTAAGATCGTGGCTGATCCAGTGGTGGTCATGGACTACATCTACCTTGGCTCGACGATAAGCACGAGACTATCATCAGTCACTTGGTTAGAGGGGTTGTTAGCAGCAAGAGTTAGCAAGGTTAGATGAGTGAACAATAGCACAAGGTGTGATAGGAAATAGTTCAAGGGGTTTCTTGTATAGTAACAGACTTAGTTAGAGCTTCTGTCCTAGTTTTCAAATCTAGGGCTGCACACTACGGTCAAGTATGACTCTGATACCAACTGAAACGATCCGGATTCCCAATTACGAGAATCCGACTCCATGTACCCTTGTGATAGTCCCAGGAACAACAGCTATCACGTACAGAACTCATTTCAGCGGAAATCACATCCATACATTGATTAAGGTCCTCAAACACGACATAAATACATAGCGATATGGTACAAGCCCTCCGGGCTAAGCGACAGAAGGAAAACAGCTACGCAGTGGATAGCTATAAGCTTCTGGCACTTCGGGGCTTCACCTCCACAGGCATCCTTGAGCGCAGCGCACAACCCTCATTGCGTCATCCGTTGTGGTGGATCTTATACTCGGTGTCTTCTCCTGTGTACCCAAAGACTGTCCCCAAGGAATTGGGACATGTCCACGTCACCAACCATAATATGCAGCAAAGCTTTATAGTGGCCTAAACTAGTAATAAAATATTTAAGGAAAGTAACCTGGGGTTTCCTATGCGCAAGCAGCAGCATTAACCAAGATCATCTCATCTCCAAACACCTTTCCTCACAAGCACATGCTCTCCCCAAGCCAACCATCAAACTCACAACCACATCAGGCTCGTCCTGCCTCAACATGTTCCCGCAAATAACATCCGCCAACTCCTTTCACTCGCTAGTCGACTCGGTGAGCTCCCTCCCCACCTTGTCTCAACAGCCTCAGCTGGTCGAACCTCTCATAACCCAAATCAAGGATGAGAGAAGAAAGCAGTATCCCATGCTAATCAGAATAAGCCAGATGAAGGATCGTCCGTGACCGTGGACACGGCTATACGTATAGTTTTCACTCTACAGAGGTTGCGCTCCAGGAACCACCCGGGCTGCAGACGGTAGCTAGCCGTCTTGAGATACAGCCCACAGCAAGGACCCTAAAGAGTAACGGTACCATCCTGCTTCCCTGGGCTCGAGAAACATCCGCACGCTAACATCTGCCCCAGGGTTGTGAAACCTTCCTACCGGGGGCCAGTCGAGGGCTGTGGTAAATCAGGGAGAGTACGCCGCAACGAGCCCCCCTTACACATATCAAACTCGGATCTCCTATAGTCCTGGTACCGCACTTAGTAGGCTTGCTGGAACCCTCCCCATACTGGATAGATAGTGAACACTGTAATTTTCAACGTCCGGGTCATTCCGATACGGCCCTTAATTGTCGGTAAGGCGAGTATCAGCGTCAAAGCGATCCGCCGCAACAGTCCGCGATCGGCACCCATTACAGGTATGGCCACCCAAACTCCTCAAAAGTATCCAAAGTAACCATGTACCCGCAACAGGTACTCCATAGGAACTGTCCGAGTGCAGTTCCAAAGCACCCCGATCAAACGACCGGGTTGTTATCACTCGCCTCCACCGCCTAGCTGCACTACTCCCCCCAAGCCACCCAACTCACGCCAAGAAGATCAATCACAACCATCCCAAGACATGCAAGCATAGCATTCTCATAAAGTGGATAATAGGTAGCAAGGAAACATGGTAGATAAAAGGCAGTGCAGGCATATCATCATCATGCGAGTAAAGTAAAGCGCTAGCATACTAGTTGCATGTCTACTACGTATTTCAAAGAATGGCTGGGCGTGAACCTGGGACTTGTTGCTCTTCCTCTTCGTTGAGGTAGTTGGAGTTGTAGACGTCCTCCTCTTGATTTTCCGGTCCTCCTAAGTTCGTAGAAATAAAATAAAGACGGGAGCTACTAGCAAAGAAACACCAAAACAGCGAGGCAAGAAGACCCAAACAACACCAAACTCTGCACTAACGCATAGGTCACGATTTTAGAAAAATATAGAAACTGGTTTCATATTTTTCTGAGCTACGGTTGATTTATTATGAATTTTCTAAGTTTAAATCATTTTCTGAAAATATTAAATAATTCCAAAAAAGAAAAACACTCAGGCTGGGACACGTGGCAGCACCAGGGCATGCCACGTCATCACTGCTGACGTCAGCATGACGTCATTAGTGGGGCCGGCTTTGCTGACGTCATCGTGGGCCCTGATGACGTCAGCGTTGGCTTGGTCAACGCTGACCAGTCAATGGTCAGCGGGTCAGCGGGGTCAACTGGGCCCACATGTCAGCCTCGGTTAGTCTATGACGCGTGGGGTCGGCTCGTCAGCGATTAAAACAAAAGAAAAGAAAAAGGGAACGGTTGGGCTGGAACTGGGCCGAAAGTGGCCGGCTTGGCCCATCAGGATTTGAGCCACGGCCCACGAAGCGAACGCTTCTGGCCCGCGAAGGCTGGGCTCAGCGCCTGGCGCGGTGGACTACGTCCACCGTGAGCCGTGAGGTCGGCTCACGAGCACCGGGCGCACGGGATCAACTTGTGGCCGAACGGGATCTTCTACGACATACCGTGCATGGTGATGGTGTGGCTTCGGCCGGCTGCAAACGGGTGCGCGCCGGCGCGGCGACGGTGACGCTCGGGACGCGGCGACGCGGCGGCGATTAGGCTCGAGGGTAGGTTGGCGAGGCTCGGGTGGAAGGAAAGATGCTCGGCTTGGTCTCGCGAAGGCGGACGGCAAGATGGAGAGGCGGCTCGGTCGATGCAGCGGCTCCCCGATGCGAGTGCGCGGCGGCGCGGCCAGTGCAGCGGGGCAAGGCCGGCGGCGACCAAACGAGCTTGGGGTTTTGGCTCGGCTGGGGGGGTCGGTTTGGTCGGAGCGACAGGGTCAAGCGTGGCACACGCAGGCGCGGCCCAAGCTCTCGGCTCGTTCGCGCCGCGGCCATGGTGCCCGCGCGTCCCGAGTTTCCTCGGCGCGCGGCGACGGCATGGCGGCCGGAACGACAACGGAAGGGCGACGACGGTTTGCGGGTTCGCGGCGGCGGCGGCGGCGAGACCCTGCAGAAGATGCTCGACTCGAAGGTCGGCTCACAAGGGCTAGCACGCGGCGGCGACGGCGGCGGCGGCGCTTGGTCGGAACAGAGGAGGGGAAAAAGGGGTGTCGACAGCAGCTCACCACGGCCCTTGTCGTCGATCGCAGCAGCTCGGAGAAGCTCCGCGGTGTCCTGGCGGTTGTCCTTCTCCGCGCGGCGTCCCTGGTGCGGCTCCACTTCGGCGGCTCCACGTACAGCGGCGGGCGGCGCTCCGGCTCGACGCTGGTTTCAGCTCCGCCTCCCCTCCTCCTTGCAGTTCTTCTTCTTGCTCCTCCCCTCCCGGCTCCTTCTCCTCCCCTCTCACTCTTTCGGTTCGCAAGCTGGAAAACCCCAACGGGGGTGGCGGCAGCTCATGGAGGAAGACGACCTGGGGGTCGGTTTTATAGGGCGAAGATCTTGGGTTGGAGGCAGCGGACGGCTTGAGATGCTCGGCGTCCGTGCCTTGCCACGCGGCGGCATCGCGACGGGCCGCCAAAGCTCCCGCGCCAGGATTGGCCGCGGCTGCTCCTTTTTGCCGGGCGTGGGAAAGAAGGGGAGGAAGGAGGAATAGTGCGCGGGGGTCCCGCACGTCAGCGGCTGAGGAAGGGAAAAAGGGCGCGGTGCTCGGCTGGGCCTCAGCTGGGCCGAAAGGCAGGTGGGCCGCGGCGAGGGAAAGCTGGGCTGCGGGAAAGAGAGGAAAGGATGGGCCGAGCAGGGTTAGCGAGCGAAGGAAAAGAGTTAAGGGAGGTTCGGTGGACTTCGCGGAACAGACTTGGCCCAAGAAGATTGGAAGGGTTAGCAATTAGTTTGGTTAGCTTTTTTTATTTGGATTCAAATCTAGGATTTGAATTCAAATCCAAACAAAGAACCAAAAACCCAACAAAAACCAAATCACTCCTATTTTAATCCTTAGCACTTCAAATTGATTTTAATTAAATTTAAATTAGCCTAGGAGTATAGGGGGCAAAATAGAAGACACTCTTATATGTTTGTTCGCATGCACACAATTCACCAAAAAAATTTTGAAACCCACATTTTTGCATTCAACAACCTTACGTAGAATTACGGGATGGTACATGTACCTTCTCCGAAACTACTTCACTTAAAACTGGGATGTTAGAACCTTGCTGCTGAACAGGTCACCCTATTTCCTTCTGCTACTAGTGTAAATCTATAACGTACCAATTTCACTTGCCGGTCGCGCATATCCGACAAGATCTTAGACAACTATTGGAGCACCCTCTTCTGACGCGCAACAGCCCGGGGTCAGATCAAGCTTCATCAATCATCACGACTGCGGACTCCACAACCAGAGAAGAATGACAAATCCTGATGGTGTGCATATTAGGCCCAAATCCTGATGAAAGAGTTGGGTGAATTCAATCCTCACATGGGCCAGAGAAAAACGACAAGACGCTTGGGCGCTCAAACAGATGTCGCCTTTATTTAGTAGATGATCATTTTTTGCACATAGGATTTTTCTCACCTTGTTTACATTACACATTTATACTATAAAAACTTAGATTCTAAAAGCTTATTTTAACTTCGGGTCCACGGTTCTGACAATTTGAAGTTTCTCATCTACGATTTTACAAGCTACTCTTTTTATTTGTATGATGTGCACGGATATCAAGATTTAAACTATGCAATTTTTTATCAATAATTTAGCCAACAATTTTTATCTTTTATAATGCATATTTGATATGGTAAAATTTGTAATAAATATACTCTCCAATGACTATAAGTTTACAACTATAAATAATATAATATAAGAGAAATGAATGGTCAAACTATGAAGACCGTGCCAAGTTAAGTGCACTTTTTATAAACTAAAATGGAGGGAGTAAGCTTCTACTCCCTCCTTTCCAAAATGTAGGTCTTCATAGTTTGACCTCTTGTCTTATTCAAAAAAATTGTGAAAATATAGTTACATTTAAGACATTTTTAAAGATTTTATATTAATAAAGCAAGCCACAAAAATAATTTGCACAAAATTTTGAATAAGATGAGCGGTCAAATATGTGGTGGAAAAAGTCAAATGATCTACATTTTGGAATGGAGGGACTAGCTACTAAGCTTAATAACTTCCTTAAGTATCTTCCTAAATGTTAGTTTTTTCTAAGCTAATATATTTTGCAAGATCAATTAACCAGTGTATAAGCACGATGAATCCTCTCAATATACCTTTCTCATCGATACGCCAAGAAAGTCCAATATTTGCTTGAGAACTGATTATATTAAGCCGGTCAGTAATATTTCATGTGGCAGAGTATGTCCACTCGAGTTCGAATAGTTAACTGAGCAGTGTTGCTTGTATTTTTCTAAATAAGATTTGTATATGTGTATTTAAAAATGTGAGTGTATATATCTGTGAGTGTCTGTACCGGTATTTTAAAGAAAAATTATACTACTATTTAAAAAAACATTTCAACATTTTCTTGTCAATAAGCGTATTACCATCGCCCCATGGCCACACAATCCTATGGTCATGTTATGTCCTTGTAGGCGATATGTTCTTCAAAGCATTAATTTAATCGGAAAAAAATCAGTTGACCCTTTGAAAAAACGTGGTTGAAACGGAACCTAAAACGGTTTAAGCATATATCAGTAATAGTGTTGTCGGAGCTCCTCATCACAAGAACAAGCACGAATGTGGCAACTTAGTAGAAAGCTGCCTTTATGAAACGTAGCCATGATTCCTATGAATTAGCGAAATGAAGCAAATCCAGATACAGCTAAAAACACGGAGAAAAGCTGTAAGAGGGAGATGGAGAGAGAAACTAGACACGACTAAAAACAAGGAGAGAGAAAAAAGGTGTAAGAAAAAGAGAGGAAAGCTCTCATTCCCAGCTTCCTCTACAATCGAGAGAGCGAGGCAGCGAGCGAATCCAACCCAACCCACCCGTCCATTTCTCCCTTCCTCCCCCATTCCATTCCCCTATTCCAATCCTTCCTCCACACCCCGACCTCCCCTCCGCCTCCGCATCCACCTGCCCCCAATCCGCACGGGCGCCTCGCCACCCTACCCCGATTGCTACCTCCTCGTGGTGGGCGCCGCTCCGATCCGCCCGATCCGCGCTGCTCCTGGGGCTCCGGCGCGCGGCGGCGAGCGGCGGGGGCGGCGCAGGGATGGACTCGGAGGACGACATGCACGACGCGAACGACTCCGCCGACGACGATTTCTACAGCGGCGGGGAGGCCGGGCTCGCCGCCAGCGACGACGGGGACGCCGACTACGACTTCGCCGACCGCGACTCGGACGACTCCGGAGAGCTCCTCTCCCACCGGCAGCAGGTGATCTCGGGCTCCCTGCCGCGGGGTGGTGTGTGGTCTGCGTTGGAGCGGATCTGTGTCCGTGCGGGGAATGTGGGAATTGGTTGGCTGTGATTTTGTGAATCTAGGCGGTGGTTGATGAGGTCTATTTAGGCGTTGCACGTGTAGGACATTGCCTTCCTAGTTTAGTAGCTTAGACTGGGACATAACGCACTGGTTCAGAGTGAATGGCCTTTGCATAGGTTGTTACCCCTATGGCCCTATACGAATATGCAGTGATGATGCAAGCCATAGCTTGGGCAATCAGTTGCACGTATGTGTAGTGGCTGATGCCAGACGCCGTTGGTGCATAAAATACATGTCGGGTACTAGGCAAACACATTGTGACAGAATTAAATACTTCCCATGAAAATTATGTACGAGTGGTGATAGTGTAGATTGGAGAGTGTAGTATTGCTAAGCTTTATGTGCTTGTTGGATGCCAAATTATATAGAGTATATGAGCTTCAATGACATACAATCTGTAACAAATTTCATACTTGAATGGCCTACAAACAGCCAAGAGAAAAATTTACCGTACTTTTATGCCCAAATTCATTCAAGTATTTAGGACTTAGAACTGGCAAATGCAAGACAGTTTAGTAACCTGCACTGCTGTAATAGAAGAGCAGAATTGGTGCAGTTCCGCGTGGTTCTGAAGAAAAATTGTGACGGGATGACAAAACTGATGACGGCACAGGAAATCTTACTTTATCTGTTTCCTTGTTTTCTATTTTATTCTGGCTTTGCATCTTGTTCCGCCAAATGCACAACAAGCATTTCTAGTATGTTGGTACATCATCAATCATTTCAGGGGGTGCAGATTAGAGGGATAGCATTTGGGGACCAGGGAATCCAATCCAATGTTACTTGGAGACCATTGTCCCCCATTAAGTTTCCATGTTTCATTGCTGGATCCAAGTTGGAGCGCTATACCATGTCTGAGTCCGAGTAACATTCCTGTGTCCAAAACCATCTTGACAAAGCAGATGGCAAACTGTGTTGAATTGTGACGCTCTTGTCCATGTCCAAGTAGCACCTGGTCCAATCCTAATTCCATACAACTTTCGGTTTGATGATGATCATCTATGGTACCTATTGTGTTTATGTAGATGTATGTACAGTATCCTTTTGCATGCTTATTTTACCGTTTGTTTTGAATTTCATTTACAACTGGGGCAACGTATCCTATGCAAACCAGCTTCGTGTGCAAACTATGCAAACTCCCACTACAGTCGCTGGATCTCCATCCGATGGCACATAGAGAGATGGAAAGTTTTAGCACTTATACCTCCCACCATTAACTTTTCTAACCATAATTTATCTAAAAACCCTCTGACGGGTCAGAAACGGACGGAAACCTCCAGCGGCGACGAATCGTCCCCTGGACCATCAGCACGACGGCGCGACCGTCCCTCCCGCGATCAAGCCGGCGGCACCGAGGAAGGACCTGCCGGCGTCCACGTCGTGCTCGGTCTCGACGCCTTCGGGGACTCGGGGTCCAGGCCGAACGTGAGCAGCGTCGGCGCGCCCGACCGCAGCTGCCGAGGGTTCTCCTTGCAGGCGGCGGCAGCCCAGCTCGTGCAGGCGGCCGGGAAGCGGAGGACGCTGGTGGGGTCGAGGCGGTCGACGATGAGGCCGCACAGCTCCGGCAGGCGGTCGGCCCACGGGCCGGCGGCGGGCGCGTCGTCGTTGGAAGCCGATGACATTGTCGATCCGTACGCCGGTCGGCCAACCACCTGCAAATTCACCATTAATTCGTCACCACAGTGAGTGGGAAACTTGTTGGACTTGGCAAGGTACGTGTGCGATCAAGCGCCGGATGCGCATCGAGAGGCTGGCTCTTCCGAGTAGGAATCGGTCGCTCATGCGCATAATGCTGCATGCATATGCATACCTGGGTTGTTGGGCTTGGAATCCGGCTTGGAATCGAGACGTTGTTGGGAGCACCACCGTGTGGAGGAGCAGCACGGGCGACCGGAGCATACGGAGGAGATCAGGTCGGGAGGCGCGGGCCGGCGGAGCACGGAGATCTGTGCGCAGCCCCGGGGCAGCGGCGCCAGTCTGGCTGGGAGCTCCCGTGCACGGACCACGAGGCCGGGAGGAGTTTCCACCACCACCGGCAGCACCCGTCCGTCGCGGTGACGATTTGTCGCCGCCGCCCTAGAGGATTCTCTCCGTTCCTCACGAGGGGACTTTAGATAAATTGTGGTTAGAAAAGGTAATGGTGGGAGGGTTTAATAGCTAAAATTTCTCACCTCTCTATGTACTCATCGGATGGAGATCCAACGGTTGTAGTGGGAGTTTGCATAGTTTGCACACGAAGCTAGTTTGCATAGGATACGTTGCCTACAACTGGCTACATATAACCATAAAACTTGATAGACAGGGTTATTTTATGGGTGTTTGACATTGATGTTGAACTACTGTAGTCATTACCTGTCAGTTACACGTTTTTTGTGTGTGTGTGTTAGGGTATTCGTACATTGTCTTGAAGACCATTTTACTGTCAGATTTCCAAAGTTGAATAGCTTCTACTTGTTTCCGCATCTCCTTCCAACATCCGTGTTCCCTCCAATTTGCATTGTGGATGCTTTTGGACTAAAAGAAAATAATTTGAGAAGCTGCTATTCATTCTCCAAATCTACTTATGTTTTATGCCTCTGGCTTGCTGACAGGGGCGGAGCTGCCTTAGCTCGTTGGGGTCGCCGGACCCCGACGGAATCTGCAAAATCCCATATAAAACACTGTTCATCTCTATATTTGACCCCGTTGTACCAAAGGATCCGACCCCAGTGGCATGCTTGGCTGGCTTCGCCCTTGGCTGATAATGTAACACATCGAAGCTGAAACAAATATATATCCTGGAAAAAAAAACGAATATAGGGATTTTTGTAGAAGCTGGCAATCCAAAACAATCTTTAAATATGTCTTCTTAGGGAAGCTACTGCCAGGCTGAACTTGAACGATATGTAAGGCAAGCCAAACAGTTCAAGGAAGTCTGGAAGTGATTTGAGCATGACAACGGAAAAATGCATTGTTTGCTAGCCTTATAACATTGTTCCACATACATGCAAGGTGTTAGCTTTTGCTGGTAAATAGTAATCATATTGATTTGATTTGTTTGACCAAAGTTTGTCGCTAAGAATTTGTTTGTTATATTTTTATAGTTAACATTTGATTCTCTTTGTGATATCATGCTGGCCTCTTAGCTAAGTTTATGCTAGATCACTTGATCAGTTACCAGCATTTAGTGTTAGGTGTTCCTCATTGCAGTCATTTGTTTTTTTTGTGACCCAGCAAAATTACAGCGTACTCAGTGATGCTGATATCAAGCAGCGCCAAGAGGATGACATAAATAGGGTGTCAACTGTTCTTTCAATTTCTAAGTCAGAAGCATGTGTTCTTCTTCGCAATTTTAACTGGTATGGTCCTCACCTGCCATAAGATAGAAATCTTATTCTTTTAGATTCCTTCTTCTGATTCCTTGCAAAATCTTTACATATGATGGACTATTAAGGTTCAAGCTGTTGCAAGTGAAGTTTATGGGGTTGTGAATTTTCTTCAGCTTATGCTATAGGTTTATGTTTGTTCAGTTAAGATTAAGCAATACTGCTTTATCCCGTTAACAGTAGTGCACTTTAGTTTATAAAATCAGTTACTGCTTCCAGGTTTGCTTCTTCATTGTTTCCTTTCGCATGGATTTGTAGCACAAGGTGCTGATCAATTTTGTGTGTTGTTATTTTTACTACCTCATTCTGGTGTTTACCCTACAGGAGTGTTAGTAAGGTGCATGACGAATGGTTTGCTGATGAAGAGCGTGTTCGTAAAGTTGTTGGCTTACCAGAGAAGTGCATTGAACTGCCAAATGACAGAGAAGTATGCCAATGCCTCATTAGTTTTGTGTGTGTTTCTCTTGTTCTTTGTGTTGACTATGCATACTTCCTCTCTCTGAATAATATAACAGTTCTTGATTATTGCTGCTGTTACTTTTGATCTTGTTGCAAGTGTGCATATTTCATGTCAAAGTAAATGCTTGAGTCGTGGTTGTCTTTGCGTGTGGCTTAAGAATAGGTCCAAGTGCTTGCACGCTGGAGCACGTTTGGAGGCAGTTGTTGTCTAAGTAGCATGCCAATGCATTAATTTAGGCGCTAAACTAGCTGCGATCATTTCCTTGCGACTTGTGGCACATGGCTTGTTTTCTCATGAGTCATGAATCTTTGTGCTTATAGTATCAGCTTGTGCAATCACTTTGAGTTAAATATTGTCTTTGTGTGTTTTATCTTCATAGAGCTAACAGTACAAGAGAGTAGAGATTTGCTTGGTGTACTCCTATCGCCCATGTAGCTCTTGTTACATTGACTTGCCACTTTAGTTCATTTCCCTTCCCTAAATTAATTACATGGTATGCCATTGTAGCTCATTTACCAAATTTTGGGTCGACCCAATTACCCAAAAGAAATGGAACTTACATCCCTACTTGTATCGTGTGTTCATTCTCGTGTTTGCTGTGTCCACAGGAAATCATTGAGTACTGAGAACACTCATCACAAACAGCTGTTGCAGTATTTTTTATTTACTTTTGAGCTATGACATGTACCTCATTTTTTTGCTGTGATTGTATTTCTGTTTTAGAGATAGATCATATCCTCATTAGAGATGAAGTTTTGGAGATAAAATCCTCGCTACTTATTTGAAACCTGCTAATCCTAGCACTATAAATAAAGGCTGTGGATGTCTTGTGGAGATCAATACACAATTATTCTACCCCGATTTTGTATAATTTCTTTCTATATGACTATATCATCACTCCCACTTGTACGCTTAGCATTGGATGAATGAAAAAAATGTATCTGAGTATCTATAGCACATAAAATAGAAGCACATATATTGTAGCCGCTCATATTTTTTTAATTCATGCTTCTAATTTTGTGTAATAATTATATTTACCAACTATTTGTGTCAGTAACCATGTAAATATCTTCTCCCCTTGTTGGGAAAGTAGTTGGTACTATATGTGTGTAGGTCTGTGTAGCACATGCATGAGCACACAATTTCATATGTACTATGCATTTTGTCAGCATGTGCATGTGGTCATTTACTTGCCTATTGCCATTCAATTCCACCGAACCTTGATTGGGACACTCAATGCTCCTGAATATAATAAAAGTTTGATGCTGATCTCCTTAGTTCTTACAGATTATTCTTATCATACAGGTGACTTGTGGAATATGTTTTGAAAGTTGTCCTCGCGGTGCGATGAGTGCTGCGGCATGTGGTCATCCTTTCTGCAGTACATGTTGGAGAGGTTTGTCAATTTGGGATTAAAATATTTATCTCTATAAATGTTTGAATTCCCATTCGCATGAATGAATGCCACTTCATAGCATATCAAACCACTGATCCATGATAATTGCTCATCCATCCATATATTTGGGTGGTGATTGGTGATATTTAATGATACCATATTAAGTGATTATATCTATTTGTTCTGCTACTATAGTTGTTGCTGGCATTGCCGTTTCTGCATCACTTTTTCTTATGACTGGTGTCATGGTTGCCTATAAAGCTTGTGAAAACAAGAATCTGAGAGAGACTAATTTTTAAGTGATTGTCTTCAGTTACGTCTTTTGTTACACCATTCAAAGCTATCATCCTTAGCATGCTGCATTTTATCCTAACCTACCCATACTGCATTTCGATATATCTATTTGGAAAAATGGATTCCTTGAGTATATGATAAGAACTTTCTAGAGCAGAGAGGAACTTTGCTGCTTTGCATCCAACAACAACAAAGCCTTCTTTCCCCAAACAAGTTGAGGCACGCTAGAGATGAAACCCAACAAGAACCACCTATAAGAGGGTTTTAGTAATACTGATAGACTTTGCATGCATCAATTTGTTATACAAGTTTCAGTATGGTGGGCTAGTGACGTAGCTCTTTTTTGGGGGGCACTTTTGGACATCTTTGTGTTGCTGTTCTGACATTTCATGGAATCGACTTGATAAAGAACTATACCTTTGATGTTTTTACTAGAACTATGCACTGATTAACATTTTTCTATTTGACAGGTTACATTGGCACTGCTATAAATGATGGTCCAGGGTGTTTGATGTTGAGGTGTCCTGATCCATCCTGTGCTGCTGCTGTTGGACAAGATATGATAAATGCACTGGCTGATGACGAGGATAAGGAAAAGTATGGGAGATATCTTCGCAGATCTTACATTGAAGATAACAGAAAGGTAAGTTGATATGATTTGGTGTAAAGGTGTTGGCGTCTAACATACAACAATGAGCAATAAAAATCTGTGCAGCTGATATTTGCATTCACTCACTTCTGTGGAAGATTTATTTATTTTATTATAAATAATCAAACATGTCCTCTTCGTGTTCCCTTTTTTTTTCCAAAAGAAGGAAGGAAACATTTCCCACGCATTTCGAACAACTGTGCATTGTGGAGTTCTTTCGACAATTGAATTATTTTCACTGTGTCAATCACTTCAAAAATGGTGTTGCTTGGTAGTTGGTTGACTGTCATATTTAGCCAGCACTTGGTTTCTCACTTTCCTTACCTAAAACTCATGCTGATTGAAGTGGAATGTTTGTGGAACAGACAAAATGGTGTCCTGCTCCTGGATGTGAATATGCAGTGGAATTCGTCATGGGCAGTGGCAGCTACGATGTCAATTGTAACTGTTCATATGGGTTTTGTTGGAACGTGAGTACTTGGCTGATTAGTTTATTGTATCGTAATCAGTAGACCTTAAGATTGTATTTTTTTTTGTTTTTTTGCAGTGCACTGAGGAAGCTCATCGTCCAGTATACTGCGCAACTGTTTCAAAGTGGATCCTCAAGAACAGCGCGGAATCTGAGAATATGAACTGGTATAACAGGGACAAAGTGACGCTGAAGTTGTAAAAGTTACACCACTGAAAGGACAAATCATGCAGCCATAGTTGTAAAGTTATGGCTGCGTGATCTGTCTTAGATACTACCTCTGTCCCAAATTATAGTACGTTTTGGCTTTTTTAGTACATAGTTTTGTTATGCACCTAGACATAGCAAATATTATGTATGTAAAAAGGCCAAAACGACTTATAATTTGGAACTGAGGAAGTAGTTCTAGTGTGAACTGTGTTGTTGACTTGCAAACTGTTTATTTATGATTTTCAGGATACTGGCTAACTCAAAGCCTTGTCCAAAATGCAAGCGGCCTATTGAAAAAAATCAGGGATGCATGCACATCACATGCACTCCTCCATGCAAATTTGAGTTCTGCTGGTATGCAATCTTTCTTCCTTTATATGTCCTATATTCTTAGTACACACAAATACAAATTATTTTGCGCTACTGTAATACAGGTTGTGTCTTGGTCCATGGTCGGAGCATGGAGAGAGGACTGGCGGATTCTATGCTTGTAACCGCTATGAGTCAGCAAGGCAAGAAGGAGCGGTAGGGATTCTGAGCTTCTGATCTAATGTCATTATGACCAGCAAATTTTAGGTTATGTACTGAAATTTCTCAAACCCTTTGTTTTGCTTTGTTGTGGCTACAGTATGATGAATCTGAAAGGAGAAGAGAAATGGCAAAGAATTCCCTTGAGAGATATACACATTATTATGAACGATGGGCAGCCAATCAATCGGTAAGTCATAGAGTGTGAAAGAATTGACCTGAACAAATGCTAGATCTTGCATCAGCATGGATTCTGGCCAACAATTGACTCATGTCAGGTGTTCTGTTGGCTAGAAATATCTATTTGCCAAATAATGGATAGGCATGCACAATAATTTCCCTAGAAAAAAAGGGCAGCTGAGATGTGCGTTTAGATGTCTGTTGAGATATTATTTCCTGTGTACATAAACCCTAACAGATGAAAACAATGATGCACTCATGCACGTATGACTTTTTCTGGTTACTTCAAAATGTCCTTTTTTTTAAACGATGCAGTCAAGGCAAAAAGCGTTGGGGGATCTTCAAAGTCTGCAGAATGACAAGGTAGATGATACACATATGACACTTGCTTATTTTTCTTCATTCCTCATTTCCCTATTCGCATGAAGCTGATGAAGGCATATATGTTTTGAATATTATAAATATTTTTCTTTTCACTACCTTAAATGAAGCTACCTCTGTTCACTAATCCAAAATTTGTAACACCGACTTGTCCAAATCTTCAGCTTGAAAAGTTAAGTGACATACAAAGCCAACCTGAGTCACAACTGAAGTTCATCATAGAGGCATGGCTACAGGTATACTTCATTACTGCCCAAAGGCAAGTTTAGTTTTATCACAAAGTCTTGTTGCTCTTGCATTAATGGTTTCATTGTGCAGATTGTCGAATGTAGAAGGGTATTGAAGTGGACTTACGCCTATGGATTTTACCTGCCAGAGCATGAGCATGCCAAAAGACAGTTCTTTGAATATCTTCAAGGTCTGCAGCATAATTTCCATAATTTTTTTTCTCGAACACACAGGAGAACTGCGTATCATTGTATTGATAGGAGAAGAAGAGTCCTACATAGACTCTCTCACACACAAACCACACACGCACACTCACACTGATCTGTGCGCCAGAGCACATGAAAGATGTATAGACTGTTGTCAGTTTGTCACTGGACTGATTTATTCTTGCTTTCTATTTATTTAGGTGAGGCAGAATCGGGTTTGGAGCGGTTACATCAATGCGCAGAGAAAGAACTTCATGTATACCTTGAAGCAGAATCTCCCTCAAAAGATTTCAATGATTTCCGTACAAAGTTGGCTGGATTAACTAGGTATATATCACTTCTCTGTATGCCATCTATGCTTGCTCTGATAACATGAAGAAAATATCATTTCTTTGCTTTTTTCCTTGAGGACTTCACCCCTAACTTTAAACAAACGATCACTTAGATTTTCTATTAATATAAATTTACTTAACACATTCTTTTGTTTTACAGTGTGACTCGCAATTATTTTGAAAATCTTGTGCGGGCTTTGGAAACTGGATTAAATGATGTAGGTCCTTCCACTAGCCATGCCACATGCAGCAAAAGCGCAACTTCCAAGAGTCTTGGTGGTAAAAGTAAGAGCGGCAAGAACAGGGCATCAAACACCACCTCCAAATCTGGTGGTGCAAACCGAGGTGCGGATGACAGCAACATTTGGACATGCGATCAGTGCACATATGCAAACCCCAAATCTGCAAGAGCTTGCCAGGCTTGTGAACGCCAACATCGATAGCGCTAGTCAATCCTCATTTTTGGACTTTATTCGTTTGCGAATCCTCAGGTATTACCACGTTATGCAACAACATACATGAAATTTAAGCGTTAACCGATATCTGGGGCTAGCAAGGAGTTATCAGTAGGAGGGTTGTGGCACACAGTTGTGGAAGTAGATTTTGTGTATCCTCGATTGTTTGTCAGCTGACAGCACCCGTGAAGCCTTTGTGTATCCTCGATTGTTTGTCAGCTGACAGCACCCGTGAAGCCTCAACTCATCATCCAGGTCGATTTGTATATAAGTATATCCATATCTGTAACAATGTTTTGTTTTATGGAAGTAGAGGGGCCCAGGAGGTGCGGCTGTGCGGGCCGCCAAATGAACTGAATTGTTGTAGTGCTGTTGTAATGTAATAATGCATTGACCAATTTTAAAGAAATTTAGTTATCCAGTTACATAAATTCCAAGAAAATTCTTGGGTGCGAGGTAACAATTGTGTTTGGCTCTTGATATCTGGGATTGTAGTAAAGCTGTGACAGTTTCTTGTTTCGAGGAACTTGGGGCCAGTGTGCTCGGCTGCTAGAGCCTGGCCAGGCTCAGGCTCGAATACGGATGTAATTCTCCTTTGATTTACAGCAGAATCCATTATATATTACCCTATTTTTAAGTAAATCAAAGAAATGATTACTGTGATTTAATTGTGACCGTCAGTTCTTGTTTAGTTATAGTGTAGCGGCATTGCAAAGTATGGAAGTAGAGAGACTGCAGTCAACTGTGCCCCGGCAGAGGCATTTTCGGGGGAGCAGTAATCAAAAGAATCCCATAATTCGACTAAAGTAATTGCTTGAAATCTTGTGATCTCATATCTGGAAAGTAATTTGCATGATGCCTTGATTGATATGCCAGTGTTAAGAATGTCTTGATTGCTTTGTTGCGGCGCGAATCAAAACAGATACTCATTTGGCCTCGCCGCCATCAAAACTTGCCGTGATTTAGGCCGGCAAGGCTGTTTCCTCCCTGAAACATTAAACGTTTCCAAGCTCCAAGATTATGATAGCCAAAACTCTCTCTCTCTCTCTGGTGCGCGACTCTATGTATGCGTGCTTGCCCACGGCTGTAAGACACCAAGCTCCCCGCGTTCCTCTAGCTTGTCGCCATGGCCACGCAGATCGCGTCGATGGCTGCGGTGATGGCAATGCTGCTTCTGGTCACTCCTTCCACTGCGCACGACAGCCATCACGCGCCGGCCTACGGTCCTGCCCCTCACCACCATGCCCAAGCGCCGAGCTCTCATCGCCACCATGCCCAAGCGCCGGCCTACGCTCCTGCTGGTCCTCACCACCACCATCACCACCATCACCACCATGCAGCTGCTCCGGGCCCTCATCACCATCACGCCCTGGCGCCAGCGGCAGGTCCTCACGGCCATCACGCCTTCGCACCGGCGCCGGTACACGCCGACCAACCGGCGCACGCCCCAAGGCCGCATCATCACCACCCTCGCCACCACGCGCCAGCGCACGCTCCGGTTCACGCCGACCATCTGGCCAGCGCTCCGGCACCGGCTCCGGTCGATGGCGACCATTCTGCCACAGCGTCGAGCCCGCACTACTACCATGGCATCCACTGCGCTCCAGCGCCGGCTCCAGTTCACGGCAACCGTCCCGCCGGCGCTCCTGGTCCGTACCACCACGGCGGCCACAACTCTCCGGTGCCGACTCCGTCCAGCCATGTCGGCCACCACGCCCCGGCGCAGGCGCCGGCGGTCCATGCCAAGCAGCCGGCCAGTGCTCCGAGCCCGCACCGCCACGGTCCGGCTCTGGCGGTGGTCGCGCCGGCTCCGCATCACGGCGAAGCGACGGCGCCGGCTGCCGTCCCAGCCCCGGCTCGCGCTGGCGAAGAGGCTCCCGCACCGAGTGGTTTGGCGCGCCCGCCGGCTTCTGACGATACTCGCTACCACTATCCTTCGTCCGCACCGGCCCCGGCGCCGGGAAGTTCTGCTGCCTCCGTCTCCGTCGCCGGTGGTTCAACGGCGCTGCTCGGCGGGGTTGCCCTGTGGTTGTGCGCGGCCGTGCTTATTCTTTAGAGTCGTTCGGAGAATTTTTCAGCTATGTAATAAGTTTTTGTGCATCGGTGCCTGTATGTCACATCAGCAGAAGCTCTAGCAGACTAGGATGCATGCAGGCATGTAGCAATGGAGAACATATCTTGATTATTTTGTTCCAAAGATAGTACTTTTCCCTTGTACGTATTTGTGAAGGGTGTTTGCATGAAGTGACTCTGCAAAAAATACGCATGATATATATACACAATTATACAGACGTCAGAAAGATAGGGAATGAGAAACACACACCGCCTTGCATACATATGGACCGCAAAATAAGACCTTGTTACGCCTTGGATGATCGTTTTGGAAATCGTCACAATGACATCAAAATAAGAAATGTTAGTCTCTGTGCATCTCTTTTTTATATACTAGTAAGAACGCACATACGACACGCACGTTTATATAATAGAAAATAAGATTACATAATAGATAATTGGCTGGGACCATATTGGTTACGAACTCGAGATCCTATACTATGACGAAGAACTTCATATAATTGATCGGAGATCATATTGGTTATGAACTCGAGATCCTATACCACGGCGAATAACTTGACGAAAAAACGCATGAAGTGGTTCAATGACGGGTGGGTAAGTCGGCTGTCAAAAGAGTTTGGCGAAAAAAAGAGCATGACAGGTGGTGTCGTAGAAGGGGTAGTATTTTAATAATTTGTTGGTCCATCGGCCGTGGAAGTTTTGGATTTTATAGTAGAAAAAAATAGAAATAGATATGAACACCTTATCGGATGAGCACCTTGGCAGGCTTGCTCGCTTTTCGTAGTGAATTTGGATTAGCGAGACCTTAATCTTTGTTTCTCTTATGATGAGCAAACTGAACGATGGTACAAACAACAAACTGGTGATCGTCGGTGGACTGCTCCATGAATGGAGGGAGGCATGGACAAGGCTTGGACGCACAGTTCTGTGCTTTTATCCTACAGGCTCTCGCATGCGATTATATATGGTAAAGGACTGTCATATCTCGATTAGGCTAAACTGAAGAACAAAATACATGCAAAAAAAAGATGGCACAATTATTTTAAATTGTGTTTAATGGGCTTCGAACGCAGATTGCTTTCTCGAGAAAAAAAGGACATAACCAGTCCGTCCCATCGACGTCACGGTGAAACCCTAGAAATAGTTTTATTTAACAATAAATTCAGTTTCACCGTACCTATTTAATTACCCAGAAAGGCAAATGATCTAGGTCTCCCGCGCCGCCGCCTCCGCTGCTGCCCGGCACCCCGCCACTGCCACCTTCCCTTTCTGCGTGGGGGCTCCTCGCGGGAGAAGACCCGGCGGCGGCCCGAGGCGACGCGTCGTCTCCACCCGCCGCCGTACTTCACTGGCCAGCAACCCTACCCAAATCTACGGGGCAGCTATGGACCGGCCTGAGGAGAAGCTGCGCTGCACGAAGGAGCCCTTCGTCGAGGACGTCGGCGCCCGGAGGATGTAAGCATCCGCGTTCCCATCCCGTTTACGGAGCATAATCCAATGATTACACTTATTCCGATACTCACCGTTTCGGCCGTCCGCTTTTGATTTCAGAAAGAGCATGCGGTTCAGTGTACTCTCGGGCACCGAGATTCGCAAGTCTGCTGAGGTGCAGGTCTGGAACAACAGGATCTATGACAACGACATGAAGCCGGTGCCCAGTGGGTTGCTCGACATGCGAATGGTAATGATCCGCCCAGGCTTGCAGTGTTCGCCCCAGCGCCGCATTGAATTTGCAGCTAATGTAGCTTTTCGTTATAATATGCATTTTGATCGAGGAATCGTAATTGGTAGTTGTTGCATAGGAATTCCTTTGAACCAATGTTCAAGTTGTTGCAATTTATTTCCCTGTGTCCGATTTCAGGGAATTGCAAGCAAGCGAGATAAGGATGCCAAATGCAGCACCTGCCATGGTTCATTTTCTGAATGTCCCGGTCATTTCGGTTACCTGAAGCTCGCTCTTCCAGTTTTTAATGTCGGCTTTTTCAGCTGTATGCTGGACGTGTTGAAGTGTATCTGCAAGGTACTGCCCTGAAGATACATCATGGGTGTGTTGAACTCTGCATTGATACTTGTTTGCTTGTGGTTTCCCAGGGCTGTAGCAGGGTTCTTCTTGCGGAGAAAGACCGCAGAGACTTTCTGAAGAAGATGAGAAATCCCAGAGCTGATGCGCTACAGAAAAGTGCTACCATGAAAAAAGTGAGGGACAAATGCAAACTAACCTGCTGTCCCCGATGTGAATACAGAAACGGTAAGCTATCCTGTATTTTGCCCATAATTATATTACCTTAGGAATGTCTACTACTGAACACCTGGCTAATTTTATGGAAACTAACATTTCCTAAGAAAATCTCTCAATTATTTCCTGTTTTTTTTGGAAATGCAGGTGTAGTTAAAAAAGGCAGAGTAGGCCTGATAGTGATTCATGATTGCAGCAAAATTTTGGATGGACATACAGAAGAACTGAAGAATGCATTACAACACAAGAAAGAAAAAGTGTCCACTACTTCAATTCGAATGTTAGACCCTGCAACTGTTCTCTCTCTATTCAGAAGAATGACTGACGAGGTAGGGCCCATTTTCCTTGGCAGATGTTGTGCTCTCTTAGTCTTATTTAGTGGTCTTTTGAGTTGCCTAGCAGCTAGGTAGGGTGTGCTTAGTTGTGTTTTAGTGGTTAGTTGGTGCATGTCAGTTGTAAGGTTTTCAAGCCTGGTTTTCCCTTAAAAATTGGGCCAATTCTTTTTCTTCTAATAAAACCTCGGCAAAACTTTTGCCGTCCTTTAAAAAAAAGGTAGGGCCCATTTTCCATTCTTCAAAAGTCTTATGTGAAGAGAGTACCACAATATATGAGATACATGGTTATTTGATGTGTTCTGCTACTCAGTCTTTTAGTACTCAATAACACTAGGACACCCACGTGGGCTTGAGAAAACATTAAGCCTACCTAACAAGTTGCTCCAAGCCGCATTGGTCGCTATTCTCCAATCTGGACTTATCTCTAGTTTTGCTAAGCAATTGTTCCATTGTTTCCCCATATTTCTGCAGGATTGTGAATTGCTAAACCTTGGTGATAGGCCCGAGAAACTTATTGTGACAGAGATTGCAGTGCCACCTGTACCTATACGACCTTCTGTTATTGTTGGTAATACTAGAACAAGGTTTGTTTTCCAGTTTCTTAAGAGTTCCTATGCTTATCCTCATGCTCATTGGTGATCCAGAACAACCTTGCAATCATGAATTGTCTTGCTTGTTTCAGCAACGAAGATAGCATTACTGCTATATTGAAGAGCATTGTCGCTACAAATTCCATCCTTAAGGAAACCCTTCAAAGTGGGGGTCTGTTCTCCAAGTGCTTTGTAAGATATCTCAGAGCTCCTCACTATTCTGTTTTACATGTTTCAGAAATTTTCCATTGCTCTCCCTTTTTCGTAGACACTTTGTCATATTTTATTTTTAATCATTTTTAGAAACTAGTGTTTCTCTGTGTTTCTTGTAACCCACAAACTAGTTCAATGTGCAATTTGAATTTCGATTGCCTGTAAAGTAGTATTCCAGGAAATAAATTGTACGTTGCAGAATTGAAATTACGACATTCATTCATGATTTGCACATATGGGCTGCTGATTGTCAGCATCTCAATCCAAAGTGTTATTAAATGGTAACCTGACATCAAATAGGATCTTCTAAATATATTAATTAGCTGAAATAATAAATTGGAATTATGCACAAATATTGGACAGTCATCTTTAGAGACTTCAAACTTCTGGCTTATTTCTGGCTACATTAAATTTTGTTCGTGTCCAGTGTCCTGATCTTTAAAATGGAGGGGGTCATATTTTCAGATGCACACGTTGAACTGCTTTCATTTTTTACACTGTAACTTTTTGTTGAGATCTTTAGCTAGTGCTTTTCATTCTTTCTAGGACTGTTGGCAACAGCTTCAACTTCAAGTTGTTGAATATGTAAATAGCGATGCCCCCTGTCTTCCTGAATCACAACATCGTGGCCTTGTTCAACGACTCAAAGGGAAGACAGGTCGATTTCGTGGTAACTTGTCTGGAAAACGTACTGAGTACACTGGAAGGACTGTCATATCGCCTGATCCAAATTTGAGAATAACAGAGGTAATCGATGTCTAATTTAGTTCCTTAATTTCCACTTTCCAATAGTTTTTCATGTCTCCATTAATTAATACTTCAGGTGGCTATTCCTGTGTTGATGGCTCGAGTCTTGACTTATCCCGAAAGAGTTTCAAACTACAACCTTGAGAAGCTGCGTCAGTGTATACGAAACGGACCATATAAACATCCAGGGGCTAATTTTATTATAAAACCTGATGGCACAAAACTGTAAGTATTAGATGATCTTCTAAATTGTTAGCTAGCCAGACCTTCATACATCATTCTTTTCTTATTTTCAGGAGCTTAAAGTATGGTGATAGAAGGATTACTGCTCGGGATTTAAAGTGTGGCTATATTGTTGAAAGGCATTTAGAAGATGGTGATGTTGTCCTGTTCAATAGACAGCCGAGTTTGCATAGAATGTCAATTATGTCTCACAGGGTATAGTGTCTCCTTATTTCATTTTATTTACTACTCCCTCCGGTTCTCAATTAGAAGTCGTCTAGGACAGCGACACGGTCACCAAAGCACAACTTTGACTTCTCTTTTCTATAAAAATATTTCTTAAAAAGTTATATATGTATATTTTTATAAAAGTAAATTTCAAGACAAATCTATTTATATGATTTTCACATTTCCAAACTCAACGACTTAAATGTTATTCATGATTTATATTCTCAATGTTTGACTCAAATCTTGTCCAAAACGACTTCTAATATGAAACCGGAGGGAGTATATACTTAAATATTTGCCTCACCTTTGGGTACTTGTTTTTGTACTTGAGCACAGGCAAGGATAATGCCATGGAGAACACTGAGATTTAATGAGTCTGTTTGCAACCCCTATAATGCTGATTTTGATGGCGATGAAATGAATTTGCATGTCCCTCAGACAGAGGAAGCTCGCACTGAAGCACTTATGCTCATGGGGGTAGGCATTTGCTAACCTTCTTTTTTATAGTTGGGAAATTTTGGTTTTATGTACCTAGCACAATTTTGATAGCTGATAATTATTATTCCTGTTGCTTTTGCAGGTTCAGAATAATTTGTGTACTCCTAAGAATGGGGAGATACTGGTTGCTTCCACACAAGATTTCTTGACCTCGTCTTTTCTAGTTACAAGAAAAGATTCTTTCTACGATAGATCTTCCTTTACTCTTTTGTGCTCATACGTTGGCGATGCAATGGAGAACATTGATTTGCCAACACCAGCCTTGATTAAAGTAAGATTTACATACTGAGTGCATTTTTTTTGTCATAGCTAAAAATTTATGCTAAGTCTGGTTCTAGTGATGCTTATAGTTAGAATAGTTGATATTATCTGAATATAGTAAATTAGGTGATTGCCATTACCTTCTTTAGAACAAATTTCAGTATCCCCATTTATAATAGAGTATAGAAAAAGTCATTTTTTTGTTTATTCTTAAATGAAATCTATGAATTTGGTTTTAGTTGGTATGCGTCTTTGCACAGTTTATCCTATTATTTATTTTAGATACTGATATCTTTTGGTGTGTTCTATTTTTGCAGCCTATTGAGCTTTGGACTGGTAAACAATTATTCAGTGTGTTAGTCCGACCTAATGCACGTACAAAGGTGTTTTTGAATCTTGCTGTTAAAGAAAAAATTTATTCGAAACAAAAGGAAAAAAAAGAGGGGGAAAAGGAGGAAACGGAATCAATGTGTGGAAGGGAAACAATGTGCCCCAATGATGGTTATGTCTACTTCCGAAATAGTGAACTGTTGTCTGGACAAGTTGGGAAGGCCACATTAGGTAATAATGGCAATCCTTCTCTGAGATCATTACTGTGGACAAATATAATTCTTATGTGATATCCATGAACCTATACATACACAAAATAGTACAAATGATTGTAATTTTCTCAGTTGTTAGTAAAAAGTTCTTTTTTCATCAGTTCTTGTAGTTTATGTGCAGCTGCTATTTGTGTTTTACAGGATAGATTTGGAAGCAAGTAAAAATAAATTTGCCCTTTATCTGCAGGTAATGGGAATAAGGATGGCATGTACTCTGTTCTTCTAAGAGATTATAATTCTCATGCTGCAGCAAGCTGTATGAATCGGTTGGCAAAATTTAGGTGCGATGATTCCATGCTTTGTGTGATCACATAATTCATGTTAGTTTATGTGAGAGGCATCAATGCCTACACTGCATAAGTGTCATTGCAACGTTATCTATACACATCACATATACACCATACTTTTGCAAAATTAGTGTATGGGAAGTTTGTTCTGATCTGAATTATGTACTCCCCCTCTGCAGTGCAAGATTTATAGGGAATCATGGTTTTTCCATTGGTGTGGATGATGTCCAACCAGGAGAACATCTAAATCGGCAAAAGAAAAAGAAAATAGATGAAGGATACAAACAATGCCATGATCTTATTTCTTTGTTTGCGAAAGGTGCGCTCGCATTGCATCCTGGCTGCAACGCAGCTCAAACGTTGGAGCATAAGATAACTGGTGTATTAAATGAAATCAGAACGGCTGCTGGAAATGTAAGTCTGCACCAAGTTTCATTACCTTGTTTGTTTCTTTAGTTAATTAACATGTGAATGGCTGCTGGAAATCTGATCCTCTTTGATCTGTTAGTTTTTTACGATTACGAACATAATTGTCATTACAAGTGGTCTAGTGCTCCACATTTTAGCCTCATGTTGGGTATTAATTTTTAAAATGTCATGTATCTGCGGTGTTACTTGGGTTTCTTGTAGGGATGTCCTCATTTCTAGTTAATTTGTGGCACTCTAATTCATTGAACAGGGTTGATGTAGTGATTTTGTAAGCGGCTGACCAATGTGTCCACTCTGCCGTTTCTGTGCTTTCAAGTTGATTATTGAATTTCTTGGGATGAAATTTTTTTCAGGTGTGCATGGATACACTTCACTGGAGGAACAGCCCATTGATAATGTCTCAGTGTGGATCTAAAGGTTCTCCAATCAATATCAGTCAGATGGTTGCGTGTGTTGGCCAGCAATCAGTTGGAGGGCGCCGTGCCCCTGATGGTTTTATAGATAGAACTCTTCCTCACTTTCCTATAAATTCGAAGACCCCTGCGGTAAGAAGAAAAGGAATATGACTTGCTAATCTGTGCATTGGATATTTTTATTTTAGTTCAAAAGAATAAGTTCTGCAAATTTCGTTACCACCAGTGTGCAGATTTAGTAGTAGCTTTACTTTTCATTTCTCAATTCATGTGCGCCACAACCAATACACTAAAGCTGAATAATGATATCATTCTTTATTTGTTGAATCTGGTGATCTACTGCACTACAGCAGTAATTTGTAGAGGAATTGAAGGTTTTGCAATATTATGATTTTTTTTAAATAAATACCATTCTGCTCTCTTTGTGGCATCTGCGAGTCTGCCATTTTGTTTTAATTTAAATAATGAAATTAACATATTCTAATAACGCAAATTCAATATTCTGATAAGATTTTGTTTTCCATTTGCAGGCTAAGGGTTTTGTTGCTAATTCATTCTATACTGGTTTGACTGCTACTGAGTTTTTCTTCCACACAATGGGTGGCCGAGAAGGTCTTGTTGACACAGCGGTATGTCTAAATTAAACATGTTTTTTTTTCCCTGTGCTAAAACGTTGTGCTCTATAGGGATGGAATTATGTAGCCTAGTCTATTGTCTGTCCAAATTGTTTCACTATGACTGATATAATTTAGTAGCTCTATTGTCTGTCGAGTGGTGTGGCTGTGTTGATGCTCCAATCCAACCAGCCGTTGTTGTTGTCTGCTGTTTCCGTCCAGTCTGGGCGTATTCTTCTTTTTAATATAATCGTCAGCCTGATTCGTTTAAGAAAAAGCCTGTACATTCCCATTCAGAAATTTTAGTGGGGTCCTGATATCTGCTTGTTTCCTTTGTTATGATTTTTTTATCATAGGTCAAAACAGCAGAAACTGGATATATGTCCCGCAGACTGATGAAGGGTTTAGAAGATCTCTCTGTTTTCTATGATCAGACAGTCCGTAATGCTAGTGGTGGTATAGTTCAGTTTTTGTATGGAGATGATGGCATGGATCCTGCAAAGATGGAAGGAAAAGATGGCAGACCCTTAAATTTGGATCAACTGTTTATGAAAGTCATGGTTAGTTCTAATGTATAGAATACTTTGCTAGATGACCATGAGATTCTCTGACCATTTAACTTTTATAGGCCACATGTCCTCAAAGGGGATCAGATTCATTATCTCCAAAAGATATCAAACAGATATTGGAGGCTAAGATTCAACAACTTAAAAACTCATCTGATGGTGGTTGTAGCGAAGAGTTCCAGAAAGACTTGAGAGAATTTATTGGGAAACGTATACAATTACTGGAATGCACAAGAAGGGCACTTCATCTTGATGTGGATCTTGTAGGAAAGAAAGATTCTTGCATAGAAGAATCCATTGCTGCTAATATGTCTGGCATATCTGCAAAACAACTACAGGTTCGTGTTTATGACCTTATTCAAGTACCATATTACCAGATTTATCACTGCTTTGACAAAGAGCTGTAATCTACGCGAGTAAATCAAACTTTTCCTATTTTTCAACCTGCATGTAGTTTTAATTTTCTGCAGCAAACGTTCCATATGATATATCAATATGGTAATTTCTGCTCCTTAAGTAACTATTAATTTGTGAATATATCATGCATTAAGGCCTTTCGGATTAGTGCATAAGATGCACTTTTAGCTGCAACATATAAAGTGTATGTGTTGTTTGGTTTTCGATTTATGACACAAACAACTTGATATGAACCTTGGTTCACATTGAGGTAACTTAAATTCCGTGAAGGGAATTAGAGCATTAAAAAAGAGGGAGACTCTATAGATCAGGAGAAACTTAAATTCTTTTATTGCTTGATTCGTAATGGACACAGGCTATCCCTGTTATAGGCATGATTTGGCTCCTATAATAATCATATTCTCTAGGGAAGAAATAATCCTTTCAGATGGTTGAGTTGAATTCTTTACTAGAACTGTGGTCAATTGGGGCTTTTAGTCTCTCACTTCTTTCCTTATTAAATAATTCAAGTATGTTTTCAGAAAATTCCGCTTTTGTTAGATTACCACATGTGTAATCAGTAATTACTATCTGATGTTTTGAGAATTGAAAATGGCACATCTGTATTGAAGTATAAGACTGAAAGTATAGGAGGTGAGCTGAACAAAGTATTCAGTGTTAGGCTGTTAGGTGCAGCCCCGAAACTTTGTTCTTCTTCCTGTGCATCCAACATGTACATTTAATATTAATTAGTAATGTGTTCCCTGTTGTTCCTGACAATTTTTTTTTATTATGTTAAAGCAGCATCAGTCTAGCATACACCACTCACAAATAAATGACAACTTGCTATATAAGCGTTTTTTTAACCCTGATACAGTCAACCAACCACTAACCTGATATCCTGCAACTTTTCATCTATCTATTTATTGAGGGTAAAAGAAAAAAGTTCGCTTGTTGATCCAGATCCAGTAACCTAGTTTGGGATCTAGTTGAAGTCTGATCCAAAGATTGTTTTGCCAGTTTGTACATTTCGCATGTGTACCCTTTTTTTTATAAGATTTAGTTTCTTTTTTTTTCCTGGATCAGGTTTTCTTGGATACATGCTGTTCTCGTTATCTCTCAAAGACAATCGAAGCAGGAGCGTCTATTGGAGCAATTGGAGCTCAAAGTATTGGAGAGCCAGGGACTCAGATGACACTGAAAACATTCCATTTTGCAGGAGTAGCTAGTATGAGTATCCTTTTTACCTCTGCTTCAGGAAAATGTTAGTTAATTCTGTGGCATTTGAACATGCTGAATTAGGATGCTTCAGCTTATTTTCTAAAACTTTCTAGTTCAGATAGGTGCTGCTATGAATTAATATCTCTGGAAGATAACGTCTTGCTTTCAGGAATATGTATATGAAGCCGAGCTCATTACATAATGCCTTTTACAACTGGTTTCTTTAACCATAAAAAGATGTTACTCTTGGGGTTCCCCGCATCAAGGAAATTATCAATGCTGCTAAAAAGATAAGCACGCCTATCATCACCGCTGAGCTTCTGTCTAGGGAAGATGTGCTGTCTGCACGCATTGTGAAAGGAGCTATGGAGAAAGCAGTGCTGGGCGAGGTGAATTGCCGTGTGTTTGGTTTTGTTACAGATTATTAGTTATACGCACTTGATAAAAAGCCAGTTTGTTTCCCATTATCCTCTGGCTTTTACTAGCAATATTTAGTATCCATACTTGCAGAGAGCGGTTATTTATTCAATCTGGCTATCCAAGTACGCACAACTATAACTGAGAAAGTTTTCCTTTTGGCATGTGTACTGTATTTTTGCATGATGGCTTAATAATAAAGAAGCTAAAATTTCTCTGTTACCTCCTCACTGTATGCTATGGAGGCTGACTGTTGAGTAGCTGTTGTTATGTGATACAAAAAAGTAGCACGCATACTAACTGTACATGTACTCATCATCTACTAGTTCCATGATAAGGGTACCTAGGACTGCTAGTTCTGTACTAGTGTTTGTGAAATTTGGGCGGCAGTTTGACCTACAACTATGTGTTGGCTTGAGGTGGAAATTGTTCAACTTTTGTATTGGTTTTACTTTTCATGGACCTCTCTGTTCTACAATAGCATGAATCCCCAAAATGAAGAGAAATTGTGTGAGCATACTTGTACCTAGTGTGATCTTTTTGACCTGCCACATCTTGATAGATTTGATACCATTGTCTTGGTTCTGACTTTTTGATTGATGTGTGTTGATCAGGTTGCATCAGCCATAAAGATCATCTTGAAATCAAGTCAGCCAAACTTGGTTGTCAAACTTGATATGCAGCTTATAGAAGCTCTGCACATGGGAATATCTGCTGACTCTGTGCAGCTGTCAATTTTGAGTCATCCGAAGATCAAGTTAAAATCTGAGGTATGAACAAAGTTCAAGGCTTTGATATGTCAGGTGATATTTTAAAAAAATCGTGGTTGCAGTTTACAGTTATTAAATGATCTTGGCAGCATGTCCGTGTCATTGATAGAGCCAAGTTGAGAATATATCCAGCTGGAACGGACAAGTCCAAACTTCAGCTTGAGCTGCATAACCTCAAATCCATGCTTCCAAAAGTGATTGTGAAGGTGAACAAGATGTCTGTTGTCAGATTTTCTGCCATTTTCGTTCACAAAAATATTTCTGCTACTATGATAACAATGTTAACCTTTCTCGAATTAAATTCAGGGCATTCCAACTGTTGAAAGAGTTGTTATTAATGAAGTTAAGCAAAAGGACATACTGCAAAGATACAACTTGTTGGTTGAAGGGTAAGCTTTCCTATTTATTTATTGTTTAGCAGCATAAAACTTTTGCTTTCTAGCTTTTATAACCTTCCATTGTTCGTGTAGTTTGTGGGTAGTTAGAATTGCAAGATCTTAAAGCTGCTGCATACCTTGCCACACTTCAACAGTATTGTCCTGACATGATATATGCTAACCAAAGAAATATGTAATTACAGAACAAACCTCCTGGCAGTCATGGGCACTTCAGGGGTTGATGCAAGGAATACAAAAAGTAATCACATCATGGAAATGAACAGCACACTTGGAATTGAAGCTGCTAGGAGATCTATTATTGATGAAATTCAGTACACAATGAAAAGTCATGGCATGAACATCGATGTGAGACATATGATGCTTCTGGCAGATTTGATGACATATAAGGTATTATGATAGCTCTGTACATTGATTTTCACCCATCCACACCATGTGCTTTTACACGCTTTACGCACATCGTACTGGTGTTAAATGCTAATGCTTTGGAACAGGGTGAAGTTCTTGGCATTACTAGATATGGCATTGCAAAGATGAAAACCAGTGTGCTGATGCTTGCTTCATTTGAGAAAACCTCGGAACATCTATTCAATGCCTCGTACAGTGGTCGCGAGGATGACATAGAGGGAGTCAGCGAATGCATTATCATGGGCATTCCTATGCAACTCGGTACCGGTATTCTCAAAGTCAGGCAAAGGTATATGCTTCGCTGTTGCTTTTACACTGCTACTTCGAGACAATGCAAGCACTCTTCTCGGCACTGAACTTCTTCACATCCAACTTGTTGAGAAGTTTGCCATCCGTCGATATGCTGTTCTAAAATTTCTTAGGCAACCGCATGGTTTGCTGATGAGGTGCTCTGTTTCCCTTGCAGGCTCGACCATCTCCCTGAATTCAAGTACCAGCCGGACCCGATCCTGTCGTGATCCATACACGTGGATCTGAAGCTGGAACTCTGTACATATATAGCTGGAGCATACATGCATAGCGTAGGGCGACTGCGGTGGCTGTAATTTTTTAGGCGAACATCCATCTAATACCATTCCATTTCCATGAGGAAGCGTTGGGGCGAGAAACACCTTTTTCGGCTGCATTGGCAGACGCTGAGAGTAAAACCATGCCAAACATGTAATTGGCACAAATCAGAGCTATGGCAGGCAACACCTGCTACATCTCTTAGGAGATAGTACGTGCTTGGACTAAGCTTTTCTGCAGACTAACGAAGTCTTGGAATCGTTGATTTTCCTGTTGCGGGGCTACAAGCACGAGTCGAATACTCCCTCCGTATCAAAATATTTGTCGCCGTTGACTTTTTCTTACAACTTTGATCATTCGTCTTATTTAAAAAATTATCACAAATATGTAAAAGGGCAAGTCAAGCTTAAAATACCTACAATAGTAAAGCGTGTGACAAACAAAATGGATGATACTTGCATAATATTTTGAATAAGATGAATTGTTAAAGTTGTAGAAAAAAGTACAAATATTTCGATACGGAGGAAGTACGAAGCCAAGGGTTGTACCACATTTCCTTTTTGGTGCTTGTTTTACCTCACTTCCTTTTCGGTGCTTGGACCAAGGGCTACGAGTCGATCTTTTTCTTTTCCCGAGTCAAATATGAGGCCAAGGGTTGTACCACATTTCCTTTTTAGTGCTTGTTTTTACCTTACTTCCTTTTCTGTGCTTGGACCAAGGGCTACAAGTCGATTTTTTTCCTAGTAACATAGACGAGCGTCCCCATGCTTAAATACTTCCTTATGGTTTTTGTCAACCACTCAATTCTTTTTTTAGGTTGTCAACCACACAATTTTGCATCTAGAAGGGAGGTGGCCTCCTTTTGTTGGACCTGCTCCACCTGCCGTGTGAGACAAGGCCGCATCCTCACCTACTCCCCGCCGTCAAGATCCTCCACGCGACCTCGTCTCCGTCCTCCCTTGCTTGGTTGACAAGGGGCCGTGGATCCGTCGTACGTACGTGCGTGAAACAGGAGCGAAGCAACAACGCAATGCGTATGAAACTGCGTGCGCTCAAATCAGACATTTCTGTTCCCCCATATCATGTTGTCATTCGTCAAAAGGCTCCCCAACCGATCCACGTCAACCAGCGGAAATCAAAAGTCGCTGCGGTGCATCTGGCTAGTCTTTCCTTCCCCCGTTTGTTTGGTTGTTTGTCTGTTCAGACGTGGTCGGCAGAGAAGAGATCGAGAGAATGGGAAACAATCTTGACATGACCCGGGAAAGAGGAGGAGAAAAACGAAGTTAAATCGAACGCGCATTTTGATGCGTCTTTTCCTACGGTGGTTGCCAGCCGTTGAGTGGGTTTTTTTTCGGAACTTTCTACGCAAGAGAAGTATGCTTGGACGTTTCCGTATAATGTTGAGCGCAATGTGAGTGACTGAGTGTATTTCTTGTTTGTCTGACGCCGGTAGCGTTGCTTGTGCGCTGAAGCAGAGCGCATAATTTGACCAAAACCGGCTGCACCGCCGGAGGGAAAAGCGTGGTATTTTTTTCAGAAAAGAAAATTTAGTTACATGAGATCATCAATCAAGAACAAAAAATTGGTTTTTAAGAGAAGCAGTCCTAATATTTCTTTCCAAGTAATCTTTAGGAGAACACAGGGGATTAGACAGTGGGCGCAAATGTCTAAATAGAAAAAAGTAATATTTGAAGCCAGGCTGCCACAAGATGGAGGTCACCGTCTTAGAGATCTTTAACAAATTTTAATGGAGATTTGGGAACAAAATTGAGGCCTAGGATCGCATGTCTTAATTTGTTGACGTCTCCCGTTTGAGTTTTTTATAGTAAATTTTGAGTCCAGCCTTATGGCGTTTTGGTGGTCTTATGACTACACTTTGTTTTAAACTCAGTGGTTGTAGACATTCACTCGGGAGTGTTAAGAGTGGTTTTTCTTATTGAAAAAAAAGCAAGCAAGAACAAAAAGCGACCAGAGCCCTCACATCCGGTCCTGACAAGCTGTCGAGCACCGTGCGCGGTGTGCACGTACCCGATGGCACATACGGAGTACAAAATATTTGTCAACTTTTTCTTACAATTTTGACCATTCATCTTATTTAAAAAGTTATCGTAAATATGTAAAAAGAAAAATCAAGCTTAAAATACCTGCAATAGTAAAACATGTGACAAATAAAATTGATAGTACTTACATAATATTTTAAATAAGACGAATGGTCAAAGTTGTAGAAAAAAATCAACGGCGACAAATATTTGGATACGGAGGGAGGGAGTACTTAACCTAAATTAACCTGGGCGCGCGCGTGTGCACGGGCGTGTGTGCGTGCGCGGCTGGCTTTGTTTACGCATCGTCGTGTGCGGTGCGCACGCGTGACGCGCAATAAACTATAGCGGCGGCACATGCATGGCAGGGTGTGTTATTTACTTTTTATTACCACGGTCTCATCGGCCGGCGCCCTATGCTATGCACTTGTGCAGATGCATGCGACCAGATCCGGATGCAGAGGTGATAATCGAGCTCGAGCTGCTGGCTCGTGGCACAACCTGTCTTTATTCCTCTCGATTGCTCCGTTGCCCGGACTAAATTACTCTCACGGTCGATTTTTCTTTGCGCTAACCGCTGTCTGTTTGCACTAATAATCAGACAGCCGCGACTTTCTGCTGGTGTCTGCTAGTAGTATAATATAATTTGCAGCGCTGGATCGATGGCCCGGCCGGGAGTACCAGCTACGACTTGCATTGTGACAGAGTATTGTTTTCTAACTGCAGTACGTTTTATTTGACATTCGATCGACGACACGATCCGTTGGTCGCTTCTTGATTACGCTTCAGAAGCCCCAAATTGGCCCGTCCACTTGACATTACATGGTGACGGATCGGAGGAGGGGGCGTGCGATGAGAACGGCAGTGCAAAGTCAACGGGGAGGATAGATCAGGATCAGAGATAAAGTGTATCATGTTTGCAAAGGATCACCGCACGCTTGGGCGCTCGGACCCGACCCAACGGCTCCCCCGACGTGTTGCGCGCGTTGACCTTCAGCCACACGTGGCCAGTGTCATTCGGCATATTTTACTCGCGTCTTCTCTCCTCGAACAGGTTGTTTCATCACACGGGGGCCGGGGGGGTGGTGAAGTGTGAACCCATTCAGAGTCTCGAGTCTCGCCTGCTGCATGAGTGTATGTGTATGATGGCCGGATCGTCATTGTACTTGGCCCATAAACGCGCGCATGTCGTCATCAGTGGCTAAGTGATAGCATCTGCACGAGCATGTGCAAGATCGAGCTGAACACCATCCACACCGGCCAGCGTCTCTGACACGTCGTGGAGAGACGACACACGGCAGTTGTTTCTACAATTCTAGCGTCATGCTAATTGATTCATGAAACATGGGCGCACGGTCCACCATCCCTCGGGCGCCGGCTGGTGATATACCGCGTAGCGTACTCTGTCACGTGACTGTAGTAGCACGTGTGAATGATAGTCTCGCACCAGTCACAGACACATGGTTCACGAATGGTAGAATCATGGGAGGTTGAAATGAGCCTCGTTTTCTTTTTGAAGCAAGGGCCTTCCAAAAAGTAACTTCCAAAAACACTATGCAAAAAGAAGATTCCCCATCACATCAAAATGTCATAACATGCATGGAGTATTACATATAGATGAAATAAAAAACTAATTGCACAGTTTTGTTGTACTCTGCGAGACGAACATTTTGAGCCTAATTAATCAATTTTTGGATAATTTTTTACAAATACAAACGAAATGCTACAGTAGCGCAATGATTATGAAGTGACATCTTACTCTCAAATTTAACCTCTCAATTCTAACATCTAAACACCACCAAAAATGGTTGATGAAGCTTTGTCGTGATGGGATCCAGTTGCAGTGGTAGGTAGCATCTAGCATGTCTCTCCCGTGTGGAATTAAACTAGCAAAAATTTTATTGAAAAGTCTTTAACATTACCTAAAACGGCAAGACCGACGTGGTTACTAGGAAACGATAGGTGTAGGGAATAACCATGAAATTGTACCATGCCAAAAGTTGGTTTCCGGTACGCGGTACCAACCTCACATCTTTTTTACGGAGTAATGCCGTACGCTGAGATGCACGGCTGGCTGCTGCTGCATCCTACGACCACGAGACGAATCAGAACCAGCAGTTGACCCGAGCCGCCGGCCGCCGGCCGCCGGCTCGCCACATTTCAGAGCAGACAAGAGACAACCACCGAATACTCCGTAGGAGGGAGGAGAAGGCCACGAGGCAACGGGAACACAAAAAAACAGCCGCGCTCGCGTACATCTGAAAGCGACCCTCGGGATTCACACCCTCCCCGCCCGGCGCGGCGCCGCGCGGTATATTCCTCGCCCATCGCCACCACCACCATCCCGGGGGCAGTACGGTAATTGCGCACGTGCCGGAGAAAAAAAAAAACTCAACTCCCGACGCTTGTCACCGGAGCAGTAAATGAGCAGCCATGGCAGCAGGAGCGGCGAAGCTTCTCCCCCACCTGCCTTCTTTCTCCCTCACAGTCTCCCCCTCGTGCCGCGTATATATACACACCACATGTCCACACCAGGACACCCACCACCCACACACACGCCCCCGCCGCGCCCACTCCGCTCCAGTCTAGACGTGGTGGTTTGACTTTCTGACCGGGGGAATCGAGACGGAAGTGGCGTCCCTTTGAGGAGGAGGAGACGGGAGGAGGGATCTTCGCTGTGGAATCCGGAGGCGGCGTCGGTTGATTCATCCGTTCGCGGTTCTTGGAGACGGGAGGGCGGCGCGCCTTCGCTGGATTCTCCCCTCCCCGGGCTCCGGCCGAGGAGGTAATCTCTCCGCACGGCTCGGCGCCGGCTCCTGCTTTCCCGAGCTTCGATTTGGGGGATTCCGTGGGGATTTTGGACGGGGCTGCGCGGGGTGTGCGGCGAAAGTAGAATCTGGGGGGTCGCCAGGGTAAGGTTTTGAGGGGGGATAGGAGGGTCCGAGGTTCCCCCGCGCCACTTCGGCATTCGGTCCGTGTGTTTCTTTTGTTTGTTTTTCGCCGTGATCTGAATGATATTGACTGGATTCCTTAGAAATTAGCGCCTTACTAAGGATTTAAGGTGTTCGTCTCTGGGTTTCGATTTTGAGAAGCCATTTTGTCCCTTTCTCGGTCGGTCTCTGTTTTTGTTCGCTTGTTCAGGTGGCTTCAGAATGTTGGGGGCTGCAGAATTGGCTTTCATGTTGAGAAGCTGCGAGCTCAGTTGCAGTTTCAGGATTCACAGTTTAGCATCAGGAATTGTCATAGCTCATAACCAAAATTTCAGTTAGATTCAGTTCGTGTACGGCAGAAGTTTCAGTTTTGGACAAGAAATGGTCAAAAGAGGCTGCTTGTAGAGGTTTTGTTGATTTTGTGCGTGTGCTCCATTTTGTATTGGGAAATCATGCTGCTTTTCTTCTGGCGTTGCGTCATTGGAGTCCCTAGAACACGACAGATTTGCGTGGAAAGTAGTAAGATTTTCAGATTTCCCCAAGTATGGATGACGAATAGGTTTATTTGTGGGAAAGATGGTAGACTACTTTTCCAGTCAGGTACTTTTGCAGGGCCACTTTTGCAGATCCGGAAGTTGGTAGTTACCAGAAGGATATTCAATGACAACATTAGCTTCCCAGTTATGTTTGTAGAGCTTCCCTTGTCTGTTATTATAGCTGAATCACCTCCTAGTTGTAATAATGGTACCACCATCTGTCAGTTTTGAGTAAGGAGCATAATTCTATTTTGAATTATGCGTTACTCTGGTTTTAACGGTGAGATTATGGAATTCGTTAGTGGTTATTATCTACCGGAGTATCAGACAATGGGTAGAATTAATATGATAAACTCTTCATCAATGCTCAGTCACTTCTGGTACTTGGTCAATCCTTGTAATTTTGTCCTATACTCCTTTTATTGTGACTGACAGTATTCTGATTAACTTCTGGAAGCTTACTGTAGCAACAATGTGGATATCATTTTCTTCAGATTTTGTAGCACAATGTAGTTGCCAGCTTCCTCAGAAGTTTCTGTTGTCATGTTGAATCATTGTGATTTCATTTTATTTAAGTTAGTGTTCATTTTTTTTATTCAATGTAAACTTAATATTGCTTTTTTCTTTTCAGCTTTGTTAAGAGCAGACACCGAAAGGTAGCACAATGAAGGCACCGTCTCTACTTGTTCAGTGTTTCCCTGGTTTGCTTCCTAGCAAGGCTACTAGTTGTGTGCCAATTGTATCGGAAAAGGATCTGCAGCTCCCATCACCTGCTGTTGAAATAATCCCCTCAAAGGTACATCTGATTAGTCCAATTTGATTCATTCATACTTGGGACTCCAAAAGCAAATATTTTTCGATTTCTGAAGAAATTCTCTTGATTCTTAAACTGTTTCCGTGGATAACAAAAATGGTATTTTTTGAACTCTTTTCAGAGTGCCCATCCTTACAAATACGCTGGAGAGAAGGTTGATGTGCAAGGTCTTGATATTTTCAAGGTTAGCCGTGAATACAAATTTGCTGTTTATTTAAATTTAATTGATGCGACTGATCCTGATCTTTAATTGTTAAATATGTTTCTGTTCTTTTAGGGGAAAGTCAGTGTAGCGGATATGATAGCCTTTTCACCTTCTGAAGTAGCATCGGCAAAATACGATGGTAAACATATTAAACTAGCTAGAAAGGTTTTCTCCATGATATTAATGTATTCTGGATATAGAAACTTACTGTATTTCTCTTTCCCAGGAACTCTGAAATATTGGGAGAGTTCCATCACTCTTGTCAACATTCTTAAAAATGAGATCCGTGATGGACAGTTGAGCTTCAGGGGGAAGCGAGTTCTAGAGGTAACTCCTGCAAGAAATCTTACTTTTTTCTGTAGTTATTTCATTTAGTTGGTGATTTGTACACAGTTATTTGCTTTCTATTCCTCCTTTTGCTTCCGTAGACGCAGAATGTGTAAGAGAGTTCAATAGTCTGGATTTATGCATAATGATAGTGTTAGGCCCTTTGGTTCTTTCAAGCTTCATTGTTATCCACCAAAAGTTGCTGCCAAGTTATTACTCTTAGTAGTCTTAGAATTTCAGTATGGATACGTTTAAAAGTTTCTATGACCAATTCTTGATTATCCTTCTGTTTTACAATTGACGCAGCTCGGATGCGGATCTGGTCTGTCTGGCATCTTTGCCTGCTTGAAGGTGTGTTATCTTTCCATTGCTTATGATATAATAGTCTAATAATAGGGAATGCTTATTTCCTATAGGTTTTACAATTTTATTTTTCAGTTGTGACATGACTACCAATCTCCTGACTTGCTTATATTCTACTTGCAGGGTGCATCCACAGTGCACTTTCAGGACATAAATGCAGAAACCATACGGTGCAGAACAATACCCAATGTTCTTGCAAATCTCGAGCAGGCACGGGACAGGCAGAACAGACCATCAGAGAGTCCAGTTACACCATCTAGGCAACTGTTGGCTCCCAATGTGCATTTCTATGCTGGGGAGTGGGATGAACTCCCTACAATTCTCTCAGTTGTGCAGCCACCTGCAGTGCCGACAAACCTTAGCTTCTCTGAGGATGATTTTATGGATGGCTGCAGTAGTCATGATGGGAGCAGTATAGTTGGTCATGACAACTGCCCAAGGCGATCTAGGAAGCTTTCTGGTAGCCGTGCATGGGAGAGGGCTAGTGAGACTGACCAAGCAGATGGCGGCTATGATGTAATTTTGATTTCTGATGTCCCCTACGCCGTGAACTCTCTAAAGAAGCTCTATGCTCTTATTTCAAAGGTCAGTTCCTTATTAGCCATGCCAGGTCCTGCATTAACTATATATTTCCCCATGCATCTAGTTGAAACTGCAATGGAGCACGGCATTTGAAGCTTCTTAGGTTCTTTCATTGATCAGGAGTTCGATGCCGATATAAAGTATTTTTTTTGCAGTAACAGTATTTTTTTTTCTTTACTCTGATGCTGAGATGTTGATTTTTTCCCTGGTGTCCTACTTGCCTTTTATTCCTGCAGTGTTTACGTCCTCCATATGGCGTCTTGTATGTGGCTTCGAAGAAGAACTTGGTCGGTTCCAATGGTGGGGCGAGGCAGCTTCGAGCTCTGATGGAAGAGGAAGGTGTCCTTGGTGGCCACTTCTTAACTGAGGTGTCTGACAGGGAGATATGGAAGTTTTTCTTTAAGTGAGCAAATCCAGAAACTGAGAAGAGGAGGAAATGAATCCTGATCTTCAGAACACAAATTTTTTGGTTTCTATCCGCAGGATGTACATACCCGCGAAGCATAGTTCCATTGATTCTTTGGTAATAGATTGAAAGAATTTGGAAAAATATGTGTAGTTGAGCTTTGCTCAATTGTTGGAAACTTTGCCGTTTTGTAGGTCTGCAGTGTCGTTATGTTATGTGCAGAAAGCAACTGTATTGATCCTTTGTATACCGGATATATGATGGTGGCGATTCAGTCAGATCATATAGTATTATTAGATTAGAAACTTGAACAAATTGTTCGTCTTCCTAAGAATGAGTACGCTGTTGTGAGTTGGCTGGTAACGGTATCTTTATAGCAGATCCTGTGCTCCGCGTACCTTTGGACTTTTTTTTTGTTGAATTGCAACCTTGTGAAACGTTCTACAAGTCTGTTTAAAATTATGCTATCCATGTGAAGGAAATGGTGTGGGATGAGTTTTTTCATAACATTTCGTAGTACACTCGATATGACAACCCGTTCGTCGAGAGAAAAAAATACTCGTGGCTGATTTGTTCTGAGAGAAAAGTAACGATGGCTGTGAGGACATGTAAAAGTCAAAATGTATTCGATTTCTTCGATCAAAATAAGGTTTGCGGCAAATAAACTTATTCCCAATAATTACAGATTCGACATCTGTTTCCGATGAGGTCAAAGGGTGTGTTTAGTTCCAAAAAGAGAGGAAAAAAGTTTGGTAAAAATGTCACATCAGACACTATAGCGCACTGTAGCACTTTTTGTTTGTTTGTAGTAAACATTGTCCTACCATGACCTAACTAGGCTCAAAAAATTCGTCTCGTCGTGTACATCAAAACTATATAATTAGTTTTTTTATTTACCTACATTTAATATTCGATGCACGAGGAGAGATATTTGATGTGATAGGTGGATAGTGAAATTTGGAGAGAGAATTTTTGAAAGTTTGGTGATGTAATTGGAAACTAAACAGGGCTCGTTTGGTCGAGATCCATGAAATACCCAGTTCGTCGCGCGCACGGAAGAAGTGCCCATAGGCCATTGCTAGCAGTGGCCAGTCTGTACTGTAGCGCAGCCGCCGGTTCGCGATCAATGACGTCACGTGCTCATCCGCAGCCGCGAGAAAACCCCCAGAAAATTCTCGCCGGCTAGCCGCCATCCCAGCACCCCGTTGGGGCCCACTCGACAGTCGTGTTGGACTCGGGTCGACGCGCCCCCATCCCACGCCGAACCGCGCCTTCGCCCGACGCCACGCCCGCCAGCGCAGATCTCCGCGCCTGACACCCATCGGCCATCGGCTTCCGCCTCCGCTGCCCGTTTGCTCCGGCGGGCGTGGGCGACACCCGCTCGCGCTCCGGCTGGCTTGATCGATGGGCCACAGCTCGAGGAAGAAGAAGAAGCGGGGCGCGGCCGGGCGCAAGGCCGCCAAGGACCACGCCGCGCAGCTCGAGGGCGACCAGACCGCCCTCGACGAGGAGCTCACCGCCCTGTAAGTCACTCCCCCCCGCCTGGCGTTCACCGGTTCTCTCGCCGGGTCGGATTTGTGCGAATGCTGTTGGCTTCCTGGGCGCGCGGTGTCCCGCATTTCAAGCGCGCGGCTGCGGTGGTGCGCATGTGGAATTAATCCGCGACGGCTGTGGTACATATTGCGCAGCGATGTTTGTTCACCGTATTGCTTGCCGTACCATTTTCGGAGGAGGGTAGTTGGATTGCTCCCTGTTAATGATACACGATTCACATTCGTTGTTGATTAGTGATTATTTCAGTGTGGTGTACTGATCACTGTCCGTGATCTTCTCACATTGTCTCAGTATTTCAGTATTATGGCTCTTCGTTTTATTGATCTTACAGCTGTGCTTATGTAGAGGTTTGCGGATTAGTGGAATGTAAATATCATTTGGTTTGTTCAGTTGGTGAGGAGTTCAACCCATAGTCTTGGTGCCTGAGCTCAACTTGTTGTCACCTGCCAACCTTTTGTGCTGCTGAATAGTTTTGACGACTGTTCCTGTTCTGTCTCATTAGTTTCTTTTTATTTCCTTGTGATTGCTAGATTTGAACTAGGGTATATTTGAGTATTTTTGTTTAAGTTGGATTTTCTACATGACCATTAATAGCAGAAAAAAAACATGCTTTCTTGGATTCATATTTTGGAGTTTGAAGTAGGACTGTAACTGGTTTACTAATAAAACAAGCAATTATTGGTTTACTTTGTGTAGTGTCAAATGAAGTTTTGTTCTACGATCTACTCAATGCTCCTTCATTAACCCTTTTCTGTTTGTATGATCTTTACACCTTTTGGCACTACATCAATTAGGACTTCAATTTTAGGGGAGGACTTCAAAGTAAAATCAGAATCACCTCAGACTCGATTTAACATATGTATCAGGTATTTTCTAAGGCACATACTGACATACCTATGAATTTCTAATATAAATCTTTAACAGCTGACATCTTGTTACCAATGAATAACTTAACAGGCCTTATTCTGATGACATGGGCTTTGAAGATCTAAATGTTTCAGCTATTCTTGATGTAATGTACGCGCCTTCCTTGAAGCTGTAACAGCATTAGCTATACTTCTTTGTTATTTGCAGTGGTAGATATTTACCTCTTCATTAAAATGTAGATGCTTTCCTGGTTACCCTCACAAGTGTCCGAAGTTGCGGATCTTACCTGAAAAAAACTTGTCAAAAGAAGATGCAGATCGGCTACTTTCACTTCTTGTTGATCAGGTACATACTTCACCTGACGGTATTACCTATGATACGTTTTTACTAAGATACCACAAGTATTAGCATTGGTAATACAAGAAGCCTTGTTCAAATTAACTGAAATGATTTCCCATTGAGGTAAACACATTTTGTGAGAGTCCAGCAAAAAGTAGGGGAAGAACACCAAAAAACCAAGAAAAATATGGTACAGAACCAGTTACGTAGGAGTGTAGGACGCGCCACATATGAATTAAAAACGTGACCAACAGAAACCCAGCACTATTAACAGAAACCTAACAGTCTATGCCCAAACTCTCTGGCTGCACACCATAAAGAAGACTTTGTTACCACCCTAAGAACAGTACTGACACAAGGAGACTCCCCGTTGAAAATTATAAGTTTTTTTGTCAGATATTGTACTTCAAAATTACGAATTTCATAATATCTTACTGAATTGACTTTTGGCTTCCCTTAGCATGACCAACTGAGATTATTGTTTTTAGGCAAACATCTATTCCCGAGAAGGGCGTGTTATGATTTTCAATTTGTTTGAGGCTGCCCAAGAGTTTCTGTCAGAGATTACTCCAGCTCATGTTTCAGCAAGCACTGTAAGTCAATTTTCTCATGGCCTCTGAATAGAGAATTTATAACATGCTTTTTTTTCCTTTGTTTTTGTTGTATGCATATGCATAGTGAAACTAGGGATGCAAGTTTTAGTCTTTTAGCTGTTTTAAAATTATTCATGATTCATCTTTTCCACAGTACCTTTTTCATTTTCATGATGTTATTTCATAAGTTGCTCTTGGATCATGCCTGAGGTTTCTTATTATCTGATGTTGTAGGCTTCTTGCTTGGGCTCGAGCTCAACTATTGATGTAGATGTGAAAGTTAACCTTGACGATGATCCTCACCCTGGAATTTCTTACATACATACCTCCTTTGATCTGTACAGTCAGTTATATGATGATACTAGTTGGAGTCGACAAGGTCCAGATCTGACAATAGATAGTGGCAGGAAAAATACTGGCTCTCAAGTTAAATCTAATGTTAGAAGCAAGAGAAAAACAATTATTGAAAAACCCCATGTCTCAACTGATAAGGTTCATCATGCAAAGAGCTCATCTGATGATAAAGTTGAACAGCAACGTGCCGCAAAGCATGGTATCATACAGGAGGCAGCTCCGAATTTACGTGTTGTATCAGAGGAAACTGAAAACGATAGCAAAACTTTGTCTACTAGCAATGCGGGAAATACATCAGATATGCCAGAAAGGAGCTCTAGCAGTCTACATGAGCCTGAGGTAATAACACAGAACTCCTGCAGATTCATTTATTTTTCATGTATTCTGTAAATCAACTATGGCATCAGATTCCAGGTCCTTAAACTTTTTAAATGTTTCGTCCCAAGTGAGAACTGAGTTCAGATCCACAATTGGATCTAGGGTGAACCACTTGAAAAGTTTAGTACCCAGATGCTCACTTTGATAGTTTATGAACCTAGGTGAGAACCTGGGAAAAGTTGAAGGACCCCAAGTGTGTATTCTACTCTTTCTATAAATTACAAAGAAAAAAGTGTAAAATTTAATCCAGGGCCGCACAAGGATTAGCCTATTATGATAATACTGTTATTTTTAGATGGAAGGGACCCATCTATATCCTGAGTTATATGTCAAAGTTGTTAATTATCCCCGAGTTTGAACTCGTTGTTATTGCTTTTACTTGTGATGAAGCTTTTTAAATAGTTATGTCCTACTATCAACTTTGCTTGTTGATGTGTTTGTGTTGACACACTTGACTGATTTGCAATGGCATGCCCTTTTTGTGAAACATATGGGCGTGTTCTCAAGTCTCAACATACTTATTATTCTGACTGTATAATATACTTAATGCATCTGCTTCACAACTTGGTATGTTGCTATGCTAATCAATTTGTGACCATGTCTTTCGAGGTCGTACCATTTAATTTGTACTAGAATATTTACCTTTTTACTTTTAGTAGCCTATCTACAATTGATTTAAGTAGAAAATGTTATGATTCATCCTCATCTTTCTGCATATTGATCAATACTGGTAGGACAATGACCTTGCAGACGAAGCTTGGAATGAAGATTGTGATTCAGATTTTAGCTCCTCAAATGGTTCATCTTATGTTTCAGACATGTTAGATGATGCTTCAAGGAATAAGAAAAGGGATTTAATTCTGGTATTTTTTTTTGTTCTCACAACACTGTCTTCGAGTGACATTTTCTCCTTAGTTAGTGAACCTTGTTTGGTATCTTAATTAGGTACACCTGCTTCGCATAGCCTGTGCGTCCAAGGATTCTCTTTCAGCTGCTTTGCCAGCAATATCGTCAGAGCTATGCAACATAGGGGTGTGTATAGTTTTTGCCTTTATTCTGCTCTTTATTTCTTTTTGTCACCACTCCCAACTGAATTATCTATCTTATTTTGTATTAACCAGGTTCTTTCTGAATGGGCTAAGAATTTAATATCTGACTCTCCTGCTATTTTTGGGGAAACTTTCAATCAAGTTTTTGGGCAACAAATAGTAAGCCACACCTGTTTATCTTCTACCAACTCATGATTTACTTCTACCAATACAATCGTGTTGAACATCTCTAATTGTGGTTTTCTGATGGCATTCACAAATAGATCTCTTCAGACTGCTCTCTGTTTTGGAGAGCTGATAATTCATCATCTAGGCCGAATTCCCGTTATTTGAATGATTTTGAGGAGCTCCGTTCACTTGGTGAGTATCTTATTCCCATCGGTAATGTTTTATTGTGCGATATTAGGATGTACTCAGTATCAGTTACAAAATTCCAGGAGAATTTGTCAGTTGGCGTTTCTTCGAGTTTGTGCCTTCTATGTTTAAACAAATGAAATATTACTAAAATACCTCTGTTCCTAAAGGTCTCCAAAAATAGATGTTATACTAGTATATTGGTCATCAAAAACACTTTCATATGATGATAGTATTTTTCATAATTTTTTAAACAAAATTGTTAGAAAAATTAATGTACTAAATTTCATCTCATAGACCGCAAAAGGAAGAGAATGTTGTCTATTTGGGAACAGAGGGAGATGTATCTTATAGAAAGTATGGAAGAAAAATGGATTCATGCACAGTTGCGACACACTGGTCCTGAGATATACTATGTTTACTAGGTAGCTATCACCAGCAGACCTGGGGATAAACCCTTTACTCGATTGGTGTTCTGGAATATTAAGTCCACTCTATGGTTTACTAGGTAACTAGCACCAGCAAACCTGAGGATAAACCCCTTGCTTGATTGGTGTCAATGATTGACATTGACTTTTGTTACTATTATTATAGGCTTTCTGGTGGTAGCTCTTGGCCCAGAGGTACTTAGCCCACTCTATGTTAACTAGGTGATTTTATGGTAGATCTAGGGATAGCCCGAAGAACCTATTCGTCGCCCTCCCTCTGGAGGCTCTGACTACTTTTATTGCTTGCCTTCAATTGATAAAGGGGGTCTCTTTTATAGAGACGACTAACTTGACCCCTAAGAAAATATCCTAACCGACTCATCTAATTTATTTCTTTCCTAACAAACCCGAGGTACTGTTCACGTGCTACAGTAACCGCGTGAACAGTACGCCTGACCCCTATGCTGCGCTTAGAACGGGCCCAGGTTTAGACCCGGTCCCACTACCATAACAGTGATTAGAGCCAACGATTTTTTGTACCCCCTTGTTTGATCTTTGTGAATCATTGTAGTGTGAGTTGGTGATGTACCGTTTTATGTGTGCAAATCTGTATTTACTGTGCGATAATTGGTTTTCATTATGAATATGCTGTGTATGGAATTCTGCAGTTGCTCATGGTAGTGGATAGTATATACTGTAGCAGAACTAGAAATGGTCTGGGCCTTAGGCTTAGCATGTTATTCATGGCTGGGTCCATGTTACTTTGAGTTTTTACAGTAAGCTTCAATGGAACATATTTTCGGGCTTACACCCCTGGAGCCCTAGATGCCCGGGGTGTGGCTCCTACCTGAGTAATGTTAAAGGTCTCACCTTTAGTATTGAATTGTATGAGTTGCAATTTTACCGATTAGTATGACTCTTAAGATATCATCTGTACAGGTCAGGGGGGCTTTGGTCGTGTTGCATTATGCAAAAACAAGCTAGATGGACGGCAATATGCTGTAAAAAAGATACGCCTGAAGGATAGAAGTCCTCAAGTGAATGAGAAGATTTTAAGGTTTGTATATTGAATTAAGTTCTATTAGTCAAACAGGTTTTTGCTTTATGCAGTTGCTGCAATCTTTCTATGTTCATTCATTCTTTCTATGTTCATGTTTTCTTTTCTTTTCTTTTCTTTTTATAAGGAGTTTGCTCCAGCACATCTGTTATTGCCTTTTTGATGTTTCTCATTAATATTTTTGCAAGATACTCAGAGAGGTAGCCACACTTTCACGATTGCAACATCAACATGTTGTCCGTTATTACCAGGTGATTATCTCCCGCAGATATGCTTTTCTTATTAAAAAGTAATAATCTTACTCAACATTTTGTGTTGGCGAATTCTGACATTCCTGTCATGCCAGGCATGGGTTGAAACTGAATATGGCCATCATAATATTTTGAATGCTGCTGGGTCCCGCACAGCTGAGAGCTCTATCTTTAGTTATGACGACATCAGCCTATCGGATGCAGGTGGTGGAAATAAGCAGGAATCCACATACTTGTACATCCAAATGGAGTACTGCCCTAGGTGTGTTTCATTATGCACAGCCATTTTTTGTTTTGTGTTATCTTTGTTGAGAAACTCCATTAAAAGTTTGTTATAATTTATCAAGGATACACTACAACCATGGAAGAGATCTCTCTTTTTAATAATACAAGAATTCTCTTATTCCTGAGCCTGTAATTGCTAGAGGATAATCATAGGTTGTATTCCTCCAAACCCTAATGGGTGGGTGATATAGTATCTGTACATGGGCCTCTAGATGGGCCTAACACAAGGGCCCTATGGGCTACATATCTACACACCAACACCCCCCCCCCCCGGAGTCTGAACTACCGGCGCAGCGGAGTTCAAGACTGGACAACAAAGAAAGCAACAACACACACAGGGCCCCCGCAGCCACAACTAGCCACCTGTTATGTTGAGGCTGGAGCGAAACTCCGAAAACGTCGAGGAGGGCAGACCCTTCGTGAAGATGTCGGCAAACTGGGAGGTGGTCGGGACATGGAGAACCCGAACGTCTCCAATGGCAACCCGGTCACGAACGAAGTGTAAGTCGATCTCCACATGCTTCGTCCGCTGGTGCTGAACCGGGTTGGTGGAGAGGTACACGGCGCTGACGTTGTCGTAGTAGACGAGCGTGCTCTTGGCGAGCGGGCTGTGAAGCTCCGCCAAGAGCTGTCGAAGCCAGGACGCCTCCGCCACGCCGTTAGCGACAGCCCGGTACTCCGCCTCGGCACTGGAGCGGGAGACAACCGGCTGCCGCTTGGACGACCAGGAGACGAGGTTGCCGCCTAGGAAGACGGCGTAGCCTGAGGTAGAGCGACGAGTGTCTGGGCATCCATCCCAGTCAGCGTCGGTGTAGACCACCAGCTCAGCCGGGGGAGACCGGTGGATGACCAACCCGAAATCAACCGTGCCACGGACATAGCGAAGAAGGCGCTTCAACGCAGCAAGGTGTGACTCACGGGGATCATGCATATGGAGACAGACCTGCTGAACGGCATATGCAAGGTCCGGCCTGGTGAAGGTGAGGTACTGCAAAGCACCCGCAAGACTCCGGAAGGCAGTAGGGTCAGCCACAGGAGCACCCGAGTCAGCAGACAGCTTCGACTGAGTATCAACAGGAGTAGAACAGGGCTTGCAATCTGACATGCCGGCCCGCTCCAGGATATCAAGAGCATACTGCCGCTGGTGAAGGAAGAGGCCGGAAGGACGAGTCTCCACAGTGACTCCCAAGAAGTGGTGGAGCTGACCCAGATCCTTCATGGCAAACTCCTGCTGCAGAGACGAGATGATACGCCGAAGCAACTGCTGACTGGAGGCGGTGAGAACAATATCATCAACATATAGCAGAAGATAAGCAGTCTCATCCCCATGCCGGTAGACAAACAGAGAAGTGTCGGACTTGGCCTCCGTGAACCCCAAGGTCATCAAGAACGTGGCAAACCGGGAGTACCAAGCCCGAGGAGCCTGCTTCAGACCATAGAGAGACTTGTTGAGCCGACAGACCAGCTCCGGACGACTGGAATCCACAAAACCCGCTGGTTGGCTGCAATAGACAGTCTCGGACAGAGTGCCGTGGAGGAAGGCATTCTTCACATCCAGCTGGTGCACAGGCCACGAACGAGAGAGAGCAATCGAGAGGACCGTGCGCACTGTAGCAGGCTTCACCACTGGACTGAAGGTCTCATCATAGTCCACTCCAGGCCACTGAGTGAAACCCCGGAGAACCCACCGAGCCTTGTAGCGCTCCAGAGTACCATCGGCCCGACGCTTATGCGTCCAGATCCACTTGCCGGTCACCACATTGCAACCAGACGGACGCGGCACGAGGTCCCACGTCTGGTTGGCAAGAAGAGCCTCGTACTCCTCTTCCATCGCGCGACGCCAGTTGGGATCCGCCAGGGCGTCGCGGACAGAGGAGGGCACCGGAGAGATCCGCGGCTCACTCTCGATGGCGGAGAGAGCCGCGGGTCGGAGAACACCAGCCGCCTGCCGAGTCACCATGGGGTGCACATGGCGAGGGTCCCGATGGACTATCGGCGGGTGGTACACGGCCGGCTCGACACGGGAGCGAGGCGGCGGCGGTGGCGGTGACGGCTCCGGTGGAGGTGTCGGTGGAGACGGAGCCGTCGGCCGGCGCTCGAAGACGCGCACAGGGGCCTCCGGGCCCGAAGCCGGAGAGCCGGGCTCCGGTCCCAGCACCGAGCGACGCTGGTACACCTGGACCGGCTCGGCGAAGCGCGCCGGGGCGCCGGGGCCCGGAGCCGGAGAACTGGGCGTGGGTCCCAGCACCGAGCGACGCCGGTACACCTGAACCGGCTCGGCGAAGCGCGCCGGGGCACCGGGGGCCGCGCACGGCGCGGCGGGGCGCGCCGGGGTGCCAGAGGCCGCGCACGGCGCGGCGGGGGACGCCGGGGCCGCGCTCGGCGCGGCGGGGGCACCGGGGCCGCGCACGGCGCCGGTACACCACGGAGACCTTCAGGAGGAGGACAAAAAGGAATAGGTGGCTGAACCACCAGGTCAGGAAACATAGACACCAACTCAGGATCCGGAGAAGGCGGGAGGGAGGGAGAGAGGCTAGTGATACCATGCTAGAGGATAATCATAGGTTGTATTCCTCCAAACCCTAATGGGTGGGTGATATAGTATCTGTACAAGGGCCTCTAGATGGGCCTAACACAAGGGCCCTATGGGCTACATATCTACACACCAACAGCAATATGGGATATTATAGTCATTTCCTTCAATCACTTTCTTGGTTTTTGCTGGACCATGTTCTGAAAAGAATTGGAGGTATAAGTTAAATAGTTAACACTTTCAGGGATATAATTTTGAAGGGTCCTGATGGGCCTGGTAATTTGAACTGTTGGAACTTTAGGCAGTGTGATCTTTATTTTGCATTTGCAGTCATTGAATGCCATTCTACAGTAAGATACCAATTATAGTTATTATGTATCTAACTTTTTTGGACTATTGTTTTTGAAAAGGACTTTGCGACAGGATTTTGAGACATATAGCTCATCTTTTGATGTTGACCATGCATGGCACCTATTTCGACAAATTGTGGAAGGTCTAGCTCATGTCCATAGTCAAGGAATCATACACCGTGACCTGACACCCAGCAACATATTTTTTGATGTTCGCAATGATATTAAAATTGGGGATTTTGGCCTAGGTATGTGCAGTACGTGATGATATCCAGAACTGGCATATCTTTCTAACACTTGAGTTGTTTCTCTCTAGTATATTGGTAATTGACTTGTCAAATGAATACACTGGTCTAGCTGTGGTGTTTCAACCATCAGTGATTTCCTTTGTAATCATGATTACTTGCACTTCTCCAAAAGCATTTGAAGAAAATCTCGGCTGAAAATATTTTTATCATTGTTGTCAGCCAAATTTCTGAAGCTGGAGCAGCTAGATCATGACCAATATTTTCCTACTGAGGCAATGGGTGTTTCAATGGATGGAACTGGTCAAGTTGGTACATATTTTTATACTGCACCTGAGGTAGAGCAGAAATGGCCACAGATAAATGAAAAGGTTAGAACAAAATGTTTTTTTTCTTTTGTGATGTTTCCATGCTGTGAACAGTGTATTTGCTTATTCTTGAAATGAATTCATAGCTCCTACCCAAGATTTTAAACGTTTGGTAATATGATAAATATTTCCTTTTAATATGGATCTTATTTATGTCAATTGCCAGGTTGACATGTACAGTTTGGGAGTTATATTCTTTGAACTTTGGCATCCATTTGCCACAGCAATGGAAAGACATCTTGTTCTTTCTGATCTTAAGCTGAAGGGAGATCTTCCAAAATCATGGGCAGCACAATTTCCTGGCCAGTTAAACCTGTTAAGACGCTTACTGTCCCCAAGCCCATCTGACCGTCCATCTGCTGTTGAGGTCTTGCAAAGTGAACTGCCTCCTCGGATGGAAGACGAATGGCTAAATGGTAAGCCATTAATTTTACATCATTAACTCTTAAAGAACAGGTCATGGCTTGATCGTTGATTGAAACTGATGACTGCTTAAAAATTTGGACTAATGAATTTTAGGTTTCTGCTCTTTTCATATGGTCTGCTGCCCAAGTATAAGGGACCCACTTGTCTGCTATACTAGGCACCTGAGATGTACTCTGTCTTTGTTGTTTGTGAGTTGATTTGGCTGCTCATATGCAGACCGTGTATCCATTAATTTATTGAATGAATTGGTATGTTTGACACTTTGAATCTATTTTATCTAGAATTTAAACCTAATTTTTAAAGCCTTTTTTTTTGTCAATAGACACTGCAAGTACCTTTAAATTCATATTTGAAGTGCTGGAACCATATTAACCTTCTCTTTCATGTACATCTCTGAGCCCAGCCCCATAATTGAAGTGCAAATTTTATCTGTTTGACTGATTTATGCTCACCAATCGGTACAGATGTGCTTAGAATGATACAGACACCAGAAGACACATATGTTTATGACCGAGTCGTATCTACAATATTTAATGAGGACAGGCTGATCGCCAAAATGCAATGCCAACATGAAAGCAGCAAAAAGCCGAGTGGTAACACTGATAACAGTGAACTTTTGGATACCATCATTGAGGTCGCCAAGGAGGTTTTCAAGCGCCATTGTGCTAAAAGGTTCCAAATATCTCCCTTGCATACTTTGGAAGGGTATTTTACTGAAAATAGGTATGTTATATCCAGACCTCTTAAATGTCTTATGTTTTGTTTGGAGTAATAGCTGATGGATTTATTCGTATAAGAGAAAAGCTGACCAATGTGAAATTGATGCTATTGCCTGCAATTTTTCTAGGGAAAAGACGGTGAAAATCTTAACTCAGGGAGGAGAGATGCTAGAACTTTGCTATGAACTGCGAACACCCTTTGTTATGTCAATTGCTGGTAATCAGGTCTGTGACAAGTTCTTGCCCTTTTTGTGTTCTCACTTATGTGAATGCGTATGCTTTTATTTTGCTTTTTTTATAATGCTGTGTTTTTAGATTAATTTGACTTCTTACCTTTTTTCTTACAAGATAACTTAGTTGCTAGATTGGGTATGTTTCAAGTACCTCTATTTTCTTTTTACTTGTCATTTTGGACATTGATGCAGTCTGCAGTACTCCCTCCGTTCTAAGATATAGGTCGTTTAAATTTTGTCTTAAGTCAAACTTCTCTATCTTTGACCAAGTTAATAGAAAAATATATTAACATCTATAATACAAATAAATGCGCTAGCAAGACAATTTATGGTGGATTTATAAAAATTTATTTGATGTTCTAGATGTTTGAGCATTTTTGTATAAACTTGATCAAAGTTATAGAAGTTTGACTCAGAACAAAAATAAAACGATTTCCATTGAGCAGAGGGAGGATATGTTTTAGAACATTTTCTTTAATTAATTAATAACTTAATTATGAAAAATGTACTAGGGAAAATAATTCAAGTGAAACTTCTTGGAAATTGGTTGTATATTTGCGGTCAAAAGTTTTGAAACATAGCTATACAGTACAAGTAAATGAGAACATAAGTGATAGCTTCATGTGTACTATATCAGTTGATGGTGAATATAGTAGTACCCTAGGTGTAGATTGTGCACTGACTGCCTTCTGTGTCTGTGGCCTGAAACACATATTATAGAAAGTAGCATAATTTTTTGTTTTTGACTGAGGCTTAATACTTTTGAGTGTGCATATTTTTATTCTCAAACACGCAGGAGCTGCATACTTTGTATTAAGAGAGAAGATAGAAAGAATCCGGTTCCTTACAAGCAATCATTCTAGCTCACCTAGGAGAATAGAGAGATTGCAGAAAAAAGAAGCAAATAAAATAAGCACCTAAAAACGAAAAAGAGAAATGACCTGACCTAGGACAATTAGTTTAGCCTGGCACTACAACAAATGAATGGCCGTCCTAGCTCAATGAATATACATGTGACTGCATCTTCTGTTTAAACTTCTAAGGATTTAATACTGTAGAAGATCCTGGGGAAAATCCATTTGATCAAGGCCAGGTCAAGTAGCCATCTGCTGATTCACTGTTTTGGGGTCTTCTTGAAGCATATGGTTCCTCTTTGCTCTCTCTTTTTTTTTCTCTCCCTGTTTACTCATAAATTCATCTGCAGACATCATCATTTAAGCGTTATGAAATATCATGGGTTCATAGAAGAGCTGTTGGCCATTCAACTCCTTACCGTTTTCTTCAGGTAAGTGCTTTAAATGGACGGGGTCACCATTTAATCATAGACATTCTTTTAAGTTTGCGTCCTTCATTTCCTACTCTTTTGCTCACGAAATAATTGAAGAAAGCCTTCTCAAAGATGATGCTGATATCCTGTTAGGGGGATTTTGACATTATTGGCGGTGCTTCACCAATACCAGAGGCTGAAACCATTAAGGTAGTATATCTCCACATAGCAAGCCATCCTATATTCTTGCTATCACTTTTATTATTTATCTTTCATTTTTAAGAAAATCATTTGAAGGAGCTAAAAATGGTTCAACAGCGGGGGCCTCCCTCGCTGTTTTCTGTTCAAAAAAGGAGCTAAAAATGGAGTTTTCTGTTGTCATGACTGTTTCCATTTGATGATAGGTGGCTTTGGACCTTGGGAACCGTTTTTATGATTCCAAGGCACTAGCTATACGTCTGAATCATGGCAAACTTGCTGAAGCAATTTGCTCCTGGGCAGGGGTTTCTCAGGAACGACGACTAAATGTTGCTGAGGTATGATATTCTGCCTTCCCTGTTTCTGAAACTTTTGCAATTATATTAGCTGATACTTTCTTTTCTGTTTTCAGTTTCTATCTTCAACTCTTGTTCAATATTGGCCAAATAAGGCTGACCGCAAGTCACAGTGGAGTTTGATTAGGGGGCAACTATTGCAGGTATAAGAAGCATTTACATAGCGATACAGTACAATGCACTTATCAGAGGAGTAGCTTCATAACTTTTTCCCCCTTTTTTACAAGATCATCTTTGCTAGCACAATAATGGAAATTGCAATTCACACATTGGATTCATCGAAAAAGTTATCTTCTGTGTTGCATTGTGTCTCCTTGGATAAATAAACTTGCTTCTCCACACCCAACCAATCTTATTCACAAAAGCTGGACCAAAAGATTTGATTTGGTTCTGTAGAACTGTGCTTCTGTGGTTATAAATGCTTTTTCTTGGGAATCTTTTAGTTTTCTATTTAAATGGTCGTGCTATATTATTATGGATATGGACATCATTGAAAGAGAATTTAGCATTTCACCAAATAGTTTTGATGATGTGGGCTTGTTTATTGAATCCTCCAGGATCTTCGTCTTTCTGAAGAAGTTGTTGAGAAGCTACATAAAGCAGATCAGCGGTTTTGTGGTTCTGCAGATCTAGTACTTGCTAGATTAAGAGGGACCCTGTTCTATGGTAGTGATTCTTTAGTCTTTGTTTCATTAGCTTCTTAAGTCTAGGTGCTGGAATATTTAATTGCCGTTAATGTGAATTTTTTTGTTGTAGATAAATCTGCTTGCAAGGCTCTTGATGATCTATCTGCACTTCTGAAATGTTTGAGAGTATGGTTGGTAGAACCGATTACTATTGATGTACTCATGCCTCCCTCAGAATGTTATTATACAGATTTGTTTTTCCAGGTGAAGTACTATAACCTTACATCTTTGTTTCTTTTGCACCCCAAATCGTTGCTGTAACACACTTTTATCTTGGGAGAGAACCCTATTTTATTCCTTCTTTTTTTCTTGATATGACATGCGATTAACACCGTCTGAACACAGGTATACTCAAAAGAAGGTAATCATGGACCCAGTTTCCATGAAAAGTTGCTGGCAGTTGGTGGACGATATGATTGGTTGATGGAGCAAGCTTGGGATAAGGCACATGTAAGTTGTACTTGATGCCTCCTTTATGCTACATGATACCTTGAATGCATCTATTTTAGCGAATAACTACATGCAGATGACACAAAATCTTAGCTTTGTAACTGTACAGCAAACTCTTTCAGATGCTGTATATTGTCTCATATCTGTCCACAGGAATTAAATACACTGGTTTCAGTCTTTTGATTGTCTTTGATATGTCCTGTACAGAAATCCAAACCCCCAGGTGCTGTCGGTGTGAGCATCGCACTTGAGAAATTCCTTCCTGACAGTCCTTCATCTGATCTGGGGTTGCCAAGATTATTGTCCAGGTGATCCTAGATACTTCTGAATTACCCTCTCCGATGTCAGTGGTTTTACTCTCTAATAATTTCTGTGGCGTTCAGGATTGAACCTAGCATCAGTGTACTTGTCTGTTCAAGGGGCGGTGGCGGTCTGTTAAATGAGCGCATGGAACTTGTTGCAGAGCTTTGGAATGCTAACATAAAGGTGGGTTCTAAAAGTATCTCAGGCAAGGATCAGCGAGGAGATTATGTCCATTGCTGATAGATTTACTGTTTTCAGGCTCAGTTTGTTCCTCAGGAAGACCCAAGCCTTCAAGAACAGTATGAATATGCCAGTGATCATGACATCAAATGCCTTGTATTTATCACTGAATCAGGTCTCTCACAAACAGATCTCGTGAAGGTATATACATTAAAGTTGAGCTGCTGTATTTGATTTTGCTATTTCAAGTAGTTTCCAGGTATTCTTACCCAAAAAAAACACTAGGGACAGTACCTTGCTTTTATCCAATTGCTTTGCATTTTATTTGCATCTGTTTTGTGTGTTTCTGCTGTTTCTGTTAGTAAGAACTTCTCAAAGAATTTCAAATCTGCCTTTATCTCAATTGCAGTTTCTAGTTAGCAAAACTTCTCTAGTATGATGAGCTGATATGATCGGTTTCTAGAGAATTGAATTCATTTGCTTGAGTAGGACCAATGATCAAATTGCCAGTTGTATCAAATACTAACACATCTTCGTTTTCTTGCTGTTATCCTATTGGAAAAATGGGAGGCAGAGAATATCACTCTTCATAAAAGATGTTCACTCAGAAATTAAAATGAAAGAAACCTGCTGTTTGGTTATTGCTCTGAAACCTCAAGTAACTATTCTAAGTGCATGAAGCTCTGATCAACTCTCCCTTTTTGGCATCTTCGTCACAGGTTCGGCATCTTGATTTTAAAAGGGAGAAGGATGTTAAAAGAGAAGAACTTATAAAGTTCCTGTCTGATGCAATATGTTCACAATTCAAAAATCCTACTATCTGGAGCCTGACCAGTGGCCCTCCTTAATCATTTTGTGCTCAGGTTTGTATCAGCATAGCATCAAGAAATGCTGCGAATGCTACCTATTGACTACCTTGTTTGTGTAGATTATATTAATTTCTATTGTATTTGAATTCCATTCTTTTCAGATTGAACCAAATTTGTGGCTTCTGGTGTCTCCTAAACTTCCAGGTGAAAGCAGTGTTTTCTGTTCAAACATGTCATGGCACACCACAATCATGGATGCTGGCTTCCATCAAAAACGTTCAAGGCATGGCTCTCCGCAGTCTTGTCTGCCCTTCCATGGACCGAGGGCCAACATTATGCCATGTGGCCTCAACAGAAGATGGGGCGCGGTGATTGGCTGATTGGTTTGATCCTGGTTGAAATTTTCATGGACCAACGTCATGCAAGGTTTGCTTCAAATGCAAGGTGGCGGGTGGTTGGTGCAATTTTGCAGTTTTGGGTTTTGGATAGATGTGGAGGGCTTGCTCCTGCAAAGGTGCAAAGTATTCCTGTTAGTAGCACAATTGCTATGCAACAGACCTCTCTTTTTTTTGTTTGCGTGTGATTAATTTTCTACAGGACTGCCTTGTATCTAGTCCGTTTGGTGTAGTCCGTGTACATTCTTGGGTTGCTGATGGGAAATGCTCCAATTTTGTAACTGCTTGTGCTAGGCGAAAACAAGGCGTGCACCTTTGCTATGTACTCCGTAATCATATTGTGGTAGAATGCACAATGCCTATATTCCCCTTGTAAAGCATCACGATGATGGCTCTCGTGTGACAGGCGTCTCCGGGAGTGGACTTTGCGGTGTCCCATGAATTACGATTGTAGCAAAGCTGGTTGTACTGTTCCGATCCTATCTCGACTTCGTTGGGAGCACTTTCGTCAAAGCTTTTTTTTAACTCCACATTGACTTAGGTAGGGTGATGTCTCTGGCTCTCTGCTTCAACCGCTTCGTTACTCGTATTATATTAGATGAGCACTGCTGCGCTGCTACCGCACTCCTGCCCTCGAGAAATATACTGCGCATTGCACACACACAACTTCGATGGGAGAATCATCTGATCGAATCTGTTCCTGCATTATGCCATTCCTAGATGTTGAAGAGGATTCTTGGCACGGGGACTAATTGTCTGAACTGGTAAATTGAGCGAGTAGATAGGCAAGCTATGGGGCGGAGTCATGTTCGCCCTTGTTTGTAGTTGTGTTCACCCTCCGAGAGAAGGCTCTGGACTATCTATATTACTCTATTAGTGGATAGATTTCTTTCTTGCTTTTAATACAGTGAGTCCAGCGCGCCGAGCTAGCTCATTATATAGCAGCGGCGCTAACAGAACACCCCCAACAAACTCCTATCTTTATCTTGCCTAACAAACTCTAGCCTATCATCCAAACCAACTCTAACTCTTTAGCTTATCTTCTAAACGAACTCTAACTAACGAAAGGATCTCGACGATTCTAGCTTGAGGCCTTGAACCATGTTTTTTTCAGAAGAGCTTCACCCATTTTTGGACGCCTGCTTGTCCTCCATGCGCGCATACGTTTTGCCGAGGAATGCGTCTACAGCACAGTATCTCTGATCCAGTGTCAAAGATTACCGGTTTCTTGATCTCTCTTCCCATTGCCGGCTTGTCGCTGCGCTATGTGCAAGACTTCTTAACTGATGAATGTGCTGTTTATATTGTTTCAGCCAACAGTTCCATTCGATTTATGTTACTTGAGAATTTGTGTAGCATCTTGCAGAACTACAATTTTCTATAGGTGAATGAGTCCAGTTAGCCCAAGGTGTTGCACACTTGCACATGGGAATAGGAGAGACCCTGACATTCCTTCACTGAACTGGCCCGGGTATCCTTGAGGACAGAGAAACACTCAGATTTCTGTCGCATAACCACTAAATGCAAACAGTGAAGACATATGATAATATGATACATCTGGGTCCTGGCATTCAGTGCTACATGTAAATCTACTAGATATGGATTCCTTCCCAATCCGAGATACCAAACCGCCCGAGAGCCACAGCTTTAAGGGACTGCCATTTTAGGTGAAAATTTCTGTAACATTATCGAAGCAGGAAAATCTGGGTCCTGGCATTCAGTGCTACATGTAAATCTACTAGATATGGATTCCTTCCCAATCCCAGATACCAAACCGCCCGAGAGCCACAGCTTTAAGGGACTGCCATTTTAGGTGAAAATTTCTGTAACATTATCGAAGCAGGAAAAATGTAATACCGCTTTTTTCTTGAAATGAATTGGTGGAATCACAACAATCTTACAATAACTTGCTCGTTTTTTTTTCTTTTTGACACAGAGCTTTCAGACTTTTTATCCGTCAGCACACTAGCTTGCACATGGCCTGCAACACAATTCGGACTCGGAGCGTGTCCAACTCTATCAAATGTACTTAGCTTTTGTGGTGACTGGCAACTAACTTTTGACATCGACCATCCACACACGCAGAAACGCGCTCTACTAGGCTAGATAGAGTGACACGCGACTAACCCCGCGCGCAAAGCGATTCACTTCTCACGAGTCTGCTGCCGCTTTACACGCGGATATTATTTGTGTGGGGTCTGCCTATACTGCCTTTGGCTGCACGACCACACGCGCTGCTGCGGGGTGCGCAGATGCTGCAGTTTACAAGTCTGCAGGCTTCGGTTGGTTGGTTGGTTGCGGATCGAAGGAGCCGCGCGAGAGAGAGACGACACAAAAGGAGGGGCGGCGGCGCGACGAGCGCACGCACGGAGGCCCTGCGCCGCTCACCGTGCAAGGCAGAGAGAGTGCACGAGGAGCCCAGCCCACCCCTCCAGCATCAAACCGAGATGCCTAATCTAATACTCCTGCTACATGTGGATGGATCATGGATCTATCATATATATCTATCTACCTATCTAATCAGCAGCAATGCAGCTAGCATGTCCCAAGCGGGACCCACATGGTCGTGGGCCACGCAGGCTCTCCAGCGAGCAGGAAGTCTTCTCTTCTCCTCTGTTCCTTTTTCAGTCTCAAAATTATGTTGCTGCCAGTAGCCACGGTTGAACCTTCCGGGACATTTGCTTTTTCCTCGAATTATCTGGTCGACAGACAGGGGCTCTACTCTACCAATTGTCTACTGCAAGTATCAGACATGCAGGACGCTGTAGAGTCGGCAAGGTTGAACGGGTAATATGCCAGCAGCCCGTTTGACCCGAAGCGCGAACATTACTGTTGACACGAAAAACGCGCCAACAGACTCGAGATTGATCGAACGCGCAGCACGGCCGTCACAACGGCCAACTCCTGAGCTCCTCGGACAAACCGGTCAGACCGGTTCCTGAAACCGGTCAGACCGCTTTCAGGCAGGAACTCGTGAAGACCTAGAAACTCGAGCTCGGGAGGGACCCCGTCGGAGCTCAAGCAAGCTAGGGTTGCTCTAGAGTCGGCAGGCCACCTAGAACGCCCTTGAACGCCGTAGAGACGAGCAAAGAACAGAATATGTAGGTTGGAAAAGATTAGGGTTTGAGAGATAAAAAAGTAAAGGATAAATGTGTTTGATTCGATTGTAATACCTCAATCGGCCTTCTAGCCTTTATATTTATAGGCCGGGGAAGTCTTACCCCTTTCGAATAGGTTACAATATGGGATTAAACTCGAAATCCTAATCCTACTCGAATTACAGAACCCAAACCGGTCTGACCGGTTTGGCAAACCGGTCAGACCGGTTTGGCCGGGCCAGAGCCAATTTTGACTGTCAACACATGCCCCCCTGCGTTTTTAGTGAACTTGAGAACTAAAAAGCAAGTAATTACAATTCAGGAGCTAAAATTTATGCTAAGGGCGATATCAACAATATACCGGCCATTGGTCTTCATGCGTCTTGCCAAACACTTGGATAAAATTTCTTCAAGTATCTTCCGTTGATAGCTTTAGGCAAATGATCTCCCTTCAGCGTCTCTAGTATGTAAGAATTCCCAAAAATGACTTTGACAACTCTATAGGGTCCTTTCCAACTTGGTGACCATTTACCAAACTTGTTGCTTTTCGTCCCAATAGGCAAGATCGTCTTCCAAACAAGCTCACCAATCTGAAAATATTTTCCTCGTACTTTCTTGTTGTAAGCTTTAGCAACCCGAAGCTTATCTTTCTCAATCTCCTTCAAAGCTTTCAATCGTTTGTCGGTTACCTCATCAATATTGTCCAACATCAAATTGTGATAATCAACAGCATCAAGGTCATTTTGTTTAGCCAATCTATAAGCGTCCAGATTTACCTCAATGGGGAAAACGGCCTCTTGACCATACACAAGCTCAAAAGGAGTAACTTTAGTAGCACCATGTCTAGATATACGATGAGCCCATAATGCTTCAGATAAAACTTCATGCCATCTCTTAGGACTTTCTTCTATCTTTTTCTTGATTAATTTGATCAAAATTTTATTACTTGACTCGGCTTGTCCATTAGCGTGAGCGTAATATGGAGATGAATTGAGCAACTTAATTCTATAGGATTCGGCGAATTCACGTACCTCTTTAGACATAAACGAAGTACCTTGATCCATTGTCAAAGTTTGAGGAATACCGAATCTATGAATAATGTTTTGCGTAACAAACTCAATTACCTCCCGATGCGTCATATTCTTCAAGGGAATCGCTTCGGTCCACTTAGTGAAATAATCTGTAGCAACTAACACAAAACGATGTCCTTTTGACGATGGAGGATTAATTTGTCCAATAAAATCCAATCCCCAACCTCGGAACGGCCATGGCTTAATAATAGGATGCATCAATGCAGCAGGAACAAGTTGCAAATTTCCAAACTTCTGATATTCCTCACATCCTTTGTGATATTTGAAACAATCTGCCATCATAGTAGGCCAATAGAAACCGGCTCGTCTAAGTAACCACTTCATCTTTGGAGCCGATTGATGTGTACCACAAATACCTTCATGGACCTCGCCCATGGCAACTTTGGCCTGATCCGAATTAAGACATTTCAACAGTAAATCTTCGGCGTTTCGACGATAGAGCTCATCGTCAAGCAAAACGTATTTAAACGATATTCGCTGAATATTTCTTTCTGCACCACGACCAGGATCTTTCAAATAAGTAATAATAGGCACCCTCCAATCCTGATCTTCAACTTTGGATTGATTAGCATCATCCAAAAGATTTTTGCTTCTGTCAGGGGGCGAAGCGGTCAGACCGGTTTCAGAACCGGTCAGACCGGTTCTGGCAGTCAGACCGGTCTGACCGGTTCGTCCAGAACCAGAACCTCGGCTTTCGTTTGCATCGGTTTTTGGAGATAGAAATACTTCTTTGCAACCATATAACCAGATGCTTTCTGAGCCAGAGTATTTGCCTTGTCATTCTCTTCTCTTAGAATATGTTTGATAGTAAATTCATCAAAAGAAGCAATGATATCAATACATCTATCAAGATATGCATTTAATGAACCATTATAACATTGGCATACCTTTGACACTTGTTGTACCACCAGGAGCGAATCACCAAAAGCCTCAACATGCTTTATTCTCATGTCTTGCAAAAATTCCAAGCCAAATAGAAGAGCTTCATATTCAACTTGATTGTTGGTTCGCTTTTCTTCCAATCGGTTTGAAAACTCAAAGACGGCACCACTTGGAGAGATCAAAACAGCACCAATTCCTTGTCCATCATTGCAAACTGATCCATCAAAATATAACTTCCATGGGGTACAAGTAATATATCCGACGTCGAAGTTGTTTGCATCATTTATCCGATGTTCAACAATAAAATCAGCTACAATTTGGCCTTTCATAGATTTTAAAGGTTCACAAGCCAAATCATACTCATCTAAAGCATAAGCCCATTTACCGACTCTTCCACTAGAAATCGGCTTTTGCAACATATGTTTAATTACATCGGTTTGACACAACACGATGCAAGTGCTAGATAATAAATAATGCCTCAATTGAGTACAAGCATGGTACAAGGATAAACACAACTTCTCAATGAAAGTATACCTTGTTTCTGCATCGATGAGCCGTCGGCTTACATAAGCAATCACATACTCCTTGTTGCCGATTTCTTGAGTCAAAACAGCCCCAATAGTTCTATCTTCAGCCGCCACATAAAGTCTGAACAGAACTCCCCTCTTAGGCGCCCTAAGCACCGGTGGTGAAGACAAGTACTCTTTGATCTTCTCAAAAGCTTTTTGCTGTTTTGCCCCTCAGGTAAAATCGGCTTCATTCTTTAACCGAAGTAAATGAGTAAAAGCATCAACCTTTCCAGACAAGTTAATTATAAATCTTCTCAAGAAATTTACCTTGCCTAGAAACCTTTGCAAATCTTTCTTGCAAGTAGGAGCTTCGACTTTCTTCATAGCTTCAATTCTCTTGGGATCAACTTCTATGCCGTTCTCATGAATAACAAACCCAAGAAACTTCCTAGCCGAAACACCAAAAGCACATTTGAGTGGATTCATCTTCAAGCCATACCGTCGCATCCTCTCAAGAGCAAGTTTTAAATCGGCTAAATGAGAATCCAAGCCATCCGATTTAACTACGATATCATCAATATACACTTCCACAATAACACCAAGTAAATCATAAAAGATTAAATTCATAGCCCTTTGATAAGTTGCACCGGCATTCTTTAATCCAAAAGTCATAACCACCCACTCAAATAAACCAATAAATCCTGGACATTGAAAAGCCGTTTTGTGCATATCCTCTTCGGCCATGAAGATTTGATTATATCCAGCATTACCATCAAGAAAACTAACAACACGATGCCCAGAAGCTTCATTGATTAAGACATCGGCTATAGGCATAGGATATGAATCTTTCGGAGTGGCTTTATTAAGATCTCTAAAATCAATGCAAACTCTAAGTTTTCCCGAATCTTTCTTTTCAACGGGAACAATATTAGAAATCCACTCCGCATAACGACAAGTCCGAATAAAACCAGCATCTAGCAAACGATTAACTTCTTCTTTTATTCGGTCATAAATAGCGGGATTAAAACGTCTAGCCGATTGTTTAAAAGGTCTAAAACCGGCTTTTATCGGTAAACGATGCTCAACTAAATCACGACTCAAACCCGGCATCTCACGGTACTCCCAAGCAAAACAATCGACATACTCTTTCAACAAATTTATTAACTCGGCTTTAAACTCAGCCGATAAATTTTTGTTTACAAAAGTTGGCCTAGGAATAGTACCATCACCAATATCTATTTTTTCTAAAGGGTCGGCTGACGTGAAACCCTGACCACCCTTATCCATATCACCGAGATCTTCAATAGCTTCAAACATACCGGCCGAATGTGCTCGATGATGATCAATTCGGTCTTGAAGCCACTGTCCAGACGTAAACCGGTCTGACCGGTTTCCAGAAGCGGTCTGACCGGTATGGCTCGACTGGCACTGTTCAGTCCTAAACCGGTCTGACCGGTTTCTGGAAGCGGTCTGACCGGTTTGTCTCTGTTGATTTGTTTGATCCATTAATTACAGCAAGTAATTCAACCGATTCTCCATCGGCTTTAATGTAGCAGGAACAAAACCATCATTGGTGCAACTGATCAACTCATAGTCGGTCAAATCCATGCCCGACAAACATTGGACCTTCTCATTTGCACTAAGAGAATCGGAATCGGCTGTTGCAACGAAGGAAGAAGTATCACCATGTACAACTTCAACTTCATCACCGATCCACTGAATAAGATATTGATGCAAGGTAGATGGAATACATTTATTTGCATGAATCCAATCTCGACCAAGGATTAAACTAAAGTTACCTTGCACCTCGGAGACGAAGAAAGCCGTAGCAATAGTCTTGCTTCCGATGGTCAACTCCATAGAAGCCACCCCCTTGGCACCAATGGGATCACCTCCACCAACTCCACTGACCGTCATGTTCGTCTTGATCAATTCTTCGTCTTTTCCGCCAATCTTCTTGTAGAGAGAGTATGGCATAAGATTTACAATAGCTCCACCATCAACCAACATACGAGAAATTGGCTTCCCGTTGATGTGCCCTCTCATATATAAAGCTTTGAGATGATTCTCTGATTCACTAGGCTTCTGAAAAACGGCATCTCGAGGCCCAAGTTGAAGATGAGAGATCTCCTCCTCCGGTACCACATAATAATCAGAAGACAAATATACAACGTTGATTTCCATGTTGTCATGCTCTGGAGAAGGCTCAAAATCAACTAATTCTTCATCTTCAACCACTGGAGGAATTGGCGGAGTAGTATCGATGGTTGAAGTAATCTTAGCTCCCGCTTCTGTCGTCAAACCGGTCTGACCGGTTCCAGAAACCGGTCTGACCGCTTCTGCAGCGGTGGGCTGATCCAAACCGGTCTGACCGGATTCAGAAACCGGTCTGACCGGTTGTGCTGCTGATTGCACAACGGGCTTAGCTTGCCAGATCTTGGTCTGAGGGATCATAGGCCTGTAATTGTTGAAGTATTCATCCCTCAGCTTCTCAGCTTCCTGTTCCCTTTTTTCTTTGTTCCGTAGGCGTTGTAACTTCCGCTTCTGTGTATGAGTCAAACCAGAAGGACACCACCTTGGTTGGAAGACCTTCTTTACGCCCTTACTACTGCTAGCCTCATGATCATTAGCTATGATCGGCTTTTTGACTGGAACAGGAGCTGAATCTCCAATGACTATCGGCTTTCTACCCAAATCTTGCATAGCCACTAGAATACTGCCAATTGTTACAATCCCACTGGTTTTGGCTTGCACATCCTCCTTTTTCTCCTTGACACGGTATTCTTGCTTAGGAGGAGCTTGGAACCTTTGCTCAGACCAAAACCGGTCTGACCGGTTCACAAAATCGGTCCGACCGCTTTTGGGAGCAGCCAAAGGACCTGATTGGTATGAGCCTAATCGGTCATATACCGAAGTCCCAGTCACTTCACCACGGCGCTTATAAGCTGTAGAATTGATCCAACGCTGCGGTGACCTCTGTCTCTTTTTTGTTGGCCGATCAACTTGAACGGCCTTTGTCTACTTATTCATGAGCTGAGAAAAAGTAGGTCCTTGCTTCAGAACCCTTCCTTGAACCTTTGGCTCATTAAACTTCCAAGTACCCACTTCCGGGCGCTTGGGCTTGAAAGTCCTTGGACGGTCTGGAGACAAACCGGTCTGACCGATTTGGGAAACCGGTCTGACCGGTTTCGCCTGACTAGCGAACCGATTCTCTTCCAAGGAACTTCCTTGCCCCCCGGGCCTTGATGTGTTAATTGTAATCTTCAGAGACTCTTTTCCATCCAGAGTCTTCCCAATCATCACTGTTCTGACCGGAACTTTGTCATCAATTCTTTCCGGCCTTGGGTCTCCAATCACGACATTCTTACCCTTAGCTCCATCGGCTTGTTCCGGCCGAATCAACACTTTAGTATTCACATCCAAGGTATGAACAGGGAAAGGAGCTTTATCAACTTGCATTTCAGCTAGCACTAATCGACCTTCATTAAGGGCCGATTGTACCTGTCGTCGAAAAACATTGCAATCATTGGTCGCATGAGAAAAAGAATTATGCCACTTACAATATGCACGATTTTTCAATTGATCGGCTGGTGGAATTGCATGAGAAAGTTTAACAAAGCCATTCTTAAGCAATTCATCAAAAACACGATCACATTTGGCTACATCAAAAGTAAACTTAATTTCTTCTTGCCGATTTTTCTGAATCGGCTTCAACAAGGGACAAGAACCAGGTTTACTCTTTGATGACCAAACAAATTCAGCAGCATAAATTTCTTTATCATCGTCCGAACTATCAGAATCATTATCAACAATATGCACATTCGAACGATGAGGTTTAGCAGATTCTTTTAAATTTTTAAACTTAAGTTCTAGACTCATGGCCTTCATTTGCAAGTGATTAATAGTCAGAAAATCAGAACCCTCTAGTTTTTCCTTGAAATGAGACCGTAAGCCTGCAAAAGCTAAATCCGCTAAATCCTTTTCAGAAACAGTTATGTTAAAACATCGGTTCTTAACATCTTTAAATCTTTTGAAGTAATCAAGAACCAATTCTTCTCGGCTTTGCTTAACCGATGTTAAATCAGACAATTTAGCTTCGTTTTCTCCGCTAAAGAAATGATCATGAAATTTACGCTCCAATTGAGTCTAATTTTGAATAGAATTAGGAGCAAGCGAAGAAAACCATGAAAAAGCAGTTCCAGTCAAAGATAATGAGAACAACCGTATACGCAACGGTTCATAAAATGATGCTTCTCCTAATTGCAAGATATATTGACTAATATGTTCCCAAGGAGTTCTATTATCTTCGCCACTGAATTTAATAAAATCAGGAACACGCCAACCATTAGGATAAGCAACTAAATCAAATTCAGGCGGATACGGTTTTTGATATAAGCGTGAATTACCCAATTCAAGCCCGAGTCTGGTTCTAAGTGTATTAGCTATATCTTCTTTAAACTTAGCTAACTCGGCTTGATAATTCCCATCACCTCTGTTTTGTGGAAAACGGGGAACATTATACATCGCATTTTGAGAAGTATTCGGAATCGGCCCGTGAGACGCACCAGATCCGTGGGGTATACCTCCCACAACCGTAGTGCGTGGAGTAGTGTAAACAGGACCAGAAGTAACTGTACTAGATAAAACCATCGCACCCGGTGCCCCCGTACCCATGGAGCCGGTCTGACCGCCAGAGGTGGCCAAACCGGTCTGACCGGTTGTGAAAACCGGTCTGACCGGTTCGTGGACCGAACCAGGGTGAAGTGATTGTCCCGCATAGAAATTCATCGGCATGCCCAAATTAGGATCTAAAACATGTTCTGGCACGCCTGATGAGCTAGGAGTTGGGTTAGGTAATTCATTAGATTGTACGTTATTTTTACCTTTATCAGAACTACCCGATATATTAGCAATCAACTCACTAGTAACAGTTTGTGCAGCAAGCAATTTATCATCCATCATGCGAGTAATTTGCTGCATCAAATCAGAGGATTCGCCAGTTACCTTTGGAAGTTCTTCAACTTGATCGTTTGCCAGCTTGAAAGCCGGCATGACCAATTCCTCCACTCTCTTGACAAGACCACCGCGATCCTTTTTGAAGCCCTTCAAGAATTGCGTCCTGAAGTGCTCCTCGGCGATCAGGTACCGCTTCCGCTTCTCGTCCGTGAGCTCTTCCATCGTCGCGGTGATGATGTTGTCTTTGTCAAGGACGCACGTTGATCCAGACATTATTGGAGTAGATTGAATCGGTCTTGAAACCAGATTAATCTTTCCCCAGCGGAGTCGCCAAAAAGTATGTTGACACGAAAAACGCGCCAACAGACTCGAGATCGATCGAACGCGCAGCACGGCCGTCACAACGGCCAACTCCTGAGCTCCTCGGGCAAACCGGTCAGACCGGTTCCTGAAACCGGTCAGACCGCTTTCAGGCAGGAACTCGTGAAGACCTAGAAACTCGAGCTCGGGAGGGACCCCGTCGGAGCTCAAGCAAGCTAGGGTTGCTCTAGAGTCGGCAGGCCACCTAGAACGCCCTTGAACGCCGTAGAGACGAGCAAAGAACAGAATATGGAGGTTGGAAAAGATTAGGGTTTGAGAGATAAAAAAGTAAAGGATAAATGTGTTTGATTCGATTGGAATACCTCAATCGGCCTTCTAGCCTTTATATTTATAGGCCGGGAAAGTCTTACCCCTTTCGAATAGGTTACAATATGGGATTAAACTCGGAATCCTAATCAAACTCGGAATCCTAATCCTACTCGAATTACAGAACCCAAACCGGTCAGACCGGTCAGACCGGTTTGGCCGGGCCAGAGCCAATTTTGACTGTCAACAGTTACAATGCAAGGTCTCTCGCTGCTGCCTCAGTGTCAAGCAGCCGCGCTTTGACTGGCTAATCACCATCTACCCAGGACTTAAATTACTTGGCTACTGGCACCAAGCATTTCAATTTTCCTTACGTACAAATGTTCTTGCCTACGCAGCGTCAGGAGCTCGGAATGGAGCCATTTCGTGAGCCCTGCAAAGCCATAGCACCCACCCAACAAAAATACAACTTTTTCATAAAAAAACAAAAATACAACTTTAACCCAGATAGCTCTGATCTATCGGAACCATTGCAAAAAAAAAAAAGATCAACCGCCTTGTTCGGTTTATCTAGGCTCGGCTTGATTCGGCTTATTTACTCTCACATAATACTATTCGATTTGCCAGTCGAGCATTATTCATTCTATCAGCCGAACAAGCTCAACAACCTCATTACACGTTTGCTTGGCACTAGGCAACATTTCGTGCTGCTGACTCCCACTCCCAGGGGAGAGTGACTGAGTGAGTGTACACGAAGCTCCTCGAAAGAAAACCGCTGCGATTTCCCTGTCAAAGCGCAAGACGGTATCCCCTGCTTAAACGCAAGGAAATGTGCAGAACTGACCGGAAAGGACTCACCAAAACCTGCAGTCTTTGGGAATGTTTGGTTTGGATGACGAAGCTGATCGGCAAAGTTTTGGAATCCAGCTCGATCTCGAGGACTTCATCTTAGGCTTGTCTAATAAAATACAGTAGGTACTGCTGCCACTTGATTGCTCGGAAAATGCTGTACACGTAAGAACATCCACCACACTGCCGACTTGTTCGTTTCAGCACACCTCAACATCATCACGGTAAAGACGAATTACGTCAGGACGTCAGGTACCAACCCAAATAAATTTACTCCCTCACATAATAGGTTCACCGTTGATGTAATTTTTGTATTAACTCGAGATGAAACGAGGTGAAGTAATAAAATAATAAAAAGGACGAATAGCATTTTTTGGACAGATCGCAACCGGTGATTGCACTAAGTGCTGTGGTAGGGTGAAGAAAGCAAAGCGAGAATTCGGTTGTGCTTTTCCCCCTAGCATTTTGCATGCATTTTTTGGGATGGGTGATGGGTGTGAGTTGGCGCCACTATCTGGCCGTCTTCCTGTTTGATGCCTCCCTCCGTTTCTTATCCCCTCCAAAAGAGAAAACAAATAGAGCTACCACATCGAAGCCAAGCCTATCTCAAGGAAAAGAAAGAAAGGAACCAGGGCCTCCATGCTTAGGTCAACACAAGAATATGTACACAAAAAATATTCTCTCTCTATCTCATACCTCCTTGGGCGCTTTCATGGTCTGTCACCATCCACTTCTACCGTTATTGAACTATAAACTCACACTTGAGAAATATACGTGTTAACCTCTCTCTATCTCATACCTCCTTGGGTGCTTTTATGGTCTGTCACCAATCCTTTTGAAGCATATTCATATGTACCGGAGTCTAATTACTAATTAGTAATTACTACAGGAATCTTTAATGGATAACTCATGTTAGAGTTGAACCATTTCACGCAGGATCCTTAATGAAGTCGGATCGTTTCCATAAGAGCCTTGTAAATATTAATGCATTTGGATTTCGTTTCTTTCTGACAAAATCCATTGGATTTCTTTTATTTTTTGGAAAATCTATTAGATTTAGTACGTAATGATAATAGGATTTTTCTAACATTATCTTAGGTGTCTTCGGTTGAAAAATAACCCTTTGTTTGCTAGCAAGGTTGGACGGTCTGGGTGGCTTCTACCAACTAGTGTGGCCACAATGTTAACCCATAAGTCATAAGAGATTAAGAGACCGACATCTTAGTGCTCTGAGTAAAATATGGCTCGCATGAGGTTGCATGTATTGACGGTTCCTAATTTTATTGGCACCTAAATATCCTAGTTTCAAACGAAGCGTTTGTATTGATCGTGTCATTGTTGATTTAAATATTGACAGTCTATTTTGGTGTAAAATTGTAAAAATTCGTCAGTAGACAGAGCCACTAGTCCACTCACAACCTCTTGTTAATGCTGTTCTCTTTTCTAGTGGTGAAAATGTATGTGGCTACCGTTGGATGGGTGACAGAGCCTAATACTTTCTGCTTGGTTGTCATTCAACTGTTGAGACAGCCTAATACTCTCTACGATTCCAAAGAGCGATGATGCAGAAACTATTCTTTTGTTTCAAAAAGAAATCTCAAACTCATGTGTGAACCATATAAAAGAATTGGGTGTAAGCCAAACTCTGGATTCTGCAGAATTTAATGCCTAGTTGAAACAGGTAGTAGGTATCTTGACGAGGGACAATTGATGTGGTCCGATTTGGTTTGTATGGCTGTTGTTATTTGGATTTGATACGCTTGTCTTGCATGTAAAATGCTGGATGGCACAAGGATATCAGTGTACCTTTGCTTATTCATTAATTGGTTTGCAAGATGACCAATCGAATTGGCCTAATAGTTATTATTTGTGGCAAACACGCTAAAACAAATTTTAGACCTGGCATGTGTAGCCCTCCATATTGGGAACTTGAGTGCTTTTGCACTCTATTTCTAAATAGTTGTCACCACCAAGTCTGTGTTTATACGCTAAGCCGTTGTCACTTTCTCGCTTTGAATTATTAGGAAAGAGAAACTGCCAAGTCGAATTGCAGGTAGATGAATAATCCATCCCCGGTTGATCTTGTGTGGTGTAACGGTGTTCGTTGGACTGAACATGTGATGTTTCTCAAAGGGGTGAGATGCAAATGGCAAGGCAAAAAGATTCTTTTAATGGCACACAAAGTGGAGTTTATTTTTTTGTGAAAAGGGAGAGCTTCATTAAAATAATCAAAGAATATAGGGCTTTAAAGGCAAGAAAAGTGAATAATTTAGCGGAAGGAAATATCAACTTCAACTTAGTCACATCCACAGGAATAATGACGAAACTGAATAAAATGAAATCACAGCAAAACTAGTAGCGCCCCTAAAAGACAGAAAGATACAAGAAAGAGGCTTTGCCCTCGCTCTCTATCTCATGTTCTTTTTCCTCCTTTACCTAATCGCTTCTCTCTCTATTTTTTTTTAACAAAAGAACATACAGCTTTTAAACTACAATTCTTGATTCCTCGCCAAATGCCTTCAGCGGGTTTGATTATTCGCACACGGGCGCGGGTACGGACTACACAATTTCTTACCCAGCGCCCAGCGGGGCAGACAAAGCATGGGTCTGGGAGAGGTTTACCCGTGCCCTCTCCACCCGTTAACCGGACTAATCTCCTGACAAGTGGGCCCACAACACCAAATCCAATCGCCTTCTTCGTCGTAATTAACACGAGAAAGAACAACAAAAAGAAAATACAGTCAAATACCTCCACCCCAGCGCCGCTTGGCCTCCGCCGCACGACCCGTCGCTCCGTCCGCCGACCGCCGCCGCTCGCCGTCTCAACTCGCAGCTTGCCCTATCCCCGACACCTTCTTGGCCAATGTCCAGGCGCCCCCCGCGCTCGCCAGGCTCTGCTCAAGCCTGCAGCAGCAGCACCAGATCTGAATGCAATCGTTGGTGTAAGATGCCAATGCCAACCTCTAGCCATCGGGAGGCATGGCGCCCTTCGCCCGGAGACGATGCCCTCAACTTCGCTGGCCAAACGTGAAAGGTGCGAGCTCGCCGCTGGTTTTTTTTTTGTCTTTTCTTTTTCTTTTTCGTGCAAACTGTGGCAGTAGACGGGCACGCCAACGGGCACATGGTACATTGGTGCGGATTCTTGCCCGTAACGGGTGACGGGCATGGTTTGAGAATAAGCGGGTCTGAATTGGCTGTATGCTGTAGCCGTGGGTAACCCGTTGTCATCCCCAACTGCTTTCCTTCCTGACTTCCTCCATTATTTCTCCGCTCCTTTCCCCTCTCTTTCTCTATCCTCTACCCCCTCCGAGAGAAAGACTGGATACAGAACAATAGGAAGAACAAACAATAGGAAAACAAATAGAAAGGACATGAAGGGAGAAAGAAGAACACCTACCAAGCAAGACTTGGTTCTTTAGCACCCCACCCTCTTGGTTTGAGGAGATTCATACAGAGAAATAGTTCCCTTTTTCCCCTTTCTTTTGCTCAAGGATTTTCTAAAGCAACATTTGCTCAAGGATTTACCTGTACAGGAGAACTGCTTGTTTCTGCTTTGTTTTCCCGTGTTTTTGGTTTGTTGGGATTTTCCTTTGGTCCGTTCTTCTTCACCTGTGGGGAGGTGAGGAGTAGAGGGAATCATGGGGAAGCAAGGACCATGCCGTCATTGTGGAGTCACAAGTGAGCTCCTCTTCCTAGAATTTTTCTTATCTGTTATTTTTTCTCTTGTTTCCACCCCTTTTCCCCTTGGTTCCTCAGCAAGTAGTACTTTTCGGGCGGTGATTTCCCCCAATTATGCATCTGGAAAGTGGGTGTTGGACGAAATCTTTGGATTCCGTGGGACTTATTCATCTTTCCGTGTTTATGCGTTCATTGATGACTATCATTACTCTGAATCACCGAACTGTCAGGAATGTTAGAGAAATCTGTGGACATGGTTGAGGTTTCTGAGGCCTTTGCCTGTAAAATTCTGAACGTGAGGAGCATATTATACCATGATCACAGAACACATTTAGACTAGTGTTTGACTAAGATGGATATGCACTTCTTATGCAGATAACGAGAGGGATTAGATGCAGCTCAGGCTCCTGTTCTATAGGACGAAAATAAACGTTGGCTTCTGCCAGTTTGATATTTAGAGTTCAATTGCTACTGCAGCTACAGAAATGCTTCGTTTCAGGGTGGCATTGAAGTGGAAACTTCGGTTTCCTGTGTAATTTAGGCTTATTCCATCTTGTGCCAGCAGCATTATATGGTCTGAATTTTCTTTAGCTCTTACTGCAGCAAAATGCTCCTTTGAACTGGATATCTGCATTCAGTATGGAAATTGCGTACAACAGCAGATTAAGAATCGCATGCTTGTACAGTTGAGCTAACCATTGAGACATTGAAAAACAGTATCTTGAAATAATTAGTCTGAATGTATTTGATTAGTTACATGATGCCTTCTAGATACACTCTTGATAGCGTATAGTTGCTTACCCTTGATGGCACCATCTCTTGATACATCTAAATGAGATATCAATATCTGTCACTACTCTGAACTTGTACACATTTCATATTTTGTGTATGGACTTTCATGGTGGAAAATGCTGGAACAGGTACTCCCCTTTGGCGAAATGGGCCACCAGATAAACCGGTTCTCTGCAATGCATGCGGCTCAAGATGGAGAACGAAGGGTTCATTGGCAAACTATACCCCAATGCATCGCAAGGATAACACTGATGATGATGAACCTAGAGTTAGCAAACTAAAGCCACCAACGTCAAAGCTGAAGTCACAGAAGAGGAAACCAAATCACATAATGGAGAATGTGCCATTTTCTGGCCAGAATTTCCGTAAGATGGGGGATGCTGACCCAAGCAATCTGTCTAGTTCTAGATCTGCAGTATCATACTCTGAGAGTTGCACCCCATATGGCACTGTTGATGCAAGTGAAATGACTGGTCAGTGATCTGGATGCCTACTCTGTTGTTGCTTAATAAATTGAATTATGTGCCCCCTCATTCTTTGTGAGTATGTGCATGAGACTGGATTCAGTTTAGACTTGTGGTGGAAGGATTTAGTTACAGGAGTGCATTCTTAAAACATTGAAATCTAGGTAACTTTATAACAATTGTTATTCTACTGCTACTCTTTTAGAGATCATATTAGTAATAACTGATGAGTTCTGCAGATCTGATTTTTCTTCTCTGTTTTTCATGAACTATTGATGCCACCTAAAAATCTTTTTAGTAAACTCTCTATGTCTGTAGAATTTTGAGTTCATGAGAAGTTCAGAACTTATGGTGACTTGATAAACCATTAGCTAACTTATTACTCATTATTATCATAGAGGCAATTGAGAAGGATAGTGATCGACATATTAGATTCAGATGGCATGGAGCCTAACATTTAGTGAAGATAATGTTTAATTAAATATCAATACTTGATGCACATATGGAACAGCATGTCTTCCTTTACCACGTCTATGAAGTGATGATCACATCAACCCCATGAAACAAAAGAAAGTTCTAATATTGATTTTCAAGATTTGCCATACTTAGTCTAGAAATTACCTTTTTTTGTTATATATTTCCAATTGACTTTGATATATTTCCAATTCAGGTTCAGCGCAATCACATGCTTGGGAGTCCCTAGTGCCATCAAGAAAGAGGAGCTGTGTCAATCGTCCGAAGCCTTCACCTGTAGAAAAGCTTGCAAAAGATCTTAACTCCATCATGCATGAAGAGCAGTTATATTACCTTTCAGGATCCTCAGAAGAAGACCTACTATACCATAGTGAAACTCCTGTGGGTTCCTTTGAAATAGGCTCTGGAAGTGTGCTTCTAAGGCATCCGGACTCTAAATCACTGGAGGAAGAATCAGAAGCAACCTCCATTCCTTCAGATAATAAATCATACATTACAAGTGAATCTTGTTCAGGGTCTGCCTTGTTTGTCGTTCACAGTGGAAACAAGGCAACAAACAACTTAAATGCTGCAACTGCAAGACCAAAGAGGTCGCCGCTGCATATCGAAGATAATGCTAGAAAGTATTAAACTTTTTTTATGTTCTTATTAGCATAGAAGTGTGTATTTTAGCGTTAGTTTTATCCTCTATGCTCATTACATTGGTAATAATCAATCTAAAGTTTTTTTTTTGTCTGTGTCTCTGTTTTGCAGTGATAAACTTTATTGTGAAAACCAGCCTATCCTGGAGAGTATTGACTCACCTTTAGTTTCAGTAGATTTAGAGGTATCCATCCTATGATTTTTTTTTTGTTGCTTACTGCAATGATCTGTAAAGGTGTTATTTGCATAAGTGCCATTGGATATGGTTAGAATAGATGTTAACATATATGCAGATTTATATGTATCTTGACTAACCATCAAAACTAAACCCAAATGCTATTTTTCTCATTCTTGAGCAGGATATTATCAACTACTCTAACTTTGTGAAATATCTAACTAAAGAGGACCAAGAACATTTGCTCAAACTTCTTCCTCCTACAGATTGCTTGGTTCCTCCTAAAAGGTTTACTTTATCCTTGCCCAGAGCGTTACTCATACAAATTGAGCTTATTATGTTTAAGCCCTCAATTGTATCTTGTTCTTTCTGCAGCTTGAGAAACATGTTCAGTTCTCTCCAGTTTTCTGAAGCTATAGACAGCTACCAGATGCTGCTTGGAGAGGGAATTCTTGATCCGTCTTTCTCTGGTAACGAGGGATGGAAGACAGTGAAGGTGCTTGCCTTAACTAATCTAACAAAATGCAAATGGCTGGAGTGCTATAAACAGCAAAAGGTATCAAAAAGGGATTTCTAATATGTTTACCATCATTTCATCCCACTTCCACTTTCGCATCTTTTGAATTAATGCCTATATGGACTTTTCAACCTTGCTTGTACATGGCTCATTAGGTGTTTCTTCTTGTTCAGGAAAAGGAGAGCAAAGAAATTGGAGTGGAAGTATCAGTGAATCAAAAGGATTTGCCAAGTTCACCATGAAATCGCTGAGAAGATCCCATGGCACCTATTCAATTCAATGTGACACAGGTTAGCAATGTTAGCTCCTCTCATCCGATCTGCATCAAGTTTCTAGACGTGGCACCAAAAATGTCTTCCTACTTCACCATTTCCTTATGTGAGTAACATGAAGTTAGCTCTGCTGTTGGGATCTGCCTCCATGGCATGTCTCGCCAACCTATTCCCCTTCCATTTCAGCCAATGCACCTGTTATTCATGAACTTGGAACTGACTTGAAAATTAGCCACTGTTCAAGCTACCTAAGAACACTATTTTAGGGGTGGGAAACAATAGCTTGATTCCCTTAACGTTTTAAAAAATCATTTTCAATGCTCACCCTGGGATAATGCTTATTGATGACTAGGCATTAGAATTTACTACATTCTTGATATGCCTTCTGAGTTTGTGACACCCAAGCACAACAGTGATAGCCCTGATATTGGTTGTTGCCAAATGTTTTCTGTGACATATATAGGTTTACGATTGGATGACGAAGCACGGCGATAGATTTCCGCTCTCATCAAGTGACGTGACAATCCAGTTGGATCTGATTGCTATAGTTCGTGGTGTTTCACATGCTGAGAAATGCTAGGAACTCCCTGACTCCTCGAAAGACAAGCTGGTGTCTGGCTACGTCTAATGTGAAGTTCAGTGCTTATCTGATTGCCAATGCAAAAGATCTCAACATTTAAAATTTTAATATTTGAGATCAAGCTCATATCTAAGATCTGTTACTGCCTTATCAAAGAATACCTCTGTAAATCTGTCTTTGTTATGAATGAGCAAAAGGGCTTCATAGATTCAATACCTTGTCCAGTATCACCGCTGCATGTATTCTACCTCTGTTCCGTCGCACATGATCAGCTAGTATTTTACGGGGGCTTACCTGTCCAGGGTGTTTGTTTATTCTGGAGATATAGCTGTGGGTTAGAAAGGTTGAGCAGTTTTGGACTTTTGGCCTTTGATGCAGTTGTAGATGGCCACAGAAGGATTGACAGCGTGTTTATGATGCAGTGGTTGGATTGACAGCGTGTTTATGATCAGATAGTACTAAAATTCGTAATATTCCTTTAATGCAAGTAGCCTAGTGTTGCAATCTGAAGTGCATATGAGTCGTCTGAAACGGGCAGACCTAGGGTTCCTCGGCTCTGTTTCAAAATCCACATGGTATATTTCTTTCTAGATTGTAAAATATATGGTGCAACCTATGCAATCGGATTTGGCTATTCAATTGGAAGGCAGCTCAGTAAAAGTCAGTCGCTCCAATATGCCCTAGCTACGCATTATCCGTTGTCAACTAAGCTCAATTTTCTTCTTGTGTTCATTCACTGCATTATCTCAGATTTTGCTCCATGAATGATGAGGTCGCATCATCACTAACATGTCTGAGCAAGCAGCTTATTTTAACCGCAGGAATGCCTTCCTTTTTCTTGTGTTCTGGTAGTATGCATTCCCACTCACCGCCAGATTTTGGTCCGGTGATGCCTCTATTTGGCCCATCTGGTTTGCTGTGCGTCTGGAGCCCACTGCTGGCCGGCAGGAAACCTGCTTACCTTCTCGCAGGTGCTGCAACAACTGTGGTGTTTAGGTGTTGAATTTGGGAGGGTTAATTTGGGAGTACGATGTCACTTCGTAATCATTGCGTCACTGTAGCATTTCGTTTGTATTTGTAAAAAATTATCCAAAAATTGATTAATTAGGCTCAAAATGTCCGTCTTGCAGAGCACAACAAAACTGTGCAATTAGTTTTTAATTTCATCTATATTTAGTACTCCATGCATGTTATGACATTTTGATGTGATGTGGAATCTTCTTTTTGCATAGTAAATTTGGGAGTTGAATTTTGAAATAAACGGCCGTCGCCAACTTCGGCGGCATATGCTGTGCCTGGAGCTGGATAAGACGAGTAGACGACGACAAGGCGAAGTCCAGGGCTCCAGAGTGCAGAGCTTGCCTGTCTGAAGACGACAGCGCCACCACAAGCGCAGCAGGTAGCTGCATAGTGATTGCTTCCAAGTAAGCAAGCAAGTACAGACGGGACCAAGATTGCATTATTATCAAAAAAAAAATGCAGACGTGCTTCCTTGGAAGCAAACATGGAGTTCGTGCCGTAGCCCGCGTGTGTATTTATTTTCTGTCCAGCACTTACTTTTAGCTTTGCTCGTTTCTTGTTGCTGTTAATTTGGAAAGTCGAAAAAAAAACCGGAATGGGCGGTATAAAATTGCAGCGCAATGCTTGTTCATGTTAAAACATCTTACTTACTGACGTGTGCACACATGCATGCATCGATCGCTTGCAGAGTTTACTGTTACTGGGCGTCCTAACACAGTGGGCACGAAGGATAAGCACCCAAAGTAACGCCGGATCAAAAAAAAAAAAATGAAAGTGCGCGACGGATCTAACCATGCCGTGTTGCCGTGACGGGGTGCGTGGACTGGCTGCGGATGAGTTCGGGGAGCTCTACCGCGCCATGATGGCCGACGGCGAGGGCCCCGGCGCCGGCGAGGAGGACGATCGACGACATGAGCAGGGAGGTGTTCCGGGTGTTCGATGCCAACGGCGACGGGTACATGTACATCAGGGTGGACGAGCTGCAATTGGCTATGGACCGCCGTGCGCTGCATCTGCATGTTTGATCATATCCGTGCTAGAAACTGGAAGCTGTAGATAAACCCCTTATCCTGCTAATTAAAATTTCGTTTGGTGTAGTCCATATGAAGGCAAATTTTTTGCACTCCTGGGGTGCAGTGCAGATGGGAAATGCTCATTTTTTGCAAGAGACTGTAAGCATCACGACGAGTCATCACTGCTTAGACTCTCGTGTGACAGGCATCTCCGGGACTGGGCTGAACTTGGTCGCGGTGGTCTGATGATTGTAGCGACACCAGTGTCAGCACTTTTGTCAAACTTCTTGACGCCAGATCGATGATTTAGGTCGGCCGCTTCAATTCCTCTGCTCGAACTAACCACCCCTACTTTACTCACACCACATTAGCATGATGCAACGACGACTTCGACGGCCGAATCAATATAGCATCTGTTCCTACACTATGTTAATCCTAGATGTCCAACAGATTCTTAGCACGGGGACTAATCAATCACGAGGCTGTGAGGCCCATGCACGCCCACCCCAGCTCACGTCCAGCCCAGTGCCGCCGTCTTCAATATAATCTTCCACGATGCTGTTGCTAATTTGCTAATCCGAAAATGAGCTGCGATCCAGTGAAGCCATCTCTCTCACCACCAGTCTCCAGTCTCCACCCGCCATCATCGCAGCCTCAGCTGCCGCTGCCCATCCGGCTGGCTGGTGCCTCCTGGATTCTGGAACCAACACATCGGATCTGTCGGCACGTGCGGCCCGCACGAGGGCCCCACGTGCGGTGGCGCGGGGGCACCTGTCGCGCCGCCCGCCGCCGATCGGACGGCGGCGATCGGCGATCGGCGACCAAGATCCGTGCCCGGCGGGCCCGTGGGCCGGCAGTTTTGATAGTCGACGCTCCACGCGCTTTCAGTTGACCTGTAGTTCTCCTCGCAATTCTTTTTTTGAATTTTTGAATTTTTTTCCTCCGCGCCTTAAAGTTGGAGTTAAAAGAGTGCAGGCCAACTACCTGCAAAAACGCGTCCGCACGCAGCATGATAGTGGGGGTCCGGCCAGTGCTTCTTCCGTCGGTATGGTATCTTATGTTTCTCACCTGTTCCTTGAGAAAAAGAAATGTCAGGGATAAGTGATCAGGGTGTACCAACCCTGCAGGAGCAGCACCACTCCAAAGAAAAAAAAGAACACAAAAGGTAGGAGCTTAATCTTTCTTTCATTTTTTTGTTCAGATACGTAAGAAGGTGATCAATTTGAATAGGGGTTACAGTTGGGCTGATAGCTATATGATAGCGCATTTCAAGCCGAAATTGTTTGCCACAAAAATGCTGAGCTTAAATAAGGGAATCACAGGAGGCTTGGCAAGGATGAACGTGACAGCAAGTCTTTTAGTACAGAATGAAATTGTCGGTTGTGCCATCAGGTTTTGTTGAAAAAATTAAGTCAGGTGGACACAAATAGACGTGATTGATTTTTTCTTCCTCTTTAATTCTTTACTATATTTGGTTCAGCGAATTTCAACGTGGCAACAAGTCGATCTGAGGAAAGTCTCCTAGCAAATATTCTCCCGCGCCTCCCAAAAAAACTAAGTATTTATCAAGGAGACAAGGACTAGATCAAAGGGAAATGGTGCCATTTCTATGGTCAGATACCAAAGATGGTGTTCCCTGAAGTTTAATCTGCTTCTAGAAAATCATAAAGTTGAGCGCAACAGGCATGCCATACGCCTTTTCTCCAAAAATATATGAATTGACATGACCATCGTTTCGTGGCAAAACATAATTCCGGCAAAGCACGTCCATCTAATTCAAAACAAAAGAGCGCAAATAGTTCAAGATCAAGAAACCATTTCTGTATTTTTCATATGTTTTTTCACATGCATGAACATATATTTCCTCTTCCTCCTCCAAAGAAGGTTTGCAAACTCCAAGATCTCTTACACTGCCGAATTCTAAGCAAACCATGTCGTGTTTACACCATTTCTTTGTGTGAGTATAGCATCTAGTACCGAAAAGTCAACTCAAGATGTGGAGACAAAAAAGTTTCTCTCTCATCGGCTCTTCTAAAATAATTACAGTCTTCTGTCTTTCTGTAAGACAGAGAGATGAAGAAGCTGGTATTGTGTTATAAATACAACCATGGCCCATGGGAAAGCTTTGCTTGTACCACACCATCATCACCACCCAGCCAGCTATAGCTAATGCATTGCCGAGCCCACACGGTGTCCGCCATGCCACCGTCCTCCCCTCTCATCAAGCTCCCCCTCCTGCCGCGCGGCCTCCTCTCCTACCTCCCCACCTCCATCCTCCCGAGCAGTGGCCGCGAGAGCACCGCCACTCCTACCACCAGCTCATCACTCTCGAAGCCGCAGCCCGCGCCACCTTCTCCCAAGAAGATGTCGTCGTCGTCGGGACAGCAGCAGCAGCAGGCCGGGAGCGGCGGCGGCGGCAAGGCCGACTCGGCGGAGCTGGCGCGCGTGTTCGAGCTGTTCGACAAGAACGGCGACGGGCGCATCACGCGGGAGGAGCTGGAGGAGTCGCTGGGCAAGCTGGGCATGTCCGTGCCGGGCGACGAGCTGGCGTCCATGATCGCGCGCATCGACGCCAACGGCGACGGGTGCGTGGACGTGGAGGAGTTCGGGGAGCTCTACCGCGCCATCATGGCCGGCGACGACGGGGCCAACGACGGCGAGGGCGCCGGCGCCGGGGCCGGGGAGGAGGGTGCCGGCGAGGGCGACGACGACATGCGGGAGGCGTTCCGGGTGTTCGACGCCAACGGCGACGGGTACATCACGGTGGACGAGCTCGGCGCCGTGCTGTCGTCGCTGGGGCTCAAGCAGGGACGCACGGCGGAGGAGTGCCGGCGCATGATCGGCCGCGTCGACCGCGACGGCGACGGCAGGGTCGACTTCCACGAGTTCCGCCAGATGATGCGCGCCGGCGGGCTCGCCACGCTCGGCTGATGGCCGGCGCCGGCGCATCTGGCTGGCTACGGAGCGCCGCATCGATCCGCATGCTTGATTCATTGGTACTACTAGAACTTGTAGATATTGCTTGGCTTGAGGGGAGCTCACTCACGTGACCACGCTCGAAGTTTGTTTTGCTTCTACGCTATCTTCTTTTGTTGTTTTGTTCGTTAGAGATTTAATGAAATTGCTAATTAACTATTGTAATGGGTGTTGGCCGGACGTAAGAAGAATTGCTGAAGGGGAAAAAGGTTCCCCCTGTTTTATTCAGGGCTTTTCTTGTATCATGAGTTCATGACAACTGCCAACTGGCAAGCATCTGCGGTCTGCAGACTGCATCATGGCGTGCATCAGAATCTTTGCTAGCATGCCACTGCGTTCGGAAAAACGCCACTGTTCCATCCAAAGATGCAGCAGTTGACTTCCGTTTTCTTCTTCCAACGCGCGCAACATGCGCGCTGCTGCTTAGCTTAACTCTTGTGGTGTGCACGATTTGGCGACGGGGTTTGGCCTCTCCAGTTCCAACCGGGTAGAGCAGAGAGAGAGAGAGAGAGAGAGAGAGTCTCGAATAAGCAGGATGAGCATCCCGTTTCCTCCCCTCAAAAAGGCTCGGAGCCCTTGTCGACGGTGGGATCACTGTGATCTCAACCAGAAACCGACGAGATATGGTCCCTAATCCCCTGATCCCCACAAATAAGGCCTCCTTTAGGAGAGCTCCACATGGGGTGGAGTTGGAGTTGGAGTGGAGGAGCTTATTTTATTAGCTCCCCCAGTTTCACTTGTGCCATGTACAAAACAGCTCCATCTCTCACAACCAACCCCTCCAGAAGTGATTCACCGCCACAACCATTTGGTACAGCTCCAACGGGCTCCTGCCGTGCGGGGCGGCGGCGTGCGATCCACGCGACGTGCTCCGCGGCCGCGAACCAGCGCGCGTCCGTGCAGGCGTGCAGCCAGGAGCCATCCCCCGCAACACGCAAATGATTCGTACGCCATCCACGGCCGCGGGGCACCGGCCGCGCCGCCCGGCCAGCCGATGCCAAGCACCCACCACGGCACCACCCACAGGCCGGGGACCGCAAGCCGGCCGTGCGAGAGCAACCGCGCCCGCGGCGCGCGCGCCATGTGATCGGTTAGCCCTGCCCCTGCCCCCGCCCCCACATGCCCATGCCACGGCCCGCGCGACGCGACGCGTTCGGTGTTTCCACGGCGCGCCGGCCGTGCGCGCGGGTGCCCGCCCGACCGGCGCGGTGGGTCGGATGCATAAAGACAGAGTACCAGCGCCTCTCACGTAGCTTTGCGCCAGCCCGGTCGCCGGATCGAGGGGACGTGCGCGCGACATGGCTGGACTTGGTCCCAGCGTTTGAAACCAGGGGTGCCGCGCGCGCGTCAACCTCCTGACATGGTGACGGTGGCCGCCTGCGCCGGCCGGATACGCGCCCCTCGCGTGAGCTCATCCCCCGGTTGATGACCAGGTCACAAGGCTCCCCTTTTTTGTCACTGTTCCATTGCTCAGCGATGCGATGCGAGAGCTTCTTCATTCTTCAGGAAATAAACTATCTTTCCAGCCCGCTCCGGTACTGCTTCATTGGTCCGCGCCGCGAGTTTCCTTCGAGTCAAGTAGGTTTGACAGGGATGTTTGGATTGACTCGGCTTTCAGGTGAGCGTTTCCGGCGTCTGTATGACCTCGAGAAGGCTTCAACGCCTTTGGCTTACCACGTACCAGTTCGTTCGTTCAATGGCGCCTTTTCCCCCCGAAGTCTTGGTGGTTACTTCGCAGTCGGGCATCTTTGTCTGTCTAGTTGTCAACATGAACACATAAAGGGGCATGTTATCCACCAGCTTTGGATTGAACTGGAGTGCAGGAGGCCAGGAGCCTTTCCCTCTCCGTCTTCAAGCCGTTTGGCCCGGTAAACACAGGTGCCGGGAAACGCAGGTCAGTAGTCGAAGTGAAATCCGCATTACATGCGGCTAGCTTTCACGACCCAATCCTATCGGCGTGTTCTGTCACGCATTGACTGTTTCTCCACGCTCATCCTTTGCTTCATGGATTCACAGAACTGTCACCAGCGTACTGGGACAACCAAAGGGACGGATAACCCAGCATGTCGACCATCTATTCCAATTTACGGAGCACCGGCCTTGAGCTAGTCACTTCTGCCCCCTTGTCAGTTTGTCGATGCCTCACATGATCCTCGTGTTTTTTCTTTTTCCTTTTTTTGATGGATTCTTTTTCCTTTTTTAGGCAAACATCCCTCTGAAAGGTTTGCCAGTGTCTCTCACCAAACATGAAAGAAAATAGAGCTCGGCCCAGGTAGCAGCCCTCCAATCCGTTCCGGTGGACGCATCCAAAGCCCACGTCTGCTGTAGCCGAGAGAGAAAACAGCCCGCGGTTCCGCCCCCACTTCCTGGGCCGCGCGTATGTTTTCGAACGGCCCACGTAGACGAGACGTCGTCCCCGTCAGTACGTCACCGGGCTCCTTCCCATTCCGGCATTCCCCCCTGCCACAGAATTTCTCGCGCCGCCATGCCACGTGCGCTCGCGCCGGCCAGCGCAGGAGCCCGCACGCGATCGCCGTCGGCGGCTCGCTCGTCTCACCGCCAGCGGCTTAGCGCCTAGTGCTTGCGCACGGTCCATGCACCACGCGGTTTCTCTCACGCACTCACTCCCGCTCCCTACTGCGTGCATCGTGCCGTGCATTCATGGCCAGCCGCCTCTGCCTGCTCCAGCGGATCACAAGGGCGTTGCGGCGGCAGACACAGCGATCCTTCCCGTTTCGCCCGCCATCTGACGGTGGAAGCTTGGCCCCTTTACACGGGACGCTGGAACTGCTCGCGCCTCCGCCCAGTTCACCGTCGTAAGTGTCAGACGAACCCACCGATCCTCTTGCCCTGATTATTACTTTAAGAAGTCGATGCAATTTATCAGCCCATTTTGAGATGTGGAGCTGTCTAGGCACTGCTTTCAATTGCTCCTTTGCAGTATGTATCTGAAATCCTCTCTGACAGTGCCCCCAGGCACAGAGGCCGTCAGGTGTTTGTTGAAATGCCGAACCTGGCATTTTCGGCCCAATGCATTGTTTTCAGCCAGTTTTTTACATTGTTTTTTTGTTTTGGCTACGCTATAGTTGTATCTGCTTCTGTGTGTGCATGTGGATGAGCAAGTTTTGATCCTCAGTGGTGGTTTGTTCATGAAGCAATAAATTAATTCAGCACCTTTCTTCATGGTTCTGATTCTGTTGTAGCTATACTTTCCACAAGGTTTTCAACCAAGATGCTGGGTTCCTCAGTTGGCTGCAGAGTTATAATTTTCAAGCATACCATTGTATCCATACAAGTCGATCAGTTAGTAGTGAAAATCAGGCTACGGTGGAGCCTCAACAAGATCCAGGAGCAGCTGTATCAGTTGATGATTCTGGTGAACCAAAACCGAAGAGGAAAAAGCTGAAAGGAAAGAGGGCAGTAACAAGATTTTTGAAATCCTTGAGATGGAAAAAGAAAAGGGAGATTCAGAGAATGACTGCGGAGGAGAAGATTTTGTACAAACTGAAGATAGTAAGTTGCATTTCCGTTACCTCCATACCGATCTATTTGATTTGATAACAGTGATTCATAAAAAAAGTAGTGAATGTTGCTTAGGTTCATGTGGTAGCTTGATTTCTAATGGTCTTATTCGTGCTGTGGCATTTGAGAAATTGCGAGCCATTTTTTCCAAAAACTGCTTGATATGCTCCTATCGTTCCTAATAACAGTGATCGGAATTCTTATTGGATGTTGACTGCCATTTGTATCCTGTTTGCATTACAACCTACTATTCACTCTTCTTAACTCAACATTGTGATATAAGTTTTTTTTATTCTTATATTCATGTACATTTGTGTGGATATTCAATCCTAAGTTTATGCTCCTTTTTTTAAAAAAAAATCCATAAAGGCTCGAAAGAAGGAAGAGCGGATTGTCACAGCACTGAAAAAAATTGAACCAGAAGATCCATCAGAACCTACACATGATCCTGAGGTGCTTACTCCTGAAGAGCACTTCTATTTCCTCAAGATGGGCCAAAAATCTAAAAACTATGTCCCTGTTGGAAGACGTGGAATTTACCAGGGAGTCATCTTGAACATGCACTTGCATTGGAAAAAGCACCAAACTCTCCAGGTAATCGTGAAGACATTCACACCAGATGAGGTCAAAGAAATTGCCGTAGAGTTAGCCAGACTAAGCGGTGGGATTGTGCTTGACATTCAAGATGGGAACACAATTATTATGTACAGAGGGAAAAACTATGTGCAGCCACCACCAGAAATCATGTCTCCAAAAGTTACACTCCCTAGGAAAAAGGTATGTCTCTCTGGCATCATAGCGCAAGAACAAATATATCAATATCTTTAGCATACCATATGTGTCAAACTTGGGTAAAACATTAAAAAAGCACTAGTAATAGGACAGTTCCAAGATGTTCAAGCAATAACAACCACCGGTTTTCCTAATTTGTGTTATCTATTTTAGCAAGATATCAATCAACATAGTTTTATTAAAGAAAAGGAAACATATCCTGCTAATTTTGTCTAGGTCAAGGCTGTTCATGGTGTAAATTAGAAAACATACTACAACATAGACAAATATGTAGTTGAGAAGACAAATATTTGTCTCTTTTTTTTCCTCAAAGATTTTTGTTTTTTAATCATTGTTAATGTTTTTTATATTTTCAATTAGGCATTGGATAAATCCAAATATAAAGAAAAGCTCAGAGCTGTTAGGAGGTACATTCCCAGGCTTGAGCAGGAGCTTGAAGATCTTCATGCACAGATGAAGTTAGCTGGAGAACATAAAGGAAATAGTGTAGGGAAATATGTTGCTTCAATTTCACATAATGCAAACAGTATGGCAACGAGAAAAGAATCATCTATATCAGTTTGCAATAAAAGAGTATCTGATGTCCTATCAGAAAGTGTAGAGGGATCCAAGAGGTTTGAGGATGAAAGTTCTGAGGTTGAAGACGACTCAGCTTCAGAGTCTATGTCATTTTCAGACTCTGAAGATCTCTCTGACATGTTTGAGACAGAATCAGAGGAGCAGGAAGAAGACAACAAGGAGCGCCCCTTGTATCTGGATAGGTTGGATAAGTTTCCTTCAGAAAATGATGATAATGAACCAGATGATTTTGAGGAGCATCTACGGAAGATCGCTTCGCTTTCTGATAAGACCGATTCACCTTCTAAAGATCTGAAAGTGTCAGAGCTTGACGAGATTGATAAAATCTTTCTGAGAGCTAGTTCGTTGTTGAAGAAAAGGTGAAAAGTTGGGATTTGTATACAACGATCTTCATATTTATATGCACTATGAGAGTATTTTGTGCAGTTTTAATGGCATCTTCAGAATTCAGAAAGGATTTATGATCATCTGCAACATACTGGCAATTTTTGGTAGTCTGTTTATGCTCACAATCACTTTACGGTATTCATGACAGAACTGGAATTTAGTGAGCTCTTTTATTTCGTGAATTGATAGATTTGATATCAGTGATCAGATTCATACGGGTAAACGCTTTTGTTAGAATGCAAATGGCATTTATCAAGGGGAACCTTAGGCTCCTGGTGTTAGCTGTAGCCCTCCTATAGTCCTATGAAAGTGCTAATTTTTGTACTAGATTTCGAGTCTTGATTCTTGAAGATATGAGAGTATCCCTTCATACCAAACTGGTATTGCTTCATTTGGTTCTCCTGTTGAAGATCACTACTGTTGCTTTTAGTTGAGCTAGATTGTGTGCATGCTAGTTGTAGTTGATCTTCCAAGTCCCAACTGTATGATTGTTAGCCTGAGATTTCAAACTTTTTAACCAGAAATGAGCTAGTTTATGAAATTAGCTTGTAAAATAAACTGCGCCACGAAAGTGCAAAAGGATGAATTTACCATGTTCAGATTGTGGGTGTCTTCTGAATGATCTCTTACACTCTATTTTCTTTCAGTTGGTGATACCTTGTTTGTGTAATTAAGCACTCACTGGTCAAGCATACCACTGCCAAGGATCTGATAGCATGGTGCTCGAGCAGAATTCATCTAATACATCAAACCCATCTCAATTATCAGGCTGAAAGTATTGGCCCCAAACTGTCTTATAATTACATATGCCAAACGTAAGCGATTAGTTCATCTGATGATGGCATACACACATATTTTGCATACATACACATCACATGACAGGGAGAGAACCATGCAAGATCTCACATCTCAGCTCAGCTCAGCCGAGGTCAGGAACGATGAAGTAATCGTCCTCGTCGTCGGGCAGCTCCACCCGTGGCTTCTTGGTCTGGCGCGCGCCGCTCGTCTTGTAGAACCCGGCGTTGCTCGCTGGCTGCGGCGCGGCGAAGAGCTCGGGGACCTCCGCCGTGGACGTTTTCGCCGGCGAGTGGCCGTGGAACAGGTCGATGTCCGCGAACCACTCCAGCTCCTTGAACCCAAGAGGCGAGTCCTTCTGCGAAAAGCGAACACGGATCGAGACAAAGTTACCGTGAGATGAAGAACTGACTCGAATTGAAGAAACATCATATCGGCGATTGATTTGTAGTAGGCCATGTTGTCATGAAGAAAAGAAAAGGTTTTGGTGGTTGGCTGCTTGCCTTGTCGCTGGATTCGTAGTCGGAGAGCTGCAGGAGGTCCTCGACGGCCCATCCGGACGGCGGCAGGAACGGGGACGACGGCACCTCCTGCGGCTGCGCGTCCTGCTTCTTGTTGACCGGCGGCGGCGTCTTGGCGGCCGCGGGCTTGTTGGCGCCGCCCTTGGGCGGCGGGAGGGCGTCGGCGGCGGCGGCGCCGGCGCCGCAGACGGAGCTGAAGCCGACGCGGATGCCGGTGGCGAGGTAGCGCTGGTGGTTCCCGGAGAGCGTGCCGGGGACGTGGATGGGCTCGTCGCAGTCGCGGCAGAAGAGCGCCCGGTCCTCGACGCAGAAGATGAAGGCCGGCTTCTCCTGGCAGACGTCGCAGCGCGGGAGCTGCTGGTCCGCGCCGGCGACGCCGAGCGGCAGCCGCTGGTGCTTGCTCGCCAGCTTGTTGGCGGCGTGGATCTCGACGTCGCAGCGCGCGCACAGCGCCGCCTCGTCCGCGCAGCACACCACCGTGGCCGCCGCGCCCTCGCACGCGTCGCACTGGATCCTCATCCCGCTCCCGCTGCCGCTGCCGCTCGCCCCAGCCCAGGCTCTCTCAGGTCCTCACGTACTCCCGTGGGCTTCCCGCTCGAGACGGACAAGTAGACAACAACAGGGCAACTAAAAATCTGCACGGAAGCGGGAGGAGGAAAGCAGCGAGCAGCGAGCGGCGGGCGGCGGATGGCGCGTATAAATCTTGCAGCGCGCGTGACGCCACGCCCACGCCTCCGTTCCGTCCCGGCGCACGCGGTGGGTGTGGGCGTGGGGGCCCGGACCAGCCGGGGCCGCCGCGCTGTGTGGACGAGAGGCTCCCTCGGGTGGCTGTCCAGTTGGCGGCTTCCGCTGCGAGAGGGGAATGTATCTGTATCTCCGTCGGGATCGGTGGCTGGCGCGGCCGCGCGAGCCGAGATTTTGATTTGATCCGGTGAGGTGATGTGTGGGATGACGCCGGGTGGGCGAGGCCGAGAAGTCTCCGTGGAGTAGGGGGAGACGAGGTGTTGACACGAAAACGCGTCAACAAACTCGAAGCTGATCAAACGCGCAGCACGGCCGTCACAACGGCCAACTCCTGAGCTCCTCGGGCAAACCGGTCAGACCGGTTCCTGAAACCGGTCTGACCGCTTTCAGGCAGGAACTCGTGAAGACCTAGAAACTCGAGCTCGGGAGGGACCCCGTCGGAGCTCAAGCAAGCTAGGGTTGCTCTAGGGTCAGCAGGCCACCTAGAACGCCCTTGAACGCCGTAGAGACGAGCAAAGAACAGAATATGGGGGTTGGAAAAGATTAGGGTTTGAGAGATAAAAAAGTAAAGGATAAACGTGTTTGATTCGATTGGAATACATCTCAATCGGCCTTAGCCTTTATATTTATAGGCCGGGAAAGTCTTACCCCTTTCGAATAGGCTACAATATGGGATTAAACTCGGAATCCTAATCCTACTCGAATTACAGAACCACGACCGGTTTGGCAAACCGGTCAGACCGGTTTGGCCGGGCCAGAGCCAATTTTGACTGTCAACACATGCCCCCCTGCGTTTTTAGTGAACTTGAGAACTAAAAAGCAAGTAATTACAATTCATGAGCTAAAATTTATGCTAAGGGCGATATCAACAATATATCGGCCATTGGTCTTCATGCGTCTTGCCAAACACTTGGATAGAATTTCTTCAAATATCTTCCGTTGATAGCTTTAGGCAAATGATCTCCCTTCAGCGTCTCCAGCATGTAAGAATTCCCAAAAATGACTTTGACAACTCTATAGGGTCCTTCCCAACTCGGTGACCATTTACCAAACTTGTTACTTTTCGTCCCAATAGGCAAGATCGTCTTCCAAACAAGCTCACCAATCTGAAAATATTTTCCTCGTACTTTCTTGTTGTAAGCTTTAGCAACCCGAAGCTTATCTTTCTCAATCTCCTTCAAAGCTTTCAATCGTTTGTCGGTTACCTCATCAATATTGTCCAACATCAAATTGTGGTAATCAACAGCATCAAGGTCATTTTGTTTAGCCAATCTATAAGCGTCCAGATTTACCTCAACGGGTAAAACGGCCTCTTGACCATACACAATCTCAAAAGGAGTAACTTTAGTAGCACCATGTCTAGATATACGATGAGCCCGTAATGCTTCGGATAAAACTTCAAGCCATCTCTTAGGATTTTCTTCTATCTTTTTCTTGATTAATTTGATCAAAATTTTATTATTTGACTCGGCTTGTCCATTAGCCTGAGCGTAATATGGAGATGAATTGAGCAACTTAATTCTATAGGATTCGGCGAATTCACGTACCTCTTTAGACATAAACGAAGTACCTTGATCCGTTGTCAAAGTTTGAGGAATACCGAATCTATGAATAATATTTTGCGTAACAAATTCAATTACCTCTCGATGCGTCATATTCTTCAAGGGAATCGCTTCGATCCACTTAGTGAAATAATCTGTAGCAACTAACACAAAACGATGTCCTTTTGATTATGGAGGATTAATTTGTCCAATAAAATTCAATCCCCAACCTCGGAACGGCCATGGCTTAATAATAGGATGCATCAATGCAGCAGGAACAAGTTGCAAATTTTCAAACTTCTGACATTCCTCACATCCTTTGTAATATTTGAAACAATCTGCCATTATAGTAGGCCAATAGAAACCGGCTCGTCTAAGTAACCACTTCATCTTTGGAGCCGATTGATGTGTACCACAAATACCTTCATGGACCTCACCCATGGCAACTTTGGCCTGATCCGAATTAAGACATTTCAACAGCAAATCTTCGGCGTTTTGACGATAGAGTTCATCGTCAAGCGAAACGTATTTAAACGATATTCGCCGAATATTTCTTTCTGCACCACGACCAGGATCTCTCAAATAAGTAATAATAGGCACCCTCCAATCCTGATCTTCAACTTTGGATTGATTAGCATCATCCAAAGGAATTTCGCTTCTGTCAGGGGACGAAGCGGTCAGACCGGTTTCAGAAACCGGTGTGACCGGTTCGTCCAGAACCAGAACCTCGGCTTTCGTTTGCATCGGTTTTTGGAGATAGAAATACTTCTTTGCAACCATACAACCAGATGCTTTCTGAGCCAGAGTATTTGCCTTGTCATTCTCTTCTCTTGGAATATGTTTAATAGTAAATTCATCAAAAGAAGTAATGATATCAAGACATCTATCAAGATATGCATTTAATGAACCATTATAACATTGGCATACCTTTGACACTTGTTGTACCACCAGGAGCGAATCACCAAAAGCCTCAACATGCTTTATTCCCATGTCTTGCAAAAATTCCAAACCAAATAGAAGAGCTTCATATTCGACTTGATTATTGGTTCGCTTTTCTTCCAATCGGTTTGAGAACTCAAAAATGGCACCACTCGGAGATATAAGAACAACACCAATTCCTTGCCCATCACCACAAACCAATCCATCAAAATATAACTTTCATGGGGTACAAGTAATATATCCGACGTCGAAGTTGTTTGCATCATTTATCCGATGCTCAACAATAAAATCAGCCACAATTTGGCCTTTCATTGATTTTAAAGGTTCACAAGCCAAATCATACTGAACTAAAGCATAAGCCCATTTACCGACTCTTCCACTAGAAATCGGCTTTTGCAACATATGTTTAATTACATCAGTTTGACACAACACGATGCAAATGCTAGATAATAAATAATGCCTCAATTGAGTACAAGCATGGTACAAGGATAAACACAACTTCTCAATAAAAGTATACCTTGTTTCTGCATCGATGAGTCATCGGCTTACATAAGCAATCACATACTCCTTGTCGCCGATTTCTTGAGTCAAAACAGCCCCGATAGTTCTATTTTTAGCCGCTACATAAAGTCTAAATGGTACTCCTCGCTTAGGTGCCCTAAGCACCGGTGGTGAAGACAAGTACTCTTTGATCTTCTCAAAAGCTTCTTGCTGTTTTGCCCCCCAGGTAAAATCGGCTTCATCTTTCAACCGAAGTAAAGGAGTAAAAGCATCAACCTTTCGAGACAAGTTAATTATAAATCTTCTCAAGAAATTTACCTTGCCTAAAAACTTTTGCAAATCTTTCTTGCAAGTAGGAGCTTCGACTTTCTTCATAGCTTCAATTCTCTTGGGATCAACTTCTATGCCGTTCTCATGAATAACAAACCCAAGAAACTTTTCAGCCGAAACACCAAAAACACATTTGAGTGGATTCATCTTCAAGCCATACCGTCGCATCCTCTCAAGAGCAAGTTTTAAATCGGCTAAATGAGAATCCAAGCCATCCGATTTAACTACGATATCATCAATATACACTTCCACAATAACACCAAGTAAATCATGAAAGATTAAATTCATAGCCCTTTGATAAGTTGCACCGGCATTCTTTAATCCAAAAGTCATAACCATCCACTCAAATAAACTAATAAATCCCGGACATTGAAAGGTCGTTTTGTGCATATCCTCTTCGGCCATGAAGATTTGATTATATCCAGCATTACCATCAAGGAAGCTAACAACACGATGCCCAGAAGCTTCATTGATTAAGACATCGGTTATAGGCATAGGATATGAATCTTTTGGAGTGGCTTTATTAAGATCTCTAAAATCAATGTAAACTCTAAGTTTTCCCGAATCTTTCTTTTCAACGGGAACAATATTAGAAATCCACTCCGCATAGCGACAAGTCCGAATAAAACCAGCATCTAGCAAACGGTTAACTTCTTCTTTTATTCGGTCATAAATAGCGGGATTAAAACGTCTAGCTGATTGTTTAAAAGGTCTAAAACCGGCTTTTATCGGTAAACGATGTTCAACTAAATCACGACTCAAACCCGACATTTCACGGTACTCCCAAGCAAAACAATCGACATACTCTTTCAACAAATTTATTAACTTGGCTTTAAACTCAGCCGATAAATTTTTTTTTACAAAAGTTGGCCTAGGAATAGTACCATCACCAATATCTATTTTTTCTAAAGGGTCGGCTGACGTGAAACCCTGACCCAACTTATCCATATCACCGAGATCTTCAATGTCTTCAAACATACCGGCCGAATGTGCTCGATGATGATCAATTCGGTCTTGAAGCCACTGTCCAGACGTAAACCGGTCTGACCGGTTCCTAGAAGCGGTCTGACCGGTTTGGCTTGATCGGCGCTGTTCAGGTCTAAACCGGTCTGACCGGTTTCCAGAAGCGGTCTGACTGGTTTGTCTCTGTTGATTTGTTTGCTCCATTAATTACAGCAAGTAATTCAACCGATTCTCCATCGGCTTTAATGTAGCAGCAACAAAACCATCCTTGGTGCAATTGATCAGCTCATAGTCGGTCAAATCCATGCCCGACAGACATTTGACCTTCTCATTTGCACTAAGAGAATCGGAATCGGCCATTGCAACAAAGGAAGAAGTGTCACCATGGACAACTTCAACTTCATCACCGATTCACTGAATAAGATATTGATGCAAGGTAGATGGAATACATTTATTTGCATGAATCCAATCTCGACCAAGGATTAAACTGAAATTACCTTGCACCTCGGAGACAAAGAAAGCCGTAGCAATAGTCTTGCTTCCGACGGTCAACTCCATAGAAGCCACCCCCTTGGCACCAATGGGATCACCTCCACCAACTCCACTGACCGTCATGTTCGTCTTGATCAATTCTTCGTCTTTTCCGTCAATCTTCTTGTAGAGAGAGTATAGCATAAGATTTACAATAGCTCCACCATCAACCAACATACGAGAAATTGGCTTCCCGTTGATGTGCCCTCTCATATATAAAGCCTTGAGATGATTCTCTGATTCACTAGGCTTCTGAAAAACGGCATCTCGAGGCCCAAGTTGAAGATGAGAGACCTCCTCCTCCGGTACCACATAATAATCAGAAGACAAATATACAACATTGATTTCCATATTGTCATGTTCTGGAGAAGGCTCAAAATCAACCAATTCTTCATCTTCAACCACTGGAGGAATTGGCGGAGTAGTATCGATGGTTGAAGTAATCTCAGCTCCTGCTTCTGTCGTCAAACCGGTCTGACCGGTTCCAGAAACCGGTCTGACCGCTTCTGCAGCGGTGGGCTGATCCAAACCGGTCTGACCGGACTCAGAAACCGGTCTGACCGGTTGTGCTGCTGATTGCACAATGGGCTTAACTTGCCAGATCTTGGTCTGAGGGATCATAGGCCTATAATTGTTGAAGTATTCATCCCTCAGCTTCTCACCTTCCTGTTCCCTTTTCTCTTTGTTCCGCAGGCGTTGTAACTTCCGCTTCTGCGTATGAGTCAATCCAGAAGGACACCACCTTGGTTGGAAGACCCTCTTTACGCCCTTGCTACTGCTAGCCTCATGATCATTAGCCATGACCGACTTTTTGACTGGAACAGGAGCCGTATCTCCAATGACTATCGGCTTTCTACCCAAATCTTGCATAGCCACTGGAACACTGCCAATTGTTACAATCCCACTGGGTTTGGCTTGCACGTCCTCCTTTTTCTCCTTGACACGGTATTCTTGCTTAGGAGGAGCTTGGAACCTCTACTTAGACCGAAACCGGTCTGACCGGTTCACAAAACTGGTCTGCTTTTGGGAGCAGCCGAACAACCTGATTGGTATGAGCCCAATCGGTCATGTACCGAAGTCCCAGTAACATCACCACGGCGCTTATAAGCTGTAGAATTGATCCAACGCTGCGGTGACCTCTGTCTCTTTTTTGTTGGCCGATCAACTTGAACGACCTTTGTGTACTTGTTCATGAGCTGAGAGAAAGTAGATCCTTGCTTCAGAACCCTTCCTTGAACCTTTGGCTCATTAAACTTCCAAGTACCCACTTCTAGGCGCTTGGGCTTGAAAGTACTTGGACGGTCTGGAGACAAACCGGTCTGACCGGTTTGGAAAACCGGTCTGACCGGTTTCGCCTGACTAGCGAACCGATTCTCTTCCAAGGAACTTCCTTGCCCCCCGGGCCTTGATGTGTTAATTGTAATCTTCAGAGACTCTTCACCATCAAGAGTTCTCCCAATCATCACTGTTCTGACCGGAACTTTGTCATTAACTTTTTCCGGCCTTGGGTCTCCAATCACCACGTTCTTTCCCTTAGCTCCATCGGCTTGTGACGGCCGAATCAACACCTTAGTATTCAAATCCAAGGTATGAACAGGGAAAGGAGCCTTATCGACTTGCATTTCAGCTAGTATTAATCGACCTTCATTAAGGGCCAATTGTAGTTGTCGCCGAAAAACATTGCAATCGTTGGTCGCATGAGAAAAAGAATTATGCCACTTAACAATATGCACGATTTTTCAATTGATCGGCTGGTGGAATTGCATGAGAAAGTTTAATAAAGCCATTCTTATGCAATTCATCAAAAACACGATCACATTTGGCTACATCAAAAGTAAACTTAATTTCTTCTTGCCGATTTTTCTGAATCGGCTTCAACGAGGGACAAGAACCAGGTTTACTCTTTGATGACCAAACAAATTCAGCAGCATAAATTTCTTTCTCATCGTCCGAACTATCAGAATCATTATCAACAATATGCACATTCGAACGATGAGATTTAGCAGATTCTTTTGAATTTTTAAACTTAAGCTCTAGACTCATAGCCTTCATTTGCAGGTGATTAATAGTAAGGAAATCAGAACCCTCTAGCTTTTCCTTGAAATGAGACCGTAAGCCCGCAAAAGCTAAATATGCTAAATTCTTTTCAGAAACAGTTATGTTAAAACATCGGTTCTTAACATCTTTAAATCTTTTGAAGTAATCAAGAACCGATTCCTCTCGGCTTTGCCTAACCGATGTTAAATCAGACAATTTAGCCTCGTTTTCTCCGCTAAAGAAATGATCATGAAATTTGCGCTCCAATTGAGTCCAATTTTGAATAGAATTAGGAGCAAGCGAAGAAAACCATGAAAAAGCAGTTCCAGTTAAAGATAATGAGAACAACCGTACACGCAATGGTTCATAATATGATGCTTCTCCTAATTGCAAGACATATTGACTAATATGTTCCCAAGGAGTTCTATTATCTTCGCCGCTGAATTTAATAAAATCAGGAACACGCCAACCATTAGGATAAGCAACTAAATCAAATTCAGGCGGATACGGTTTTTGATACAAGCGTGAATTACTCAAATCAAGCCCGAGTCTTGTTCTAAGTGTATTAGCTATATCTTCTTTAAACTTAGCTAACTCAGCTTGATAGTTCCCATCGCCTCTATTTTGTGGAAAACGGGGAACATTATGCATCGCACTTTGAGAAGTATTCGGAATCGGTCCGTGAGACGCGCCAGATCCGTGGGGTATACTTCCCACAACCGTAGTACGTGGAATAGTGTAAACAGGACCAGAAGCAACTGTACTAGATAAAACCATCGCACCCGGTGCCCCTGCACCCATGGAACCGGTCTGACCGCCAGAGGAGGCCAAACCGGTCTGACCGGTTGTGAAAACCGGTCTGACCGGTTCGTGGACCGAACCATGGTGAGGTGGTTGTCCCGCATATAAATTCATCGGCATGCCTAAATTAGGATCTAAAACATGTTCTGGCACGCTTGATGAGCTAGGATTTGGGTTAGATAATTCATTAGATTCTACGTTATTTTTACCTTTATCAGAATTACCCGACATATTAGCAATCAACTCACTAGTAACAGTTTGTGCAGCAAGCAATTTATCATCCATCATGCGAGTGATTTGCTGCATCAAATCAGAGGATTCGCCAGTTACCTTTGGAAGTTCTTCAACTTGGTCGTTTGCCAGCTTGAAAGCCGGCATGACGAATTCCTCCACTCTCTTGACAAGACCACCGCGATCTTTTTTGAAGCCCTTCAAGAATTGCGCCCTGAAGTGCTCCTCAGCAATCAGGTACCGCTTCCGCTCCTCGTCCGTGAGCTCTTCCATCGTCGCGGTGATGATGTTGTCTTTGTCAAGGTCGCACGTTGATCCAGACATTATTGGAGTAGATTGAATCGGTCTTGAAACCAGATTAATCTTTCCCCAGCGGAGTCGCCAAAAAGTATGTTGACACGAAAACGCGCCAACAAACTCGAAGCCGATCAAACGCGCAGCACGACCGTCACAACGGCCAACTCCTGAGCTCCTCGGGCAAACCGGTCTGACCGGTTCCTGAAACCGGTCTGACCGCTTTCAGGTAGGAACTCGTGAAGACCTAGAAACTCGAGCTCGGGAGGGACCCCGTCGGAGCTCAAGCAAGCTAGGGTTGCTCTAGGGTCAGCAGGCCACCTAGAACGCCCTTAAACGCCGTAGAGACGAGCAAAGAACAGAATATGAGGGTTGGAAAAGATTAGGGTTTGAGAGATAAAAAAAGTAAAGGATAAACGTGTTTGATTCGATTGGAATACATCTCAATCGGCCTTAGCCTTTATATTTATAGGCCGGGGAAGTATTACCCCTTTCGAATAGGTTACAATATGGGATTAAACTCGGAATCCTAATCCTACTTGAATTACAGAACTAAACCGGTTTGGCAAACCGGTTAGACCGGTTTGACCGGGTCAGAGCCAATTTTGACTGTCAACACGAGGAAATCGTGGCCGGCCACTTGCACCGTTGCACGAGAGGGAGGGAGAGCGGGTTCTCCGTTCGGGACGTGATTTCGGTCCGTGTGCGTGGTCCACCGGTGTACCTGCCTGCTACGACGACGGTGTGGCCCGTCGAGGGAAAGCTCGTACGTGCCACACGCTTGGGATTTGGGGGTGTGTAATTGTGTCGACATGCGAGTGCAGCATCTCGTTCAGGTTTCTGAACGGTTGTTCTGAACACCAGCAACTTCAGGCCGGTCGTTCGTGATGAGGTTGCAGTCTGTGAAACGTCCGGTGCTGCTGTAAGGGGCTCTCAACCGTACGTTGTGGTGTTTCTTGGGCGTTATTACATGATGAATAATTCGACTCTCTTTCTCCCGTGGACGGTGTTGATGCTGCTAACGACAATGAATGAGGTTAGAAAATGGCCGAGACGTACACTATCGACACTATGCACGCGGCACGCCACATCCAGATTCCAGAAGGCACTAGATCGACGCTAACAGCGATCAGAGAGAAGTCTGATGAGGAAAACAAAAAAGATCTGGACGTCGAGAATCAGGAGCTGTCTCAGTACACTTCGAGTCTGTGGCTGTGGGTATCTGTGCCCGCGGAGCGCTGATATTTCTATGATGGATAGCCATCCCATTTGGCAGCGGACCGCACCTGTCGCCGTGCAACACGCGTGTCTACACTGCCAAGCCGGAGGCTGCTCCGATCCCAGCCATACGTTGGCAGCTCGATATTTTTTTCTGATGCCCCGATGCCGAGAGCTGAGTGCTTGAGAATTAATTGAGATGCGTATTCGATGCCCTGATGCCGAGAGGCCGAGAATTGAGATCGATGCATATCCGTTAGCAGCAGAAGAAAAAACTTGCCGGCGCCGCATGCGAATGCGCTTCACGTCATGGGCCGAATTTTTCAGAGCTTGGAACGCCACGTCGCGGCGTTCATGTTTCGCGGTAATGCTTCACATTGCAGTTTGGAACGATAGCGCATTGGCACGCGACATGGATCATCAGAAATTCAGACGGGGCTGCCGAAAGACTGGAATGCGGCCGGAACAGGGATTCGTTCCCCCCGCGCGGCGACCGGCGAGTCCCTGCCAACTGCCACCCCCCACCGCCCTGCATCTCATCTCATCATTTTACACGCAGCAGGGCAGAGGCCGCTGGCCGCTTGCTGTCCCTGAAGCCGTCCCGCCCGGGTCCCATGTCACCGTTGCCGACCCTGCTTTTTGCGGGGATCCTGTGGTGGCGCGTCAGGTTGCTCTCTCAGGACAGGAGGAGGGTCCATTTGTCGCCCGCGCCGACGAGCGTAGCGTCCCGTCCGTCCGGTTCTGGAGAGGCCGTATTAGGTGAGGACTCCATGTGTTCCAAAGATCTCCGTCTCTTCTTCTCTTCCTTTTACTAGCGCTAAAACTTTACACGTTTCTCATTTCTAAACCTCCCTGTTCGAAATCCGGCCTGAATATTTGCCATCGAGAACAGGGATAAAAATTCCTCGCAGAGAGAGAAAGAGAGAAACGGGAGTAGAGTCTCTTCTACTAGTGATCTAGTCTATGGAGAGAGAGAGAAAACGTGGGGTACGGTTCATTCGTCCGGAGCAATTTGATTTTGGTTGGTGACTTCTGACTTGGACTCCGGAACAGCGGTTGGGGGACGGGACTTGCCGATCTGAATTGTGGCCTGTATTGCTCGGCCCCGCAGATGTAGGGGGAGGAACCGAGAGCCCATAAACGCGTCGGACTCGGACCCCACGGTTTGGTTTGCGGGGTCGCCGTCCATGAATGCGGCACAGTGCGTCGCGTCGGTACGAGAAGTTTTAGTGTTAAACATAGCTTTTGGTTTGATTAAACCTCATCTAACACCAGTCTAGATTCTGGACACAGCATTGCTGTTGTTGGAATAGTAGTTTGTAGTACTACCAGAGTGACAATAACCTAAACAAGCTTCTTACTAGCCCAGTCGTTGTGGGCTTCGATCTCTCTATTCAACAAGTTGAGCCAGCAAGGCCCACCAACGTTGGGTTTATATGTGTACATGCGGCCCATGGGCCGGCGGCACGGCCTTTTGGCACGGCCCATGGGCGGCACGGCACGCCTGCCGCCGTGCCTGTGCCGGCACGGCCCGAAGGCCCGTGCGGGCCATGGGCCACCGGCCTGGCCCATGGCACGGCCTTGGCCCGCACGGCCGGCACGCGCGGCACGGTGCCGGCACCCCCCCGGCTAATTTGGCCCAGCGGCCCAGCCCGCGTCCCCCCCCCCCCCCCCCCCGCGTCCCCGGCCGGCCATATAAAGGTCGCGGCTCGCCCGCCCCCAAACTCTAGCCTCATTCCCCCCTCCCACCGCGCCGCAGCCCGCAGCCCTCGCCTCTCTCCTCTCTGCTCTCTCGCTCTCGATCTGGATCTCGATCTCGATTCGAGCCGCCGCCGCCGTTCGCCTTGAGCTCGCCGGCCTGCTCCGGTGACCTCGAGTCCTCGACACCTCGCCGGGCGCCGGCCACTCCTCCTCCTCCTCCTCCTCCTTTTCGGCCTTCCCCCCTCCTCCTCCGGTGTACCATGTGAGTCGTCGTTGAGCTGTCTATTCTTGCGCCGTCGGCGTCGGGGTCGGTCTAACGGTGCTTGTCTCGTCGTTCTCTGCTTGGATGCTGGCTCCTTGGCCTCTTCTCCGGCACTGGGCTCCGGTGGCGTAGGTGAGTTGTCTCGAAACCCTAACCCTAACCCTAGCATCTTCTTCATCTTCTAAGGCTATTGAAAGGACCAACACTAGGCCTAGAGGGGGGGTGAATAGGCCTGTTTAAAAAATCCTGCAAAAATCCTCTGAAAAATGTCAGAAAGTCGGATGATCCGACACAGTCTCGGATCTTCCGACAGGGACAGAATACCGGAAGATCCGATGATAAGCCGGATCTTCCGACAGGCAATTCAAGTGTACTTCGAGATTTGAAATCTAATGACCTTTTGACAATTCCACTTGAATACAAAGCTCACAAATGATGTAAGGAACCTTCTATATATGATCAATATCAGAGTATAGCCACAAATAAGTAGATCGGGACAAATCAAGTTATAGAAACAAAATGAACAAGAACAAATGTGGAGACAAAGGATTTTCTACCAAAGTTCACTCCACAAAGGAGCTACGTCTCCGTTGAGATGCTCACAAAGAGCCGGGCTGTCACACTAACCCCAAGTCTCTCCCAATCAACCACAAAGGAGGATTGAGTTACTTACTATGTGCTCCCACGAAGAGAGAGGGTAATACAAACTTCCGGGACTCAAACCACAAGAGAATGGGAGTTCACCGGCACCTCTAACCGTCTAGGAGCAAGCTCCAAGAGTAACAAACGTGAATCAATGAACTCAAGTTGCTCGAAGTGCTTCACGAGATGAACAAAGGGAGTTCTCACCTCTAGTCTTCTCTCTCACTCAAACCCTAGGTGAATCTTGGCAAGAATCAAGCTTGGGAGGGGATTTGAGGAGGAGAGTGAATGCTCTAGTCTTGTGTTAGGTCGTGTGTGCAGCCCCAAATGAATGAGGGGGTGTGAGGGGTATTTATACCAACCCCCCAAAATATGACCGTTATGAGCTCTACGAAGGGGTACCAGATCTTCTGACACTTAGTCGAATCTTCCGACAACCAACAGAAATGTGTTAGAAAAACTCCAGAAAAGTTCCAGGGGACGGATCTTCCGACCATGTGTCGGATCTTCCGGCCAAGCTCGGATCTTCCGGCCCGGAAACTTATCAAGACAGAGCCGGCCGGAACATCCGGTCGGATCTTCCGGCCTAGGGTCGGAACTTGCACTCATGGCGCTCAGGAGCTCAAAAAACGACTAAGTCATGCATCTTCCGATGCCACGGCCGGAACTTCCGGCCAGGAGAAGCTCGAGACCGAGCCGCCCGGAACTTCCGGTCGGATCTTCCGGCCTAAGTTCCGGCCGAGCAGAAAAAGTGTTTGAGATGTGTTTTTGTGTCCCTCACGAGTTTGTCATCTCAAGTAAAGCACTTTTAGAATCTAGAATTGATCAACCACGTTCCTCTTGATAGTACGGTGGTCCTATACTCAATTTCAAACGGAAAAATAAATTTAAATCCACCAATTGAGTCCTCCACCATATGAATAAGCGTTGGGGTCCTTCCTTTAGTATTTTCTCCCTTTTATTTCATTTTATTCCTGCACAACTCATGCAAAACATCATATCCAAATTTCTATTGCCATTAATCACCAAAATAGATTAAATGCCTAGATGCACTTTCAATCTCCCCCTTTTTGGTGATTGATGACAATACAAATTTGGGTTTACAAGATGGGAATAAAATTCATGTTTTGCATCCAATATATTTTGAAGAGGCTCCCCCTAAATATGTGCATGTTCAACTTAAATAGCCTCAAATTCTTGTGCACATATTTTGCAGGAGCTTCCCCCAAAAAAAAATTGCATACAAGTGCTTGGTGTGATAAAATCAACGTGATGCATATGACAAGATATACACAACAATAAAATGAGAAATAACATCACATCAAACATAAGCATCTCACAATGAAATAGATAACGAGTTGAACATCACACTAGCAATAACCAAAATTAAGTCTTACAAATAAAAGTCTCACTTGGCACACCACACATAACACAAGTTCAAGTTCTCACAAGTTCACAAGCTAAAACATGAATAATAGATAGATAGATAACGATAGATGAAGAGTGGCCAAATTCACTCCCCCTTTGTCATCAAAGACCAAAAAGGGAGCTACTCGTCCTCGTCATCACCACCACCATCGTCATCGTCATCATCATCGTCATCGTCATCGTCATCATCAGCTGCTGCGGCTGCCTTGCCCTTGCGACGATCGTCATCCGTCTCTGACTCACTATGATAATCCTCCTCCTGCTCAGTTTCTTCCTCTTCTTCTCCTTCTTCTTCTTCTTCTTCCACTATCTCCTCCTCAGCTTGTCCTTGTTGTTGAGAGGCACCAAAGACATATTCCTGTGAGTAGTCCTCCCAAGGATTTGCAAAGGGAGGTGGAGGAGTGACTTCCCTGAGTTGATGAACAGGAGAATGTGGCATATTTAACTTTTCAAGAAGCTCTTTGTGGTGCTTATCCGCCATGTATCTATCATGCTCGGCGCGTTGCTCATGCTCATGAGACCTCTTGACTTCATATTTGCACATGTTGAAGCAAGAGAACATGCCTTGGAGCAGAAAATCAATCTTACTCATCTTGCCTTTGGGAGTAAAAGAGGGGCCACGAGATGAAGCTGGAGCATGTGATGGAGGAGCTCGGGAAGATGAGGCACCTTGAGAGGATGGGGTTGGAGCACCCTGATATGCCTTGGACTTGATCTTTAGAAGCTGCGTAATCTTGCCCGGAGGAGATTTGTATGGGGGATGAAGCTTGTCAGTCAAAATGTTGATCCCAGTCGCATGCTTGATCATATGGAAAATGTAAGGAGCATAGTGACAGCCACTAGAAGCATCATGAGAGCAGTAGATGATTTCATTCCAAATGAAGTTGAACACCTTGAACTTGGGCTTCCCGGGGGCCATTTGAAAAAGTAAATTCTTTGCCCTCTTTGAGATGTTGTCGGCATCTCCTGCTCTAGGGTACAAGGTCCCTCGAAAGAGTTGATTTAGCAACTTGTAGAACGGAGAGAGACCCTTGTACTTCCCATACACCACCTCTCCATAAGCATGATCATACATGAATGCCAACTTGGTGTCATCTAGTATTCTCCCAAGATGAAGATCAACCTTTCTACGATCATTGCTGGTATGAGCATAAGCAGTCTCCTCAGCAAGGTCAAACAAACCGGCGAAGTCATGCAAAGAGATGGAAAGACGTTTCCCACACAAAGTCCAGTGCATCTCATACCTTTCCTCATCAACCCATAGAGTAGCATAAAATTGGGCAATGACTTCTTCATTGTATGGACACTCAAATGCCATCACCTGGTCCACATCCATCTCCACACATCGTTTGTATACATCCTCGACAACAGGCTTGAGCGGTGGTGGGAAGTTCCTCAGATATTTCCAGTCAACCCAATACATTGGAGTGAAAATCCGAGTCATCTTCAGGATCACAGACTCATACCAATCTGCCTGGTGTGGAAGCCAAAACCGAGGATCACCCTTGAAGAGTTTGTATTGGATGCTCCTTGGATCCTCATGTTCCCTGAACCTTAGAGGCTTCATGCTGTTTTTGGCTAACTTGAAATTGACCAAGGGACTATCTTGTGAGTGACGGAAAGGAATGGCAGTGCTTATGAAATTCTGAGCAAGAAAGGATATGTCAATATCATCATTATACTGTGTCCCTGGTCCTTCTTCTTGGTCAGCTCTCTTCACTCTGGGACGAGGAGGAATTTTGCGCCCTTGCCCACCTGACTGAGCTCTTCCTCGAACAGAGCGAGAAGTTGTCTGTTTCTCTGAGCGCTTCCCCTTGCCAACTTCTCTAATGCCCCTATCTGAGTTGGTGTCCGACTCAGAGGACGAACCACTGGGTGGGTGAAAGGAGCATTTGGAGCGACCGGTAATTGGACGCGCAGTCAAAAAGGTGCTCTTCTTCTGTGTGACCTTCTCTTTAACCATCTGACAAGATATGCAAGGATATATTTAGAGAAAGGATCAAAGATTGGTAACTGAATTGATAGGACAGAGCTCGACTCGGTCGGATCTTCCGGCAATGAGTCGGAAGATCCGGGGGTCCGGATCTTCCGGCCCATAGTCGGATGATCCGACAAAGTCGGAACTAACCCTAACAACCAAGGAACCGAAGATTTAGCCCACCAAATGACACGAGATCATATAGAAGAGTTCTAGGCAAGTATATGAGATGATTCACCAAGGGAAATCCTCTAGAACTTCCTACATTGACAGATCGGGCGATCGGGATTTTGAATCAATACCGTTGAGATTTCCCGCGAAAAACTCCGGAAGATCCGATGGGGATCGAGTCTTCGAGCCTTGGGGAAACAAAAGAAGTCCAAAGATCAGCAATCCCACGGCCAAACTCGGAAATCACCGCACGAGGTGGAGAGATAGAGAGAGGGGGCTAGCTGTGTTGAAAAAGGAAGAGGAGATGAAGTAACGGTTGAGTCCCGGTATTTATAGTTCGCGCACAGGCCGGAAGATCCGATAGAGTCAGAACCAGGGAGATCAGCACCGGAAGTTCCGCCAGCTCCCAGGTCCGAAAGATCCGACATGTTGTCGGATGATCCGGCCGGATAGGAAGATCCGGCAAACTCTCAGAGAGAGCGAAGGGAGACAGAGCCGCCCGGAACTTCCAGGGGTAAGTTTCGGGGGTCTGTCGGAAGATCCGGTCTAGAGAAGATGTGTCCCAAAGATGATTTTCCACGACGAGATTTGATTGACGATTTTGAGAGAACTAGCTTATGAACATGTAAGGAACTTGTCCCAAAGTTCATCAGCAACAAACAATCAACACATAACCATGATCAACTTGAAACAAGAAAAGATCCAACGATCATAAGATCAAAATTTTGAAAAACTCACACCATAAAAATAGAATAAAATCATTTTTCTTCTAGTCTAGGCATCAATCAATTGTGTATGCAACAAGTCAAGCCAAGTTACGAGAATCCAAGATATTTAGCTCACTCCTCAAGGAACAAAACCTTTGCTCATCAAGAGGTTTGGTGAAGATATCGGCCAATTGTTTTTCGGTTCCAACATGGCATAGGGCGATATCTCCTTTGGCTTCATGGTCTCTAAGGAAGTGATGTCTAATGTCTATGTGCTTGGTTCTTGAGTGTTGAACGGGGTTGTTTGCTAGTTTTATGGCACTCTCATTGTCACACAAGAGTGGGATATTTTTGAACTCACAACCAAAGTCACTCAAGGTTTGCCTCATCCAAAGTAGTTGAGCACAACAAGCACCGGCTGCAACATACTCGGCCTCGGCGGTGGATAGCGCAACGGAATTTTGTTTCTTAGAGCTCCATGACACCAAAGACCTACCAAGAAATTGGCATGTCCCCGTTGTACTCTTCCGATCTACTTTGCAACCAGCATAATCCGAATCGGAGTAGCCAAGTAGATCAAAAGTGGAGCCCTTGGGATACCACAAGCCAAGGTTTGGAGTATGCACTAAATATCTAAAAATTCTCTTAACATCCATTAAATGGCATTCCTTAGGATTGGCTTGAAATCTTGCACACATGCACACACTAAGCATAATATCCGGCCTAAATGCACAAAGGTAAAGCAAGGAACCAATCATGGAGCGATATACCTTTTGATCGACTGATTTGCCTTCCTCATTTAGATCAAGATGGCCATTCACCGGCATAGGGGTCTTGATGGGCTTAGCATTGGCCATGTCAAACTTCTTGAGCATATCACTTGTATATTTGGTTTGACATATGAACGTGCCATGCTTCAATTGCTTGATTTGAAATCCGAGAAAGAACTTCAATTCCCCCATCATTGACATCTCAAATCTCTTGGTCATTATCCTACTATAGTCTTCACAAAATTTTTCATTAGTAGAACCAAAGATTATATCATCAACATAAATTTGACAAACAAACAAATCTTTGTCTATTTTTATAGTGAAGAGAGTAGAATCGGCTTTGCCCATTACAAAGCCATTCATGAGAAGAAAATCCTTGAGACATTCATACCATGCTCTAGGTGCTTGCTTAAGCCCATAGAGCGCCTTATGGAGTTTGTAGACGTGGTCGGGGTGCTTGGGGTCTTCAAATCCCGATGGTTGCTCCACATATACTAGCTCCCCAAGAGGCCCATTCAAGAATGCACTCTTCACATCCATTTGATACAACTTGAAGTTGTGATGAGATGCATAGGCCAAAAGGATACGAATTGACTCAAGCCTTGCCACCGGAGCATATGTCTCACCAAAATCAAGCCCTTCAATTTGAGTGAAGCCTTGAGCAACCAATCTAGCTTTGTTTCTTGTGACAATGCCATTTTCATCTTGTTTGTTCCGGAAAACCCACTTGGTGCCAATCACATTTTGCTTGGGTCTTGGGACCAATTCCCATACTTCATTTCTTGTGAAGTTGTTCAACTCTTCTTGCATTGCAATAACCCAATCCACATCTCCAAGAGCTTCTTCTACCTTGAGAGGTTCCAAAGAGGAGACAAATGAGTAACATCCACAAAAATTTGCTAAACGTGAACAAGTGGTTACCCCTCTATGGATGCTTCCTAGAATGTTGTCAACGGGATGATCCCGTTGAACACTTTGGTGAACTCTTGGACGTGAAAATGTTGATTGACGTTGGATGGGTCCATCATCATCTTCTTCATGATGTGACTCAACATCTTGAGCATCTTCACCTTGAGCTCCCCCTTGATCATTGCCATGGTCATGATCGTCACCATGATCTTGGACTTGATCTTGTGATGAGCTTGGTGGTTCAACTCTTGTTGATGGTGATGGATCGATGTTGAACATGATTTCCGGATCTTGGTCTTGTTCTCCATCTTCATTTGGAGGCTCTTGAGGCTTCACTTCCCCTAAACTCAAGTTCTTGATGACTTGACTTGGCGGGACTTCATCTACAAGGTCATTTACAACTTGCTCTACTTGAGAGCCGTTTGATTCATCAAATTTTATGTCTACCGTGATCTCAACACAACCGGTGGTTTTGTTGAAAACATGGTAGGCGTGTTCGTTAGTACCATAACCAAGTAGAAAGCCTTCATCAACCTTAGGTGCAAACTTTGAGCTTTTGGCTTTCTTGTTAAGAATGTAACATTTGCAACCAAAGACTCGAAAGTAGTGCACCTTTGGTTTGTTACCGGTTAGTATCTCGTATGGAGTCTTGTTCAAATATTTTTGAAGATAGAGACGGTTAGTGGCATGGCAAGCCATGCTAACCGCCTCGGCCCAAAAGTTATCCGGAGTCTTGTACTCATCAAGCATGGTCCGTGCCATTTCAATCAAAGTCCGGTTCTTCCTCTCAACAATGCCATTTTGTTGAGGTGTGTATGGCGCGGAGAGCTCATGCTTGATTCCTTCTTCATCAAGAAACTCTTCAACATTGGTGTTCTTGAACTCCGTCCCATTGTCACTTCTTATATGCTTGATCTTCAACTCAAACTCATTTTGAGCTCTTTTAATGAATCTCTTGATGATTGTTTGAGCTTCACTCTTGTCTTGCAAAAAGAAAACCCATGTGAAGCGAGAAAAGTCATCTACAATGACAAGTCCATACTTGTTCCCGCCAATGCTAACATATGCAACCGGTCCAAATAAATCCATGTGAAGCAACTTGAGTGGTCTTGAGCTAGTCAAAATATTCTTGGGTGGATGTGGAGCACCAACTTGTTTCCCGGCTTGACAAGCACTCCACAATCTATCTTTCTCAAACACAACATTTGTTAGTCCTAGGATGTGTTCATCCTTTTGAAGTTTGGCCAAGTTCCTCATCCCAACATGAGCTAGCCGGCGATGCCAAAGCCAACCCAAGCTAGATTTTGCCACTAAACAAGTCTTCGGTTCCACTTTACTAGTTGTGAAATCAACTAAGTAAAGCTTTCCCTTGAGTCGACCCGTAAAAGCAATAGAGGAATCCTCCCTTCTTAGGACGCTCACACCCTCATTAGTAAAGAGACAATTGTAACCCTTCTCACAAAGTTGTGAGACCGACAACAGGTTGTATCCCAAAGAATCAACAAGATAAACATTGGAAAGAGATGAGTCTTGTGAGATAGCTATTTCACCTTGACCTATGACATCACCATGATTGTTGTCACCAAATGTGATCTTCTCAACGGGTGAGTTATACTCTTGTAGCTTTGCAAACATATTCCTTTCTCCGGTCATATGATTTGAGCATCCACTATCCAACAACCACAAAGGTCCACCGGAGGAATATGCCTACAAAGCAAGTTTAAGCCTTGGACTTAGGTACCCAAAAGTGGTTGGGTCCTTGAGCGTTAGCTTTTGACATTTTAGGTACCCACACACTTCTCATCATCTTCCTAGTATGAGCACCTATATACTTTACCACCATCTTCCCATTTTGGTCCCAAGTGACCATATAGTCGATGTAGTTTGACAATGGCTTGTGCTCAATGACCTTCTCTTCCTTCTTGGTATTGATCTTGACATCTTGACTAGATGCTTTTGCCATTGTCAAGGGCTCCATGGACCTTACCACCCCATGAGCCGCATCCATTAGTTCACCTAGATTGGTCCCCTTGGTGAACAATGTCACATCACGACCTCTTATCTTCTTTGTCCCATTGGCCTTTCCACCTCGAGTGTATCCAAGCCCATCCTTGATAGTACCATATCTACCGGCTTTATATGCCGGGTGGGTCTCGAATACACTCTTGCCCTTACCTTGGTCTTGGCCAATGGCATTGGTCAACTTTTGGATTTGGGCATCTTTAGCCTTGACTTTCTCCTCTAGCTTACAAATGTTAGTTGCACAAGCATCTAAATCAATTTTATAACATCTTGAGCAACCTTCACTAGTAGAGACACTTGAGTCAAGAGTTGTTTTAGAGTTGTTCTTGGTACTTTCCCAAAGTGAGCTAAAATTGGCTTCTAGATCTTTATATTTGATCTCTAGGCTTGAATGCCTTTCTTGAAGCTCACTTTTAGCATTCTTTAGGTTAGTTAGAGAGTCATTTGTCAAAGACAATTCCTTTGACATCTTCTCCCGTGAGTCATTGGCATGGGATAACTCACAAGCCAACTTCTCAACCTTGAGTTTCTCCTCAACTAGAGCCTCTTCTAGGACAAGGTTTCTCTCCTTCTCAAGGATGAGCAATTCTTCTTGCCTATCAAGAGACTCCTCTCTTTTCTCAACTTTCTCTATTAGTTTTTTAATAAATTTGTAGCCATTTTTGCCGAACTTCTTTATCATGTTTTTCTCATGTTCGGCTTCTTCATTATCTAGATCATTTTCAATGTTCCTAGATGACAAGAGAGTGGATGAGAGAGGTGGTGTGGTGTCAAATACCTTAGTCCCTTGAGCCATGAGGCACATGGGAGCTTCGTCATCACTCTCATCGATGTTGTTGAAGAGTCGTGGAGTTGGTGTAGGAGCTTGGATGGCACAAGTGGCCATTCCTTCATCACCGGAGTCATCACTTGATGAATCCCATCCTTCACCGACGTGGGCGCTTTCAAACTTTTTCTTGTACTCTCGACTCTTCTCCTTGTATTTCTTGTCTTTGTCACCGGTCTTGTCCTTGGACTTCTTGTCATCCTTGTCATTCTTCTTGCGGGGACAATCGGCAATGTAGTGACCTTTCTCCCCACACTCATAGCATCTTCGTTGAGAGAAGCTCTTCTTTTCACCTTTTGTCTTCATGAATCTCTTGAAGTTCCTAACCATCATAGCGGTTTCTTCATCAGTGCTCTCATGGTCGTTTGAATCTTCATTCTTCTTGGACGTTGAGGTCTTCTCATTTGACTCAACTTTCTTGCTTGGTTCGGCCTTGAGAGCTATGGTCTTGACTTCGGTTTGTTGGATTGACCTTGTCACATCCAAGCTATTCATCTCATGATATTGCAACTTGTTGAATAGCTCCATGGGCACCATTGTCTTGAACTTGTCACTTTCTCTAATCATTGTGGCAAGCATTGGATTCTTGGGTGCGTATGCTCTAAGCAATTTCTTTGTGACCTTGCTCTCGCCCCAATCATTGCTTCCAAGCATTCTAATTTCGGTGACAAGAAGCTTAAATCGATCATACATCTCTTGCAAGGACCCATCCTTCTTCATGACAAAAGCTTCTAGTTCTCCTTGTAAGAGATCTACCTTGCCTTCCTTGACCTCATCCGATCCTTCATGCGCCATTTGAAGAGTGTCCCATAGTTCCTTGGCACTATTGATTCCTCTAATCTTGTTGTACTCATAGGAGCTTAGAGCACTCCTAAGCACGGTCACGACTTGAGAGTTGCGGAAGATGTCGTACTCTTGTTCTCGACTTGGCGTTGCACTCTTGTCGACACCTATTTTCACAATAGTCCAAAGAGATTGATGAAGACCATGCAAGTAAACTTTCATATCATCGCTCCACCGGGCATAGTCAATCCCATTGAATTTGGGGACTTTGCCCATTGGAACGGATGAGAAATTAAGACTAGAAGGGTCGAAAGATTTGTTAGAAGAAGATGTCTCATATCGATAAGACACCGAGTGAAGTCCGTCGAGAGCGTCTCTTTCTCGTATCTTCTTCTTGAGAAGCTTTTGCGCCTTTCTTTCGGCCTTATCCTTAATCTTCTTCCTTATCTTCTCCCTTCTTTGCTTCTTCTTTTCTTGTTCATCCAAGCTCTCATCAACATCGCTAATGTTGAATTCATCGTCGCTTGAGCTTGACTCGACGGGCGTCGAATGTTTATCTTTGTGAGCGGAAGCCATCTCGGATCCATCTCCCGTACCGGCCATAGTGTTTTTCCCTTAGCGGTTAAGCCTAAACAAGGGATTAGGCTCTGATACCAATTGAAAGGACCAACACTAGGCCTAGAGGGGGAGTAAATAGGCCTGTTTAAAAAATCCTGCAAAAATCCTCCGAAAAATGTCAGAAAGTCGGATGATCCGACACAGTCTCGGATCTTCCGGCCAGGAAGATCCGACACTGTACAGGATCTTCCGACAGGGACAGAATACCGGAAGATCCGATGATAAGCCGGATCTTCCGACAGGCAATTCAAGTGTACTTCGAGATTTGAAATCTAATGACCTTTTGACAATTCCACTTGAATACAAAGCTCACAAATGATGTAAGGAACCTTCTATATATGATCAATATCAGAGTATAGCCACAAATAAGTAGATCGGGACAAATCAAGTTATAGAAACAAAATGAACAAGAACAAATGTGGAGACAAATGATTTTCTACCGAAGTTCACTCCACAAAGGAGCTACGTCTCCGTTGAGATGCTCACAAAGAGCCGGGCTGTCACACTAACCCCAAGTCTCTCCCAATCAACCACAAAGGAGGATTGAGTTACTTACTATGTGCTCCCACGAAGAGAGAGGGTAATACAAACTTCCGGGACTCAAACCACAAGAGAATGGGAGTTCACCGGCACCTCTAACCGTCTAGGAGCAAGCTCCAAGAGTAACAAACGTGAATCAATGAACTCAAGTTGCTCGAAGTGCTTCACGAGATGAACAAAGGGAGTTCTCACCTCTAGTCTTCTCTCTCACTCAAACCCTAGGTGAATCTTGGCAAGAATCAAGCTTGGGAGGGGATTTGAGGAGGAGAGTGAATGCTCTAGTCTTGTGTTAGGTCGTGTGTGCAGCCCCAAATGAATGAGGGGGTGTGAGGGGTATTTATACCAACCCCCCAAAATATGACCGTTATGAGCTCTGCGAAGGGGTACCGGATCTTCCGACACTTAGTCGGATCTTCCGACAACCAACAGAAATGTGTTAGAAAAACTCCAGAAAAGTTCCAGGGGCCGGATCTTCTGACCATGTGTCGGATCTTCCGGCCCGGAAACTTATCAAGACAGAGCCGGCCGGAACATCCGGTCGGATCTTCAAGCCTAGGGTCGGAACTTGCACTCATGGCGCTCAGGAGCTCGAAAAACGGCTAAGTCATGCATCTTCTGATGCCACGGCCGGAACTTCCGGCCAGGAGAAGCTCGAGACCGAGCCGCCCGGAACTTCCGGTCGGACCTTCCGGCCTAAGTTCCGGCCGAGCAGAAAAAGTGTTTGAGATTTGTTTTTGTGTCCCTCACGAGTTTGTCATCTCAAGTAAAGCACTTTTAGCATCTAGAATTGATCAACCACGTTCCTCTTGATAGTACGGTGGTCCTATACTCAATTTCAAACGGAAAAATAAATTTAAATCCACCAATTGAGTCCTCCACCATATGAATAAGCGTTGGGGTCCTTCCTTTAGTATTTTCTCCCTTTTATTTCATTTTATTCCTGCACAACTCATGCAAAACATCATATCCAAATTTCTATTGCCATTAATCACCAAAATAGATTAAATGCCTAGATGCACTTTCAGCTATCCACACTCGTATGTCCTCTATCATCTCCCCTAAAAAGAATATTCCATCCTGGTCATCGATATTCCTTCCTCTATCACAATTTCTCCCGCATCCATCTTTCCTCTAACATCTTCCCCTATCCCAACTACCACATATTTTATTCCACTATCTCCAACTACCATCTCATTTTAACAAACACATCTTTTTACTCAACCATCTACAACAATACTATCATCTTAAAATTTATTTCCTTCCATTTTTTCTTTTTTTTTCTTTTTTTCCTTTTCCTTTTTTCCTTTTTTCTATTTTTCCTCTCCCCTTCTTTTCTCCTATCTCGCCTTCTTTTTCTTCTCTCTCGCTCCCCCTCTCCACGCCCGCCGCCTCCTCTCCCCCATGCGTCGCCCCCCTGCTCTCCTCCTCCTCTCTCTCTCTCTTTCTCTCTCTCTCTCTCTCCCTCCGGCGGCGGGGCGCGGCGGCCCCAGACCTCCCTCGCGCGGTGGCCGAGGCATCGCGCGGCGGCCCACGGACCTCCCTCGCGTGGCGGCCGGGGCGAGGCGCGGCGGCTAGGACGGGGCGCGGCGGCAAGCCGAGCTTCCCGCGCGGTGGCCGGGTCGGGCGCGGCGGCCCGTGGAGCTCCAATCTACGCCTCCGGCCATGGAGATCGAGGCCGCCCCCGCCGGGAGGGTGAGGCCGCGGCGGGGAAGAGGGAGGCAGCGGCGAGGCGCTCCGGCCATGGAGATCGAGGCCTTCCCCGCCGGCCGCGTAGCTTGCTCGGGCGGAGCTCGAGGCACCTCCTCGTGTTCGCGCCGCCGCCCGTCAGCAATGCGGGGAGCCCTAGCCCCCGCCCCGCAGGCCTGCCGTCCGCCATGGACTCGGCGAGCCAGCGGCCGGTGGAGCAGCGGCCTTTGCGGACGGCAGCGGCGGCGGCCTTCGCCGACCGGCCCTCTTCCTGTGCCGGCGTCGTGGAGAGGGAGCTCGCCGGCAAGCGCGTGGTGGCCTCGGTGCGCGTCGTGGAGGGGGAGCTCGCCGGCGAGGGCGCGATGGCCACGTGCTGCTCCGCGGACGGTGGGCGGTGGGCAGCGGTCCGCCAGCGCCGGTGGCCAGCTGCTGCTCGAGTGCGGCGTTCGGCGTTGGGCGGGCGGCCGGCGGCAGCCCGCTCCGCTCCTCCTCTTCCTCACCGTGGCTTAATGTAATCATAATCATAATCATGTGATCATGTTCATCTTCATATTCTAATTCCTAATTTTGCAGGCATTTCTCCATCTTTTGCCCTTTTGGTGCTACAAGACTCAAGTGGTGGCTGTGGGCTGTGGCTGTGGCTGGCTGTGGGTGATTGACTGATGGTCTTGGTCTGATTCATGACTTGTAATAGGATAGATGATAGATCATAGTCTTGCCACTTTAAACTTTGCCTTGCCACTTGATTCTTGATGGCTTGAAGCCTTCAACAACTTGCCACAGTCCACTGATGTTGGGCCGTTGGCTATTGTAACAGGATAGATGTATGCTTGAACAACTTTTGAGTTTTGAGCTGGTTGTACTCTTTTTTCCTTTTTAGGGTTTCTCACAAGGGTGAGTTTTACCTAGAAAGGTTTTTAATGAGGCATCATTGCACAACAGCTCTTTTTGATAATTAGTTCATCATTTTCATGAAATTTTGATTCTGTGAAGTGTTTTTTATGTTGGCGTGCCACGGGCCGGCACGGCACGGTGAAAATGGCCGTGGCCCATGGGCGGCACGGCACGGTTAAATGGCCCATGTGCCATGTCATGGGCCGAAGGCCTGGCCCATAGCACGCTCTGGCACGGCACGGCGGCGCGGCCGTGCTGCGTGTCGTGTCGTGCCGGCACGGTGGCCATATATAGATGGGTTTTCAGGAGGCCCTTTCGACCAGAAAATTTAGAAACGACTTCAGAACCCTCTTGCTGCATGTTCAGAGATTAGCACATCGTGCAGTTTCGTTTCAGCACAACCGTGAGAAACTGTCAAACTGGTACCAAACTCCCGCTTCAGTTGCTTATGGCAACAGGCTTCTAATTAACATGCCACTGAACACATACAGTAGTTACATGCCACATAGAGACGCAGTTCCCCGCCATTTCTGACAACAGGCTGCTAATTAACATGCCACTAAAAATTACAACGTATCAAAGGAATATAGGTTGATTGCTGCCACAAGTCCACGATTCTAGACTGCCAAAGTTCTTAATCTTCCAACACGATACAGACACAGAAATGTTACCAGCGTATTGTCAAATCAGGCAAAGTCGACCAAGTCACCTTCACAAAGATTAGCGCAAAATCAGTCTTTATTTCCTGAGTATCATGCCCATGGGTTTTCGAGTTGAAGGAACAGCAATGCTGCTCAGAACTGGATAACAGTGAGCCTAATTTGAACTTCAAATCTATCGAAGAATCCCTCACTACAGCAACCACAGACTTCCTTAAGCCGCATGAATCAGCTATGGCACCATCAAAAAACCGGATTTCCGTATTCAACCCACTGGTTAAACAACTGAAAGACAAACTGAATCTGCTTTGCACTTCCAATATGAGGACCTCTACAGTCGCCTCAACTGCATCTTCAAGACGTGATAAAGTTAGGTTAACTGCACCACAATCACCAGGGATGCGAATTGTAAATGGATGATTCCATATGCCAGCAGGGCCTATCATTGATGCACCATCGATCAGCTGTAGGTCATCCTTTTCTTGTTCACCTGTCTTGATCCTCATGTCATATTCGATTAGAGCAAGGTCCATTATGTCTATCCCTCGCTTAGGGCCAGCCATGTTGATGAGAGAACCCTACAAAATCAGTAGTTCTTCGTAATAAAGTAAGAAATATCTAAAGCTAAATGCTTCCCTTCTAACATTCACTTGTAAAAACATTTATTTCAAGGAATATTTTACAACTGATAACTAATATCAAACAAAATGGTCACAAAGTGCATGTTAGAGAGCCAGGAAATAGGCCCCATTATTCATATTCATACAAATCCGTTTCAAATCCCAAATATTTACATGAGACTATGTTAAATGAAAAGAGAAATAAGAATGATTTCTGTGGTGAGGGGATCATTAATGCTATGCATCTTCATATGCCTATAAACAAAAGAAAAACAATTTTTGTATTGTACTAAGCAGCAACTGAGAGTCCAAAACTACTCAGTATGATTTTGTTTGGGATACATGATACTCCCTTACCAACTAATAATTTGACCAGGGTATTTGGAGTAAAATTTAAATTTGTTCTCATAGTAAATCATCATTACATAATATAGTACTCCCTCTGTCCAATCAATGTAAGGCGTGTTTGAAAGCTGAAACTCTTCAAGTGGATTTTTGACCTTCAACTTCTCTAACATTATATTGCAAACTGCTACAAAATCAACATCATCTTAAACGTATTCAAGAATCAATCTATCGATGCAGCTTTTGTACATTAAACATCGATTTGGCTTTGTTGGCCAAACCTTATAAAGTCTGGCATTTCCAAATAAAAATATGCCTTACAATCCAAAGTACTCCATATTATATACTATTCCTATGTTCGGACATATTGATCTCATTGAAGCATTTTTTGGCAGCTAAGACAAGATATTACATGGGAGTAATAACACATTGTATATCTATGGAACAACCGAACAACACAATAAACAAATCCTATTTATAGTTACTGAAGAAATCAAGAGTTCATGTCAACTAAATAATTCAAAAGCATAGTTAATACAACATTCATAATATGTCCCCAGCTTTAATTGATGTAAAAGAGATTAGTAGTTATAGTGTACCATCGAGAGTATGTAATGGTCCAATCGCATATGTTCTATCTATGCATGTGCTACGTTTAGCCTTACATTATTTAAATAAGGAATAAGCCTACTTAACCCCATAAGTACCGAGGTTCATCTGCCTAACGCACCTAAGAACAAAATCGGGTATTTGTCTCCGCAAGTATCCCATACCATCTAAATCTATTGTCTAAATGATCCTCAAGGGACGGGTTTCGGTGGTGGTTTTGCCCACATGGCAGGATCCACCTAGCCGGCTATGTGGGTGAAACTGCCCTGAAAGCTGCTCCAAGGTGGTTTATGCATTAGGGGTTTAGGCAGATAAACCTCGATACTAGGGGGTGTTGGGTAGACTTAACGCTTCAAAAAATTACAGATATGTAATGGATGTGATCATGTGCACCTGCTTCACAATGATGGGTTCATCCCTGCTAAAATTGACAGCATAATTGAGCAATGGATCAATGTCATCCCGCACTGCTATGTATCCATATAACTCTACTAAGCCACCATCCACAGAAAGTTCAGCCAACTCTAATGACAAAATTTGCAGCATTCGACCAGGATGATGTTGAATGCAAGTTCCATCATCAATGATACAATCCGCGGGGTTTGAAAATGCCATTGCCTCCAAGCGAGCTTCATAAAAAGTAAAGTCACACTGTAAGTTTGTTGGAAATTAATGCAGCAAAAAAATGATCGATATTCAAAAAGTAAATATGCTATTTGAGGATTACATAGCCCTATTGGAAAATTTTCCTTTTCATCTAGTAAGTAGAAACAATCTATTACTAGGAATTTTGCTACCTCAAGAGTTGTTTATAAACACCCAAAGAAAGCATTGCCTCGAAAAGCTTAATGGTCGCTTCCAGTGAAAGTATAGAGCATGGGGCTAATGAGGACTAGGAGGGGAGCCTCTTTTGTCCCAGAGCATACAACATGTGTAATCTATTTAGATGAGATTGGTGCGGTAGGAGTTGACTGGGATGAGTTCCAGTCCATTGATGCTACAAGTCAGTAATTGTGTGCATTCATCACCCAAAACTAAGAAATTAGTTAGAGCAGCAGCAAACAACCTCTTCCTCTTTCCACTTTCATACCCAACATGAGGTCAGAAGAAGTATAAAAAAACATGAGGTCAGAAGCAATTGATGTTCCACACACAACAGCAAGCAGATGGGAGGTTAGATGAGCACGAAGAGGGTTAGGGCGGTGGGTTCAGAAAATAATAAAGAAGATAACAACAAAGTAACATTGATACCAATCAGGGAGGCAATCTCTCTTTTTGTGGAGGAAATATGTTTGTAAAGCAGTCAAAAGAAACATTTGTAATATTTCTAGCTATGTGGTGCACATTTTAGTGGCAGCCGAATCCGCATGCTAAACAGGGCATCGGAAGGTTTGGTTGTCTCCTTTCTTACCTAGCACCTTTAGTTGTTTTTTTTTTGAATAAATGTCCTTTAGGTTATGTATAGTATGTGAACTGCCTAAGGACTTGTGCTATTGCTGGTGTCTTGCTGCGTGCTGACTTGAAAACCTTGTATTAGTGGAGACTTTAAAACCTAATGGTAACTACATCACTATGACTGCCCATTTCTATATTATTATTTGCACTTCTGTCCTTTCATGTGTATTCTGTTTCATTCAAATACATGCTCAAAGGTTGTGTCATGGTCACAAACCCAGTGGTGCTGTAGGGTTTGATATGGAAATAAATTTCATGGAGAAAGCATTGCTTTATTCAACTTCACATGGGAATTTAGGCATTTATAAAATTATAAAGCATGGAATAAGGTCCTAGTCCATGTCATCAAAGCTCTACATGCCACCGCAGCCAATGGCTATATGTGCAAATGGTGCCAAGTTGTGAAGGGCCTGCAAAAGTTGCAAGGTTTGTGTGGAAGTCTAACTATCATCCAAGTTTCACGACCTCCAGTGCAATTATCTGATTGCTGAAAGTGTCCAAGGAGAAGAAGGTTTGCACATGGCTGGCAGTGCTGCATGGCTCCTTATATCAATGATCTACAGGATCACAATAAAACATGTACAGCTGTTGGATATGGAAAGACAGATGCTATATTTAAGGAAACAAATAAAAATAGGAAAGATGTTTTTTCCCACTTACTCTCATTACGATTTGCGATACTATACCTTTTTTCCACCATATATCCATGCTCTTGTATATAGAACCATCACGGTGTCTACTTTTTGCAAGGATGTTATTTACAGTATATCCTTCCTCATCACTAACTTCTTCATCACTAACAACGATTTTACCCTTGTGACCCTCGGTAGTGCTCCTTTTATCCTCCTCAGAGCCAGTGTGGTTCACCATTTGCCCCCATTTATCATGTTTGGCATATATAACCTCCAAGGTATTCCGGCAAGCATATTTGTCACTTGTGTTATCTCCAGCTATAACCCCCATGTTTGCACCCCTAGTCTCAATGTTGTCCATGGGGAGACTAATAACATTGGCAGAAGAGATGGGCAGCCTCCTATATGGTTTACCAGACTCAGTGTCTTTTACTCGACTAATGGTGGCCATGTTCCGATATCCGCGAAGAAGTCTATCATCAAAGGAAATAAAAAGGCTAATTTCAGCATCTGACATTAATAAAATGGTATCATTAGTCAGAACTGAAAACGTAACATAACATTATCTGAGCATGAAATCGATTTCTATTTATTCAGTTCCTATTCTATCTAATTTGGTTGTCCCATGGCATTGGCTTTTTCTTCCCCAAATGTTGCCGCAACCACATCCAAAACTATAGGCAACAAAATAAAGGCGCAAACTTTAGCATCAGGTCAAGAAACACACCGGGAAACAAGACTGACAGGTGGACTGGGAGACACCATGAGTGGGGAAACTCGTCGCGCCAGCGCTGGTGGCCACCGGCGAATCATTGCAGATGCCATGAAAGAGAGGAGAAATCGCGAGGGGAGGACCTGCGTTGGGTTAGCAGAGGTGGCGTCGTTAGTATATCGGAGGAGACGTAGGCGGATGAATTGGATCTGATCGCGCGGCGGCGGTGGCGGCGGTGGCTTCGGCGGGGTACAGGAATATAGCCAAAACGCGCTGGATTGGGAAACGAAACCGTCCGGGCCAGCGGACACCGAGAAGATGTCTTTTGATGCAGGACACTAGAAAAATACTACTATGTCTTTGCCAAAAGACAGTGTAATTCTACGTCAATTTGCTACTGTAAACACCATGGCAACGTATCCTATGGAAACTAACCTCCTTGTAAAAACTATGGAAACTCCCATCGCAGCCATATGATCCTCATCGATGGCTATAGAGAGAGGTGGAGCAATTTTAGCATTAAACCCTCCCATCATTAGCTTAATTACTAATCACATTGTGCACAGGACACCCTGCCCTAATCGCTTTGGGCGCCCAACGTCGCGGGCCGGGAGTCGATTCGTTCCCGCGACCCCCTCGCAGCACCGCTGCCCCCTCTTCGGCCGCCTCCTCTTCGCAGCGGCGGCGCCCCCTCGCCGGGCCGCAGATGGCGATGGTTGTCTGCCGGTCGATGGCATGGCCGCGTCGGCGCGCGCATCCCCTGCCGGCTGCCTCCGTCGCGCGCTGCAGATGTCAAGGCGGCGCCGTGCGAGGACACAAGGAGTGCGCACTAGTCTGAAGGCGCTCGCGGTCGGGCGTGTGCTGGGAGCGAGAAGGGCATCAACGCGGACGCCGGTGCCGGCGTTGGCATCGCCGAGACACAGTCTCTACAGTCTGAAGGTTACATTGTGATTCTCCATCAATCACTCCCATGGTTACAGTCTGAGCTGCCAAGTTCACACAATGGAGAAGCTCTAAAGCACACACGACAGTCCCACAGTCTGAAAAGGCCATTGACAGAAAGGATTGTGAACGAACGGCTACTGCATCTGCTTGGGCCATTAGCAGAAACGCGCTGTGAACGGGAGGCAGTCTAGCGAGGGGGCGCCGCCATTGCGAAGGGAGGCGGCCCGACGAGGGGGCGGCGGTGCTGCGAGGGGATCGCAGGAACGAATCGACTCCCCGGTCCGTGACTTTGGGCGCTCAGAGAGATTAGAGTAGGGTCCTGTGCAAAATGTGATTAGCAAGCTAAAGCTAATGGTGGGAGGATTTAAGTGCTAAAATTGTTCCACCTCTCTCTATAGCCAGTTTCCATAGTTTTCACAAAAGGGTTAGTTTCCACAGGATACGTTGCCAAACACTAGGCTGTATGATAATATTTCCTTTACAAATAGGTAAAAAAACATTCATACAAGACTCGTATGCCCCTGCTCTGTTCGCCGTTACCTGAAGGGGCCGAATCGATTCAGGAGTTGAGGCTCATGCGCGGCAGGGACCGCCTGCTATCCGCGGTTGGCGGCCGCGGCGGCCGGCGGTGGCGGGCTTGGCCGAGACAAGCGGTCGGTTGACGCGGTGACCGGCGAGCGGGCGAAGGTCGTCGGGCCCGGCGACCGGCGCTGCCTGGAGCAAGTGGCCGGCTGGCTTAGCCCAGCCGAGTGGTCCGTGGGCGCGGCTGCCGGGACGAGAGGATTGCGGCCGACGAGCTTAGCCGAGGCAAGTGGCCTTTGGGCTCTGTGCCTGTGCCTGTGCCTGTGCCTGTGCCTGTGCCTGGGGCTAGCGAGCAGCGGCCGGGGCGAGCGGGCGGTGGCCGGGACGAGTGTCCTGCAAGCGGCGGCCGGCGAGTTGTGCGAGAGGACCGACCGTCCGGCAAAGGTGTACTTCGACACTTCGGTTAGTTCCCAAATTTGGTGGCAGGTTGTCGTATCTTCGTAATCATTACGTCACCATTACGTCACTGTAATATTTCATTTGTATGTGTGAAAAATTGTTTAAAAATTGATTATTAGACTCAAAATATTTGTACAACAAAACTGTGTAATTAGTTTTTGATTTCATCTACATTTAGTACTCCATGCATGTTATGATATTTTGATGTGATGGGAAATCTTCTTTTGCATAGTGAATGCGAAAATTGATTTTTGGAACTAAACAAGGCCTTCGAAGTTAAGCAAGGGTAAAAAAAGTCATTTCCGTCTGTCTTTTATTTAAAATCGAATAGAATTTAAAATCGAATCTATAAAACCTATATAATTGGTACACACTAACATGTCATGGCTGATTTCTCTCAACATGCAAGATGTTCACGTCACCATCCACTGGATCTTCTCTCAACATGCAAGCTGTCCACATCATCATCCACTAGAATTATGAATTTATGTCTTCTACTGATTTTCTGCGGCTATGCATTGTGTTAGTCTTTGCGAGTACCATGCTACAAATTTCTAAGTAGTTATCTCTCAATAAAATAAATGTGTTTTCCTCTACATTGTTGTTTACAAAAAATATTGCAATGCAATCATTTTAGTGTTTCTATTTTCAAATTGCATCTTTAAATTTTGTATAAATTCCCGCAGCAACGCGCGGGTACCCCTAGTAGAATAATAGCCATAGTGTCCAGCACCAAATTACTCTTGTTGTGCAATAATGTCTTTTGCAAAGACACTATTGTTTAGTGGCCTATTTTCTCTTTTTTTTCACAGCCTATACGTATTTTCACCGTACCCTTCCGCACGTAATTTCACCGTGGACTCGGTTCTTCTTCTTCTTCTTTTTTCCAACCGCGCCCCCTGCAGTTCCTGACCTCTTTCTTTCTGCCAACTCGCTTCATTCATGCATGCGTACAAACGCCATGATCTAGCATTTTCTATTTCGTCAGTAACAGTAAGGTGTTTGGCACCCAAAGATCAGACACTGTTTTAGGCAGATTTGGATGGCCGTGGGTGTCTAGGAGAAGGTGATTCCAAATTGGACACCATGGATTTGTCCAGATATTGGTGTTTCCCCTACAAATTTGGCCTGTGCAATTTTTTAGGACATGATGTCTGATTTTGATAATAGAAGCCCAAAAAATGGTTGTGGGTGCAGGGGAGCTGTCCAGAAAGAGTTATTTGGGTACTCCCTCCATCCCAGAAATGATGCAATTCTAGGCCTTGTTTACTTCCCAACTTTGACGTACCAAAGTTGGGACTTTATAACCATTGCGCTATTGTAGCATTTCGTTTGTATTTGTGAATAATTGTTCAAACATTGATTAATTAGCTCAAAATGTTCGTCTCGCAAAGTACAACAAAACTGTGCAATTAGTTTTTGATTTTATCTACATTTAGTACTCCATGCATGTTCCGATATTTTGATATGATGGGAATCTTCTTTTTGCATAGTTGAATTTAGGGGTGGAATTTGGGAACTAAACAAGGGCCTAGTTTTTTTAGACATATCGCAAAAGACTATGCTACCCTTAATAATTGTGTTAATCCCATCAATTTAGGCATGGGAGATGTTAAAGCATGCATATAATTATTTATTTTAAAAAATAAGATAGATAGTTCTAGAATTATATTTTTTATGAAATTTTTTAAAATCTCATAATTGCATTCTTTGGACAGATGGAGTAATATTTTGCTTCGATGATGTCGGGGAGGGTAGGGTCTTTTCAGAAGAAGTATTGTTCCATGCTGTTTTGATAAGAAGACTTTGGTTTACTAGTTCAACCCAATACCTTCCCTTCCCAGGCTCTAAGTTGCAATGGTGTGGTAGAATTATCCCCTTCTTTAACTCCTATGCCTAAAAATGGTTGTGATTTTCGCAAGGAAATTCTTTGTGAATAGAACATTGGACTTATGTTGAACAGGGCACAGGGGTAGAGGTCAGGACTGATTTGATGTAAGCCAAACGTCCTGCGCGATTCAGCTTATTACCACAGGACTGATTTGGCAGCATCGCTGTTCACGGACCACAGGAAGCATGCCGCGCCGCGCAGCAATGGTGAGCTTCTCGGCCACGACGGACAATGCCGTCGAAGCCTCGAAGGTGGCCCCGACGTCACCGATGATGCCACGGAAAAGGAACAACGCCACCGACGCCGTGGTGACCACGCATATCAATGGCCCGAGAACTGGGATTTCTTTCTTCTTTTTTTCACTTCGGTCTCAACCACATTCAGACTCGAATTCTGCTTTTGAGGCTTTCGACCGACAGACACGCTCATGACGAGTCAAGCACTCTTCGGCATGTTCAGAGATTGGCACATTCACAGACGAGACGAGGGCATGGCAGTTAGGCTCTGCCTTGCCTGAAGGTGCAGTTTCACAGTTTCAACGCAACCTTCAGAGGGGTACCAAACTGCCGCTTCAGTTGCTTACGGCAACAGGCTGCTAATTAACATGCCACGGAACACATAGTTACATGCCACATAGAGACGCAGTTCCCCGCCATTTCTGATCATACATATACGGTGCCAAGGAGAGATCAGACAGGCATACAGACAGAGACAGGTCACTAGTATAATATAAGCTGAGATTGACACTCGCTTAGTTTCTTGTTAGGAGATCGAATTGGGTCAGGCGCTTAGAAATTCTGCACCCCCCGCAGATGCAGATGCACTAGTACTTCCTCGTTTTCCTTTCCTCCGGGCAGATCAGAGACCAGGCCGGGTGCTCCCTGGTGAGGCTGGCAGACTTGCATTCCTCACCTGCGCCTGGTCGTGTTCACCGGCGCCCACAGGTCGGCCCCATTGCTCTGGGTCAGCTGCAGCGTCAGGTCCACCGGCACCAGGCACAGCCCGCGGTTCCGGAGGCTGTAGTGCTCGGGATCCTGAATCACGTGCCAAAGACAAACAACAGGGTATACATGTGTTATGATCTCGTGATACTGTGATAGGCTTCTTGCATGGAGACGGGGGATGGGGAGAACTCACCTCAGGCGCAGCGCCGGCAGCCGGAGGAGCACGCATGTAAGGGGAGCTCAGGACCTGCAAACATCAGGATCAGGCATTGTCGTCACAAGAAATGAAGAGTAAACTGAAGATCATAGTTGCCATGTGTGGTCACTGAAAGTAATACCTCGAGCTGCTGGTGCAGGAACTTGATGTACCCTGATGCCTCCTGCAGAACAGAAGCCGTATCCGTCTGCAGCAGAGAAGCAAACACATGATTGCAGAGGTTTCAAAGATGACAGACTGAAGCAGAAGGACGATTGCAGAATTTGATACCTTTCCAAACGGTGACACTAGCTGCTGGAGCGCTGCGACCCTCTCGCCGATCTTGTCCTTCTTCTCCTGCTCAAAACGCAGCAACAAAAACTTCAGCCAAACAGCCATGGAAGATGCGAGGGATGTGTGATACCAACAGCCCAACACCATACGTACCTTTGGCGACACGGGGGACGTCCTTGGGCTCGTGTTCCTTGGCTTCTTCGAGGTCATGCTTCCAAACTCCTCCGAGCTGGTGGTGACGACGGCCTTCCCGCTGAAGTAGCTGTCGGTGTGGTTCCTCTTGCTGTGATTGGCCACTTCAGCCATCATCATCTTCCTCGCACTCCGGCTCACTACTAGTATTTCCTTGCCGTGATTTCCTGCTGAAATTCAGGAAGAGAGTGTAGGTCAGACGAGCTTTCTTGCTCCTATACTAGGGTAAAAAGCTGACTTTTACAGCTGTGTCCGTCGGTTCAGAGGTCAGTTTCATGGAAAATCGCTATCACCCGGCCAAAAGCCCGGTTCTGAGATAGCGTCCAGCTACTTCACTAGTACTTGGTAGTAACACAACAAAAGATAGACATGACTAGACAAGGTCAAAGGTACCATTAACCTCCAAGGACCTTTTTCTCCACAGGAACTTTTGTTCTAGAAAATCAGTCCAAAAGGTGCCCAAATGAAACGGATTTGCTTCTTTTGTAGCTCACTACAAAACCTGTTCCTCTTTCACCTTTGGACGCGAGTGCAGGGAAGCAGCCGCACTACACAAGATTCTGGCAGCACTGCTGTCCTACTGCTGCACCCTTTTTCACTCTAATGAAGGCCTGCAACTTTTCTCCAGTTATATACTGGGTCATCTGTTAATTGACGGTTTTGTTTTTGCTTCCAGTAATGCTATTTGTAACTCATCCGACGGTCTATTTGCAACCAGAAAAAAAATATTGGAGGTAATCACATTGGAGAAGACAAGGTCTCAGACACGGACCGAAATGATTTGCAGAGTTTAATTTGTAGCTTTCGAGTACAGAGACCTTGTCTTCCCACTTGAGCTTAAAACAATTGCAGACCAGATTGGTCAGAGCAAATAAACTAAGGTAGTCCTTAGGCTGTTCGCACTCGTGTTTCTCTATTTCCCTCCACTAAACGGAATATTCTGTCCTGGTCTTCGAGATTCCTTCCCCTATCCCAATTTCTCCCGCACTCATCTCTCCTCTATCACCTTCCCCTATCCCAACTACTACATATTTTATTATTCTTTTACTCTCTCTCACCCCCTCTCTCTCTCCTCACCTCTCTCTCTTCTCCCCCACCCCCACTGCCACACCTCTCCCTCCTCGAGTTCCTCTCCGCCCGGCCGCGCCCTCCCTGCCCCGCCCGCCGCCTCGCCTCCTCCCCTCCCCGCGCCACTCCTCCCCTCATCCTCCGCCTCTCCCCGCTTCCTCCGGCCCGCACCACGCCCCTCCACCAGCGTCGCCTCCACCCGCCGCGCTTCCTCCCTCCAGCCCTCTCCTCCACCGCGGCGCTGAGCGGGAGCAGGCGACGAGCTCCGCGGCCGCCTCGAGCTCCGCGGCAACGAGCTCCAGAAGCCTCGGCGCGGGACCCGATGAAGGATCGAGGACGAGCTCCTCGCCCGCGGATCGAAGCCTCTCCATCGCCACCGCGGCCGCCTCCTCGTCCTCTAGCTCCTCGCCGCGGTGGCCCCCTCCTCTTCTCCCTCCGGCGGCGGCGCGGCCACGAAGCTGGCCGCAGCGGCGGCGCGGGCAGCTCCCTTCGGCGACGGCGGCGCGGGCAGCTCCCTTCGCGCACCGCCCGGACGGCAGCATCCAACGCCTCTTCTTCTCCCTCGGCGACCTCAAGGCCAGCATCAGCCGCCGCCCATACACCTCCTGGCTGCCACGCACTGCAACAGCGCCGCCGGGCTCCTCCGCGGAGTGCTCAAGGTCGTGGATCTCCGCCCTCTGGCCGCCTTGATGGTCCTTGGGGCCCTCGAGGCTGAGACGGCGGCGGCGGGGCCATCCCTCTCCCTCCTCGCCATGTTCCCCATCGCCCGGAGCCCCTTCCCATCCACGATGCCGACGAACGTTGTGGGCAGGTGTGGGCGGCGGCTAGCGCGGGAGCCCCCACGGGCGGCGACATCTGGCGCGGCGGGACAGGGGCGGGCAGATGATGCGGCGGCGACGGATGCGTCGGAGCGTGATGGGACGACGGTGGGCGGGCAGCTCCCTCTCCTCGCGGCGACGACGGCAAGCGCGGCGGCGGCGACGACAAGGCCTCTGCGCTCCCTCTCTCTCGCTCCTCGCGCAGCGAAGTTCGTGCGGCGGTGGCGGGCGTCCGCGAGCAGCGCGCGGTGGGCAGCGGCGGTTGAGCCATGTGGGCCCATCGCCACAGTGGCAGCGTAGGGGAGCTCCGCTGCCCCCTCTGGATTTGGGGGAGGCAGGGGACTCCGCTTCCGTTGGGGAAGGGTTACAGGAAGCCGCTGCAGCTCCTTTTCCCCTAAAAGTTTCCTGCAGAAGCCGGTGCAGGAACCCAGTGCGAGCAGCCTTATCTACCAGTACTAGAAACGTGTGAGTTCAGACTTCAGAGTTCCAAACACTTATACAGGTCATTAGGACCTGATACTGATAGTGTTCCATTCAGTCTTTTCAGGTAGAGTTGTCCACTGTGTTTTGTATATTGCGCACAGTACGCTGTTGATAACTGAAGATAAGCTATTCCATGATACTTCACACAACTCTACTTAACATGCATATAAAAGTACTATAAAACTATACCATACCCTCAAACCAGATAGTAGCTCTCATAAATCATAATCCTGTCTGAACATGAGGGAAAGCTACGGTTTGCCGCACGAATTATACTAGTCGATATCACGCCCTCCATGCATATCATGGCTTGTCATAATGATCAGTGATCAGCGGACGCGTATTCTCGTCATGACACATTCCAGTTAGGAGGCGGGCCCCACCTTCTGGTGCGTGCGCAAGGCACCAAGAAGGCGCCAGCTGTTGGTCAGGCTAGGTAAGATATAGCCAGCAGCGACGGGCGCTGGTGCACCTGCCCTAGCGTCTTCCATTTGGGCGCCATTCCAGGGGGCTCTGATTGAGAGTTTCAGACAAAACAGGCCCATTGACTAACTGCTGCTACCGGATCGGAGAAGACAGATTCGGACTGTACCAGTGCTTTCGAGTTAGGAGCAGCTAGGCCACACCCTGTTGATCCATTTGGAAGGATTAGGGCAAAGCCGGTCAACATTTTGGTGAATTCTAGTGCCACCTTTCTTTCTTTTTTTCCCAAATAAAGAAATTCTGAGCCTTACATGTGTTCATGGACAAATACTAGTTACTAGGGTGTACACATGTTCTTTATAAATATTCTACCATAGAAAAACATCCTGTTCTTTATATTTAATGAAAACAAATATAGTTGTGGAACAAACAAACAAATTCAGGGAAGTAAAAATACTAGAAGAGGACAAAACCCATGTCCCCTTCGGTGATGCTTGGCGGAAGCAGAAGCCATGCATGATTGATTGACGAATTTGTCAAGTAGCACTAGGTTGTTTGCAGTTCCGAGCACCAAATCCAGGCACCCTTTTTTTGAGTTTTTTCGCCACCGCTCCTCCTATACCACACCCTCACCCAAACCGCTCCAGTGTTTCTACAGCGTCGCAAGCAACACTGCTTGAAATAAATAAAGGTATATATAAAAATCCATGCGACATCAAGAGCAGCAGCGGCCTTTAAACCAAAGTCGGAGGCCTTTAATACGCCGCGTCCTGCCCTCGTCGCGACGCAATCAGCACCGGCGGCCAAGCCAAATTGATTTCCGTTAGCGGAGAAGAGAGAGAGACTAATCTGATCTCCCCACGTATAATTAAGAGATCGGGTCGCCGACGTAGGCGGATATCCGTAGCCACCCGGGCGCCAGCTGTGAGTAAAAAGGACGCGCGCGCCAGCCGAGACGCGACCCCGCTCGCCGCCTGCCCTGCGCGGCCGCGTCTGCGTCGTCGTCTGCGGTTGCTGACACGTACTACGCGCATTGCGCCGCGCCATGCTGCATGCATACGCCATGGCTGCCTACCCTGCTGTACCCGTCTCCCATCTCTCTCTCTTTCTCTCTCTCTCTCTCTCTCTCTCTCTCTCTTCTAGTCTTCTCTTGTCGCCTTGTTGGTGTGAAGGTAAGGAAGGGAGAATCGATCAAGAGCATGGGCTGCAGGTCGGTCGACGCATGCACACTTGTACAGACGCCATGGCGAGGAAGAGCGAAGAAGTCAGTGCGGTTAACCGGTGCATCGAGCTTAGTATAGAGCTTACCGGACACAGAAGTGATTGTAACAACACATACATATTTCGGAGAATCTATCTACTAGTACTAGCCACGAACATGGATAATCATAACTTGGAGACCGATCGAAGAGACTGAAGAAAGGAAGCGAAAAGCTCTTACCAGGATCGATCGATGGCAGTCGCTGCGTTTCCCGGAAGGAGAACGAGATAGCGCGAGCGATGGCGATGCAGATGGCGTCGGGAAACGAGTGAACCAGCGGCGGAGCTTGCTGTGTTTCCTTCTTCTTGCGCGCGCCCGTGTCTCCTCCTGTGTCACCCGGCAGCCCGGCGTCGTCAGGACGAACTCCAGAGAAGAGGGAGACAAGAGGAGGGAGGCAGGCAGGACTCAGGAGGCGGCCGGATGGTGGTGGTGGGGTGGGGAAGACGAGGCTTATGGCAGGGTTTAAGGATGGATGCAGGGGGGCCGGGGCGGGGGCGGGGACATTTGGGGATCAGGGAAGAGGGGACGCCCTGGCCATTTATATACACAGCTCAGGCAGGTGTTCGCCCGGCCTCGCCGTGCCGTGCTACCTGGGTGGGTGTGCTGCAGACGGATAGATGGATATTTCCATTTCCCGGCGTATTATAATCTTTTTTCCACGGCATGGAAACTATATCCCCACTCTATCTCTCTATCCGCAGCAAGCAAACGAACAAAACAAATGGGTTTCCTCTCACGAAATCGTTAGGTGCACCTCCCGGATGAGCTATAAGGGACAAGGCGAAAGGAGATGCTGTGGACACCAACTCGGTTGATCAACTGGCAGCAGACCAGCAGCAGCGGTACTGCTCCTGGCGTGCGTGGCGAAAGGACGAGGCCGAGTGGTGCATGGCATGTTTGTGCTTGCTTGTGCGGGTCGGGAGCCGGCCCGGCACCTCGCGTGCGCGGCGATGTGCGCCTAGCACTTGCGCGGTTGCGCCCCCCGCTTTTCCATGCCTAGGGACGGGAGGGGAGGGGAGGGGAGGAGGCCTTTTCCGTGGCTCCTTTTTCGCGTCCCTTTTGGGTTTTTTCGGACGCATCGGCCTCGGTGACAGCTAATATCCAGAGGGCGGTGGAGAGAGAGGGAGAGAGGGGACGATGCGACCGGGCGGAGGGGGGATCGGGAAGACGAGGACAGCGGAGGTGACGCCATATGCGCAGCCCACAGCGCCGGAGAGAGAAAGAGCGAGGGGACAGGGACAAGCCGGGTTTATTACTTCCGCGCGCTCCGGCCAACCCGCCGAGCCTCGCGCGAACCCGGCCAACTGCGCGCGCAGGCAGGGCAGCCGTGGCCGTGGACGTGGACGCATCGGGCCTGGAGCTAGCGGGCGCATGCGGGGTTCGCGGCGCCCCGCGTGATGAGTTGTGCTGCGGTCGGGCACGGGAACGAACGAAGGGGACTTTTCCGCGGAGGGCTGCGGCTGGCTGTGTGCGGCGTACCGCGTGTACAGTGGGGCGCGCGCCGGGGTGCGGACAAGGGTTACGGCTCTCGTACGAAGGGATAGGGACCGGCAGCCACTGCATTCTCACGCTGCCCGCGGCTGCGGCGGCGCACGGGTAGGTGTGGCCGCGCGTCGCTTCTGCCAGAGGTGCCGGTGCGGGGCGTGTAGAGCGCCGCCAGGAGGGTCTGGACTGACCGGCTCGAGAAAAGGATCGTCTGCATACATGGTACGTTACACGTCTGGTGACTCTGCCTGCGTGTTCCTTTTGTTTTGTCTCTTCTTCTTCCTGACAATTGATCGTACGCAGCGTGACCTTTTTCTTTCGAAAAGCCAGTGCGATCTTGTCGAGCATGCAGGTTCGGTTCCATTCTCCAGCCGGGTCTTTGTTACGCTCTCGACTTTCTGCGATCAGCTATGCATGAAGAGCTATGACCGGCACCAGCAAGAACCAGAATAGTATTGCATTTTTTAATGCTTTACATACGGATGGAACATTTTTTTAATTAGGTGGCCATGTCCCGTCAGTCGTTAGCCAGTGGGGACGGTCAGCCCTTTCCCATTTCGATCATCAGTCCGAACTTCTAGAACCAATCAACTGATCAGTTAATATCCGGCTTACGTACAGTCCGAAGCCGCTTCCCTTGACGGGATCCCGTTTGCATGCACTGCATGCCAGTGCACGTACGTATCGACCTTTCTTTCGCCTTTGACGACCGGATCGGCCTTGACTATTGCGGTTGTGCCCGACAGATTAACCCACCGAGGCCCGCCATGTCCCCGAGTAATCAATCTGTAATCCCCCGCTGCTGCACTTTGCACCACCGCGCGCGCGCGGATCCCATCGATCGGCCTCACCACTTTCGGCGGCGGCCCCGGCTCGGCTCGCTTACCTCACATGACCCAACAGTGACCCCAATCGTGACGTCCCGCGGCTCTCATGGCGTGACTGCCTGCCCGCGACTCGATCCCCCGTCCGTCACCTGTTGACAGCCAACGGGGTAGGGTGCACCGACCGCGCACGCTCCCGGCTCGGCCTCGCTGCGGCAGGGGTTTTCAAGGGACGGGGCCGCTGGCCGCTGTCCCGGTCGCCGTCTGGGTGTCCCTGTCGGCGGCGGCTGGCGCGCCTCCGCCGCGGACGGCGACGGCGCCGCGAATCATTTTCCCCCCTTTGCCTCCGGGCTCCGGCTCCAGCTCAGAGGCAGCGTGCGCGCGCGAGCCATGCACGAGTCCACACGACGCGACGCGACGGCTCTCGCGCCCCCTGGGCCTGACCGGGGCGGGAGGGCGGACGGGGTCCACGCGCTTGCACCGCCTCCCGCGCCCGCGAGTCGCCGTCGCGAGCTCAGCTGAGATGAAAGAGATTTTTATCTGCGGCGTCGCTGCCAGCGCCTGCGTCGTCGCCGCCCATCCCGCTTTTGCGCGCTGGCTGACCCGGTTGGTTCTTTAATTTACTACTACGGGTTGGCAGCGCGCCGGATCGCGTCGCGGTAAACTCTCTGCGGCGTACGCTACTGGCGTTGGTCGTGCGTGCGTGCGGGAGTGAGGGAGTGAGTGAGAGCATATATAATCGACAAGACGGCGCGACCGAGTCAGCCGTGTCACATACAGTAAGTTAAATTTTTTAGGCGAGTATCAGGCGCGGTTCTTAGATGAACAGGTCTTGTCAGCGATCTGCGGAACATATATCTGACAGTTTCCAGAGCCACACGGGCTGTGTTTCTTTCCTCCCTGGAAATAAATTTCCAAAGAGAATCTTTCATGCATGGAGTACTAAATGAAGTCTATTTGCAAAACTCATTTAGGAATGAGTGCAACTTTGCGCGACGAATCTAACGAGCCTAATTAATCTATGTTTTGCTACAGTGATGCTACGGTAACTATTCTCTAATCGTGCGGTCAAAGGCCTCGTTAGATAGGTCTCGCGAAATAGTTCAATGTTGTGAAGTTAGTTTTGTGTACTGACTTTATTTAATACCCTTAATTATTGGTCAAAGGGGTGGAAAAATATTTCCACACCAAAGAAATACGGCCACCATAAACAACTCACACAAGCTGCTGAACTGATAGAGGTCAAAGACCAACGGCCATGTATCTTGTTTCTTCTTTCTTGCAGGCATGAGCCAAGCATCTGATCGAGGATCATTAGGGGGCCAAAGTTTTACGCAGAAACTAGTATCGTTTTCATTTGAGACGAAATTGAGACAAGGTAGCAGTACGCGGTCTCCACCGGCTGGTTTTTCCGGCGTCTGTGCCGCGAATCATGTAAGCAATCGATTTTCCAAAGAAAAAAAAACGTTTAAGCATTCTCGCTGTGGTTGATCAGGCGCGGCAGTTCAGGGCGCCGCTCGTGCAAGTGGTTGTGTCGTGTTCGGATCAAGTCGCAAAGCCTACGTGGCTACGGCAAATGGGGGCCGTGGCTCGTTTCGGCGATCGCCGCATGTGCTTATAGCTTGCTAATAATTTGCTACGCGTCGCCGCCCTCCAGAGTACAGAGGCTGAGGCTCCTCCTGGCTTTCGGCCGCATCATTCCTCCGGAAATCGGACGACGAACCTACCACTCTGACTGTAAATAAGGCCAGTGCGGTTTATTCCGGCCGTGTTTATTTGGGGTGGAAACAAATTTCCACCCCTTTTGACCAATAATTAAGAGTATTAAATAACTCAGTTTACAAAACTACCTTCACAACGTTGGACTATTTCACGAGATCTATCTAATGATGTCTTTGACCGCACGATTAGAGAATGGTTACTGTAGCATTACTGTAGCAAAACATGGATTAAGTAGGCTCATTAGATTCGTCGCGCAAAGTTGTACTCATCTCTAAAAAGGTTTTACAAATAGACTTCATTTAGTACTTCATGCATGAAAGATTCCTTTTGGAAAAAAATTTCCTCCCTCCTGTGAAACACGGCCTCCGTTCCATTTTGAATTTATTATGGAATGACGTGAAGTGCCCGTTTAATCACGAGCTCCTTCCTAATCAAAGCACCAGGAACCGCCAAAATGGTTAACAACTTGATATATCACGGCTTTCGCAAAAAAAAAACAGGAACATCATCACGGGTGCACAAGTGTGTGACTGTGTGTAATCAAATACTGGTTTGCAGTCAAACGAATCCTTCATGCCGTCGGCAAAATCTAGAGTGCCGCCAAAACACACGTCCAGGTGGACAGGTCTCTCCATCAGACAGTTTGTAACGCAATCTGCAATCACCATTCGTCAATTCACATGGACAACGACAGCGAATGGAGATTTCCAGTGGGGAAGAAGGTTACGCCCTTGCCAACAGGCTCCGTGAAGTGAAGTATCATTCGGAAAGTGAAATGAAATCATTAAAACCAACAGAGTCGGACAACATATCATCATAGAAGTTTGCAATGCGTCGCACCTACAATACAGTGTCTTTTGGCGCTTGTACGTCATACGCAGTTATGATCCGTCAGATGCGGCATTCAAGTTTGCCGCCAGCATCTCATAGATCGGCAGACCATCACAGCAGCCGGGTCTGGAAAAGTACTAGCACTACTAAAATCAAACATGAACTCCCCCATCATTTCCGTTCTGAACCTAACAGCTAACACTGATCTCGGACGGCAAATGTATTCCACAACAGTGGGCGGAGACCGACCAGCGGCAGCAGATCGTCTAAACGGCATCCATGTGATGACATTACCACAACAAAAGAGTTGTCAGAAGCCAACAAAGCAGTGTGGCACCCTCTATGATTCCTGGGCGTGAGGGCGCAGGTAGCCTCTGCAGAGCTCCTCCAAGCGTCGAGCAAGCTGTTGGGGCTGTTGCCACCACGTGGATTCAGAAGAACCTGATCTTCCGTAGTAGCCTTCTTCTTGTGCGCTATCCTTATTGGTGAAGCGCTCCGAAAACTCACGCCAGTTCAGCATGGCACGTTTCAGTCGAGATGTTCTCTTGCCGGTGACTAGATATCTGGTGTAGTCCCTAGCGAGGCGGTATAGCTCCTCCCCCCTTATTATGTGGATATACTGCACAGGAAATGAAGCAAAAGTGAGATTGAGAAAGAATAATATAAATGCATAGTCCCAAATGTTTTTAAACCAAGACAAGTGCAGCTGTATGCTCATGTGTTCATATTGAGGAAATGTAATTTAAGCATAATTCTTGTCTTGGCAGACAGAAGAATAATTTCCCATGAACGCTGAACAGTTCGAGCAATGAATATACCAAGAGAATAGTTTCTATGTCACTCATGTTCATCTGCATTGCTGTTAAGCTAATGCCAATATATTAAGTATTAGCATCTACCTTATAAGCTAGTCCACATAGATTGGTGTTTTCTTGATAAAAGTGAAACCATACAGACAGTTGAAGACATGCAGCAGCATAAAGTATGCTGTATGAGTGTATCATTAAGCTAATGAAGAGGAAATTTCACAATGCTGTACTTCACAATCCCTACAATTGCTTCTGAATTAGCTGATGATGTGGGAGAAAATGGTACTCATGATACTAGAAATGCTGCAGTATTATAAAGGATCTGAACCATCCCCAATTAATACAGAACATCTTTCAAACAAGAAATAACCTAACTAGTTGCTCAACATAGTAAATCTTGAACTGATAAGAGTTTGAGAATTGGTGAGCCAACAAAGATGTACACTTAGAAAATATAGCATTTTCAGAACAGAGAACAATCAACAATGCAAGGAAAATGAAGTGATGAAGTTACCACGAATATGAAGGCAACAGTTGCTATCAAAATCTGGACCATCTCATTTAATGAATCCTTGAAAGATTCGTCCTCTGGGCCATCAGAACCACCACCGCTACGTCCATATCGGTTTTTGTTTCCTCCATTTCCACCAGATCCTTGTCCTTGGATCTTAGCCATCTGCTCCCTCAGCAAGTCTTTCAAGGACCCTGGTTTTTTTGCTTGAGCCATAGCTTTGTTCAAAGATTCCATTGAGAAAGGCTGGAAAGAGTCAGTAATAAATTAGCACATGATTTGTATAGAAGCTTCTGCACGACTACACATGCTAATAGGCTTGTCTTATATAACAAACAGTCTGGTGCATAGAGTTTAACCAAATAGAGTTACAAAGCCCTATGTTATACTAGATTTCTGTTGGTTATAATATGAAAATTAAAAAATTCCCCAAATAAAAACTTTTCGAGGGACTTTCGGGGAGAATTTTATTAATTTCGTCAATTCACACATACCAAAATACTCAACAGAGTACCAAACCAGATTAAACTTGTACAATTGCTAAACAATACAGAAGTAAACAAGTTCCCAAGTTAAAGAGCTCTATGTCATACTAAATGCTATCATATAAAAATTAAAACCTTCACTCACACATGCCAAAATACTCTACTAGTATCAAACCATCAAACTTGTTCAATGCTAAACAATACAGAAGTAAACAAGTACCCAAGTTACAAAGCTAAATTCCTGTTGGTCGTAATATGAAAGTTAAAACCTTCATTCGCACATACCAAAATACTAAATAGAATACCAAACTTGTTCAATTGCTCACCCCGGAATTTGGATACCACAACAAGAAGCTAAACAAAGTCATAATATGTGTATTTTTCATCATTCCCAACAAGCATTACAGATTTACAAGTTTTACAACACAATGCTTTTGATAACATGCCAGCACTCTCATGGTGCAACTGGTAAGCTGAACACACCAGAGAGGCAGTTCGCTGAGCCAGCCTGGGCTAATCAGGGGGACTCTCCCCTGGTCAAGGGCATTTTTCTTTTCTTTTTTTTTCAATAACATAGTGGAAGTATGGATTGTGTAAGGCAAAAGAAACAGTCATCGCATGATAGTAGCTTAAAATGAGAGATATAAAGGTACAATCCAAGGAAAGGCAACAGCATTGCTTACGTCATTGACATCAGGGTTTTCCTTCCCACTCAAGGCATATACAGGACCAAGCCTTTTATGGTAAGCAGAGACAAGAACAAGCTTGGAATACGGTTTCTGTTGCAGCTTGCAAGTTCTGGTAGAATGTGGGAGCAAAGAATGTCGACCAAGCAGCTCGTGGGTCCTTCCGAGACCAGCAACTGGCCTGTAAGCAGGCTTCTGTATTGTAGCTTGGAAGTAGCTCATGTTTCCGTACTTCTTGAATCCCAGAATAGCTTAGAGACAAAAACTGTGGGATTAAAATAGAAATGTAAGTACCAGGCACACAACAATCTGAAACAAGAGTGTAGCTTATCAAAAATAATAGTATCAACTGAACTGATGTCATGCAGAATGGCCTAACTTCATTTTCATGACATAGAAATAAACAAGGTGATCTGGTCCTTTAATACTGGGATGTGGTCGAGCCTATGTGTTTCATCATCCAGAACTTGAGTTGTGCAGGGATTTTGTGAATATAAACTTGTGAAAGAATGTTGGATTTTTTCTTCTTCTTGGGTTAGATTACAAGTATAAGAGTATAACAGTGGTAATATCACCAGGGAGGAACTTTAGGAGATTACAAAGAGTCAAGTTGATAGCGGATATCATGTTTAATCTGGTAACGCAACCGGGGAGGAACTTAGGATATCACAAACAGTTGGGTTGATACTTATCTTGAAGCTGGGTAAAGTCAGTACAATTCCTGGTGGTGGGTGAATTACCAATGGCAATTGAGTAATCCTAACATTAAACAGCATGGCATTCCCGGTGGTGAAGTACCAGTGATCTGGGAGACTTCGCAGCGCGTAATTGTCGATTTCAGCATGCAAACCTCAATCAGACAACAGCAGTACAGGTACAGAACCATCCAATTACCCAACGAATATCTATTTCCTACTGAACAACCAGACCCGATTAAGTTTCCGAGTGAAGCTCGTACGAAAGGCTCTGCAGCCCGCATCAAGCCTCCCTCGCCCGACGAACCGAAAACACCCACTCTAATCCCACACAAAATAAGGTACTCTAAAACCCTAGGCAAACGAAACGGGGAGGCGCATACAACCAGGGAGCAAGCGACAAATGACGGAGGCATCAATGCAACCGGGTGGTTACCTGGAGAGGCCAACGGTGGTGGCGGAGGATTGGGGCACGGAGGCGGAGGAAAGAGAGGGATGGGCGGCGGTCGGACGGAGAGAGGCGAGGGACCGAGCCGGGAGGAGGGGATGGAATGGATTGGGTAAGATGGCAACGGGTCGGGTGAGGTGCGTTAAGCCATTTACCCGCCCGACAGCATGCCCGACATGCCCTTCTAACATGCTCGCGGGTAAAATTCTTTACCCGTGCCCATGCCCGTCGGGCACCCGTTGGGCATGTTGACACATACATCAAGCGTGGCTGTGCCTGTGCGGATAGGTGGCAGCCCTGGCGGCACTGTCAGCAGTTCTTGCGCCGAGCCGCAGCCTGGCCTGCGCGAGCGCTGGAGGGAGAGACAGAGAGGAGAGAGTCGGGAGAGAGGGAAAGACCGAGAGGAGAAGTCGTGAGAGAGGGAGGGCGGAGGTAGGGCACGGAGGACTGAGGATTCGCGAGAGAAAGGGAAGGCGGCGAACCTGCGCCCGCGGTGCGGGAGAGCGGAGGGAGGACGGCGACTGGTCGAGGGACGGAGCACGGAGGATTTCGCGACAGAGGGAGGGTGGCGGCGGACTGGCGGAGGGAGCGCTCGAGCAGATAAGATGCGGTGCGGATTATTTGGGCTCCTGATGGGCTTGGGCCGTACATGGAATTTCCATAGGTGGATAGTTTGCACAACTCCTATAAACGGGTAGCCCGATAGGTAAACCCGCGGGCACGTTTTTCTACCCGTATTTTGCCCGCGGGTGAATATTGATGCCACTACCCGCGCCCGCGGGTAAAATTTCATGCCCATACCCTTGTCCTGCTCCTTTTTTTAATTACACAGTACAAAGCAGACGCTCACACATGCACGCACATTCACCCCTATGAATACACATGCGCAAACCCTACTCCTATGAGCACGCCTCCGAAGGACTGAGCACCCGACACATCTGAAGATTGCCAAAGTTACCATTGGCGCCTCGTTGTCCACGGGAACGTCGCTTACCACTTAACGCATAGCGCCGGTAAATCCTAGAAAAAATTCTAGGAAAAGATGCGAGCACCAAAATTTGAACACTGGTGGGTAACGTTCCACTAGACCGTCCTACCATTGGACTACAAGCCAAGTGGAAAACAAGAGAGTTACTCCCTCCGTCCACAAAAGAATGCAATTCTCACTTATCGAGAAGTTAAACAATTTCAATTTTGACCGAATTTATACAAAATAGTATTAACATTTGTGTCTCTGACTAAATTTAGTATAAAAAATATTATATGATTAATCTAATGACACTTATTTTATATCATAAATATTAGTAACCTTTCGTATAAATGTGGTAAATGTGGTCAAATCTAAAAGTGTTTGACTTGGGATGTGAGAATTACATTCTTTCTTGGACGGAGAGAGTAGGAGCAAATAAAGCTCTGACGTGCTATGATGTGGTTCTTGGAACGGAGGACCTCTGACGTTGCAGATATTTGGAATGTTGATTTCCACATATTGGTGACACATCAGCTGCAACTACCGTTGCCTTGGTTTGATCACAATGTGGATTGCTTAGATAGGATCAAGAAAACATAACAGCATCCAGCGCAATAACACAACACATGGCATGCTTGCGTCAGGTCACTAAACTCCCTAGTGGACAATGTCAGTGAGACAATACGGTCTCATTAAGGATACTACCGCCTATCTGAGAAGCACACATCTCCTCTCCTATACAAAATACGCCCTGTTTTGACAGAATAACAAGTAACGACCATGCAAGATGTTGATGAACGATGATAATAGCTTCCCATCCTCAATAGAGTCAGCTTGTCCTCAGCCACAACAAACAGGGCAGATACCCTGCAAGGATGATATATGATGAAGAACCATGTTAGCATGTATTGTTCCTAAAAGAAATTGACAAGACATATCATTTTGATCAAGAAACAAGGAAAGATGAGGCAATTGAAATACCTACTGATCGTCATACCATCATAACTTCAGTTTTCTTCAGCAGCAGTGACTGTGCCCACAATCTACTCCATGATTAGAGAAACAAAATGAGCTTCGTTTTTAGGAGACTCAAAACATCTTGCACAATTTGATATGCACATTCAGGAATGGAAAATTTCCCTACTGCAGATGTTTCTGTGCAGCTTGTTATCATAAGTAAAAAAACATTTTGTTCAGAAAATGCTACTAGCCTACCCTACTGTTCCGTTCCATTCACCATTTCAGAGTGTACCAGCTGCAGTAGAACGCAAGAAATTTTTTCTTCACATACATATGTTTCAGCTAAATTAATGCAACTAATATTTCTGTACCGATAATAAAAGGAAATTCAGAGGACATGGTAATATCAGGTATAATTACAAGAGTGGTGAGTCGTGACACTATACATAACCCTGGACATGATAATCACCTTTGATGTTGTCTGCTCCAAAAAGCAGTGCCCTTGATGGATTGAAGTTTGTAGCACTATTGTCACAGGCTGATGCATACATACCTGTGAAATGTAGTCTTTAAGCTTCCCACTGATTGATTCATCCAATGCCCTCTCTGCAAGCTCATACATCATCATATGGCCTTCTGGTCCAGCAAGTTTCTCCTTCAGCAAGTACCTGCATTAAACAATAAAGATGAGCCAAACAAATTCTCTGCATTGAATCACAGATGCCACATCACACGCAAAACCAACCTTTGCTGCACGAGGAGTTCAAGCGCCTGCTTATTGTTACCAAGGACAGGATGGGTCTCATCATTCTTGTTCAAACCCAGCCGCTTCAACTGATGCCAGAGGTCCTCTGGAAAGTGACCAGGATATTTCAGCAACATCAAATAATTTGATTCGCTTCCCTTACCTTCAGAGGTTTTGCCACCAGCAAGGTGAATAAGGCTAATGACAGTGAAAGCAAAGCCAGACAGAGGGGCAGCCTTCTTATCCTCAACCCACTTGCTATACACCTCAGGATCTAGCTGGCTGACCAGAACATAGCTCTTCGCCTCCGCATTCGCTGAACACATTTGCCGCAAAATTCATCAGCCATTGCCTGCTGGTTGCCACTGTGGTGACAGACACAGAGGAAAGCAACCCCCAATAGAAAAAGAAAGAATAAAAAGACGGGGGATGTCTTACGCTGAGGCTGTGACTGCCGGCCAGAGCGCGTGGACGGGGCACGGGTCCTTTGGAGCTCCCTCATCTCGTACCCCAAGGTGGCGGCGAGCCTGTCCCTGGCCTCGTTGATGACGAGCGTGGGCAGGGCGCGCTGGCGGTAGTTCTTGGTGACGATCCCGGTGAGCTCCTCCCGCTTGATGGGGCAGCCGGAGGTCTGGTGCGTCTTGAAGAGCATGCAGCGCATCACGTCCGCCACCAGCTTGTCCTTCTCCTGCAGGGCCGGTCGGGTCAGACAAAACGTCGAGCAACTCGCGTGCGCGCTCTGCGGGGGAGAGGGTGGGGGCGCACGAACCTCCTTGGAGATGTCGATCTGGGCGAGCTCCTCGCTGCTTGCCATCCGAGGAGCAGTTGGGTTTGATACTTATCTTGAAGCTGGGTAGAGTCACTACAATTCCTGGTGGGTGAATTACCAATGGCAATTGAGTAATCCTAACACTAAACAACATGGTATTCCTGGTGGTGAAATACCAGTGATCTGGGAGACTTCGCAGCGCGTAATTGTCGATTTCAGCATGCAAACCTCAATCAGAGAACAGCGGTACAGGTACAACACCATCAAATTACCAAACGAATAGCTATTTCCTACTGAGCAAACAGACCCAATTAAGTTGCCAAGTGAAGCTCATAAGAAAGGCTCTGCGGGCCTGCGGCCAGCATCAAGTCTCCCTCGCCCGACGAACCGAAAAACGGAAAACGCCCGCTCTAATCCCACACCAAATAGGTACTCTAAAACCCTAGCCAAACGAAACGGGGAAGCGCGTACAACCAGGAAGCAAGCGACACAAGACGGAGGCATCAATGCAACCGGGTGGTTACCTGGAGAGGCCAACGGTGGCGGCGGAGGAAAGAGAGCGATGGGCGGCGGTCGGACGGGGAGAGGCGAGGGACCGAGCCGGGAGGAGGGGATTTTTTTTTTTTTTAGGACAAGCCGGGAGGAGGGGATGGAATTGGGTTGCGCTGGAGGTGGCTGGGGGCCCGCTCGGTGTGTCCGCCGGCTATGGCACCTTCCGCCTCGAAGGCCCAAATATTAGCCCACCCCCTGCCGTGTGACCTTGTACTTGGGCTACTCCGGCCCATGGACCTTGTACTTGCGCCACCCAGTCCGGGTTCCCAAGCCCGTCGAAGCCGGTACCTTCCCGCCGGCCTGTAGTTGTAGTTCCACGAGATCTGCAGCGGCCCGTGCCCGTAGTACCTCGTATGCCATATGGGCTTCAAAGATTGGCCGTGCGCTCTTTGGGCTATTGGGCTGCTCGATGTAAGATCTCCTTCTTGTTTGGGATTCTCGGACTGCGTCCAGGCTTGAAGATAACTTTGGAGTTCAGAGCCCAAACCAGAAAGAACTACAACATCGATTGAATTCCATGTTCTTTTTTCCCCCGTCCCCTTCCTTCATCCTTCTTCGCTGGCATGGGCTGAAAAACGTTGAGTGATTTGTCCTTTGCCTTCCGGGTCCGAGCCACTGACTGACTGACTGAAAAACCTCTAGTTGAGCTAGCGATGCACGCTGGAATTCACGCACTCGTGGAACCGTGAAGTTTGAGCCACTGACTGAACGGAGTAACTCAATTAAACAGCAGCCTAGTGATGCACGCTTGCTTTATTGTCTTCTTGGTGCGAGTCAGATATTCAGATAGCAGTCAGGTACTCTTCTGTCTTCTCGTGACACAAGTTGGTCTTCAATAAGAGTAAAATTCGATCGTTATTGTCCTCTGTTATTGTTACGTGAACGCTTATTACAAGCTCCAGTAATGCACGCTGGAATTTATTGCTACTACATACCCGCACTCGTGGAACAGTGGGTTCATTCTTCAGGAGCGAAGCACATCCACTCATGAAACAATCTCAACTAGCAGGTGAGGTTGTTCCCCGGGTCTACGCCGAGCTGCTGGCAGTACTGCTTGTAGTAGCCCACCAACGCGTCCACCTGAGCGGGGTTCTTTCCGTTACACGCGAGGCCGCCGTTGATAGCCCTGATGGTGGCGCCGAACCCCTGCGGCATCACCTGGTGCACGCTGTTCATCCAGATCCAGAGCGCCGACTTGAACGACACCACGGGGTCCTGCGCCACCCTGTCCGGGTCCCCGAGCCCGTCGAAGCCGATGCTCTTCCCCGCCGGCCCGTAGTTGAAGTTCCACGAGATCTGCAGCGGGCCGCGCCCGTAGTACCTCTTCCCCGGGACGCACGGCCACTGCTTGCTGCTCAGGTCACAGAAGACGTTCCCCTTGTTGATCTCATTGATGTAGCAGAGATCTGTAATCACATAGTACATGTACGCACGTAGAGAACTCGTCAGCGCATCGATCAGAGCCTGCAAAATTAAGCGAGAAACAGGTAGCGGTCTGATATATTGTCTCAGCTTACGTCCGGTCTGGTACGTGACGTGCGCGAAGAAGGCGGCGATCTCGCGCTTGCCGTCGGCCTCGGAGCGGCCGTGCGCGAAGCCCGGATAGGATTTGACGGCGCTCAGGAACGCGGCCCGTGTGTAGAAGTTGTTGCCCTCGCACCCGTTCGCGGCCTGGGACTTGATGCCGTTGAAGAACGCCTCGGTGACGACGCTGGTCACCGGCGCGCCGCTGCTCCCTGAGCACGGGACGGCGGCGCAGAGGAGTGCTATCCCAAGAGCCAAGGCCGTAAGGGGCAGCATGGTGTGCCGTGGTGAGTTTCCCGTACTGGATAATATAAGAGGCCTCAGCTCGATCGATTGCTCTAGGCTTATGAGGTTTTCATGGCATCCTCTGGAAGTCCGGTGGCGTTTATAAAGAGGACAGCGTGTATATTCTTGATGCGTGGCTTGCGACGTGGAGGATGGATGAGCTTGATCGATCGAGAGTATTACTTGTACTGGCACTACTGTTCCACAGTTTGAACTTGCGGTGGCACGTCAATCACAAGGTAGCGTAATGCGTCTCGCCTAGAATGAAAGGGAAAACGGTGTAACTGAATTGGAGATAACGTATTTGGATCGCCGCCGTGTACTTGACTACTCTGGCCACAATTTTTCGCGTCTGCAAAGACAATTTACGTCATGTGGTGGCCGCCGCTTTACAGCCGTACATGGTGAATGACTGAATGCATGGTGACCTGCGTGTTCCACAATCTAACCAAAAAGGGTCAACCTAGAGAGGAAGACTTCCAACATTGCTGCCGGTGATGGCTCTGCTTAATTTGTACCGCTGGTACAATGTAGAAGCTAGCCTAGGATGCTCCCTGTTTCTTTTTTTTTCTAAAAAAAGTTAATCGGGGACAGGGAGTGTTTTGATTTGTACTGCCGGTGATGGCTGATCTCATTGCCATCATCCAGCCGCCGGTGGCAGCCGTATTGTGTTGAACCAGTTCCATGAATCATATGTGCGAATTTAAGAAAGGAAGACTTCTAAAGTGCAAACAGGACTTAATTTTTGGACAGGCAAGCACAACGCCCTGAACTCATAGTGTTTAGAGCAAACTACCCCAGTCACAATCTGCTCTCGCTCTGAGAATGGAGATGTCAATTTACCAGCAAATTGTAGAAGAGGCAGAATTACTTGCCTGTTGTGAGGGCTTGACCAGCGTCACCTCTGAAATTAGAAACTGATTTGTTTATTCCTCGATCAAATCCTAGAAAACAACAATAAGCCGGCAAGCATTTTTTTGAGTGAACAGGAGGGGGAGTCCCCTACTGATTATAATTTAATTAAATATAAAGTTCAGTATACAAAGGCAGATATCAAGAAACAAAGAAAGAAACAAAAAAAGATAAAAAGCACTAGAAGATCGAGTCTATCCATGTAGACATTGACGGGTGAAGCTGCTCTTTTGCTCTTAGAATAACCAAAGCAAATTCTTTCTTGAATCTAACCCGCACTGTTGACAATGTTGGCTGGATATTATTGAAGATCAAATCATTTCTGGCCATCAAAATGCACCAAGCCATCAATATGATAATATCCATGAAGAAATGAACATTCAGCTGTCCTCTGGATGAGACCAGGGCATCATATGGGTCTATGTCTGTTACAAGGATTGCAATGAGATCCCAGCAATCTTGAGCAAAAGGACACTGTGGAAACAAGTGTTCTATGGTCTCTTCATTCGGGTTCAGGCAAAGCACACAGTCATACGATTTGTGTTGCATATTCTTCCTATGTAGCAGATTTCTTGTACTGAGTCTATCTTGTAATAGTAGCCAAAAGAATACTTTATGTTTGTGCTGAACAGATGACTTCCATAACCACTTGAAACCTTGATGAACCTCTCTGTGTCCAATGAGTTGTTTGTATGCCCTTTGTGACGAGAAAATATTATTTCCCCATATGTGACTCCATAGATCATTATCTTCTATGTCTTGCAGATGTTCTATTCTTTCGGCCACTACTAGCAATTGCTGAAAAGCTTCATCAGACATTCCTACCAGGAATTTTAATTTCACGTCGATGAGCTCTATATGAGGGTGATCTTTTCTGATTATTTTAGGTAACAATAGGATTGTTCATTCCTCTTCCTAATCATATTATTACTCACCAGAGACTCATCTTAGAGCATGCACGTTAATTTTACCAGAAATTCTAAAAAAACTTAAAAACTTCTACAAAATCAGTTTGTAAGGTTCCTTCTGGTGAAATATGTCCACTTTTAGGAGTGTATATTTTCTGGATTTATTTCATGATTTAACTGTTGTTACTCTTTCAGTGGTAGCGATGTTCATTCAGTCTCAAAGGTGCTCAAAGGGGTAGGGTTACGTGCATGTATTGAGTGTGCGTGCGTGTATGTGAGCGTCTACGTCTTTATTGTGTTTCACAATAGAATCAGAAAACATTATTTCATACATTGTGTAGAGTTTTACAATAGCCATTAGAGACATACGAAATAATGTTGGTTTGATGGGGGACATAGTTGACCAGTTATCATGGTAGGAACACTCTTGTTTTGTGCCAATTTATTGAATGATACGGGCTTTATTAGATAATATTTTTGCTGAGAAGGAGAGAGATGAAGTGAAGTCTCCTATTTGCTTGGCTCATTGGTCAGGCCCTTTTTTCTTCTCCATTCTCATTGGATTTTTTCTTCTTCCTCCTAATTAGCTTCCCACATGAGCACACCCCTGTGATGGGGGTGGGCCCCTGAGTACCATCACCATTAGAAGGGGCTTTGCCGACCCAGGGACGGACCGCCCCAAGCGATCAGGCATGCGCAACATGGTGCACGACGCCATGAACTGCAAGCCATACGCCAAACTTGAAACATGATCGATTTTCGTCGAATATCAAGGAGATAGATAGTAGTTGTAATCATATCTGATTTATTTCCTTGTAAACCAGCCAGTTAGATAAGTACCACTGAGGATGTACATCGAGATTGCATTTTCGGTGTTTAAAGCACTGTGCACATGAGTACATCACACACATGCTTAATTATTTATTATACGACGAATAATACAGGCCCTGCCCTGCATTTTATTGTTGATACTATTGGTATGGTAGATCTGGGTACGTTTTACTCCTGACGCCAGTACAAGTAAGCGACGCCGAGTATTATTTATTCTTCTTCTTCACAAGCCAAGCGTGCCTGCATGAACCCGGCACCTCTAGCTAGCACTAGCAGGTGAGGTTGTTCCCCGGGTCGACGCCGATCTGTCTGCAATACTGCTTGTAGTAGTTCACCCTTGAGCTCACCGCACCAGGGTTCCTCCCGTTGCACTCGAGGTCGCCGTTGATGGCCCTGATGGTGGCGCCGAACCCCTGCGGCATCACCTGGTGCACGTTGTTCATCCAGAACCAGAGCGCCGTCTTGAACGAGATCACGGGGTCCTGCGCCACCCTGTCCGGGTTCCCGAGCCCGTCGAAGCCGATGCTCCTCCCTGCTGGCCCGTAGTTGTAGTTCCACGAGATCTGCAGCGGGCCGCGCCCGTAGTACTTCTTCCCCGGGACGCACGGCCACTGCCTGTTGTTCGCGTCGCAGTAGTTCCTGGTCTCCCCGTTGATCTCGTTGATGAAGCACAGACCTGTTCATCACGTATATATACGACGCGACATGGAAATTAGACACCAGTCGTGTACACTGCTAGCATACCAGTCGTGACAATCTGAAAATCGACTCACGTCCGGTCTCGTGCGCGACGTTCGCGAAGAAGGCGGCGATCTCGCGCTTGCCCTCGGTCTCGGAGCCGCCGTGTGCGAAGCCTGGGTACGCGTTGGCGGCGTTCAGGAACGCGCTGCGCGTGTAGAAGTTCTTGCCCCCGCACCCGTTGTCCTGGGACTTGATGCTGTTGAAGAACGCGTCGGTGACGACGCTAGCCACGTTCGCGCCGCCGCCGCTGCCACCGCCGCCACCACCGCTGCCGCCGCCAGAATGGCACGGGCCCGATCGGCACCCCTGGCCACAGTAGGCGTCGCCCTGGCCGCAGTATCCATACTGGCTGCAGCAGTAGCCTGGCTGGCAGCCGCAGTTCTGCGCGGCGGCCAGGCCGGCGGCGCATAGCAGCGCCAGCCCGAGAGCCAGGACCGCCGTCGGCGCTTTCGCCATACTGGATCAGTACTCGAGCTCCTGACTAAAGTTTCCTTGCTGCGGTGCAGCTTGTTGTGAGGTGATTTCATCCGTAATGATTGTGTCCCTTTATATAGAGACCTGGGCATGCAAAGTTTCGATCGATGAACGGCATGCGACGTTGAGAATAAGCCACGCTCCCGGTTCACCATTGCACTGGCAGAACTGTTTCCTGTCTCTGATGAGCTTGTGACTTGTGACTCATGCGTCAACCTGTACCGACAAGTTTAACTACTGTATAATGTGTAAGTGCGTGCGTGAAGACTATCGTCTCGTCAGACTTGGATCGCCGCCGTGTACGTACTCGAATATTGTGGAAAATGGCTGCAAGTCGTTCTTTTCCGGTGATTTTTCGCGCCTACAAAGACAATTGCCGTCTCCCAGCCGCTGAGGACAGCCGTATATTGTTGCCTCAATTCCACTACTGGTGGTCCAGCCAGGAGGCAAGACTTCCAACATCGCTGCCGGACTTTGCCGGTGATGGCTGTCTAATTTAGACTCCGCGCATTTTATTTCCTTCCTTTCCAGACTGCCTCTTGGAGGATTTTCAGTGAGAGAGGGTCGTCAATTCCATGAGCCTAGTTTGGGCTAAAGCTTTCGGTAACATAACGCCCCGCAACTATCGCCAAATATAAGTTCCTCTAAAACTAAAAGAGACCACCGCTATGTAAAACCAGTCATATGTCATCTCGCAGTTATGTATATAGAAACTAGGTATTTTAAGACCTGATTTGACTGAAGCTTTGTTTTGGATAATATGAAAATATGCCAGGGCTTGCAGTAGTTGAAAAACTGCTGTGTCTCTGCATGTTTTGGTTTCGTGGGCCTTGAATTTCAGTTTCTTCTTACGTATGAGAGTATCACTTCTTTTTAGGGATGATGCCTACACTCATGGTTGTTTTCTTCAAACTCATTGACTGCTCTGAATCTGAGATGTGCTAATCCCATGCAGTTGGTTGGGACTTGGGAGTGCTTTCCAAGTTTGCGTCGTTGCCAGTGCATTGGGGCGATCTATAATTGAAGTTCTTAATCTGCCGGTTTTATAGTATAGATCTTCAGGGGGGGGAAAAACTTGCAATGCCAAAAGATAAATTAAAGATTCTGTGATACCACATTTTTGTGCCATCATTTTTTTCAGATTCTAAATACTCCCTCTAAACGACTTCCTTTACGAGTACAGAGAGAGTAGCTGCTATCTAGGCAGTGCTATCCCAAGCTTGCTTATATATAAGACAACCAGAAATTGTAATTGTAGCTTCAGATAAATACCGCTATAAAGATATTCTTTTACAACATGTCTTGTTAAAAAGAAGATAATTACAATGACACAACATAAAGATCAAAGAGTTCCAATGTGCAAAATTATACAATGACTTTATAGACGGTGGCACACGACCCACTACCATAAAGAAAAGAAATTCACAACGTATCATAACCCAATTAATGACTAAGGCCCTGTTTGTTTCCATAGTGCTAAAGTTTAGCACAACACTTTTTTGCTAAACTTTAGCAGATTGGATCCAAACATATATGCTAAAAGGTGCTAAAAGTGACCTGCTAAAGTTTAGCACTATGGAAATCCTTAGCACCTCAAAGGGGTGCTAAACTTGCTAAAAGTGCTTCCTGGTAGGTATTTTCCATCCAGTACCCCTCACCCCTGCGGGCCCAAGGGCAGTAAATAAGGGTAATTTGGTCTTTCATTCATCTATGTGCTAAACTTTAACACCACTATCCAAACACCTCAGCTGCTAAACTTTAGCACTCCAAATTAAGGTGCTAAACTTTAGCAAGTGCTAAACTTTAGCAATTTGGTTTCCAAACAGGGCCTAAGATACCGAAACCTTGCACAACAAAGATAAGCTCTTTCAAGGCCACCTACTAAGGCCAGTCTCAGTGGAGGTTTCATGGGGGATTTCATGGCATTAAATACGCTGATGTGGCATAGAAGAGAGAAGCAAGAGTTTCATGGAATGTGAGAGCATGAAACTCCTTTGGCACAGTTACCTAGTTTGTGGTCTAGGTAACTGTGTAGTGAAACATTGCATTGGCCTAAGATTGCATACACACCAGTGAAACAATTTGACTGCACACAGTCGTATATTGTTGCTCAATTCGACTTCTACGCACCGGCCATGTGAGGTGATGTTCTATTGGTGGCTTAGCGTGTTCCAAGATGTAACAGAAATGGTCCAGCCAGAAGGGAGGAAGACTTCCAACATCGCTGCCGGACTGCCGGGAATGCATGGCTGTCTAATTTGGACTGCGCGCATTTTCAATGAGAGCCGAGGAAGGGCCAATTCCATGAGCCTTGGGCTAAAATAACATTGTGGACTTCAGCTTCAGTGACATAGCGTCTCTTTAATAGAAATGCGGCATAAGGTATTTACTTCCCCCAACTATTGTCAAAGTTTCGGACTCCAACATAGCGTCTCTTTAAAAGAAGATAAGCTCATAAGCTTCATCGACGGGGTCAGTCACAAGATTCAGACTCCACTTGCGCAAAAGCCCAAATTGATGAACAATGCAGCTTCACCAGCAGGGAAATCTAAATTGGGCCCATCATCAACAACCTTTGGCGAATGCGGCGTCTTCCAAGCGTGTCGAGGTCATCCTAATGCAGCGATTTGGTGCCCCACTGCCACCTGAGCAAGCACCGGCCACCACGAGACAACCTTTCCACCACTATTTCGAAGGCCGATTGAGTGAGTCATATGGCTGCGGCTAAAGAGTTGTTCCCTTCTCTAAGGAGGAGCAGAGATCTAGATTGTCTACTTACTGAGTAGTTCATCACCCATTGGATAGCTAGAGCTTTGAGTCCTCCATAAGCAAATAGAATAGATGGTGTGAGTCCTGGGCTCCTGGCGCGTGCTCGTTTAGCCACATATTACTGTAACATAAAAATTATCTTCTTCTTAATACAATGATGTGCAGCTCTCCTACGTGTTCGAGAAAAACTATTGTCAAAGTTCTTCTAAGAAAAGTACCGCTAATGTTTCAGATCAGTTTCCTCAATTGTAAAAACAGTCATCTCTCTCGAACACACATAATAAAAGCATTCATGTCTCAACTATGGCTATGGAAACCAGGTATGTTAACCCCTTGAATCTAAAGCTTGTTTTGGATAATATGAAACAAATGTCCGGGCTTGTAGGCATGAATATCAGATTAACTAGCTAGATTGTGTAAGAAAACGCTGATGTGTTTACACCCTTGTGTGCTGTTTTGATTCCGTGGACTTTGGATTTCAGTTTCACCCCAAAGTAACATTCGACTACCTCTTTTGGGATGTCAGTCATTCCTGGTCCATCCGGTGGCCTTAGTAATTATTACTCCGATGTGCGACTGCCGATGAGCTAGCAGCCTAGCAATGATAGTAAATCAAGTAACTTCTAGTTCATTAGTTCATTAATCTGTAATCATTCCATTGTTCTATTAAATTTCATCTTCCCCTGGGTTTAGGTTTTATTGGATACTTGAGTTTGACAATTGTATGTTCTTCTGGATAAGTTTTGAGTGTCTCCAGGTAATTTTGGGACTCTTGGTATAGTACAACTGAAGATAATAGTTAATCCAAAACAATAAACTTTATTTGCTTAGCGTCCTGAATAAAATTCCACATGATTTACTTCCCCAAACTATTTAAACTAGTCCAATTTTACACTCATAATGAGTTTTCATTTTTATTTATTGTTTCTCCACTAATCAATTGAGTTCTAAGTTCAAAATTTTTAAGTGATATATGACATCATAACTTATATTAGAAAAACATATTAAGAATTTTCTGTGATATATTAGGAGCATCTAGTGCAAAATTAATTTTAGAAATATAAAACAACATGGAAATCAATAGTGAAAATTATTAAATAAAGTGTTTTCTGATATAGGATATCATGTCACTTATGACTTATCATCTCGCCCAGAATTTTACATTGAAACTCAACCTTTATTTAAATAAATAAAATGCATAAATCTCATTATGGCATAGATTTGGCTAACTGAATTATACTTCAGGCGAATAAATTATGATAAAATTTGTTGAGGCAATAAAATGGACAAAGTGGATCCGTGGAAGTAAATTGTGTTTTTTTATTCCTTTTAAAAAGAAGCCAAACAGAATTTTGTTGGATCAAACAGCCCAAAATTCAGGTGTCTCGGGCCTCCAAAATACCAGGAGTACCACTACGGGAAACCCGGAGTTTGCCGAGTGCCTGGAGCACTCGGCAAACCCTGAAATACACTCGGCAAAGGCTTTGCCGAGTGTAACACTCGGCAAAGGGGTTACGGCATAGCTCGTGTCGGCAAACAGTCCCTTTGCCGAGTGTCTTCTGTCGGGCACTCGGCAAAGGCTTTGCCGAGTGCAAAGCCAGCACTCGGCAAAATAAAGCACTAACAGCCGGCCCGCTGCCGTCTGCGGACGGCTGTTAGGGCTAACGGACCCTTTGCCGAGTGTCACACTCGGCAAAGACACCAGCCTTTGCCGAGTGTTGGACCCCGACACTCGGCAAAGCTTGGTTAGGGGGCAGGCCCTGGACAACCCTTTGCCGAGTGTAAGGGCTTTAACACTCGGCAAAGGTTGCATATTTGTCGAGTGTAAAAGCCAAGACACTCGGCAAAGGCTGTTCCAGAAATGACAGAAACAACCTCTTTGCCGAGTGTTAAAGCCAATACACTCGGCAAAGGCTCAAATTTTTTCCTGTTTTTATTATTTTTTTGCGTTAAAAGGACCCCTCAACAAAAACATCACATGCAGTTTATAATAGGCATCACAGGAAATTCATATATATATATAGCCACTAAACCATCAAACAACCATAAACAAACACATATAAGTCACTAAACCATCCAACATCACAGAAATGTCACAAATTCAATATCCAAACATCCAACATCCATCATTCATATGTTACAAAGTCCAACATCCATCACTCACGGAAGAGGGGGTCCGAACAACGATCTAACCGCCCGCGCCGCAAGGTCTTCGTCTTGAGGGCCGTCATTCGACGCGGCCGAGCCAGGAGCCTGCCCAAAAGAGATTAGTGGTGTGTGTTACAAGATTTTGGACAGAAATGAGTTGTGAAATGAAATCATAGGGTTCTCAAGTGACTCACGGGAGAAATAGGAACACGTGGTGGTGGAGGCGGTGGTGGCATCGGCGGCGGCGGACCTTCACCCACGCGCTGGCCAATGCTCTGCAGGTAGGCAAATACCTGCTCCTGCCACACTCGGTTCGCCCGCTCGGCCTCCTCCTTCTGCCTGTCTTTCTCGGCCTCCGCCTCCCGTATCTGCTGCACCTCCAACTCCAGCTGCCTCCGTCTCTCCGTCTCTTCATCCAACCGGGCCTGCAATATTCAATCACATTGTTATAATACATTATAAACGTAAGCAAACTTCACGTACAAAGATAGAAATAGAAATAACCTGGAGTGCCTGCATCCCGAAGTGTGAACCGGGAAGAGGCTGGCGGATAGCCGCTGAAGAGCTCGTGCTCCTGGCTCGAATCTGGGAGAGTGTGGGGGTAGAGGCCGTGTCGATGGTGTTGTTGGCGATCAAGTACCGCCCGTGCTTGTTGCCTCCTCCCGCCCTCATGACCACTTCTCCATCAATGTCGTGGGCGGTTGGATCCCAGTCTGGCCCGTGGACCTCCTTCGCGACCTCTTGATATGCTGTGAGGCGACTGTGGACGCTGGCGTTGCTGTATGCCGCGGGCCCGTCCTCCGGGTTGTACCGGACGTCGGAGGTCGCCTTGCCCTTGTGGGCCATAGCAAAAGCCTCGAGCTATGAGCAAGGCGCACCACCATGTGACGCCGACTGAAAAAACAAACAATATGAATTAGTAATTACACAGAATAGAGTGAGCGAATATAGAAATGACTCGGCGTACCCATTTGGCCCTATACTCCTCGAGGCTAAGGCTGCCCTGATGGTGTGAGACACCGGGCATCAGCAAACGCCGCTCCCGGCAAAGGTCGTGCTGAGCGGCCCACTCGGCGCTGCACCACTTGTCGACTATCACCTCCCAGCACGTGGGATGCGGGGCGCACCACCACGGAATCGCCTACAAGACATCAAGTGTACGACATATAACAAGATCGAATTTAGAGTACTTAATCTTAGAATAAAACAGTATCGATTTACATACCGCCAGATACTGCTCCTTGGTCAACTTCATGTTTCTTGCCTCCGTTTTCTTCATGGAGATCTTGAGTGCCGCGAAATAATCAATTACGGCCTGCACGCGCGCCTCGTAGTGCAGGTCCTTGACAAGCTTCCAGCAGGCTGCGTGTGCCACAGCATCCGCCGAAGCCTCCTCTCCCGGGGCGCATCTGTAAAAGTCCTGCACACATATACATGATGAATGTTGCATTATTTGTAGATTGTTCAATGAAAGTGTTGTGTTGAGCAGTGTAGTGCAACGAATACTTGCCCAAAGCTCTCCCTTTACCCGCTCGGCCTTGTTGTTGAAGATCCTGTGCTCCCGGTCCTCCTGATCGCCAGCGGCGACGTAGTGGTCAAAGGTGTAGGCCGGCTCCTCCCTGCCGCCAATGGTCACCAGACCCGGAAACAGCTCCCTGCAAAGAAGACCCAGGATGCCGTTGACTTTGCGGGCGTGACCAGCGCCTGGGGTGACCATCACCCAATTCCTGCCCAAGTGATTAAGATAAATTGTTAGTCCATCTTGTGATTTCCAACATATGAATATGAAACGAGAAGGTCTGTGTAACATCTAAAATTACTTACCTTGGAGGGCTGGGTGCGATCACGGGGCGACGCTCCATGGGTATCGGGCGCTTCGGGAGTTGCGAGGGGCCTCGCTGCCAAAGGGCCGAGTTCTCAGAGCAGGTGGACCCCTCTACGTCCTCGCCCTCGGGGTCCTCGGCCCCGTGCTCCTCGGCCACGTGCTCCGCTGTCTCGTGCTCCTCGTCCTCGCGGTCCTCGTGCTCCGCGGCCCGAGTGTCCGCCGCCGAAGGAACAAAGTCCTCGTCGGACGAAGACGACGAAGGTACGGGGGTCCGCTCTCGCCTCTTGCCCCTGCCTCGCCCCCCGCCTGCGGCCTTCTTCTTTCGCCCCTTGGCACCAGACGACCCAGCTGCCTCGGACCCCCCATCTTTAAACTTCCGGTACAACGACATGACGTTCCTCATCGCACCGCCACGACCCACCATATTGGTCCAATCACCTGCGATCAACAAAAACATACAATTATTAGATTTCACATATAAACATAAATAATTAGAAAAACGTGTAATATATAAGAAATATGACCCAACATAAACTATTAGACAGAGATGATGTAATATATAAACATACTTTTATTAGAAATAATCATCCGGATCAGGATTATCTGGATCAACGGTCGCATCATCACTATCGTACATTTCGAGATGTTCATGGTCGTCCTCCAAAGGCGGAGAAATGTCGTCGTCTTCGTCATTGCCTAATTGTAATCGCTCTAGTAACTCTACGTCCTTAGCATTATGAACCACATCTCCAGTGTCCTCGTCAACAAACATTTCTGAGTCTAAATCCATTCCGACCGCTTGGGTTAAGTCTATCTCAAAAGACCCTTCTAGCCCATTTTCTTGGAAGAACTCTCCATCATAGGTGTTTGGATCTATGTTATAATCTTCATTGTTTGGGACTGGTAGTTTACCGCGTGGCGACACTTTGTATACAACGTCCCAACCCTCAAGCCTTTTGTCCTTTTTGCACGGGTATGACAAATAATACACCTGGGTGGCTTGTTGAGACACTATATAGACATCATCTCCAGGTAAGACAGATGATTGTCGAATTTCGACTAGCCCAAGACTAGGGGTTCGTCTCACCACTGAAGGATCAAACCAATGACATTTGAAGATAACAGGAGAAAGAGGTTTGCTTCCACCAAAATTAAGCTCGTATATTTCTTCAAGTCTCCCATAGTAATCGACCCCATCAGAGCCTGGAGTATAGACTCCGGTACTTGTAGTCCTTCGATTGGGCATCCTCTGCTCATGACTTGTTGTGCGAAAACGATAACCATTCACGTCATATCCGGTAAATGACTTGACCTTATACGCACAACCATCGGCGATCTGTCTCAACTCGACACTCATAGAACCATCGGATTGACCCTGCGAGTTCGACCAGGCATGTTTGTACCTTCCGTTACTCATAGACTCAGTAACGTCGAATTTAGGACAAGACTGAAATTAAGTGTACCTTCCGTTTGAACCAAGAAATAAAATCTGGGTTTCCATGTTTAAGAAGGTCATCAAGTTCGTGTGGGGTAGGAGCCCTCCTATTACGCCAGAATTGATCAAGAAATTCCCTGTATGAACGAGAAACAAGAGTGTTGGATGCAGAATAGTGGCTAGGTACTTGAAAACAAGATCGTTCTGAACTTACCGCATGTATGGCTCAACTTCGGATAGATTGGTGAGCACATAGAGCATGATAGCGCGCCACTCTACATTTGTCAAATTTTTGTTGGTGCCTTCACTTGCACTTCCTAGTTGCCCTCGGAAAAGGCTGAGGTTCGATTCAACTTCGTCAACATTATAACGAGGCGGTGGATTGTGCACGTTAGGGAGGTTGTCAGCATAATACTTCGTCGTGAAGTTTGACACCTCCTCGAGAATGTATGCCTCTGCAATAGGGTCTTCAATCTTGCATTTATTTTTGCATTTAGTTCGAAGAACCTTCTGACATCTTTCAATTGGATAGCACCACCGGTTCTGCACAGGCCCTCCCATTCGTGCCTCATACGGAAGGTGCAGAATCATATGCTGCATCGGGTTGAAAAAGCCCGGTGGAAATATCTTCTCCAACTTGCATAGCAACACAAGAGCAAGCTTTTCCATTTCTGCAAGCATGGGCTTCGATACTTCCTTAGCACACAGCTGACGGAAGAAATTGCTCAACTCCGCCAGCACTTGCCAGACATGCTCGGGGACATAGCCTCGAACCATCACCGGAAGAAGCCGCTCAAGCCATATGTGGTAGTCATGACTCTTGAGCCCGTTGATCCTTAGAGTAGTTAAGTTCACTCCCCTCTTCAAATTCGCTGCATACCCATCAGGAAATTTCAATGTTTGGAACCAACTTAGCACTTCCCTCTTTTGGTCATTATCGAGAACGAAATCGGCCTTAGGTTTTTTCCATGTTTTGCCGTCCCTGGGAGGTGGTATATTTAGCTTCGGTCTATTGCATAACCGCTGCTGATCCACTCTAGCCTTGGTATTGTCTTTGGTTTTATCAGGAATGTTCATGATTGTACCCCAAAGTGCCTCGGCAAGATTCTTTTCAGTGTGCATCATATCAATATTATGTGGAAGCAGAAGGTCTGCCATGTACGGGAGCTTCCATAGGCCCAACTTATGAGTCCAGGCATGTTGCTCGCCATATCCCACAAAACGGCCATCCTCCCCGACCTCGAGAGCGTCTAACTCTGCACGAACATCCGCACCTGTCATCATGTGTGGTGCAGGGTCTAGAACCCTTACACCTTTCGTGAAGTTCTTAATATCTTGTCTGAATTCATGTTCAAGAGGGAGAAATTGACGATGTTTGTCGAAGCATGAATATTTTCCACCCTTGGTCAACCAGATGAACTTCAGAGATGCCTTGCATATTGGACATGGGAACTTCCCGTGGACACACCAGCCGCAGAATATCCCATACGCCGGATGGTCATGCAGGGAGTACTAGTAGAAGACATGCATTTTAAAGTTTGTTTTTGTAGCTCGATCATATGTCCATACACCTTCCTCCCAAGCACGGTCCAAATCATCAACAAGAGGCTCCATATACACGCTCATATTTTTCCCCGGGTAATTAGGAATAATTAACGACAAAAAGATGTTCTGCCGTTGAAATAGGACACCGAGGGGGGAGATTGAGTGGGATCACAAACATTGGCCAACAAGAGTATGGGGCAGCCGTCATTCCATACGGGTTGAACCCATCTGTTGCCAACGCAACACGCACATTCCGAGCCTCTCTAGCCTTGTCATGATGAATCCCATCAAAGTGCTTCCATGCTTCACCATCGGATGGATGTACGAGCTTATCAGGATTGTATCGCACTCCACTTTTGTGCCATGTCATCTGTTTCGCGGAGTCCTCGGTCATGTAAAGCCGTTGGATCCTCGGTATAAGTGGAAGGTACCGTAGGATATTCACGGGTATTTTGCTTTGCTTCTTCTTACCATCAGCACCGACTATCTCCACGAATCTAGAAGCCTTGCACTTCGGACATTGCTTTGCGTCCGCAAATTCTTTCCTAAATAAGATGCATCCATTCGGACAAGCATGTATCTTCTGATACGGCATCTTAAGTGCATTTAGAAGTTTCTGTGCCACGTACATGTTCTTTGGCAAGCCGTGACCTTCCGGAAGGAGGCCACCCAAAATTGTCAGGATGTGGTCAAAGGCGTCTCGACCCAAGCTAAACTGGGACTTGACGGCCAACAGACGTGCAACGGCATCCAATTGAGAAACCTTAGTGTGCGAGTGAAGTGGTTGTTGTGCCGCTGACAACATGTCATAATAAGCCTTTGCAGTGGCCTCCGGCTCCTCCTCCCTAGGTCCATCATTGAAGTGTGCTTCGTCGTAGTCATGCAACATGTCCCCTACCCCTGCCTCATCATCAAACTCCTCGATGCGCTGCCTCACGGCCTCATCTCTCACACGATCAACGGCTTCACCATGGCGTGTCCACCGAGTATAGTTCTCCGTAAATCCATTCCTGACGAGATGTTTACCCATGACAACTTCTGTTTGGCGTTTACGATTGTCGCAAACCGCGCATGGACAGAAAGTAGTTGGCACCCCTTTCGCATTGGCAAAAGCTTGCTTCAAGAACGCATCAGTCTTGGCAATCCATTCATCTGTACATTCACCTTTACTTGAGCGGCCAGTGTACATCCACTCACGGTCATCCATCCCTTTACATGTCACCGAGCAATAAATTTCTTCCATACCAAATTTATAATAATAAATGCATCTACCGGATGCTAGCTTTATGTCTAATAGGTAAAGATAGGTCCTAATCCCACCCGAGGATGTGTAGACGGGTAGTTTCCATGCTCTACTCGTATCCAAGACGGAATTTCGGCAGCACCTCCCCGCTGTTCTCCAAATACACGTCCAATTACGGAGATTGTATATTCGGAGAACAACAGGGAGATGATGCTGAAACTCAGCCTCGGTACGAGTAGAGCATGGAAACTACCCATCTACACATCCTCGAGTTGTCCAGAAACGTGGACAATTCGAAACAGATACGGTTAGACATATGCAATGATTCACATATTCACAACCGTATCTCTTTCGAACGGGAGACGCCTAACTAGGTTACGTGACACAGTTGTGCACAATCTTGGCCTGTTGTATTTAACTGTACGGTATGAATTCTTTGTCATGTTTTTGCGTATCCTACAGTAAATAAGATGTCATATAATCTTATTTACTGTAGGAAACGCAAGAACATGGCAAAGGAGCCACACAGTACAGATAAATACAAGAGACGAAGAAGGTACACAACTTAAATATGAATCTACGAATTAAATACCAAGGGCGTATGGTTTTGCATGTGCTCACCTACGGGCTCGAAGGCGGGCGAGTGGGTGACGCTCGTGTCGGTGCAGACGACCGTCCACGACGTGCGGCGGAGCTTCGGGCACGACTATGGGCTACAAGCCGAGGACGGTGCAAAGGGCCTCTCCCTGAAAAAAACAAAATATTGTCAAATGGACAATTCGGCAGCACCTCCCCTGCACGGAGAGGTTTCTGAAACCCCATCCTGCAAAAAACCACGGCACGAAGGCCGGCAAACCACAACGGCACGAAGGCCTGCAAACCACCACATCCTAGTTTTGCAGCAAAATGAACAAATTAACAAAGGTAACAAGAGGACGGGCGGGGTACCTACACGAGATGGGCGGGCGCGGGGACAGGAGGACGAGCCGGCGGCCGGGGAAGGAGCGGGGACGGCCGGCCGGGGCCGGGCCGGGGATGGCCGGCCGGGGCCGGGGCCGGGGCGGGGGCGGGGGCCGGGGCCGGGGACGGCCGGCCGGGGCCGGAGCGGGGACGGCCGGCCGGGGCCGGGGCAGGGGCGGGGGCGGGGGCGGGGGCCGGGGCCGGCGCGGGGACGGCCGGCCGGGGCCGGCGCGGGGACGGCCGGCCGGGGCCGGGGCCGGGGCGGGGGCGGGGGCCGGGGCCGGCGCGGGGACGGCCGGCCGGGGCGCGTGCGCGGGCGGCCGGCCGGGGCGGAGGCGGCGGCCGGCGTCGCGTGCGGGGAGCGGCGGCGGTGGCGGCGTGCGGCGGTGGCGGGCGGGGAGAGAGGCGGCGGCGCGGGGAGAGAGGCGGCGGGCGGGGTGGGGAGCGGCGGCGTGTGTGTGCGTGTGTGCGTGTGTGGGGGCTGGGGCCGCGCGGGCGGTTAAGTCCCCCGGCCCAACCCCCTGTTTGCCGAGTGCCCTGGATCGGGCACTCGGCAAACAGATCTGATACGTGGCCTGTTTGCCGAGTGCCCGATCTAGGACACTCGGCAAACAGATCTGTCCGCTGACGTGGCCGTGCGCGGCCGAAGAGGTGGGCCACGTGGCATGTTTGCCGAGTGTCTGGCCCAGGGCACTCGGCAAACAGGCCTTTGCCGAGTGCCTACACTCGGCAAAGGTGCCACGTCGGCCAATGACGTGGCCCGCGCGGCCGCGGGCCGGCCAGCCCACATGGCCTCTTTGCCGAGTGCCCCAAGGAGAGCACTCGGCAAAGGTGCTCTTTCCCGAGTGTCTCTTTTCTGACACTCGGCAAAGGTCTTGTTTGCCGAGTGTAGCACTCGGCAAACATTTCCCAGACCAATTCTTACATACCAAATTTTTCAAATTCGGTCAAATACACATCAAAATATCTTGTCAAATACATTCAACAATGCACATTTTATGCTTAGATGAAATGTTTTCATTATTTGAAGCATATATATCTAATAATTCCTTCATATATTTCATTATTTCATGCGGAGAAGGGCGTAAAAATAATTTAAAAAATATCAAATGGGTCCGAAAAAATATGATAACTTCAAATGAACCAATCTACGTCGTCTATTGCCTATAGAAAAAGTTATGAACTCAAACTCTAATTCAACTTCACTTCGTTTCGAAATCCGGCTGTCTCCTTCTCAACTCTCCGAAACTTCTATGGGGATATGTTCCGATTGGAAAGGGTCGTATATATAAACTTTTCGAAATCATCTCAACTTTTTCCCACAGACTTCACATAAGATATAAAGAGCCTGTGACAAGTATCACTAGAAAAAAAATAAAGTTTGGACCCCAAAAACATAAGTTTAAAAACTAAGGTCCTGACTTTGCCGAGTGTTTACCAAGAAACACTCGGCAAAGGATAGCTTCGCCGAGTGTCGAGTGGTGAACACTCGGCAAAGGCTAGCTTCGCCGAGTGTTGCTTGGTAAACACTCGGCAAACCCACCAAGTTTTACAAAAATATTTTTAAATTTTCAAACTTTTATGTTTGAATTCCAAGTTTTTTAAGAATATTTTCAATTTTTTTCAAATTTTCAAATTTTTTGCCACCTCTTTGCCGAGTGTCGGCTGGAGGACACTCGGCAAAACTGTGACGATTCAAACGGCCATGGACGCGCGCGGCACGCGCTGGACACGTGCCGCACCTTTGCCGAGTGTCTCTGACCTGACACTCGGCAAAGGTGCTCTTTGCCGACACTCGGCAACCGGTGGCCGCCCAAACGGCTACGGACGGCCGCGAACGGCCGGTGGCGTGCGTGGGGGCTGACGAGCACGTGCGCCTTCTTTGCCGAGTGTCTCCGGCCTGACACTCGGCAAAACACCTCCCGAGTGTCGCTGGACCTGACACTCGGCAAAACACCTCTTTGCCGAGTGTCCCGTGTATGCCGAGTGCCTTGCCAAGGGCACTCGACAAAGGCTTTCTTTGCCGAGTGCCCGACAGAATACACTCGGCAAAGGGCTGGACACTCGGCATACGTCGGGTTTCCCGTAGTGTACGGAGACTAGAATCTAGATAGGGTCAGGATCTTTCCCGGCAGTCTGCATATTACAAACTGCTTCGCGTATCTGTATTCAATTCATAAGGGTGAGTGTGCGTGCGTGTGTGAGCATCTGTATTGTACTGTGTAATTCTAAAAAAACTGCTTCGCGTTACTCAGGGTTGCATAAACGTACAGGCTTTGCACCTGCATTATTCTTAAAACTACTACATATTCGTGTTAAACTCTGGGTTTAACTGCAGGCAACAGTTTTATTCTTTATTCTTCACCAGCCAAGCATGCATATGCAGATTGCAGGCATGAAGCCGGCTTGTCTAGCAGGTGAGGTTTGGCCCGGGGTCGACGCCGAGCTGCTGGCAGTACTGCTTGTAGTATCCCACCCGCGCGTTCATCTGAGCGGCGTTGTTCCCGTTGCACTCGAGGGCGCCATTGATGGCCCTGATGGTGGCGCCGAACCCCTGCGGCATCACCTGGTGCACGTTGGTCATCCAGTACCAGAGCGCCGTCTTGAACGAGATCCCAACGTTCTGCGCCACCACGTCCGGGTTCCCCAGCCCGTCGAAGTTGAGGGCCCTCCCGGCGGCCCCGTAGTTGTAGTTCCACGTCAGCTGCAGCGGGCCCCGCCCGTAGTACTTCTTCCCCGCGGCGCACGGCCAATCTGTCCTCGTCGTGTCGCAGTAGACGTTGTTCTTGTTGATCTCGCTGATGTAGCAGAAGTCTGTCGGTATCAACAATAAGCCGAGTTCCAAATCGATCAGCATGCATGCGTGGTTGCTAACTTGCTATGCGGTTTCGGGTGACCACGCACAAGAAAGATTTATTAGAGTCTGCAGTAGAGGAAGGTTATTCAACAATTAATCAACTTACGCCCGGTCTCGTGCGTGACGTGCGCGAAGAAGGCGGCGATCTCGCGCTTGCCGGAGCCGCCCTGGCCGAAGCCGGAGTACATGTTGGCGGCGTCCAGGAACGCGGCCCGCGTGTAGAAGTTCTTGCCCTCGCACCCGGCCCCTGCCTGGTTCTTGATGCCGTTGAAGAACGCGTCGGTGACGATGCTACCCACGCCGCTGCCGCCGCCGCCGCCGCCCGAATGGCACGGGCCCGACCGGCACCCCTTGCCACAGTAGGGGTCGGTCGTGCCGCAGTATCCATACTGGCTGCAGCAGTAGCCTGGCTGGCAGCCGCAGTTCTGCGCGGCGGCCGGGCCGGCGGCGAGCAGGAGCGCTAGCCCGAGAGCCAGGACCGCCAGGCTCGTCGGCGACTTCGCCATTTCAAGATTTCGGTGTCTGACTAAGTTTGGCTTGCTTGCTGCGGTGCAGCTTGTGCTTTGTGGTGATTTGAGATGTCAAGAGGGCGTCGCTTTATATAGAGGCCGGGGCGTGCATCTTCTAGATGCATGGCACGCGACGGGGAAGATATATTGACGGAGTAGCTCGTTGTCCCGGTCCACCATTGTGTACTGGCAGTCAGGAACGACCATATTCCACGTTCTTGATGAACTTACGGGCTTACGGCACATGCATTATGTGTACCGACAAGCTACTCCAACGTAGGATGAGACCCATCGACATCACCGGATTTTGGATCGGCGAGCGTGCTTAATGCTCGGTGTGGAAAATCCGCGCATGCTACCCGCTATGCCGTTGCTTTCCTGTGTGATTTTTCTCGTCGAATCTGCGGAGACAACTGGCACCATCTATCAACCGGGCCGCCGCGGGCAGACGTATATTGTTGCTCAATTCGAAGCACCTTGCTTGTGAGGATGTATTTGGTGCGTGCCTGCGTGTTCCACTGGCTAGCAGAAATGGTCAAGTTAGAGAGGTAGACTTCCAAGCTAGCTGCTGGTGATGGCTGGCCTAATCTGGACCACGTGCACAAACCTACAATTATTTTTTGTCGATTTCTAGACACAACTCTCGGGAGATTTTTGTTCCTTCCTAGTACGTATGTTGCGTTGATGTGTTCATTTGGACGATTTCCTATTTTAGAGGATTATTAGAACATTTTCTTTTTGCTTGAGACGAATTTCGAATGTTTCTTTGAGATCGGATCAGCTCCATGGCGTCTTGGGGCACCGAATGCTCCTTTGATCAAATTTAAGTCATTTTTGAAGAATTTACGTTAATAAAGCAAGCCATCATAAAAAAATATGATAATTTGCATAAAATTTTGAATAAGACGAGGTCAAACTTTTAGTGCCAAAGAAGTCAAACAAACTATAATTTAAAACGGAGAGAGTATTCAAATGCAACTCGACGAGTGTTAACTCTTTCGCACCATCAACGAGCTGAAACCTCGTTGAAGCGTGACTGCATCCATCATATCCTCACGATGTTGGCCGATGGATAAATGAATTCGGTGCCCCTTTGTGAGCCTTGTGTTAGACTTCCGTGTACCTGCAGTCTGTGCGGTACGGTTGTTGTTCTGACTTTGGTTGGACTCAGGGTTCTGAATTTTGGCGAAAAACGGTGAATTTCAGTCCTACTGGTAACCACGGGTAATTAAATTGAGATACATTCAATTCTGGTTTTTAATTGGATAGAATATGTATTTCTTATGAATTGCAGTTAAAAATTCTCTAAATCTTGAAAATCTTGACAGGTCTCCACTCTGATTTTTTCTTCGCAAAACGGTAGGTACAACATTGCTCGGGCTCTCCACTCTAGTTCATTCTCGCTATGACCGTGTTGGTGGATGTTACTTCATGTTTCTAGAAGAAAATAATCTTATCTCAATTCTGCCGTTTGCAAATCGGTTCCAAGCCCATAATGTAGACCCCAAACTAATCGAGCACAACCTGTTAGAAAAGAAAAAAAAATGCATCAAGTATCGTGTGTGAAACACAGAAAGAGATAGCCCCTCGGTGGTTCTTTTCTTTTGGGCTTAGAGCATCTTCAAGAGTTAGTTTCACAATAAATCTTTTCTTACATCTAGTTAATGGGGATATCTAAATATTTTATAGTTTCTCAATAATCTCATCCGAATCTAAAGGGATTTGCAACTCCCCCTGTGTTTGGGAAAACTTGGAGTAGATTATTAGTTCATCCCAATAATTATTGAGAAAAAGGAAATGTAAAAAAGATTATGAAAATACCATTTTTGCACCAACTCCTCTAATATGGTAGTAGTTGTATTGGAGAATGAGAATTTGGTGGAGATGCTCGGCCTAGTTAAATCTACAATGATCTTCATTGGCGAATTCATCTTTCAAAAATAAATCTAATATAGAGAGTCCCCACTATTCTCGTGCATTTTTGCACCTCAACCCCTTTAGCCTGAATTGCAAACAAAGAGGATGGGAAAGGGAAATATGTCGGAATTGTTCATATATAGGTCATTATTTGTGAGATGATAGGTAGTACAAGTGAACCCACGCTAGATGGTAGATATTATTGCTCCTAAATTTGAATTATAATAGATCACTTTATTTTTATTTTAAGTCTACTTATCTAACTTTGATTTTGTTTAGAAAAAAGTATCAACAACTACAACACCCAATTAATTATACTAAATCCACCAGAGATTATATTTTGATATAACTTTTATTTTGGTACCATAAATGTTAACAGAATTTTATAAAAGTTTGATCAAAGTCAGAATAATTTGGCTTAGAACAAAACTAAAGTCAGATATAATTTGACGCAACGGGTACTTGATACGTGCTTCATTATTATTCAGGTCTAATAAGGTCCTGCCCCTGTATTATTATTACAGCTACTACTACGTGTACACGTTATTTCAAACTTTCAATACAAGGCCACACTACACAATAGTGTGCAACGCCGAGTATCATTTATTCAAGTATGCATTTTTTGCATAGAACCCGGGCTCCACCTCTAGCAGGTGAGGTTGTTCCCTGGGTCGACGCCGAACTGCTGGCAGTACTGCTGGTAGTAGCCCACCCTCGCGTTCATCTGAGCGGGGTTGTTTCCATTGCACTCGAGGGCGCCGTTGATAGCCCTGATGGTGGCGCCGAAACCCTGCGGCATCACCTGGTGCACGTTGTTCATCCAGAACCAGAGCGCCGTCTTGAACGCGACCACGGCGTCCTGGGCGACCACGTCGGGGTTCCCCAGCCCGTCGAAGCCGATGCTCTGCCCCGCCGGCCCGTAGTTGTAGTTCCACGAGATCTGCAGCGGGCCGCGCCCGTAGTACTTCTGTCCCGCGGCGCACGGCCACTGCGTGTTGCTCGAGTCGCAGTAGCTGTTGTCCTTGTTGATCTCGCTGATGTAGCAGAAATCTGCAGGTGTCGATCACAAGCCATGGAAATGATGTGTCAGGTATCAGAACGATGTACGTGCAGTCATACAATTCCATGAAAGAATGGCTAGGTTCGCTGTCTGCAGTTGGTGTCGGTTCGATATGTACGATCAACTTACGCCCGGTCTCGTGCGTGACGTGCGCGAAGAAGGCGGCGATCTCGCGCTTGCCGTCGTCCTCCGAGCCGCCATGGGCGAAGCCGGAGTACGCGCTGGAGCCGGCGGCGTTCAGGAACGCGCTCCGTGAGTAGAAGTTGCTGCCCTCGCACCCGCCGCCGGCCTGGTTCTTGATGCCGTCGAAGAACGCGTCGGTGACGACGCTAGCCACGTCCGCGCCACCGCCGCCGCCGCTGCTCCCCGTGCAGGGGCCGGCCTGGCACCCGTCGCCACAGTAGGCATCGCTCGTGCCGCAGTAGCCGTACTTGCTGCAGCAGTAGTTTGGCTGGCAGCCGCAGTTCTGCGCGGCGGCCGGGCCGGCGGCGCACAGGAGCGCTAGCCCGAGAGCCAGCACCGTCAGGCTCATCGGCGAGTTCGCCATACTGATCGATCAACTGGTGCTCAGTGCGCTTCACTTCCTGCGGTGCAGCTTGTGTTGTGAGGTGATTTGAGATGGCATACTGATCTATCCTTATATAGAGAAAATTGGGGCGTCTTCGTCTTGTCGATGCATGGCGTTCGACGTGGAGGATGAACGGGCTAGCGCTAGCCGCTGGGCGCTGGCACAGGCATCGTAACGTGGAAAATGTGTGCCGTCACCCTATCATCCTGCGGCTGCTGGGACTGGCAGCCGTAATCGTTGTCCCGTTCCAAGCATCGCGTATGTGTACGTGGACTTTAGGCAGTGGGGACTTTTGCGTGTTCCACAACCTACAGACTAACAAACAGATCGAAATGGTCAAGTTGGAAAATTACTAGGGAGGACTTCCAAGCCAACTGCCGGTGATAGCGGCGGCATAATTTTGGACAACTCGCAAAAGTCTACTGCTCCCTTTTCTTTTCGTAGACTTTTCAAATGGATTAAAGGAAGCAGCTCCAAGGGTCTTGGGCTAAACGATGATTTAATGGGCTCACTGGGCCGTTACTCCTTGGAAGAAGGAAGAAGGTAGGCCGAAAAGCTGGGATGTCAAGTTCGGTGTGCTTACTAAGGGCCTGCTTGTAACAGGCCAATCCCAGCCCAACCCTTCTTAGTAGCCTGCTGCCAAGTTCTCAGCAACAACTCAAACGCACCCTTCAAACTCCCATCCTCAAACTGCCGTTGCATCCATTGATCCTATAAGTTATTTGTGGATGCATTAATCCGACATCTCTTTTGCAGGCTTGTTACTTCTCGATGCTCTATGGTGTTGCGGCTTGGGCTCTTAACACCAGTCAGTATTGGTCGTGATATTACTGATGACTAACATGATTGCAGTTTTCACTTTTCAGGACAGAAGAAGAATCCTATCCTAACTCCCGGAAGGCAGCCGAGATTTGTGACAACTCGTAACTGCTGATACGCCTGCAAAATGCAAATCAAGTCAAAAGCCCATGCGAGCACCAACCTGATGGAGCACCCTGTCAGATCGAAATCAAAAGAAAAATCCAGATCAAGCATCCTGTCAGAATAGAAGAACCCGATCAAGTACAGTCTGGCCCGAACACCGAGCCGACACGGGCAATTAAGCAAGCACCGCACCCTCTCTTTCCCCTTCTAATCCAACGCAGTAAACTAATCGCCGACGACGACCCGATCCCCCTGCCCGAGCGCCCCGCCGCCGCCACGTACTCCGTCGCGCGCCCATCGGACCCCGAAGGGGACAGAGCTGAGGAATCCTCCCAATTCCAACGGCCATGCCGGGCGCGGGCGCGCAAGCGCAGCAGAGGCGCCACGTGATCACGCGCGTTCGAGGCCGCACCGCACCAGATAGAGCCTGCCGGCTTCCGCGTTGGGGTCAGGCCAGGCGGGGGCGCCATGGCCATGGCCTGCGCGCGCGCCGACCCGGCGCGTTCCGCGGCGCCCGATCGCAGGATTATTCCGTCGCGCATGCGGCATGCATGCAGCCAGCAAGCCCCTGGCGGCTTCGCCTATAAGTGGGGCGGCTCAGGTCCGGGTGAGCTCCGCCCCTGGTGAGCACCCGCTCGAGAGTAAAGTTTTCCAAGCTCCCGAGGTGTAGGAATAGGAAATCAACAATCCGATCGAGCTGGCCGGCGCGCGTACGAGGTTACGAGGGGATAACCGGAGATGGCGATCGATAAGCGGAGCGCCGCGCTGGTGGTCCTGCTCGTCTGCGCCGCGGCAGCGTGGACCGTCTCGGCCGTCGGCGATGGTGAGAGCCCCTGAACTGAAGCTCCATTATTATTAGCTGCTCCTGATTGCATGCATGATTAATCAGCGCGCGTCAGCGGAGTAACGGCATTCCTGTGTTGCCGGTGGCAACTGCCGATCTTCTTTTAGTTGCCATCCGTTGGGTAGTTAACACCATGACAAGTGTAGAAGTAGTTGCTATGCTTAGTTAGTTAGTTGCTCACTGTTACTGATACAATTGTGTTAGCTGCTCACTGTTACTGATATTGTCACTAATCTTTAAGTTGTTTAGTGAAAGTAGCAACAATTGCTGCACAAATATGGCACAACTATAGTGTCGGCTCAATTAACTTTGTTGCAGCTGCATTTTTCTTTAAACGGCCGGCAAGAGTTCTGCCGAGATTGTATTAATAGAGGAAGAGAACACAAGATTTAGGTCTTACAAACACAAAGCATAGCCCAAAGCCTCATAACATCGCAAGCTTATGGACTAGTGTAATGGAATAATTTCCGGCCATCAGCCTCTTTCTCGGTTTGATGTGGATTCCATGGATTAAGAGGGATGATATGGGGTGAAGTAGTGCTTCCATCAGGTGGCGAGAATGAACAGTGCATCTTTTATAGAGTTATGAGAGGAAGAATCGGTAGTACGTCAAACATTACCCTTTTTAAAGTGGCAACCACACAATAGACAGAAAAAAGAAGTCCGCACCATATTCTTATTCTTTGATAAATTATCCTTGGTTCATGTGAGCTGAAGTATCAGTTATAAAGAACTGGCGACGTTGACTTGTCAGTTGAGGTTCCCAAAGAAAATCAGGGTTCTGCTGTCTCACGTGCGTAGGAATATGTATGTCAGAGACGCAGAACGTTCTTCTGTTTGACTACTAGTAGTATTCTACAAGATCAGTATATCATTATGTGAGATATGCTTGCCTACTGATCTTGCAACGTAAAAATGATTTACAACGGCTCTCTCTCGTCGTGGATCGTGATGGGATGGGATTGCTTGTGGCGATCACCACATGGCCCATCCGATCCGCATCTGCATGGTTTGAATGGCTTCCTCAAACTTGCATGTGTGGTGCCGATATTCTAGTCTAGTGTAATAATGCATGGTAACCTACATGATATGTTGTGGTGAGCTGTGAGCAGCTACGTACTCGTAGTGTACAATCAGCATGAGCAATGTTCAGCATCACTAGCTGACACGTCATCACGCCATGTACACGTGCTGCAGGCCCGCTGATGAACGGCAACTTCGAGTACCCGCCGAACCAGTCCCAGATGAGCGGGTCGAGGGTGACGGGGGAGAACGCGATCCCGTACTGGAAGGCCACCGGGATGGTCGAGTACATCGGGTCCGGGCAGCAGCAGGGGGACATGATCCTGACGGTGCCGGAGGGCGCGCGCGCCGTGCGGCTGGGCAGCCACGCCTCCGTCCAGCAGCAGCTCAGCGTCACGACGGGCGCCTACTACTCCGTCACCTTCAGCGCGTCGCGCACCTGCTCGCAGGACGAGAAGCTGAGCCTGACGGCCGCCCCCGTGTCCGGCGGCGACGCAGCGGCCCAGGCAGGCGAGCTCCCCATCCAGACGGTGTACGCCAGCTGCGGCTGGGACGCCTACTCCTGGGCGTTCAAGGCCGAGGCCGGCATCGTGTCCTTCACCGTCAGCCACCTCGACGGACCGGAGGAAGAAGACCCCGCGTGCGGCCCCATCATCGACGCCTTCGCCATCAGGACGCTCAACATGCCACAGCCCACCCAGGGTACGTAAGCCACGCTACAACGATATATTGCTTCTGTACAATAACGTACTAAAACTTCGCTACCACAACTGAAATATTTTTTTTCTGAAACGTGCGGACCTAAACTGATGATGATCTAGCAGATAACATGCTGAGGAACGGGGACTTCGAGGAGGGCCCGTACATCCCGCCGGACTCCAGGTCGGGGGTGCTGGTGCCGCCGATGGACGAGGACGACGTCTCCCCGCTGCCGGGGTGGATGATCATGTCGTACAAGAAGGTGGTCAAGTACGTGGACGCGGCGCACCACGCGGTGCCCCGCGGCGCGCGCGCCGTAGAGCTGGTGTCCGGCGTGGAGACGGCGCTGGTGCAGGAGGTGTACGGCACCGTGGAAGGGAGCTGGTACAGGCTGGAGTTCTCGGCCGGGGACGCGGGCACCGGGTGCGGCGGGGGATCGACGGACTACTCCTCGTCGTCCGGGATGAAGGTGAAGGCGAGCGCGGGGGCGAGCGACACGACCGTGGACGTCAACTTCGGGGGCGGGTCCACGCGCGGGAAGCTCGAGTTCCAGGCGGCCACGACCCCGACGAGGGTGGTGTTCGTCAGCTTGGGCTACCACACCAGGTCGGACAACAGCGGCACGCTCTGCGGCCCGGTCATTGACGACGTCTCGCTCGTTGCCATCGCGCAGCCATCTGCTCGCCGGCTGCTTCGCTAAGGCGCACGAAAGATAACGTTTTACACGGCCGGTTGTACTCATGCGGCGTGCAGTGGCGTACTGGAGAGTGTAACTGTGCTGGGTTAGTAGTACTGGCACATTTTGGCTTACCTATATACTAGTATTTATATTCCTCCCTTTTCTGATATATTGAGTTCCACCTTTTTTTCTTGAATCTATTGCATATTTGCATGATGCTCATTTGGAGAAAAAACACAAATTAAATTAAGCTCTGTCTATTTAAGGGTCAAATATAATACTACCTCTGGATCGAATTATTTTGACGTTTCAAGCCATCAAAATAACCCGTGTTTAGTGGTATTTTACTGCCGGGAACGTCAAGTATTAAGATATGGAGGTAGTATTACTTTAGAAAGTACAAACTCAGTACCATGGCAGTCCACTTAACATCTTGAACCATTTGACCCCATAATTTTCTCAATTTTTGGATCTGCAGTCTCTTATTTTGAGATTGGTTGACAGACCATATCGTTTCAGATGCATTATGCTCTCACCTCGGACTTTACCTTTGTTTTTTTACAAATAGATCAAGAGAAATATTTCATAAATACTACCCAAAACATCGAAACAAAATATTTTTAAAACACTAAATGATGACTAATAGTAACAAAACTTCGTAAGATTCAAGAAATGTTTCATTACATTGACAAACTGGCATAATACTATAGAATCCTGCTGACAGTGCACGCCTCTGCCTACCTGCGTTTCTGCATCCCCATCTCGTTGTCGATCCTCCCCTGCTGGTGCCTCGGGATCCCCTCAACCACTCCTCTGCTCGCGGCGTACAATAATCGTGGACTGCTGTTGCCGCGATCAGTTGCGCAAAACTCCGCTGTCTTCTATTGATGTGGGCTCGGATTTGCGCTCCGAGTGCTGCGCTCGTACGCCACGAGCGCCTGTTTGCGTGCTCGTGCATGGGATCTGCTGCTTTTAGGGTTCCGGAAGTGTTGGTGTCGAATTAACTAGGTCACACCAAACAGGTAAAGAACGAGACTTGAAGTGCTAGAAACTCAGAGTTAACACGAAACAGGTCAGAGCATGAGGATCTCTGTTTTCTTTTTCATCATCCCTTTACAACGTACAAGGATCGCCTTTTATAGTGACGATTCGACTCCATGTTACCATTGATACCCCCTACCTACTCCAAACACGCATAACCCTATTAGACAACAGCCTGGGGTATCGATGGAATTTTACATCAGAAACACAAACTCAATTTGACTACATCATCTCGGACCTTGAACATCATCCGCGCGGCGCTCGTCGGGCGACGCGGGTGATGGCAGCGCGGCACCAAGATGAGGGACAGGGAAGAGCCGGAGAGAGAAACTTCCATCAAGAGAGAAGAGTTTGGCCGAGGGGGATGGAGGCTAGGGCTCAGAATCGCAGATGGCAGCAGTTCGATAGAGAGGCGGCGGCAGGAAGGGGTTTTGGGGGTGTTCAACGAAGCTTTGAAGGAAGAGGTGGGGGTGGCTATGGTGTTCAAGGTCGTGGCCTTTTCCGTGGTCGTGGGGACAGGGGCGGTGGTAATGGAGGGGGCTATGCTACTCGTGACCGCGCGCCCTATGGGCCTGATCGCCATGGAGGCCGGGGTGCTGCGGGAGCAAATAATCAGCGAGAAAAGGGCAGAGCTGCGCAGGCTGTCGAGGCTCGGAGGGCTGAGGAGATGATGCATTCGCAGCAGCAACAGATTGAAGGGGAGGGAGAGGATGCGGTGATGGAGGAGGCTGGCGAAGGGGACGATACAGAGGCTGGGGAAAAAAAATTCGTGACAAAGTGTGTCCGCTGCACCAAGAGAGGACATGTAGCTGCCAGTTGCATGGCGGAGCTGTACTGTATCATTTGCGATAAGCATGACCATGTTAATTACAGATGCCCCATTCTCAAGATGCCAAGGCCGACAGCTAATGCAGTTGGCTATGCGGTGCATGGGTTGGGGTTTTATCACATTCCGCGACCTCCATTGCCGAGGGCAAAGAAGGATTCGAGGACAGCGCTTATCTCAGTTGAGGGTGGGCAGATTGCTATGGAGGAGGTTAAATACCAACTTGAGAGGCTGTTTCCTGGAAAGTGGGCTTGGGAGCTTAAGGCTCATGAGGAGAATTCTTTTTTGGCTAAATTCCCATCAAGAGTAGAATTACAGAGGGCTGTGGCTTTTGGGGGTGCGGATATTAAGGGTGAAAGGATACCGGTTGGGGCTAGGCTCAAGTTTGAATTGTGGCAGGAGAAGGGGGTGGGGTATCTGTTACCAAAGGTGTGGGTTAAGGTATTTAGGCTAAGAAGGCAGCTTAATGAGTATCTCGAATTATGGGCTGTTGGGTCTATGCTTGGCTCTACTCAGAAGGTGGATATGGAGACCACCAGGAAGAATGATTTTGGGCGTGTTCAGGTGGCTGTTCTCAACCCAAGTTTGATCCCCGAGCAGCTAGATGTGGTTATTGGGGATCATTACTTTGAGTTGGCTTTTGAAGTGGAGAAGAAGGGTTTTGATGAAAATGGAGAGGAAGTGGAATTTGAATGGCCTAAAGATGTTGGGAGAGAGGACAGGGAGGAGTATCTAGAGGGAGGGCAGCATGGTGAAGTGGGGGATGTTGAGAGGACGCCGAAGAAGCAGAAGGGAGGAAGGGATAACAGTGAGGTGGAGGGGGCGGCTGGAGTGGTGCAGGGTGCTGAAGAAAACATTGTGACATGGAAGGAGCAAGTGCAGGGCATGTCGGTGCAGGAATTCGAGGCCTTTCTGAGAAATAAAGCGACAGAAATATTGAACAAGGCGACGGATGATGTTTTTGAGGAGTTGGCAGATAAGGTGATGGGGGAAGTGGATGAGGGGCAGCAGGAGGAGGCGTTTGGTGATGGAGAGCAGCCAGGGAGAGGCAAGGGTGAAATGATGGGCGACCGGGTCAAGGATGCTGCGGCAGTTTCTGAGGCTAGTAAGCTGCAGATCAGGGCTAGTCCGAGGCTACAGCGGTCCATGGACGAGCACACCTTGGCTAAAGCCGAGGAAAGGGTTGCTAGGAAGAACCTAGAGTTCAATGAAGGAGAGCTGGGGTCCGACAGGAATTGGTCAGAAGATGACAGTGAGGAGGAGAGTTTGGAGGAAATAGAGAAAAAAACTCTAAAGAGTTTATGTGGGGATTTGATGGAGGAAATTTTTGATGAGTCGAGCTTTCCTTTAAATAGCGAACTCGACGATATCAAGCGTAAGGGCAAGTCGCACGCTAAGTCATGTTTGAGAAAGACTTGCAAAGTGAGGAGGGCAAAATTTTCCAAGAAAGGTGTCAAATGAAAGGAATCTTTTGGAATAGCAGAGGTCTTAGTGACTTGGCTAAAACAAGGTTTCTTAGGGAGAGTACCAAGGAGCAGAATCTAGCGTTTATTGCTCTTTTGGAGACAGGCAAGAAAGACTTTTCACAAGATGCACTAAGTAGTTTGTGCGGGGGAAAGAACTTTGTATGGCACTGGACTGCACCCCATGGGAGATCAGGGGGCATGTTGCTAGGGGTCAATTTAGATATGTTAGATGTGGGCAGTATTGATGATGGTGACTTTTTTGTGAAGTTTAGAGTCAGAGATAGAAGAAGTGACTTTAAGTGGATACTGGTAGCAGTGTATGGGGCTGCCCAACTGGAATTCAAAGAAGCTTTTCTTACTGAGCTAGTACAATCTTGTAGTAAACAAAAGTTGCCATTGTGTATAGGGGGGACTTTAATATCTTACGGAGCAGCAAGGAAAAAAAACAATGACAGATTTGAGGAAAGATGGCCTTTCCTTTTTAATTCCGTCATTGACAGTTTGGACTTGCGTGAATTGGAGATGTCAGGTCGTAAGTTTACCTGGGCCAATTCGCGTAGGGTACCAACTTACGAGAGGTTGGACCGTGTACTAGTTAGCACGGAGTGGGAGCAGCAGTTCCCATTGGCGACAGTGGAGGCCCTTAATAGGGAAATTTCTGATCACACGCCTCTCCTGCTTAGTACGGGTGAAAAGACCACTCCCAGGAAGCTACCACCATTCAAATTCGAATTAGGTTGGTTACTAAAGGAGGGTTTTTTCGAGGTGGTTTCTGAAACATGGAAAAAAGAGAACAAGGGGAATACACCGATGCAAAGATGGCAAAACAAGATTAGACGGTTGAGACAATTTCTGAGAGGGTGGGCCAAGAATATGAATGGGGCCTATAAAAAAGAAAAACAAGAACTGTTGAGGAAAGCGGAGGAACTTGATAAGAAGGCGGAATCTCAGCTGCTTAGTCAGCGTGAATGGGATTTAAAACAAAGCATGCACGATAGAATAACGCAATTACTCAGGGAAGAAGAGGTGTGGTGGTTTCAACGAGCCAAGACCACCAAGATTTTAAAAGGGGACAACAATACGAAGTACTTCCAAATGGTAGCAAATGGAAAAAGGAGGAAGAATAGAATTCTTCACCTTGAACAAGAGGGCAAAATTGTGGAAGGGGAAGATCAGCTTAAGAGCTATATCACGAATTACTATAAGAATCTTTTTGGAGGAGCTGATGCTGGCAGCTTATCACTCAATGAATCTTTGGTGGAGGGTATTTCTCGAATCACCAATTTGGAGAGTGAAATGCTGGTAGCTGATTTCTCTGAAAAGGAGATCAGAGAGGCCATTTTTCAGATGAAGCATAATAAAGCACCGGGGCCGGATGGGTTTCCTGTTGAATTTTATCAAGTATTTTGGAGCCTCATAAAGGATGACCTAATGGCCATGTTTCGAGAGTTCCATGCAGGGGATTTACCCCTCTTCTGCCTTAACTTTGGAATAATCACTCTACTTCCGAAGGAGCAGGAGGCTAGGAAAATTCAGCATTATAGGCCCATTTGTATGCTCAACGTTAGTTTCAAGATTTTTACGAAGGTGCTAGCAAATAGACTCAATTCAGTGGCGTGTAGGATTACTAAACCCTCCCAAACTGCCTTCCTACCTGGAAGATATATCTTGGAAGGGGTGGTTGTCTTACACGAGACTATACACGAGCTTAAAAGAAAGAAGCAAAAAGGCCTCATTCTCAAACTAGATTTTGAGAAGGCATACGATAAGGTTAATTGGAACTTCTTGCAGCAGGTTCTTAGGATGAAGGGATTCCCTGATACGTGGTGCCAGTGGATGCAAAAAGTGGTCACGAATGGAAATGTGGGGGTACAGGTGAATGAGGATGTGGGTCACTTTTTTCAGACAAAGAAGGGTTTGAGACAGAGTGATCCTTTGTCCCCTATTCTTTTCAACCTAGTGGCAGATATGCTGGCCGTTTTGATTGAGAGGTCAAAAAAATTGGGGTTCTTTGATGGATTAGTTCCCCACTTAGTGGAGGGCGGTCTCTCAATCCTACAATATGCAGATGACACAATTCTTTTCTTGGATGATGATTTGGAAAAGGCCAAGAGCTTGAAAGTGGTACTAAGTGCTTTTGAAAAGTTATCAGGTCTGAAAATCAACTTCCATAAAAGTGAGTTATTCTGCTTTGGGGAAACGGGTGAGAGGAGTAAGGAATATGTGGAATTATTTGGTTGTAAAGAGGGAGGATTTCCTTTCAGATACTTGGGTATTCCTATGAGTCCTAGGAGACTTTCTAATAAAGATTGGAGAATAGTCGAAGAGAGATTTCAAAAGAAGTTAAGCAGTTGGAAGGGTAAGTTATTGTCGGCAGGAGGGAGACTGGTTCTGATTAACTCAGTCCTGTCAAGTCTACCTATGTTCATGATGTCCATCTTCAGAATACCCAAAGGGGTTTTGGAGAAATTGGACTATTATAGATCAAGATTTTATTGGCAATGTGATGAGCAAAAGAAGAAGTACAGGTTAGCCAAATGGAGCATTCTTCATAAACCTAAGAGTATTGGGGGCTTGGGAATTGTGGATCTGGACATCCAAAACAAATGCCTGTTAAGTAAATGGATTATGAAACTAATCAATGAGGATGGTATGTGGCAACAATTACTCAAGAAGAAATACCTCAAGGGCAGAACTTTATCACAAATGGAGAAAAAGAGTGGGGATTCTCATTTCTGGTCTGGCTTAATGGAGGTGAAAAAGCTTGTATTGGAGAGGGGTAGGTTCAAGGTGCAAGATGGGACCCAAACTAGATTTTGGGAAGATCTTTGGCTAGGGAAAGAATCTCTAATGGATAAATATCCTACCTTATATAATGTGGTAAGAAAGAAAAATATGACGATTGCCCAAGCACTTAGTACTACCCCGCTAAACGTATCGTTTAGACGTGCCTTGATGGGGGATAATTGGGATATATGGCTGTGTATAGTGAGGAGCATCTTGTCGGTGAATCTTAATGATCACAATGACTCTTTTGTTTGGACAGCCAATAAAATGTTCTCAGTAAAGAATATGTATAATGAACTAGTGGCGAAATCAGATGTCCCGGTTAATTGTAGGATGTGGAAGGCTAAGATTCCTTTGAAAATTAAGATATTTCTTTGGTATCTTAAAAATGGGGTAGTGTTAACCAAAGATAACTTACTAAAAAGAAAGTGGAAAGGATGTGCTAGGTGTTGTTTTGGTATGGAGCCCGAAACAGTTCAGCACTTATTCTTTGATTGCCCCATGGCTAGTCTCATGTGGAGTTCTGTGTGTTTCACTTTTGGAGTGTCAAAACCGGAGAGCAGGGAGCATCTTTTTGGGTCTTGGCTTGGGAGTTTTCCGAACAAGCAAAGGAATTTGGTGTTGATTGGGATGGCGGCATTATGCTGGGCCTTATGGATCAGTAGAAATGATCTGGTTTTTCAAAAGTCACAATATAAGTCTATTTTGCAGGTGATTTTTAGAGGAACATTTTGGATCAGGAGCTGGTCGATTCTCTCAAAAGAAGAAGTACGAAGCATTTTGAAGGAAGGGTGTCGGGCTTTGGAAGCAGTAGCTTTGGAGATTTTTCACAAGACCGGTTGGAACGTGATGAAACGCATTGAGTTGTAGGATTGATGTTGCTGGTAGTGCTTAGGCCTATCGGTTGAGAGGAGTGCTTTTGTTACTGCAGTATCCGGTGTTAGCAGTCTGTGTGCTGATGCTTGTATCAGGTCCTGTTGTTTCATTTTGTTTCTGCAGTCTAGGTGCTGCTATGTTCTAAACATTTGGCTGCAGACAATTCCTGAGGCCGGAACTGCATGTTCCTTTATCTAAAAAAAAATCTCGGACCTCCTCAAGAAACGATTCGACCTGCTAGCATCAGGCTTCTCGTGTTGGCCTCCGGATCGGGCAGCTTGTCTTCAGGCGCTGCCTTCTTCCGCGTCCATCCAAACCTTGGCACCTTGTCTTCTGGCGCAGATTTCTTCTGGGCACACCCATGAGCACCACCTGATGTTTTACGAGACGCGGGGTAGTCTTGCACCATGTTCTTAGCCCGATCCTCACCTGTCGCATTACCTGTGTATGAAACTGAGAGCAGGGAGGTTCGAAATGGTTTCTCATTGTTTAGAAAGGTCGGGACGACCTTTCCACTTACCAGGGAAGAAACTATCTTTGAAAGGTGATCTGCAAACTGGGCCTTTTCCCAAAATACTGAGACAAAGGTGAGCTTTCTTTAAAATAAGAAATAATCCCCAACAGGAAGTTTGTGATGATTTTTGCTTTAGTTACCTGCTGATATGAGTTTTTCACTAGCCTGCATTGCTACTTTTTTGCATTAATGATGGTAAATCTCTTATGCAGCAAGCATTTTGAGATACATATGCATTTACGTATTTTATTTTTTGAAGTAAGAATAACCAATTGCATACGTGACTAAAATTTGATCTTTAGTTTTTTTAACCCTACAGACTTTAATTTCAAGACACTATCACTAAAAATTAGAACTACTTTGATTTAAAGACATTTTTCTCAATCTAAAAACTTTGTGTAGGCAACTTATAATGTTCGTTATGGATAGGTTATTATATTCCACATTGGTAACCACTTTGATATCTGCATCTGAGACCCAAACACTTTGATTTCTTTCAACCAATTGTATTATCAAGAAGTTGACTCTCAAGAAAAATAATAACAAAACTTGTTTGAACTCAACTCTAAGATAAGTTTTGGATTATGAAACAGTTATGAGATGTGAACTCAATTATTTTGCGAACTAATTCTGAAATGGGATATCAAATTCTCAATTATTTCATGAACTAATTATTGGATGTAACTCAGTAGCTTTTCTATGGTTTGAGATGTCAAATCTTAGTTATTTTACATACGTAAACTAGCCTTTCTTGAACTCAACCGAAAATGTTGTCTTTGAGCTCTCAATTTTGCTCAAAATTCCTTCAGGGTGGGGGTGATATGCTCGTTGAACAAGCAAGGGTAGAAAGGTCATTTTGCACTTTGTTAGCTATGTAAAAGAAACTCAAAACCTTTCAAAGTTGTCCAAAATGGCTTCAAATCAACGCGCCTTGTATTTTGTGTTTATCAAACAAATATATATCTATGATGAATAGTAAAAGCCCAAAATTTACTCTATGAAGTATGCCAAAAACCTACCCTCAAACATGGCCACTATAATCTGATTGGCTTAGACGCGTACGGGTCTTAAAGTCTCTGTCTCATTCCATTTTAAATTATTGTTCACTTTAGTTTCATTTTTTTCAAAGTCAAAGTACTCTATCTTTACTCAAGATTTTACAAAAAAAACATATTAACATGTATAGTATAAATTAATGCACTATCAAACATATTTTTTATAGTGAATTTAATGAAACTATTTGAATGCTGCAGATGTTGGTTCTTTTTTAATAAGATTTGGTCATCAAAGTTAAAAAAGTTTAACTTTGAGCAATTATAATCTAGAAATGAGTAGTTAATTGTTTTTTTCCAAACTGAACCGGTATTTTAGAGGAATCAAACTGAGCCAGGTGACAAAGCTACGCGTGTTTCTCCTAGAGCATGAGCCCACAAGTCAACCAGACAGCCGAAATCTATATGAACTGAAGTACTGAACCCATGGCCTGCGATTCGCTGCCACATGGCCTAAACCCGAGGCCGGCAGGCCCCATGAGGCCACCACGGCCGATCGGATTACCCGTCCACAAGTGAAATGGCGGTGAAAACCGTTACAAAAATAGCAGCAGCAGCAGAAATGGCGATGCAAATTAGTACTCCGAACAGGATGGCCATGTGATCACTCGCGGCATCAGTCCCGCCGTCCCCAGTCACTACCCGGCCGACGAAGCCCGATCTGCCATTCCTTTCCCACACCGCGCTTCAGGGATCAGGAGTCAGGACGACCGCCGACGATGCCCAACCACCTCGATCGTGTGGAAGCGCCCGCGGATCCGGCGCGCGTTTCGCTCGGCTCGACAGGGCCTGACGAAAACGCACCTGGCCAACTTGGCTGCCATGATTGGTGATTCCAACGACGAGATTCTTTACGCGGCACGTCTCCGCTATAAGTGGAAACAGCCGGAAACCTGCCATGGCCACGGACCGTGTCTGTCGATTGGGAGTCCCGGCCATCTGGGTTTACAGTTTGAGAGTTCAGAGTGCAGCTGCTTGGACCGGAGAAAGCTGATCGGAAGAAGCGAGATGTCGGGGAACGTCCGCCGCGCTGCGGTGTTCTTGGCCGTCTGCTTGGCGGCTCGAGCGGCTTCGGCGATCCAAGACGGTGAGAGCTTGCATACTGAGTTGTGTTTCGTGAACTCTTCTGATGTCGTAAACTCAATAGGATGTCGCTGAGCAGAGCTTGGCACTCGGTCGCTGTCTTTAGCTCAGCTATGCTTTGGTATTGACATTAGTCAGTAAGCAGCTGGAGCTAGTTTAGCTTTCGTTTCTATACTGCATTTGCCAATTCGTGGCTCGTCTCCTTCAACTTGCCTCCAAAGTCCAAAGCAAATTGGCATAAATAGAAGACCTGACGGCGCTAGCATTTATTTCAGAGTAGGCGCCTGAAAACATTAACACTCTGAGTTTGCATTCTCAGGCCCACTGCCGAATGGCAACTTCGAGCAGGCGCCGCCCAAATCTCAGCTCAACGGCACGACGGTAATGGGGCGCTACGCCATCCCGCACTGGGAGATCTCTGGGTTCGTGGAGTACATCGGCTCGGGGCAGAAGCAGGGGGACATGCTCCTTCCGGTGCCGGAGGGCGCCTACGCCGTGCGGCTGGGCAACGAGGCCTCCATCCAGCAGCGGATCCCCGTGACGCGGGGCGCGCACTACTCCATCACCTTCACCGCGGCGCGCACCTGCGCCCAGGCCGAGCAGCTCAACGTGACCGTGGCGCCCGAGTCGGACATACTCCCCATCCAGACCGTGTACACCAGCAGCGGCTGGGACTCCTACTCATGGGCCTTCCAGGCCACCTGCAGCGCCGTGTCCTTCATCATCCACAACCCCGGTGTCTCCGAGGACGCAGCCTGCGGCCCCCTCATCGATTCGTTTGCCATCAAGATCCTGTCGCCTCCTCGGAGCAGCAAGAGTAAGGATTCTGTCCTCTCCCAACCCAAGCCCCCTTATCAACTCCGGGGGCTCTAGAATTTAACACTTGTGCATGCCCATTGTCCAAAGCTGGGACACACCGTTGACACGAAACCGCGCCAACGAAGTCGCCGATGCCTTGGAGCGAAACCGGTCAGACCGCTTGGTGAAACCGGTCAGACCGCTTTCCTGGAGCGAAACCGGTCAGACCGCTTTGTGAAGCCGGTCAGACCGCTTTTGATGGGGCGACGATAAAACCTAGAATCTCGAGCTCGGGAGGGACCCCGTCGGAGCTTGAGAGTCTAGGGTTGTTCTAGATCGGCAGGCCACCTAGAATGCCCTCAAACGTCGTCGAGACGAGAGAAGAATGGGATTGGAAGAGCTAGGAGTTGGAGATAAAAGTAATGCAGAACATAAAAGTAAAGAAAACGATAAATAAGATAAAAAAGATAAATTCGATTGGATGTTGGATAGATGATTTCTCAATCGGCCATGACCCTTTATATTTATAGGGTGGGATGGTCTTCCCCGTCGAGTTGGTTTACAATATGGGATAAAACTCTAAAGTTCTAAACCTACTCCATCACGACAGAAACCGGTCAGACCGCTTCTAGGAACCGGTCAGACCGGTTTGGCTGTTGCCAGATTAGCTACAGTAAAACCGGTCTGACCGCTTCCTAGAACCGGTCTGACCGGTTGCCCTGGTCTGATAGGCAACTGCCAATTTTGGTTGTCAACATATGCCCCCCTGTTTTTTAGCAAAGCTTGCGTGCTAGAAAACAATCTTTTGGACCAAAATTATCTAAGGACGATGATGAATAATACATCGGCCATATATAAGTTCTAAGGGCGATAAATAAATTAACGGCCATACCTTGCTTTATCTCAAGTTGATGATGAAACAACTTGTTTTGGCTTCCATACTTGCTTGATTGTCGCTGATCTTGTTGACACCACCTTTGCAAGTTGCTTCAATGATTCTTGTTTGCTCGTTGACTGCTTCTGACATGGCTTCACACTTCTGACTTTGTTCTGAAGCTTCTTTTGTTCCTGAGCAGCCCCTATCTTCTTATATTTGGCCAAGAGCTCTTCAAAGCTCGGCCTTGCTTTGTTTCTGCCTTTTCCATGTAAACCGGTCAGACCGGTTCTGGAACCGGTTAGACCGGTTTGTGCAGGACCGGCGTCTTTGCTCTTGTTTTTCTCCCCGAGTGTTTGAGTCTTCAACTTGAACCGAGGGGTCTTTTCTGATGGCATCTTTGTAGGTCTTTCTTCACCAATGATCACATTTTTTCCTTTAGCTTTTTCGGCTTGATGCGGCCGAATCAACACTTTCGGATTCACCAATTCAAGTGTGTGTATAGGAAAAGGGTTCTCATCAACCTTCATTACATTAATCGACAATTGTCCTTGATTGATGGCTGATTGTATTTGTCTACGGAAAACATTGCAATCATTGGTAGCATGAGAATAAGTATTATGAAACTTGCAATAAGCTCGTCGTTTCAACTCATCACTCGGCGGTATAGTATGAGAAAATTTCAGCTTTCCAGCTTTTGCAAGCTCATCAAAGATCCTATCACACTTGGTTACATCAAAGGTAAATTTTACTTTTTCGTGCCGATTTTTCTGAATCGGCTTGAGAGAAGAACAAGTGCTAGGATTATCTTTAGATGACCATACAAATTCAGCAGCATAAACCTCTTTACCCTCATCGTCTGAAGAATCATAATTGACGACATGCACACCAAAACGATCGGGCTTAGGCTTAACATCTTTACTTCGGCTTTCCTGAGCCAAAGCTCTTTACAATACTTGATTAATGGTTAGAAACTCATAGCCTTCTAATCTTTCTTTGATATGAGATCTCAAACCATTAAGACATAATTCAGCAAGATCCTTTTCAGAAATAACCAAACTATAACATCGGTTTTTTGTATCTCTAAATCTTCTAATATATTCAGAAACAGGCTCATCACTCTTTTGCCTAACCGATGTTAAGTGAGAAAGTCTCAATTCATTATCACTATTGTAAAAGTGTTCATGAAATTTCTTCTCTAATTGAGACCATGTGTGAATGGAATTAGGGGATAATGCTGAAAACCATGAGAAAGCAGTACCAGATAATGACAAAGGGAACATTCGGATTTTTAAATGATCAAGATTACCATGAATACCCATTTGTGCATTAAATTGGCTAACATGCTCCCATGTAGTTCTACTATCCTCCCCGGTGAATTTAACAAATTCGGGTACCTTAAAATTGTGAGGATATGGTATAGCATCAAAACTCTCAGGATATGGTTTTCTACACACTAGAGTTTTGTCTTTAAGTTCTACACCGAAAGTTTCTTTAAACATAATGGCCAAATCCCTTTTATAATTTTCAAGCAATTGATCATGATAAGGATCATTTGGCCTTTGTACACTAGAAGTATTCGGTGTATGAAGTGGTACCTGGTTCGACTGTACATACGGTACTTGTTGTGAATAAACATTGTTTGGCACTGTACCATATGAATAACCTGAACTCTGGGGAGGTATAGGATAATATGTAGTTGCATATGGAGGAACGAAATTACCAGCAAATACATTTGTTCGGTTAAGATCAACCTGAACAGGATGCATACTAGTAATTGGTTCAGGAGATGATTGATAAGCAACTACAGGACCAGAACCGGTCCGACCGGTTTGAACCGGTCTACCAGAACCGGTCTGACCGGTTTGTAAAACCGGTCTGACCGCATTATGTGGTTCTGGAGTCGTTTGACCTTCAAAATAATTCATCGGCATGCCAAATTGAGGCGTGGGTGTTGCCGATGATCCAGGAGGCATGACATGATTTTGTGAAGTACTAGCAACATCAAACTTAGGAGCATTACTATCATTGACCAAAGGTTGCTTGCCTAACGAAGTATTAATCATGTTTTGAACAGTAGCAAACATTTGTTTTTGACCATTGACTAATAATTGATTAATTTGCTCCAAAGTAACAGGTGGTGCTGTAGTACTCACAGTGTCGTTTTCTTCATGACGTTCGTCTTCGCTTGAAACGAAGACTATCTCCTTGTCCTTGGAGATACCACCCTTCCGATTCTTGGAGAAGTGAGATAAAAACCACTGAGTGGCTTCTTCATCTGCTGCTGCTTTGCGTCGGGCTTCCTTCTCCTCACGGTCCTTCATGAAGGCCTCATAAGCTTGACGATCCTCGGCCGATAATTCATCAACAATCGGCTTAACAATATTAGCAGAATCAACATCACTAGGTTTTGGTAGATTAACCATAGTAACAGATCCCTTTGCTTTCGTCCCCAGCGGAGTCGCCAAAAATATGTTGACACGAAACCGCGCCAACGAAGTCGCCGATGCCTTGGAGCGAAACCGGTCAGACCGCTTGGTGAAACCGGTCAGACCGCTTTCCTGGAGCGAAACCGGTCAGACCGCTTTGTGAAGCCGGTCAGACCGCTTTTGATGGGGCGACGATAAAACCTAGAATCTCGAGCTCGGGAGGGACCCCGTCGGAGCTTGAGAGTCTAGAGTTGTTCTAGGATCGGCAGGCCACCTAGAACGCCCTCAAACGTCGTCGAGACGAGAGAAGAACAGAAGATATGGGGATTGAAAGAGCTAGGAGTTGGAGATAAAAGTAATGCAGAACATAAAAGTAAAGAAAACGATAAATAAGATAAAAAAGATAAATTCGATTGGATGTTGGATAGATGATTTCTCAATCGGCCATGACCCTTTATATTTATAGGGTGGGATGGTCTTCCCCGTCGAGTTGGTTTACAATATGGGATAAAACTCTAAAGTTCTAAACCTACTCCATCACGACAGAAACCGGTCAGACCGCTTCTAGGAACCGGTCAGACCGGTTTGGCTGTTGCCAGATTAGCTACAGTAAAACCGGTCTGACCGCTTCCTAGAACCGGTGTGACCGGTTGCCCTGGTCTGATAGGCAACTGCCAATTTTGGTTGTCAACACACACGTTTTGATACACACCTAATCTCCCGGCAGATAACATGATCAAGAACGGGGACTTCGAGGAGGGGCCGTACATGTTCCAAAACACGGCGTGGGGGGTGCTGGTGCCGCCGATGGACGAGGACGACTACTCGCCGCTGTCGCCGTGGATGGTCATGTCGTCGACCAAGTCCGTCAAGTACGTGGACGCGGCGCACTACGCCGTGCCGCGCGGCGCCCGCGCCGTGGAGCTGGTGTCCGGCATGGAGACGGCGCTGGTGCAGGACGTGGCCACCGTGCCCGGGCTACCGTACAGGCTGGAGTTCTCCGCCGGGGACGCCGGCGACGGGTGCGTGGGCGCCATGGCCGTCCAAGCGTACGCGGCGCGGGGGAGCGTGAGGGTGCCGTACCAGTCGCAGGGGAAGGGCGGGCACACGCGCGGCGTGCTGGACTTCACGGCGATCGCGAACCAGACGCGGGTGGCGTTCGTCAGCATGGCGTACAACATGAAGCCCGACGGCACGCTCTGCGGGCCCGTCGTCGACGACGTCTCGCTCGTGTGCACCCGGAAGCATCCTGCTCGCCGCTTGCTTCTGTGATGTACTTACTACTGACAGGATTCATTCATCACCTCATTGGTTAATGTGAAGGGCTACGCGTGTGCTTGAATACTTCCAAGGCTTAACCAAAGTTGGGAGTATGTACTTGCATCATTGTTTTTTCTTTTCTTGAGCGAAACGCATTTGCTTCTTTCGCGGTGGTGTAAACTACAGTTGGACCAGTATCAAGCAGAACCAGCGGATGCGCTCAAAACGACAAGATGAACAGTTTGTGATTCTGACTTGTTGTAGCAGCCCTGCTGTATGCTTTTCCAATTAGCCCTGCTGTATGCTTTCCCATCTGCCGGAATGCTTGTACATTGAGTCATATTTCGCAATACAAGATTTTTCTTATGTTTTGTAGAAGAACGAACTGCTTTTATACGAAATTGCGCAGAGCTCCCGTGAAAGGGAAATGCTATACACACGCTGACACACATGAGCGCTATAGAAATTTTGGACCTAGCACTAGCAGTAAAATAAGAAACGTTCGGGGGTCATTAAGTGGCTGGAAAACTATTAATCCTTTTTATTTTACTAGCAGGAACGTACGTGCGACACATACGTTTAATAGAAACACACGTTTAATAAAAAATATGATTATATACGGATAGTTGACCAGAGACCGTATTAGTTACGAACTCGACGATTCCACGCAAGCGCGTGTTTTTTTTCATGGACTGTTTAGTCAAGCGTTTGAAGAAAAAAATGTTTCAATGGTTTGTGGGCCCGTCGCCCTCGAAAATTTTGAATCTTTATAGTATAAAAGATATAGATATAAGCATTGTTAATCTCAACAGGTGTTTCTAGTTTCCTGAGTCCGTGTGTCAACAAGAATGCAAGATAGATTTGTCCACAGCAACATCCTCTTATTTTTTTCTTTATAAGAAATCTCCTCTATCGAAAATGGCCAAACGACTGTAAATGGTGAAGACCCATCTAAACATATATTTTTAATATTTTTGAGAAATAAAATTTGTCACATTCATAGTTTATTCTTGATATACTTTCTCGTTATAGCTTATAAATAAATTCATATGAAAATGGCAGTTTTCAAGTAAATATGCACTAGATGACATACAATTTTGTCATCCATAGTGACAAATTATATCGTCACATAGAACATAGATGTGCCAAGTTTTCTGTTTTTTAGAAACTCCAATCTATGCTTTTAAATGGATTTTTATTGTTTTGATTTGAATCGTTGCCAATTTGATCAGTAGCAATAATATGGCCGATTTCTCTTGGGCCAATCTGTCCTGGCTGGACTTGCTGTCCATATGGCCTGATCCCAAGGCAGCAAGCCCAATTGCCCAAAACTAGCGCTGCATCGGCCGCGGACGCTCTCTCTTTCTCGTTGGGTGATTTTGGGGGTCCCCGAAGAAGCTTTTAATGGCCTCACAAACTAAACTACTCCTAGGTCCATGTGAGCCGAAGCAGGCGGACAGGCGCAGGCTAGCCGCGCCATCCCCAGTCACCACCCGTCCGGTGAGTTCACCACCACACCGCACCCGAGGACGAAGGATGCCCTGATAACCATCTTGATCCGGCGCGCGTTCCGCTCAGCTTCCTGAAGACGCACAGGGGACAACTTGTACATGATTTATCCAGCCTCGGGGGACGACATTTCACGAGCACGTCTCCTCTATATCTGGAATCTGGAAACAGTCACTGCGCTGGAGCAGACAACCGAGTGTTGAGAGCACTTCTTCAGCCGGAGAAGACGGCTGATGAGAAGGGAGATGGTGCAGAATGCCCGTCGCGCGGCCCTGTTCTTAGTCGCCTGCTTGTTGTCTGCTCGAGCGGCTACGGCCATCCCGGACGGTGAGAGCTTGCACAATCTGTAGTCTGGTACTGTCTTTCGTAAGCTCCTTTTCAATTTTCGATAAACATAAACAGACAGGATGTCTCAGGAGCTGAACCATCGATCTCTGACGACACTGGGTTTGTTCAAGGTCATGGCAGGAACGTGACTCCCTAGTCTCGTGCTGTGTCACTCACGAATCAGTTGTGAACAATGAACTCATGCTGCCTGGTGCCTGCTCTGCCCAGGCCTGCTTCCAAATGGGAACTTCGAGGAGGCGCCGGCCAAGTCGCAGCTCGACGGCACGAGGGTGACGGGGCGCTACGCGATCCCGCACTGGGAGATCTCCGGGTTCGTCGAGTACATCGGGTCCGGCCAGAAGCAGGGGGACATGGTCCTCGCGGTGCCGGAGGGCGCCTACGCCGTGAGGCTGGGCAACGAGGCCTTCATCCAGCAGCGGCTCGCCGTGGCGCGGGGCGCGCGCTACGCCGTCACCTTCAGCGCGGCGCGCACCTGCGCCCAGGCCGAGCAGCTCAACGTCACGGTCGACCCCGATTCCGACGTGCTCCCCATCCAGACGGTCTACACCAGCAACGGCTGGGACTCCTACTCCTGGGCGTTCAGGGCCAGGCGCAGCGCTGTGACGCTCGTCGTTCACAACCCCGGCGTCACCGACGACGCGGCCTGCGGCCCCCTCCTCGACTCGTTCGCCATCAAGACTCTCCAGCCTCCTCAGCGCACCAAGGGTATAGATTCTAACTTCCCCCAAAGTTAATGCCAGATGCTTCACCATTCAAAATCCATGCATGTTCTAAGAAACGAAATGCTGAAAATCGTCTCGGTTGCTGGCAGATAACATGCTGAAGAACGGGGACTTCGAGGAGGGGCCGTACATCTTCCCCGGCACGGCGTGGGGTGTGCTGGTGCCGCCCATGGATGAGGACGACTACTCGCCGCTGTCTCCATGGATGATCCTGTCAACGACCAAGTCCGTCAAGTACGTGGACGCGGCGCACTACGCCGTGCCGCGCGGCGCCCACGCCGTCGAGCTGGTGTCCGGCATGGAGACCGCTCTGGTGCAGGAGGTGCGCACCGTGCCCGCCCGGGCCTACCGGCTCGAGTTCTCGGCCGGGGACGCCGGGGACGGGTGCGTGGGGTCGCTGGCCGTCCAGGCGTGCGCGGCGCGGGGGAGCGTGAGGGTGCCGTACGAGTCCCAGGGGAAGGGCGGGTACAAGCGCGGCGTGCTCGAGTTCACGGCGGTTGCGAACCGGACGCGGGTGGTGTTCGTCAGCATGGCATACACCATGAAGAACGACGGCACTCTCTGTGGGCCAGTCGTCGACGATGCCTCGCTCGTCGGCTTGCACGGCCGTGCTGCTCGCCGGTTTCTTCTTTGATGCTGCAGTGAAGGTTGATGTCATTTAAGTTTTGACAGTATGCTTGGGCTCAACCAAGGCTGGGCAGGTTGCATAGCATTCGTGTACCTGTCTTTCCCTACGGAGGGAAATTTATTTATTTTTTACTAGGTAGCAAGTACTACCTTTTTGCTAGATAATAAAGTGGTAGCAAGTATACTACTAGAAGATGCGTAATTGAAAAGCTGTTTTGCGGTTGTAGAAACAGAATACCCGAAGGAAGTAGGAACCACGTCTTTGTGTGGGATTCAAATTCTGGTGCATACTGTATGGTTTTACATGGTTAGGGATTTTTTTACCGATTTTATTTGTACGGTTATCCAATTATGCACTACACTGGCAATGTACTTTTTTTTAGAAAAAAAAGGTACAGACGCAATTATCCACACACACACCATCGTATCCGGTAACATATCCAACTTTTTTTCCTTTTTTTTTTGAGGACCGGATATACCTAACTGGGCCTACGTTACCGAAACTCCCATTGCTACGGCCCAACCCACCCGTGAAACTCCCATTTTGAGCCCACTAGCCCACCGCCGACGCTTCCCACCGACCCCATTTTACTACTAGGGCCGGCACATACAACCGGGCTGGGTAAAACCGCCTCGGAACGCCTGGAGAACCGAATCCGAATCTTCCACTGTTGATGGCTTCTCGTAAGTGACAGAACGCCACGTGACCTGACCGCGCGCAGGAGCGGGCGCCGAGTGTTCTTGCCGCCGAGATCCGAAGCTGCCAAGAAGGGCCATCATATTCATCTCACTCTCACTCCACACGACCACACACAACGATCTGAGCACGCAGGCCCGAGGCGTTGCCTGCTGTACGTGTCCGCGCGCGGCTCTGCTGGTTCCTCGTGCTCCGCGACTCTCGGGGCAGCGCTATAAGTGGAGCCGCGCGACGGCACTGCTCCGCCACACTGTTCCATCGGGCGATCAAGGGAAGAGCAAGAGCGAGCGGAGGAGGAAGAAGACGACAAGGGCTAGCTAGCTAGGGAGCCCGGCCGGCATGGCGGAGAACACGAGCACACGCTGCTTGCTGCTGCTCGTGCTCGTCGGCGCGGCTGCTGGAGTGGCTTCCGGCATCAATGACGGTGAGATGAGATCTTGCACACTGCTTCCGCAGTGCTGATTATGCATTTTTTTCCCCTTGAGGAAATGATTACGCATTGTTGGAACCTTGCATGCTGCTATATATACCCTGCACATTATTGGAGAACAGTATGATTAGTAGATTTAAACATTGCATTGCTATTCAGAGGTCGTTTGCATCGGTAATTCACGCTGACAGAGATTTGTTCTTTTTTATATCTCACTTTTAGCAGTTACTGACTAATAGGACGACAAAACTTCCTGTTCATATTGCTAGTTTTATTACTCTGTCTGTTAACGCCCAGGGGCCTACTCTAAATTGGGAAGAAAATAGACTTGGCCGCGCGGCCCCTACTGCCCACCGCGCGCGCGCCGTCCGCCGCTGTGCACCCGCAGCCGCACTGAGGCCGCCGCGCTTGGCCCGCCGCGCGCAGGGGAGGGGAGGGGGATGCAGCGTGGGAGAGGTGGAGGGCGGCCGGCGGGGGAGGGGCGGGAGCGGCGCCACCGGTGGAGGGGAGGGGCCAGCGGCGCCGTGGAGAAGAGGAGGGGGCCCGCCGCGCGCAGAGAGAGGGAGGGGGAGGGAGGAGAGAGAGTGACGAGGGGAGAGGAGGGATGGGGTATAGAGAGTGACACGTGGGTCTACGTAGAGAGGTAACCTTACCAATTGAACTAAGAGGTGAACATATCTTTTTTTGTATACATCCATCCAACCAAACAGTGGATGGGATGATCCCATCCATGTTTCATCCCTCGAACCAAACAGAAATCATGGATGACACTGTCCCTCGAACCAAACATGAACATGGATGAACTTATCCCTGGATAGCATGGATGGGATGATCCCATCCAACCTTAACCCTCAACCAAACGCACCCTAAGAGTACTTTCACAATCCTGTAACGTTCATTTAGAGAACAAACACACTCTCCCGTAACGTTCATTTTGCGTGTAGAGTACGTGAGCATTGACTTACTTTAATACTACTTTAATACTATTGAGAACTGCGATGTGCGGTAGGAAATGAGTGCATATGCTCAGGGAACCAGGGGGTGATCTGTTTGTGAATTGAGAAATCATTCTTTTTTACCATGGATCTAAGCGGGCTTCGTTGGTCTAGGAATATCTAATCATCTTTGTAAGAGTACAAAACAGCAAGTGGTGGCTAATCACGGGGTTGCGAAGTTTTGAGAATAGATGATTAGTGGACTAGTGGTATACAGTTTGGCATTGCTTCAACTGTACGATCGGCGTAGAATAACATGGTTATCACTGAGATCAGTGTCCACTTCTGACCATTTTCAGCTGGAATGGATAACGAGTGCGCGCTGCCATGAATTTGCATCAATCAGGGCATGCTACACTTGTATAATCCAACAAAATAAATCCAAGGCGTGTACCATTCCAGTCAACAGACTAAATGCCATTTTCTGAAGACATAAAAAGGGAATTTTAGCCTAGTGACCAGAAAGTCCGCCATTCCTTTATGGATGTTGTCATTTAGCCAAGTGTCCGGAATGATATTTTCCTGCCTTTCTGAATGTGAGAATGTCCATGCATGTATACGTGAGTTTCGACTAACTGATTGCTTCTTAACCCCGGCTTGGGTGTTATCCATGCATGTCCATGTCCAGGCCCGTTACCAAACGGCAGCTTCGAGCAAGGGCCGGACGCGTCCCAGCTGAACGGCACGAGGGTGATGGGGCAGCACGCCATACCCGGTTGGGAGATCTCAGGGTTCGTGGAGTACGTCCAGTCCGGGCAGAGCGAGCAGGACAACGGCCTGGTCCTGGTGGTGCCGGAGGGCGCGCACGCCGTGCGGCTGGGCACCGAGGCGTTCATCCGGCAGCAGCTCACGAACCTGGCCCGGCACACGCACTACTCCATCACCTTCAGCGCGGAGCGCACCTGCGGCCAGACCGAGCAGCTCAACGTGTCGGTCGGCCCGGAGTCCGGCGTCCTCCCCATCCAGACCGTGTACACCAGCAGCGGGTGGGACTCCTACTCCTTCGCCTTCAAGGCCAGGCACACCACCGCGTGGCTCACCATCCACAACCCCCGCGACGAGGACGACGAGGCGTGCGGGCCCCTCATCGACGCCGTCGCCATCAAGACCCTCAACCCTCTGCATCACGACAAGGGTACGGTACACAAATCCGTACGTTCCGAGGATTCAATTCGTTTGCTTTGCCGCTGGACAAGCTGATGATGAAACAACCCGGCCCCTGCAGGTAATCTGCTGACGAACGGAGACTTCGAGGAGGGCCCGTACATCGCGCCGGACTCGCCGTGGGGCCTGCTGGTGCCGCCGATGGACGAGGACGACGTCTCGCCGCTGCCGGGGTGGATGATCATGTCCGACACCAAGTCCGTCAAGTACGTGGACGCGGCGCACCACAAGGTGCCGCGCGGCAGCTACGCCGTGGAGCTGGTGGCCGGCAGCGAGTGCGCGCTGCTGCAGGAGGCGCGCACCGTGGTCGGGCGGACCTACAGGCTCTCCTTCTCCGTCGGGGACGCCGGCAACGGCTGCGCCCAGCCGCTGGCCGTGAAGGCGGCCGCGGCGTACTCGAGCCAGGTGGTGGCGTACCAGTCCCAGGGTACGGGCGGGTCCAGGCGCGCCGAGCTCGAGTTCGCGGCGATCGCGGACGCCACCAGGGTGGTGTTCCAGAGCATGAACCACTACATGAAGCCCGACGGGACGCTGTGCGGGCCGGTCGTGGACGACGTCTCCCTCGTCGCCGTGCACAAGCACGCGGCGCGCCGGCTGCTCATGTAGTTCAATTTGATTTTGCCGCGTGGCGTGTACTAGTAGCTGTCAAGGTGCATCCACCCCATGTGGTCTGAATCTTTGGCCAATGTAATAGCCCATCTTTTTCGATGTCTGGAAATTTTATTGGTTTGTAGTAATTCAGGCGGAGGGTTTACACTTACACTTGGGTTTGTTGCTCAATTTTCACCATTAACAAAAGCACGTCGTTGATTCGTCGCAACATGAAACAAGATCGTCGATCGGCATAGGAGATACACGTGGATAACCGACAGTGTATCCCTGCCAGTAGTGGCAGTGTGTCACAGGCACATGAGTTGACCGATCTGCTTGCTCAGCATGACCATAGCCCGGCCCGTCGCTGCCACGGCCGACAGACCTTGCCAGCAGCGCGGCGCTCTCCCCGAATCACGACGGCAAGAGGTTCACAGATTACCTGCTCCCTCCGTCCAAAAAAACACTCTATGATTCAAAATTTGTTTAAAAAACAAGTCATTCTACTATATATTTAGTAAGTGCATGTGCATGCAACAATCAATTAGTATCAAATATGGCTAATAAGTAGGGACAATCAAGGTCATTTTACTTTCTCGTTAATCTATCCTAAAATTTCTAAAGTGACTTCTTTTTTAGGACGGATGGAGCAGTTATTTTGTGCTTTATGACTTCGATTTTTTATACGGCATATCAGTTGGAGGATTCACTAACTTTAATTTGTAGCGAGACTAAATTTGTTGCATACTATAAATAGATGCCTAGAGTGCAAGTATGGTATGAGTATTCATCATTTCTAGGCTACCATAGAGGAAAGTTTGGTTCTATATCACAACCATGACGGCTATAAAAGTAATCCTTCGAGTCTTATCCTTTATTTGTATTTTCTTGTGCTTACCGCACATCAAGCATCATGTAAGGATGACTGTTATACCGAGAAATATTTAGTTTCCTTCAACTGTGAGCAGTGGCGGAGGCAGGATTGCCCCCTAGGGGGGCAGATCCTCTCATGCATCTTCTTCCTCTCCTCTCCCTTTCATTTCTCCTCCTCTCCCTTTTATTTCTCTTCTTCATCTCCATGGGTTATAGATGGGTAGGGGCTCCCCCTGTAGCTCCGCCGCTGACTCTGAGACAACACTCAAACTTGGTATCGATTGTCAACCCAAGCGGCAACACATCGTGGAAAGATCTAACATGGCTTGCATTTATCGTATCGTTACTATTCAGGAGCAACACCTCATAAGCGTTAGCAAGCTTGTTCGTTTTGCGCGCGAGTGTGGCAAGCCTATGCCAGCTAAAAGCAAATGTGGAAGTAAGTAAGTCTATTTATCTTATTTTATTAAAACTTATAATAGTGTTGTCTTGCTTGACTAATTTATTAAATAAGAAGAGCACATATTATTTGGAACTGGTCGTCTATGTAATCTGTGATATAATATATATTTGAACTTTTGTCTCAACTTGGATTGTTCCATTTCCGCCATCACCACCTTCGCCAAGGGCCCATCCATAGGAGTTCCAAGAGGTGATAAACCTAATCAAGAATCATGAAATAAATCAATGAATATGTGCTTATTGGCTTTTCGAGCCAAGTTTCTGTTTTTGCATGTTAATAAGAATAAATTGATTTCATAAAAAATATTTTATACCACTCCCTGACTCGTCAACTCTCATATGGTGTCTCAACTCATCAAATGCTAAGAGAAACTCAATGGACCAAGTGGAAGGGTTTCAAAGGTCAAGGTGTCAAGAGCAACTTGTGGACAAAGTAGAGGGGACATATATTTTTTTTAGAAAAGAGAATATCTATTAATATATTAGAAAAGAAACCTGAAGCTATTTAAAATTAATCGAAATTTCAATGATCCGACTCCACGTACCATTGTGACTATAACAAAATCAACATCAATTACACTTACACTTGGGTTGTTGCTCAATTTTCATCATTAATCGTTGATTCTCGTCGCAACAACACGAAACAAGATAATCGATCGGCATAGGAGATATCGCACGTGGATAACCAATAGTGTATCCCCTGCCAGTAGTGGCCCACGCACGAGTTGACTCTGCGTCTCTGCCTGCAAAGCGTGACCATAGGCCGTCGTTGCCACGGCCGACAGACCTTGCCAACAGCGCGGCGCTCAATCCGATTCACGAGGGGGCAGCGGTTCAGCACATGACTGCAACTCTCTGGCGAACTGAAGCCGAATCTTCCCCGCTCACGGCGGGGCTTCCGTTTTTCCCTGCAGTTAGAGGTCTCGGTTAGCCAACAAGGGCCAGCCCATCTCGCCTGATCTCAAGAACGAGAGCGAGGTGCCTGCTGTCCTCCGCGAGCCCCGATAGCAGGTAGCTCCCCTGCGACGCTAGCTAGCTCTATAAAAGAGGAGCCACGCGAGAGGCCTTGTCCACGATACTGTTCCATCGATATCCCCATCGTCCATCGAGCTCGAGAGTTCACGCGGGAGGGAGAACTTGCGGCGAGAGTACAGAGGAGGGAGCCCGGCCGGCATGACTCGCGGCGCGAGGTCGCGTCGCGTGGCGGTGGTGCTGCTCTTGTTCGTCGGCGTGGCTGCTCGAGCGGCTTCAGGCGTCGTCACCGACGGTGAGAGATCTCGCGAACTGGCACTCTAATGTTTGATTATTGGCCTATTGTTGCGTTGACGTTGATTATAAGATCCTTGGACAACTTTCACGTTCCTGGAGTTGGAAACTGGCATGTTTAGATTTCGCCTTGTAAAGTTCTGGAGCTAACAAAGAACAGCAGTTTGTTGTTCTCTTTTCAGTTGCACTCTCCTTACTGACAACTGAACGAGCTAGCTTCCTGTCCGTCGGCTTGCTAGTTTTAGTCTTTGCCTAAATCTCTAGTAGTTTTTTTTTTGAGAAACCTAAATCTCTAGTAGGTACTAGTAGTAACCTCGAAGTGCTATTTAAATTGGGCCAAATTGTAAGATGGGATGACTATCTATTCACTAATGAAATCCAACGGACTTTCATGGAGACTGGATTAAAATTAAACATTTTGTGATTGAAAAAGTGCAACAAAATTGGAACATTTTGTATGTCTACTTGGAACATTTTATATTTTGATTCCACTGCTGGAGTATTTCCTTCTTAGACCGGAACAAAAACCAGTCACTCCTGGTTTTTTAAGCTCCATATCACCATATGGATCATGTTATCTTACTATAGGAACATATTTTTTCCTATACCAATTCATAAATATATAGTGCTTCTCTTATAAGATACCATAGTCGGCAGAACAGTTACAAAATTACAAGCTTCACAATGCTGTATTTAGTATCATATCTTTTTCAACTAGTGGTATGAAGCTTGACAAAAATTAACCTTTTAGCTAATCGGAAAAACACCAATTAACTTTTCGCAAAAAAACACTAATTAGCTATGTATGGTAAAAGAGGTCCAACTTAATATATAGTGTTTGCAGAGGCATAGACTACCAAACCACGGCAATTGCACTCATTGTTCCCAAGAGCATGAAACCATAGATCACCTACCCCTTGGGTTATGTTCAGCTGTGAATGTTGGTTCAAGTTTCCGCACCCCTTTACCGCGGACGGACGATGATCTTCGCAAGTTGTCCGCAAAGTGGTCGTGAAAAGGTTTTGATTCATCATAGCCACGCTCACAGTTTGGAATATTTGGACAGAGCCGAACGACAGGGTTGTAAAGGGCAAGGCGATCTAGGCTCCGTCCTAGTGTCAAACACTTTGTTGGATCACTGTCCCAATAAGCGTCTTGTCATTTTCTGTGTTTGTTCAAAATGTTCAGTTTCTTCAGGTATCGGTAGTAGGTCGTTTTTTATTCTCTGTCACTAAATTCATCCCTTTTGTTTGATAGGTTTGTAGGTAACGCCCGTCCTTTGTAAACTCTTGTTCCTTTTTAATTACTATATAAAATTTCACATTTGCATCGCTCCGCAGAGCAGAGTATATATCCGAAAAATTGCACTCATCTCACCTGATGAATCTGCATCCATGTACGAGTCCCAACTTACGAGAACTTGTTCGTTCCCTGTGGCCAGGCCTGTTACCAAATGGCAACTTTGAGCAGGGGCCGGACGCGTCCCAGATGAACGGCACCCGGGTGATGAGTCCAAACTCCATACCCAACTGGGAGATCTCCGGGTTCGTGGAGTACATCGGGTCCGGCCAGCAGCAGAACGACATGCTCCTGCCGGTGCCCGAGGGAGCCTACGCCGTGCGGCTGGGCAACGACGCGACCATCCGGCAGCGGCTCAGCGTGGCCCGGAAGGCGTGCTACTCCATCACCTTCTGCGCGGCGCGCACCTGCGCCCAGGCCGAGCGGCTCAACGTGTCCGTCGGCCCGGAGTCCGGCGTCCTCCCCGTCCAGACCGTCTACTCCAGCAGCGGGTGGGACTCCTACTCCTACGCCTTCAAGGCCAGGCACAGCGACGTGTGGCTCACCATCCACAACCCCGGCGTCGAGGAGGACCCGGCGTGCGGCCCCCTCATCGACTCCATCGCCATCAAGAAACTCGGCCCTCCGCCTCGCGAAAAGGGTAACATTCCGGCACAAAGGACGACCTCGGAGATTATTCAGAAGAAATACGCTAGCTTGTCTGGTTTCATTTTCAGAAAGAGTACAAACGGATCGTACGATTATGCTTGCAGGTAACATGTTGAGGAACGGAGACTTCGAGGAGGGGCCCTTCATCTTCCCGGACACGGCGTGGGGCGCGCTGGTGCCGCCGCTGGACGAGGACGACGTCTCCCCGCTGCCGGGGTGGACGGTCATGTCGGACACGAAGGTGGTCAAGCACGTGGACGCGGCGCACCACGCGGTGCCGCGCGGCGCGCGCGCCGTGGAGCTGGTGGCCGGCCGGGAGGCGGCGCTGGTGCAGGGGGTGCCGACCACGCCCGGGCGGTGGTACAGGCTGTCCTTCGCCGTCGGGGACGCGCGCAACGGGTGCGAGGGGTCCATGGCCGTGGAGGCCTACGCGGCGCGGGGCACGGCGAGGGTGACGTACGAGTCCCAGGGCACGGGCGGGTGCAAGCGCGCCGGCGTCGAGTTCGCGGCGGCGGAGACGGTCACGCGCGTCGTGTTCCAGAGCATGAACCACCACATGAAGCCCGACGGGACGCTGTGCGGGCCGGTCGTGGACGATGTCTCCCTCGTCGGCGTGCGCAGGCACGGGGCGCGCCGGCTGTTCATGTAGTTTGTCTCCCGGAACATAGATTTTTTTTTTCTTTTTCACAACGAGCCGCGTGAGTCGTGACCGCATACGGTCGATGCTACTGTACATGGTACCGGAACATATGTGTACTTGCGTCTGCTGTTGGGCGTGGAATAGCAGTACGTAGCAGTCGTACGTACATGCGCGTGCCCGGCGGTATCTGTCCTGATGGGAGCAGTTGCAGAATTCGCCTTAATTAGCTTGTTTGTTGACATCATGGATTGCATACTGTTGCACCAGGGGCATGTGCTTGCTAATGCTGCTTTGCACCAATGAACGTGCTGGGAAGACCGATGAGCTAATGATGATCTGAGATTCAGATGTACTCGTACAATATTTGTATAGTTGTATAGTCAAAGGTTTTGACTTTGAAGATGCGGGGCGCATTTGAAAATGATGTGGCCGGTGGGGAACATTAGGCCATGACGCCGGCACACCGGCAATGGAACGGATTCGAGGCGCCGACGGCCAGGGCGCGCGCCGGCGCTACCCGTTCGCGGCGTGGCCAGTGCGTCTCGGCGCAGGCGCCTTGACTGCATGCCGCAACGACCAGGCCAGCAATGGTGATACGTACGGGCGGCATGGTCGGACGACGGCCGGACGCCCCCAACACGTATCGTCTGACACGACACGGCAAAGCCGTCCCAGGAAGCCCGCTGCCCACCCGAGCAGGACGCCAAGACGGGCGAGCACCGGCTGGTTCCTCGGCCGTTGCGCGTCTCGGCCGCAGATGCGCGCCGTGCGGCCCGGCCGTGTGGAGAACCGGAACGGAATCTTCCATGCACCGATGCCCACGCGAGCCGAGCAGGTTGCCACGTGAACCCGCGCAGGGCCTGTCCTAGCCTAGCACCACGATCCCGGCCGGCGCGTCTCGTGGCGCCCCGTCCGTCGACGGCATCCGCGTTCGCCCCCTGATCGCGCAAGGTCAGCGGCCGTGGGCGGGAGTCCAATAAGTGGCAGCGCTTATATAAGCTGCGCTTGCCGGTCCATGGCGCTCACTGGCTAGTTCCCTGCTTCCTTATCAAGGCCAGCTTCGGTTAGCTCTGTATGTTCCACAAAGCTCTCAAGAGCTACCGGCGAAACCGAGGGGCTTGCTCATCGTGAGAAGGGAGCCTGCGGGATGGCGAAGAGCGCAAGCTCAGTGGCGCTCTTCTTGATGCTCGGCTTGGCTGCTCGAGCGATTTTTGCCGTCAACGATGGTGAGAGCTCGCGAACCAGTACTAGAGTGTAAACCCTAGCACTATTACTATGTTTTTGAGGATTCTAATTCTAGCACTACGGTCTCCTGCTCTCTTTTTGGAACACAGCCAGCGTAATATTTTTTCTTTGTTCTCTAGTAATGCTAAGTAGTTGTGCTTATGTTCTTGCTGTTTAGTTTTCTTAGGTCCAATGTCAACTCTGTCCCCAGCCAGGCTGTCGTTGACCTGTCAGTTGCACGGTAGTACGGTACCATTCTTGATTAGAAATGATAAACTTTCTTGCAAAAAAAAGAAGATATGCTAATCTTTGTGTTTTGGCCTGGCTTCTCACAAGAATTTTGCCTCTCTCCCTCTTGAATGTCGCCTACAACTCACGGGAGTTATTAGAGTTAGGTTTTGGGGTTCTATGGATCAGAGTTTATAGCTTAGAGCAAGTCTAATAAGGGCCTAGGAGCCGACGAAATCCAACTCTGTGAAGGGAGAAAACAAGAGAGAGAAGGAGGCAGCGTGTGATGAGACGCCGGTAAAAAGCGAGCAGATGCACTGTTTGGGCTGCGAGCATTGCTCCCTATTGGTTCTGCTGCTGGAGTCCCAAAAGAATTAAATAATGTCAGTGGTGGTGAATAAAAAAGGAAGTCTAAACCTCCGGAGTGGCCTTTTATCACCGGGGTTCGTGGTACGGTGTCATATTTATCGTTAAGGGAACGATGTTTTCATTCATGAAAACACATGAACAATTTCATCCCTGGCTTGCTAAAACTCATGTTAAATAGCATACCGTGTTCCATGATTCGTGTTTCTCGGACCATGGATTTGGAAACTTTTGTGACACTAGGAGGAGCGTGGTATATGCCCGTCTCTGGCTTTGTACATGTCTCCTGAGCTCTAACAAGTGACAACGTCTTGTACCCCGCAAAAAAAGAAAGAAGTTACAACGTCTTGTGCGCGCAGGAATGCTACCGAACGGACACTTTGAGCAAGGACCAGACAAGTCGGAGATGAACGGCACGAGGGTGATGGGCCGCTACTCCATACCCAACTGGGAGATCTCTGGATTCCTGGAGTACATCGGGTCCGGCCAGAAGCAGGACGACATGATCCTCCCCGTGCCGGAAGGCGAGCAGGCCGTGCGGCTGGGCAACGACGCAACTATCCGGCAGCAGCTAAACGTGGTCCGGCACACCTACTACTCCATCACCTTCGCCGCGGCACGCACCTGCGCCCAGGCCGAGAGGCTGAACGTGTCGGTCACCCCGGAGTCCGGCATCCTCCCGATCCAAACCGTGTACACCAGCAGCGGCTGGGACTCCTACTCGTGGGCGTTCAAGGCCAAGCATACCACCGTGTGGCTCTCCATCCACAACCCCGGCCACGAGGACGACCCGGCGTGCGGCCCCCTCATCGACGCCATCGCCATCAAGGCCATCCGCCCTCCCCATCAAGTCAAGAGTAAGATCCATTTCCTCGACGCCTTGCACTTGCAGAGTGTGTAAGTGTGTCACTTTTCATCTGAAATTAGCACTGACACTTGAATTGATGGTAACTTGATGCCAACTGAAGCAGACAACATGTTGAGGAACGGGGACTTCGAGGACGGGCCCTACATCTTCCCGAACACGCCGTGGGGCGTGCTGGTGCCGCCGATCGCGGAGGACGAGCACTCGCCGCTGCCAGGGTGGGCGATCATGTCGGACACCAAGGTGGTCAAGTACGTGGACGCGGCGCACCACGCGGTGCCGCACGGCTCCGGCGCCGTGGAGCTCGTCGCCGGCAGGGAGTGCGCGCTGGTGCAGGAGGTGCGCACCGTGCCCGGGCGGCCGTACAAGCTGTGCTTCTCCGTCGGGGACGCGGGCAACGGGTGCGAGGGCCGCCTGGCCGTGGACGCGTACGCGTCGCGGGCGACGCTGAGCGTGCCGTACGAGTCGCGCGGCACGGGCGGGCACAAGCGCGCCGAGCTCGAGTTCGTGGCGGGCGACAGCCTAACGCGCGTTGTGTTCCAGAGCGCGAACCACCACATGACGTCGGACGCGACGCTCTGCGGACCGGTCGTCGACGACGTCTGGCTCGTGCCCGTGCACGCCCACACGCAGCACGGTGCCCGCCGCCGGCTGCGTATGTAGAGGCGTAGAGCACAGCTTATTAATAGGGGCGCGTTAAGTTGTATGTGGCCGTTTCTGTGTGTTCCAGAATTGCCTGGGATATGGTCGTATACTCGTATCTACAGTGTCTGGGTTGGATTTGAGCTAAGATGTAACACTGACATCTACGCCGACAGCTCACTGAAACTTTTCAAATCGAGACAGAAACTTGCATTCTCTATAGTACGTGTGTGGGAAGATTTGTGTCTCTATACCGCACCCAAAATTTTAATTTCAGTATAAGAACCATGGTAGAACAACACCTACCTGGGTTTGAGTCTTAAACTTAGGTGGTGCTCGTATTTTTATAAATTTATTGTTAGCATTTACATCGCATGCCTTTCAGTTTTTGAGGCACATTAGGTGACATCGTCAATCTCAAACTTAGCTTGAACGATGTCGGGCCATCTATCCTCACTTTATAAATCTAGAGCTAGATATTGCTTCCCCAACTTTGATCTTACTTGCCGCAATTTCTAAAAGAAGTCTTCTCATCCGCACGTTAAGTTAAAAACACGCACTTGTACCTCTCATTCAAATCCATCCCTTTGAATTTTATTAAAAACCCAAATGCCTGGCCGTAAGTTATGATCTAGGTTATACCGTACTATGCTAGCACAAACCGTGAGTATTTCTACAATTTTCTAAAATAAAGTGCTAAAATTAATTATGGGTATGTTATATTATTGAGAAATTTTAAAATGATTGGGATTAATTTGAGCCATCCATCCCGAGAAATCGGATGGTGGAAACAAAGGGAGTACCCAGAGGTATGTAAATAGAGATATCAATTTCGTAGGACCAGGTACCAAAAATAGTGGGATCGATCGTGAAAGGGTCTCTAGCCTAGTGGTTAGAGAACCTGAGTAGCACCTAGCAGACCCAAGTTCGACTCCCTGTGAGGGCGAATAATTGGGTTTGGAATAAAAATATATAAAAAAATAGGCAGGGGCTTCCCCTTCCGACTTCGGTCAAAAAATAGTGGGACCAATTATTACACTAGATACTTTTAGGTACCGGTGGATACCTCTCCAAGCATTGTAAAACGGCTCAAATATGAATACATCTAAGTTATGAACTTTACATAATTCTTTGCCATAGAGTATTAATATAATCTAGCAGGGATTGCTGCTGCGATTGGTACCGTGACTCATTAAAACAATATCTTTCGTGATTGATAAACCGTTAGTGCTACTTGAGCTCAAAAAAAACCGTTAGTGCTACTAGAATTTGATGTCACTTCCTTCTCTTTTTCTTAAATTGGATATCACTTTACCAAAAAAATCGTGTGTGGTATATACTAAGTAATGAGAATAAAAGAGAAATTATAGGGGAGAGATTCATTTTGTTGTTTTCAAGATGGGGATATATCCAGTGCAAACCAACCCCTCCGTGTAAACTTTAAAAACCAACATGTATGAGGACATGCATGCATAGTTACTAGGACCGGACCGGTCATCGAACCGGCGAGGGCTTCAGTTCAATGGTTCATTGGTCCAACCGTTAAGAACCGGTTGGACCGCCGAGTTCATTATATTTGAACCGTTCAAGTGAACCGGCCACAAATATTTTGAACCGGTGCCATATAGAGATAATTAAGTATATATCATATAGTTGGTCAAATGAAAAATAAGCTCATCAATGCTTCAGTTGCAATCTAATTTGAACATATGAAGCACAAATTCACTATGAAAAAAATAATGGTAAGCAAGACAGTATAATACCGTATCTGATTGAATCTGTACATCAACAATCAACTAGAAATTCATTAAATTATAACTAGCCCAAGCCAACCATTGATTCTATATTGTGAAATTACAGATATTCACTATTCAGTAGCCTACCGAGGAATGACAACAAATTGAATTATTTGATTTGGGTACGAGACGTCAGTCTGCTACTCTGCTTTGGCCTTGGGTGCTTCCTGTGTGCGCGCCTGCATGGTGGAGACTGGGGCCGCAGCCGCAGGGGACTAGGGGAGAGGAACGCGGCCGCGATGATGACATGGAGATTCAGAAGGCCACCGTCCACTGGCCCGCCGGCAAAGAACCGCCGCATGCCGCGGGGACGACCCAGGGGACGAGGTGGAGGTGTGAAGCGACTGCCTCCGGGCTCCGGCATAGAATAGATGCAGTGAGTGGAAATGGGAGGAGAAGCGCTACCACGGTGGCGCGGTGGCCGCCGGCTGGCTTGCCTACAGATGCGCCTCCGTCTGTCGACTTGCTCGTCCGGATGTGCTGCCGCCCTCCAGGAAACACGATAGAACATTAGCCTCGACTTTTCGTCTGTACCCCAGGCGGATAAGGTTGTACGTCGTACAGAGGTAACTTTGGCATAAATCAAAACCGTTCCGGTTTAGATGGCACCGGCCGGTTCACCGGTTCCGCAAAAAACCGGCCGGTTCGAACGGTTTTTACCGGTCTGATTGCACATACGGTCTTTGAAGTGAACCGAATCGCTGAAGACTCTGGTTCGGTCTTTTACCGATCCAACCGCCGGTCCGGTCCTAATAACTATGCATGCATGGGAGGTGGGAGGGAGTTTACACGGAGGGGGCCTTTCAAGATTGCCACACATTTAGAGTGTTTTGAGATTACGTGTAAAACAACCATCTTCAATACATAGTGCCATTTGTTATTTTACAGGCTGTCCACATTATAAATGAATGACACAAGGTATTATGGGATTGTCGAATGAAATGAAGCTTTTACACGCAATGCTAGTGCTAAAAAATTTCTAAGTTTTTGAAAAATGTATACGCCTAGTCTTATTGGGATGAAACTTACCTCTATCTTTCTAAACAGCTTTGGGTGTACTGTATGGCACCTGATGAGAATGAAACTCCTATTAAGACTTTTTTTTTTACAATCATCCTTATCTTTCACTACTGCACTATCAATAAATATAACCGGTAGAATGATAAGCTAAATTTGAGATTGATATACGTGTCTCCGAACAATAAATGTAGTCAGAGGATTTTGATTTTTTATAACAAACTTAAGCCCTTGTTTAGATGCAAAATTTCACCCCCAAAGTTCGCTATGCAAAAAGAAAATTTCCATCACATTAAAATGTTGGCACATGCATGAAGTACTAAATATAGATAAAATCAAAAACTAAGTACACAATTTTGTTGTACTCGGCGAGACGAACATTTTGAGCCTAATTAATCAATTGTTGGATAACTTTTCACAAATACAAACGAAATACAGTGTCGCAATCCCAAATCCCCGATTCCCACCCTTTAAATTTACATCTAAACAAGGACTAAGATGAGGAGGCGGGGTCACAAGTCACAACTACGTGGGCGCTTTGCTCTCTCTCTCTCTGTGGGGCTCTGTGAACCTCTTTGTTTTGACCTTGTCGATGTTTTGGGTCAATGCTTTGGAGTCCAAAGTTTGGACGGGGGGAGGACTGGGAGGCATCAGGCCCCTTCTTTTTTTTCTGAAACGAGGCAGCTCATGCCATGAGTACGGACACATTGACACAACAATGCAAGACAGAGACAGCCGCGAGGCGAGCGAGACCAATCGTATCGTGGCAGCAAAATCAGGCCACGGGATGGCGGCAGATGCGGTGCCGCACTGCCCCAGTCCCCGCGCCGAGTTGCGAGGCGGGGCCGTCGCCCGTGCGCGGAGCTGGAGACGGATCTGTAGCAAGACAGATGGCGTCGCGCCAGCTCGCCTATGTGCCACACCCGACTGTTCGCACTCGTGTTCCTCTATTTCCCTCCCCTAAACGGAATATTCTGTCCTGGTCATCGAGATTTCTTTCCCTATCTCAATTTCTCCCACACTCATTTCTCCTCTGTCATCTTCCTCTATCCCAACTACCACATTTATTTATTATTTTTACCCCACCTACCCCCTTCTCTCTCCTCCCTCCCCCCTCTCTCTTGTTCACTGCGACACGCCCCCACCCCTCATCTCTCTCACCTCCGGCCACCTCCCGCCGTGGCGCCGGCCCGCCGCCCCTCCTCCCCTCTCCCCCGCGCCGGCCGCCACCGCCCTCTCTGGCTCCGCGCCGCCCACCTCTCCTTCCCCGCCTCGCCTCCTCCTTTCCCGCGCCGGCGGGTTAGCGCCGTTGCGTTCGTGGGCGGACGGCCGCGGGCGACGGCGGCCTCCGCCTCGCCGACGAGTTCCGCACGGCTCCCTCCCCCACCCGCCTCCACCGTCGCCCTCTCCGGCCCCGCCCGCCGCCGCACCCGTCTCCGCCCCGACCACCGCCTCCTCCACGGCCGAGCTGCTCGAGTGCGGCGGCGAGCTGCTCAACCCCGAGCCCCGCCACGGGCGCTCGCCGGTGACCTCCATCGAGTCCGTGGCGCACACAGGCGGGCGGCCAGCCGCGACGGGCGCGGAGCTCCGGCGGTAGCGCGTCGAGCTCTGGCGCCGGGCGCGCTCCTCCACGCCGAGCTCCTCGTCGACGTCCTCGGCCGCCTGCTGCTCACGGCGGCGGGCCCTCGCGGCGGCGCGCCCCTCCTCGCGGTGGTGAGCAGCACCGAGAGCAGCGCCAGCACGACAAGGACGTCGGAGGAGAGGGCGAGCAGCGCGCGGTGGCTAGCGGAGCGACGAACGGCGGCGGGCGGGAGAGGCTTGCAGCAGCGGCGACGGGCGGATGTTGGGGCGGCTTCGCCGCCGGCTCCTCTCGTCCTCCCTCCGGCCCGCGCTCTCCTCCTCTCCCCCCCGGTCACCAGCGCGGAGTGGTGGGCCCGCCGCGGGCGTAGCGGACCTCCCCCAACTCCTCTGGCTTTGGGGGAGGCGGAGGCCTCCGCTCCCGTAGGGGAGCGTTCCCAGGAGACCGCTGCGGGCGTCCGTTCCCCTAAACGCTCCCCCAGGAGGTCGTTCAGGACACCAGTGCCAGCGGCCTAAGGCCATAACCAACGCGTCACGTCGGCGAGGCCAGAGTCATGGCCGTTGTCCGTTGGGCACGCCGTCGTGCTGAAAATGTAACGGAATCTTCGGCGCGCTTGATGCCCCCCATGAGAGCGAAGCAGAGTGGCACGTGAACGCACGCAGGGTTGTGCCCAGCGTCAGGTCTAAGGATTCCGCCGCCGAGCTGCCGCCTGCCGAGAGCCCGAGACGTACGGCCGCCTCCCCGTACCATGAGCGAGAGATGCCCGCTGCCGCGGCACGATCCGGCCGGCGCGTCTCGCGGCGCACCCTCCGTACGCCGGCGTGGCCACCCACCAGCTGCTAATAAGCGGCAGCTCTTATATAAGCGGTACCCAGCGTCCGGCGATGATTTACTCCATGTCTCCACATCCGATAACTATCTGAGGGCGCTGAAGATAGGCAGCGGAAGCTTTGTTTGTGCCTCGAGTCGGAGCTCAGGGGAGGTCCGTACGATACGTACTGTACGTGTGTACCAGTCACGGCGAGACCTCATCAGAACGGAGTCGGAGATGGCCAAGGGCACTCGTTGCGTGGCGCTGCTCTTGCTCGTCGTAGTGGCCGCTGAAGCTGATTCTTCTCACGTCAGCGATGGTGAGGACTCGAAAAAACTAGCCATTATTCTGCTGCTGTTTAATCCTCTCATTTCGTGCATAATGTCATGTTCGACATTATATTTTCATTATTTCTTTTAGTATTTATTCTTCTTTGCCATGCATATTGCGTGAAACTCCTCAACTCTATTTTTGTTTGTACAAGAGCTCGGCTTTGACTTACCAGTGCTGCGGCATTACCCGAGATTCTGATTCCCTGATCAAAATCCAGTTCATGTATGCACACTACAAGATTTGCAACATTTGCCGAGAAGTGGCCAGCAGGTGTTGGGGGGGGGGGGGGGGGGGGGGGGGGGTTGGCTGTGCAGCTGGTCTGATTTTCTTGGTCGGTAAATGGCTGGTCGGGAATTTATCTTCACTCACAGAAAAAGGTTCACTCACACTTGAATACCGTCGGTCATTAAGAGCCAGAAAATGTTCACCCTCGGCCACTTAAAATGTCCTGTCGGTGATTATTGTTCTAAATCTAGTAGTGGCATGATATAGATTTTATTTTAGAACCGCAGTGTAATTTGTGTGCCACACTGTCACTCTTGGCAAATCACTTCCGGGGACTGTCTTCGAGTTCATTCTGAGAGATGGACAATGATGTCGTCGTGCGTGCCTGTGTGCAGGCCTGTTACCAAACGGAAACTTCGAGCAAGGGCCGAGCGCGTCCGAGCTGAACGGCACCAGGGTGATGGGCCGCTACTCCATCCCGCACTGGGAGATCTCCGGGTTCGTGGAGTACATCGAGTCCGGCCACACGCAGGACGACATGATCCTGCCGGTGCCGGAGGGCGACCGTGCCGTGCGGCTGGGCAACGACGCCACCATCCAGCAGCAGCTGCGCGTGGCCCGGAAGGCGTACTACTCCGTCACCTTCACCGCCGCGCGGTCGTGCGCCCAGGCCGAGGCGCTCAACGTGTCCGTCACCCCGGACTTCGGCGTCCTCCCCATCCAGACCGTGTACACCAGCAGCGGCTGGGACTCCTACTCCTGGGCGTTCAAGGCCAAGCACAGCACCGTGTGGCTCTCCATCCACAACCCCGGCCACGAGGATAACCCCGCGTGCGGACCCCTCATCGACTTCATCGCCATCAAGACCCTCCGCCCTCCCCATCATAACACCATGAGTACGTAAAAAAGTCAACTTGCTGTCCGGCAAAAGAAAATTTAAACCAGTGCATTCGAAATCCAACTCGATCGATCGTGTTGTGCAGGCAACATGTTGAGGAACGGGGACTTCGAGGAGGGTCCGTACATCTTCCCCGACGTGCCGTGGGGCGTGCTGGTGCCGCCGATGTCGGAGGACCTGTACTCGCCGCTGCCGGGGTGGACGGTCCTGTCGGACACCAAGGTGGTCAAGTACGTGGACGCGGCGCACCACGCGGTGCCGCGGGGCTCCGGCGCCGTGGAGCTGGTGGCCGGCAGGGAGTGTGCGCTGGCGCAGGAGGTGCGCACGGCGCCCGGGCGGGCGTACAGGCTCTCCTTCGCCGTCGGGGACGCGGCCAACGGGTGCGACGGGTACCTGGCCGTGGACGCGTACGCGGGCGGGCAGGGCACGCTGCGGGTGCCGTACGAGTCCCGCGGCACGGGCGGGCACAAGCGCGCCGAGATGGAGTTCGTGGCGGCGGGGAACCTGACGCGCGTGGTGTTCCACAGCGCGAACCACCACATGAAGCCCGACGCGACGCTGTGCGGGCCGGTCGTCGACGACGTCTCCCTCGTCGCCGTGCACAGGCACGCGGCCCGCCGGCTGCGCATGTAGGGCGCGCGTACCAAGTCGTTCCTACGGGCTACGGTGAGCTGGGATGCCTACGCCCTACGTCCGAGTATCTGTAGTGCTCGGGTCGCCTTGTTTTTGCTAGTTTGGAACAGGTCATGTATACATTGGCTGGAGGGAGATACTACTATATTAAGATGAGATGTTGAACTAGAGTTTAAAGATCGCTGATTTTAAATACATTTCTTGTTCGATCTGCTAGTTGGATCGAGTACCTGTCGATTTCAGACTGGAATATGCATTTGATCTAGCATGCTCGTGGTCACATGTACATCTGTGTCATCTGGGCTCCCAGAAATGACGACATAATTACAGGGGTAACGATCTTCAGGCACGTGCCATGCACGTTATATTACAGGTTTTATAGAATTGTATTGTTGTACTGGGTGCATGCATGCGCTGATGCCCACAGAGGCTGTAGTTCAAGTAGGGGTGGTAAAAAGCCCGAAAATTCAGCCTAGTAATTTTAGAGATCAGGTTCAAAAACCAAACCAAAATACTTGTTTTTAGGTTAAAACGAGTTATAGCCAAGTAGAATTGTGAAATAAACGTGAGGGTTATGATCCATTACCATCCCTAATTCAAGTGCACCACAGCAATTAGTCAACACCTTACAGGTCCCATTTTTCTTTTGGGCCGAGCTAGGCTGCGAAATATTCAGTATCGAACTGAATTTCTCATTCTAGGTTAAAGCTTGATTATCCCCTCGTTATATAAGCTCCATTTAGCTAGCTGATGTTCGCAATCTACTTTATGGATCAACGGGGAAATAAAAGTGCAGTTAGAATCAGTTTGAAAGTTCACTAGACGGTTAACACAGTTAAATTGCGGTTCAGTGACCATAATCAAAACCAGTAGTATCTTACAGAAGTATTGTCCTAAATAGAAAAAATCAACGAAATTCTGTGTTTATTGGTGGAGTCCATTAAATTTGTGTTACGAGACTACTTAATGTTTAAATTTGTGATATACGATCTTATTTCCTGTTACATTTTTCTTATTTGTGATATATGATAAAATTAGGAAAAATACGATCTTATTTGTGATATATGATAAAATTAGGAATATGTTCTAGCGAAATCATGCCATTTCAAAATGGTGAAATTCCGGCTACATTTTTTAAAATTCTTGTTTGGCAGTGGAATCCAAAAAAATTTATTTACCAATCTTTTCCCATCTAACTAAAAAAACAATTTAACAGTTAATTAGGCATTCTGTTTGAAAAAGAAAAAAGCAGTCGAGTGCATGGAAGTCTGTTTACTATACATTATGATCTTGTATACTATTTGTTTGGGGGAATACACTGTATATGATGCCAACGGTTTCTAGTACTGAAAAATAAGAAAACTCTGTCATGAACTTTTGACAGTTGTGCAAAACTTGTTATGACTAACTAGAAACCTCCAATTTATTCACATGAAATTGTTTCATCAAAAAACATTATACTGCATCCATTCTCTACTATACGATGTCATATATTTAAAGGACGGAGGAGTATATTGCATAAAGAAATGACTAACAATGGAATCATAGTACAGTATCCGTAGCACAATAAAATATCCTTGGCTCACCAAGTCACCAACACGTTGCAATGTATATACCTTCAGACTTTCAGAGTTCAGACATTAGTATGTAGCCCAACAGTTAAACCGAAATGTTAATAATTAAGTAATATATAAACTCGTATTGCTTCCCTTATTGTTTTTTTTCATAGACATATAGTAAAAGAGTAACAGAATGCTGGAAGCAAATACATGTGAGGAACATATATAACACGTGAGTAAATATCAAATACTTGTGAGTTTTCTCCCGATTCCCTGACTAGGCGTGAAACAAGCTAGCCGGTAGGAAGAAGACAACTGTTGTGGCCAACAACGTAACACGTGCATGCTCGACCACGGCCTGAAAACTCCCAAGCCCGAACCTCTCTAGTGTCCGGGGCCTCTAGGGCTCGGCCCTTGGGTGAGCTGCGCCACCCACGCCATGATCAGCGACCTCGCCCTCTCGTGCAGCGCGGGGTGGTCGGCGTTCTGTCCCTCGGCCGGCAGCCGCCTGCCTGCTGCCTCGACGGCAGGAAGAAGGGTGGACGCGATAGCCACGGCGAGCAGCAGAAAGGTGAGGATTCCGCTCAGCTGGGACGACGTCATGGTGCCCGGGCGAGAGGTTGAAGAAGCCCTACTTGGACTTGCTTCTACTGACCTGCTAGGTCAGTGATAAATGTAATTTGCGCTACGTGAGTTGTTGCGTTGGCCAGCTTCTGTGGCATGGCTATTTATAGGCCTGCAGATCGCACGAGAGAATGTGCTTGTGTGCAGTTTAAACAGAAGACTGGCCCAAAAGCTACTGCTGAATAACTGAATTGCTTGGATGCAGCGAATCTTTGATATGTGAGTTTGCCATAATTGCGGCAGGAAAAACGAGGTCGATCTCTCGCCTTTTCACGAGCGGACAGTGGACAGTTTTGCGCTAGGGAAGTGCATGCGGTCGACCGGTAGGGCAACTAGAGCTGCAGTTTGTTGTACGCAGGCACGCAGCTTTGTCGATTGGCATGCCGGCCAGGACGGAGATCATGTGACCGATGCACGGCTAAACAACTGTGCTGAAGTTCTTATAAACAGCTACGTAGATACTGTCCGTATCAAGGATCTTCCTAGCTGAGCTAGAGCCACTAATTTTCGGCAGTGTAGATCAGTAGATCCATTCTGTGTGGAGCTCAGCATTTGAAAGGTACGTAGCGAATACTTCTCTCGGAATGGGTTTGAGTCTAAATATCACGCAACGGGCAATAATTCTCAGAATTTTAACCCGTAAATATTGACAAAATTTTAAAGTGAAATGTGAAATTATAGACACCAAAGTGATTGCATTGCAACGTTCTTTAGTAAACAATATACATGAAAGTATGACTAATCATACATGTAATTTCTATTCCTATAATTTGTAATTGCTACTCACAAAAATATAGTCACAAAAAATCAGTTGAAGAATAAATAGATGGTCTAGTGGATGATGACATGGCTTATAATGGATAGTGATATGGCGCATAGTGGATGATGACGTGAAATGATTGTATGTTGAGAGAAATTCAACCTTGGCTTGTTAGTGGGTACCAATTATATAGGTTATATAGATTCAGGTTAAGCATTTTGGTGGTCCTTTGTTATGTTTTGCAATCCAATTTGTAGCTTGGTAGCACTCTAGTATTTATTTTTTTTGAAAGAAACATCATAGCACAGTATTGTGACTAATTTGTTATAATCTCAGGTGTATAATCTCAAATTTGCTCGCTCTGAACGAGTGCTATAACATGGCTAAACAACCCCTACAAGAAGCAAGCTAAGAGAGGTTCGATCAGAGTGTATTCCCAATCCCATCGCGCCATTTACGCTACCAATTTCTCGCTTTCATCACATCACATGACCATGCTCGCCGTGCCGGACCGAAAGAGTACGCGAGGAGCTACCGGGCTAGACTCATCACGCGGTCGCATTTAGAGCTCTCTCGGAAATTTAGGCGCTGATGGAAGTTTGGTCCGGACGCCTCCCCCGGCACCGGCAGACCGCCATTGTTTACCTTCCCCGACGTCCACCGTCGTGGGTGTGTGTGGGTTTCAGGGACGGGCAGGCACCAGGCAGCGCCAAGCACAAGAGCCCGCAATCTCGCGCGCCTTGCCCCGCCATGGAGTACCAGAACTAACTGGCCTAAATCCCTAGCCCTGTATGGCCTATGTGGTGGCCCTTGGTCTCGATCATTGACCCTATGCATTTGTCTATGAGCTACATGCCGGGTCGGTGCTCGACTGGTTGAAAAGGATTGCAACGTTGTACTGAAGACGCCTCCCTCTAGTCCTCTACCCACCTGCCACTTGCAGCAAGGAGCACCATGAACTCTTTCTTTTCCTTTTTCTTTTCTTGGAGAGAGAGAGGGAGGAGGGGGAGGAAGAGCAGTATGGACTATGGAGTATGGAGTATGGAGCTTACTGCTAGAAGGAAAGATGGTTGGCCCGGTCCAGGAGGTGTACTCCACATTCTGGCCCGTATCTTTCTTGGAATCAGCAGCCCATCACACTAGTTTTTTTGTAAAACAAGCCCAACACACTAGGCCAAGCCAGTGCAAATTTTACGGCCCAGCCCAGTTATCTGACACAAAAGGTAGTCTCGCGAGCTACTCCCACGAAGCCCAGCGCCCGTCCGCTCGCCACCACACACGCTCAAAAAAAAAAAAGATGGGCCTGAGCCCCTCCAAGCGCGTGGACGCGGCGCTGCGGCGCGCGCCGGCGTTCGCCGCCGCCTGCGACGCCGCGTTCGACCGGTGCCTCGCCGACGCGGAGGGCGCGTTCCAGGGCGTCCACCGGTACCAGCTCGCCGACGCCGCGGCGCGCCTCTACTCGTCGCTCCGCGCGTCGGTCCCGATGGTGCGGCGCTGGGTGCGCTCGCCGCCGCCCCGCGCCCGCGTCGACGCCGCGCTCCGCTCCGCGGGGCTGGAGGGCGAGGCGGAGCTCTCCCGTGGCCAGTTCGGGGAGTTCGCCGCCGAGCTGTTCAGAGAGTCCGTGCTGGCCGGCGCGGCGGGGGCGGCGCTCGTGCGCGCCCCCGCCGCCGCGGCCGGGATCGTCGGGGTGGGCGTGGCGGCGCGCGCCGCGCCCGTGGTGGTCGGGAGGGTCCTCGCCGTCTACGCCGCGGGCGTCGCCGCCGCCGTTTACCTCAGCCTGGGCTAAGGTTTCCTCCTAGAGTCTCCTGGGCTGTACAAGAAACCACTTCTGCACTTCTGCTATGTTGTTCTGGTCAACTCTGATTCAACGGCGGTGGTTGTAAAATAAAGTACAGTTCGATCAGATTCAACTAAAATACTATTGAATCGATGTGTTCTTATATCTTGCAAATCATGGATACAAACTCGAAAATCCAACAAGCACGGTGCGCCTTTCTCAACATGTGCTGTAACTTGCGTATGCCCTGTAATTGAACGAAATAGAAGAAGTTCAGGACTTCAGAGGTACTGCATGAAGCGGAAGCAATGCATAGAATGATTCAGATTAGAGTATTTAGACTAAAAAATGCTAATGGATTGGCTGTGCGCTGTTTCTCTGACAGAGATGATCCTAAACAGGATGATCAAGTTATCCAAGTGTAACTGAAACAACATGTGCAGTCATAGGTTGTTCAATCCAGATTCCACCATGCTGGACGGGCTTGTGCTAGTATCTTGCAAAGCACGGATGGACACTCGAAAGTTCAGTATCCACGCTCCACGGTGTACCGTCTCAGTAGGAAATAGAAGTTCAGGACTTCATAGGTGCTACATGGAAGCAGTTTGATGTATCCAACCCCGCGGAGTGCGCTCCTGCCCACAGAAAAAGGAATTCTCCAGTCCTCAATGGCCCAAGGACACTGTTGGGCAGATTCCCGTATGCCCCTATGGGCCGAGCATGGACACTGCTGCAGTGCTGCAGGTGGTGGCTACTTCCTATTGTAAACATAACATGCGAATATCAGACCAACTACCGTCCATAGTTTCTGTTCATGACCTGCTGGTATTCCTGCTGTCAAGGTTCAGGATACCGCGCGTGTACTCTCGTATGGCTGGTCCATGCAGTAGGGCAGAGCGCTTAAGAATGTCCCCACATCACACGTGTTCTGAGCTCTTCTTCTTGCAGTAACAGCAGACAGGAACTAACCACTCTGCAGAAAGCACTGCACATATTCGGAATGCATCTTACCGTCTGTAAACGTAACACCTTGGGAGCGATCATATCTATTAGTGGTAAGTACCAAGTACTTTGCCGACGCAGGTCAGAACCAAACAACTTTTCAGGTACCTTATTACAGAGAAACCTAGGCCTTGTTTAGTTCCAAAATTCCACTCCCAAATTTACTATGCAAAAAGAAGATTCCCCGTCACATCAAAATGTCATAACATGCATGGAGTACTAAATATAGATGAAATCAAAAACTAATTGCACAGTTTTGTTGTGCTCTGCGAGACGAACATTTTGAGCCTAATTAATTAATTTTTAGACAATTTTTCACAAATACAAACGAAATGCTACAGTGACGCAATGATTACGAAGTGACATCATACTCCCAAATTCACCCACCCAAATTCAACATCTAAACACCACCCTAGGTGGCTAGGTGTCTACCATGGCTGGACTCTCCACTGACAGACAAATGCACCTCGCTACTGAAGCTGATCCAAATGGGGCAAAGAATGGCAATCAGGCAAGCACCGGGCGCCCACCTAACTCATGGCCTAGTCGCCACACCGCGCCAAGCGACGCCCGGCTGGGGAATATCCTATTCCAGCTCACCCGCCGCAGCGCCTAGCGCGGTTGGTGCGCTGCCGCCGTCACATCACATGCCCCCGCCCGTCGTAGCAGAGGCTACTAGCAGCAACGCTCTCGCTCTGCCCCCACCCGCGGACTCGCCGGGGCGCGCGCGACGACGTCGCGCGTCGTTGGCGGCGGCGCCGGCCGGGCGCGCCCTCGAGCGACGCCGGGGCGCGGGCGCGGCGCCACATGGTGTGGTACGGCTCCCTCCGCTGATGCCTGTCTGTCCGTGACGGTCTTGCGAGTGATGGTGAGGACTGAGGAGAGCAGTTTTTTTTTTTGCCATCGATCGACAGGCACATTTAACGGTTCCGAACGGATGGATCGGGAGCGGGCGATTCGCGCCATCATTGATGTTGTTTCACGGGCTCTGGACAAGAGGGTCGGTTAGCTAGGTTTCCGTGTTGTACTGCGATTATGTGTCATTGTTCCTACACCTTCAGAAATTCTTTTCTGTCGGCGTCGTTCACTCCAGCTCGGAGTGTTTCACGTTCCGTTCGGACTGTCAATTCTGACAGGCTAGGCAACTCGAGCAGGACTGTAAAAATTGACTCCATACCACATGGGGGCGTGTGGCCAACACAAGCATCCATCAACACGGTTAAAAGGTGAGAAAACCAGAAACGTAGGTGGCCTCCGATGAGGTAACCTCAGTTTAAGCGTGGGAACTGGGAACTGAAAAGGGAAACTAATCAGATCCTGCCATCCTGGAGAGTTATGGCCTTTGCTTTCAGTTCCTTTCGCTCGCCCGGGTGTGTTTAGTTCAAAAAAAAGAAAGAGAAAGTTTGGTGAAAATGTCACATCGGTCACGGTAGCGCACCGTAGCAATTTTCGTTTGTTTGTGGTAAAGATTGTCCTATCATGACCTAACTCGGCTCAAAAGATTCGTCTCGTCGTGTACATCAAAATCATGTACTTAGTTTTTTGGTAAAGACTTGTTTACAGCCAGCCGTACGCTTATCCACCGGAACGGCCGCTTCCGGTCACCGCAGGTTTCGTATGCCAGCTGTACTCCTCCATTTTCTTTCCATTGCCCATTCTCTTTTTTTTTCAGTTTCCTATTCACCCGTGAGCTCTACTCCTCACATCTCCCGATGTCTCCCCCGACGAGCGTCAAATCTCAGATGCCCCGGCGGTAGAGCTCCATAGCTCAACCCGCGCACGGCCAGGAGCTTCTTCCCGGCGGCGGCGGCGGCGGCGGCGAAGGAGAACCTCCTGGTGCACGGGGCTGCAGCGGAGTCCCCATGGCCGTGCGACGGCGGAGCTTCCCCGTGCGAGGGGGGCGGCAGCGGGAGCTCCCAGCATGCGGCGCCGATGGCGAAGAAGCCCCAGCGCACATGCCGCCGCGGAGGACTTCCCACTGACGCGTAGCGCTGCGTGCGGTGGCCGAGGGCGACGAGGGCATCTCCACCCCTGCTATCTCTCAGATCTGGTGGAGGGCTCGGGAGTCCCCCTAGCTCTGGCTGATGGTGTAATCGATGGAGGCGGCGGATGCCTGCGAGATCGCCTGGCTGCCGGAGGAGCTCATATCGGCGGCGCTCTCCTTCACCACGCCGCTGGACGCCTGCCGCATCGCCGCGATCTCCCTGGACTTCCGCGCCGTCGCAGATTCCGACGCTGTCTGGGCCTGCTTCATGCCCCGCGACCTGCCGCCGCTCGCCGACGGTAGCTCTCCGGCCCCGCTCAGGCATCGATAAGGGGCTGTTCCTCCGCCTCTCCCACAACCCCGTCCTGCTCGCCGACAGCGTAACTGTACGATCCGCAAGACGCTAGCCTAACAAAAGCGGTGGGTTTCTCAGTTGATTGGTTTTCTCAATCGATCGGCTAATCGATGCTCATGTTCACAGGATGTGGTTGGACAGGGGAGACCGTTGCCAAGTGGCTCCATGCTCTCGGCGAGGGCGCCGCACATCTCGTGGTGCCTTGCCGCGCATCTCGTGGTGCGACATGCTGCAGTACCGGCGCTGGATCCCTCTCGCTGACTCATGCAGGTTTGCTCAACAATTTGTCGATTTCCCTCCGCCTCGCTTCCGATTATGTTGCAAATCATATGGTGAATCAACATGTATGTGTTAGATTAATTGGGCCATTGGCCCATTTTGTCTCAATTAATCAAAAGAAATTAAAGGTCCACTAATAAATGCTAGGGGTCTATATCCCGGATTGAGAGTCAACGAGAATCCTAACTAACTTAAAAGGTGGACCAAATATGGACCGCTTGTGAAGTTGGTAAAAGGAGAAGGGCATGCCACACGCGCGCGCGCTCGCTCGCCTCGCCGAGCCGTGGTCGTGGCCGTGGCCGAGCCGTGCCGTGCCGTGCCGCTCCGCATGTGCGGGGGTGAACGTTTTTGCTGTTAATGACATTGAAGCCAGAGACGTTGCAGTCTTCATGGGGAGAGTAACTGACGACCGTTACTGTCATGAATCCTGTAACTGACGTTTAAATGGCATTATAGCTGGACAATAGCGTCCAGGTTCATCCTCCCTCTCCTGTTGGGCGCCTATAAGAGGAGGCATCTCCTCCCAGGCAACACATGACACACAACTCTCTCTCTCTTTTGTATTCCTTTCAGGAGACCACTCTCTTCTCCCCGTTGTTTGCTGCTCTCTCGCATCCCCAACGCAAGCTTTGCGCGCACTCTGCTTGCGTGAGCAGTTTCCTCCGAACCTCGTCTGCCTAGCGATCCTGCTCGGGATAGGCGGGCGATAAGGTTTTTGGGGAGCGTACTCGTACGCGCCTGCTCGCTGTTGTGAACGACTACCTCGTCTACTTCCCGGTGGCATCTTCGTCAGCACGAACGACTACGTCCCGGCGTCCATCTCCCTCAAGCGAACGACTACTTCCTGGTGGCCTGGTCGTTCGAGGGACTGCACTGCACCAACTCGTCACTACACCGAATCAGATTGACTACTTCAAGCAGGCTAGTCACAATGACTAGTAACGGCGATTCTGGTTCCTCCGGTTCCGGTTCCGTCCCTCGGTATAAACTAAATCCTCTCTGGTCTTGCTTATTGTTCTTGTTTTATTTGAGATTTAACTTGAACACAAGCACATGCTTTGCTCCCACTGGATCACTCATATTTGTCATAAATTTGTTGATAATTTCTGGAATTAAAATATACCGAAATTTGCCTAGATTTCTAACTGTATGTATCCTATGTTGTTGAATTGCATGGTGTCGTAGGTGTTTAAGAGCTACAATTTGGAGCAGAGACTTTTGTTTGGTTCAGAGTTACTATTAGAATTTTTTTAGGAACCTTGGACAGGTGCTATGCATTTTTAATTAAAAGACTTACTGTTAGTAGGTACACTCTGCTTTAGAATACTATGAACTAGTATATAACTAGTAGCAGCTTGATTGAATGATTGTTACCACTCAGAACTTGATCAATGTCCTCATTGGCTCTTCAGAGGATAGTCTAATTTTTGAAATAGTAGGTACACTCTACTGGGCGGATGGGTGCTGAGTACTATAGATTGGCTGCTAAATTACTTGATGTTAGCCCATTTATAGACAACATATATTGATAATGTGGCAACATAGCATCCCATCTCTGCAAATAGGCTGGTTCTAATCCAGGACCTCCAGGCCACAAGTGGAGAGTCTCTACCACTCCGCTAGGTCCCTTACTGCTTTTTATACCTATAAAAACACAAAGATAGGCAATACTATGGTTTCTATTAGGCAATATCATAGATCTGATTAGGCAATAATATGTATTACTACTACCACTACTTGTTGTCTGGGTATTATGATTCTCAAGTAGGCAATACTATGGTTTCTATTAGGCAATATTATAGATCTGATTAGGCAATAATATAGTTGTGATATAGGCAAATCTATGTTTCTCAGTTTTCTATGCAAAGACATCATCATTGCTACTAGGATACATAAGTATATCATTTTTATTGATCATATAGAATCACCATGAGATCCGTTATTTGGTGTATTCTGTTAGCTTAACCCTGTTTTCTCTCATTAATAGTTGTTCGTGTCCATTTCCTTTTTTACTGTCGCTGCTGATGCCCTTGCTATTTTTTACCTATAGACACAAATATACATCCTTGCAGCGATAGCTCGTCATTTCTCTCATTCTTCACTTTGTCTAGTGTATGTATGGACACAAATTAGGCAAAATATGGTTCTCCATTAGACAACAATATGGTTCTGATTAGGCAATGATATTGTTCTGAAATAGACAAAACTATGGTATGGTTCTCTGTTTTCTATCTAAATACACCAACGCTTGTATCAAACTACATAAGCTAATTTTAACGTTTGCCTCTATTTTTTGTACCTTTGTGTGCCAATGCAGCCTGTAAGATGCTTACTATTTAATGTTGGTTTGTTTCCCTTTGTGCTTCACTTTCTAAAAATTTTAATAGACAATGAGTGCTATCCCTGGTAGGCAATAATATAGTCTATTTTTTATGTTAGGTTGATGGTGAAACTACATAAGCTAATTTTAGTGTTTGCCTCTTTTTTTTTGTACCTTTGTGTGCCAATGCAGCCTGTAAGATGCTTACTATTTAATGTTGGTTTGTTTCCCTTTGTGCTTCACTTTCTAAAATTTTTAATAGACGATGAGTGCTATCCCTGGTAGGCAATAATATAGTCTATTTTTATGTTAGGTTGATGGTGAACTGAGTGGCATTGAATCCGAAAGCCATGTAGTCTGCAATATGCAGTTCCCAACACAGATTCACACAAGCAATCTGTAGTTCCCTAACTAACATATATCTAGTATAAATTAGATAAAATATTGTACTTCATTATTTGCGCATTTTAAAATTCTAGTGACCATTTTCTTGTTTCTTTGGCTGCATGTCTTCAACAGTAGGTCATGTAGCACTACCAGAAAAACGTATTGTTATACTGGTCAATGAGCAAATATAGTGCCTCTAACATGCTGCAACAGTACAAAACTTTCTTTGTAGTGTATCTCATTAGGCAAGAATATGGTTTTGATTAGGCAAAAATATGGTTTAATGAACAGGCTATAATATGATTCAGAAATAGGCAAAACAATATATCGCATTAAGCAAGTGATTAAGCAATAATATTTATTCTGGATTAGGCTAATCAGTGCATTTTCTTTGTTGATCAACCATGTTTGGTCTACTGATCAACTTGTGAAATTCATTTGTAGGCAAGTAATGCAAAATCAGCAAGAAAATTATTCATTTTAGGTTAGTATTTTTACTTTATTTTATTTCAGCATAGGTTTGACAATTGCTAGCAATACATAGTTGTATATTGGATATATTTCTCTTTTTTTATTCTGCATTCATTCCATTGGTGTGTGTTCTTCACTTTTTCTTGTGTTCTCTAACTACTGTTCTTTGGTAGATTCATCTTTCCCGTCGAAGTGCCAACTAAAGCATTTTCTTGTAGATTAGGATGAGATGGTGCAACTATAGGCACACCTTGCAGTAGGACCCTGTGATCTAGTAATAATGTGGTTCTGGTGGTGCCAGAATTAGTCTTGATTAGTGGCAGCTTTTCGATTCTGATCAGTGCAAACCTCTCTTTTCTTGTTATATGGTTGTTAACTAGTAATGTGATTCTTGACATATTTTAGTCTGCTACATGTTATCTGATTGTTGCTCTTTTTTTGCAGTTTGGAAAATGAATACCACGTTGTAGAAAATACTGATATGTTGTGCAATTCTTGCTCACATACAACCTTTTTTGGGTTTTGATTTTAGCAATTCATGAGTTCTTGAAGATCTATATATTTTTTCTGCTTGTTGTTTGAAAGCCAATGCCACACATGTTTCATGGCCTTGGTTCTAGAGGATTAAGCGTGAAGATTGTTTTATGTATGTTTAGATGCCATTCCCTGATTGTAAATGCTATTGTCTATGTTCTAATTTGCTCATAATTGTTTCAAATATTTGCTTATGGGTTAACACAAAGTTGCTTATTGTATTTGTTGAGCTGGATTATCAGTGTATAAAATGATGATAATTGGGTTACATGGTAGCTCATGCGAAAAAGGCCTACTGATTAGCATTTTTATGTGTGAACCGCTGTACCTTAATGCTCTTTTTCGTGTATACGGGGGACAAGGAACCAGACGTTCCAGAAAAAGTAAGCTGGTAGTCCACGTTTTGTCTCCTTTCCGAAAAGAAAGCGGCCGTGCGGTAAGCTAATAATACGGCCGGCCGTAATTTAGCTGGGTCCTAGTTTTTTTATTTATCTATATTTAATGCTTCATGTATGAAGAGAGAGATTTGATGTGATTTGATGTGATAGGTGAACAGTGAAGTTTGGAGAGAGAATTTTGAGAGTTTTGTGGTTTTCCTGCGGGCTTTCAGGCTTTCTTTCCGCTGGCTCAGTGGCTCCTTCCTTCCACTGATCGCACTCACACACGAAAACACGTTGGGAGGTTGTCTGCCTGTCGTATCATGTGACCTCCACTTTACACACGCCTTCATGTGATGTTTTCGGTTGCATGATGAGCGAACTTTATATAGCTAGGTGCATCAGGTTATGATTTTTCTGCCTCCTATAGAAAATAAAAAACTGCCGATATGACAGCTTCTAGATGATCGATTACTGATCCCGAAAATCTCGTTGTTTGACTAGATGAAATGGCGACGACCGACGAGCAGACAGGCTAGTAACACGCATGTCCTGCTGTTCAACACGCATGCCTTATGTAATCATGACGAGCAAATGATGTGATCAGTGAGCTAAACTAATCACGGTAACTTCCACAAAGAAATAGCATAATATATAGGCTACGGATAATTGTGCGCCAACTCAGATCCTAACCAAACATCACGCCTTTACCATGCTTTCCAATGTAAGGTTTATCTAAAATTCAGAGTCACTTAGGGCAGTCCAAATATTGCTCAGAGTAAACCTCTAGCATAGATTAATTAAGGACCCCCTTTTGTAGGGCTCCAAGGGGCTCCAGCTCCACTGCTAAGTTATCGTAATAGCAATGTATAGATACTGTAGCAAAGAGCAGCTCTACCATCTTAAAAAGAAAAAGAAAGAGCTCCACCATTTGAAGGGAGAATGAACCAGAGAGGTGGGAGCCACTGAAGCCAACCTTTTGGGCTTCACCGGCTTCTCGCTACAGTGCATGTACAGAGTAAGAACGAAGCTCCATGAAACCCTACCAAGGAGGGGCCTAAAATGTTTAAGGTTTCAAATAGAAACCCACAAAAATCCAAGAAGACCTACATGCACCTTGCTGATGAAATCCATAATGACAACGTGGCATTCCATTGTGGCATCAAGCTGACGCTACGCAAGCATCACTCCTCATTTACGGCTTTATATTGCCACTTCCGTATCAATAATAATAATTCAATAGCATCATGACACTTTCGTCATAAATGAGTTGAACACCGGAGATGGCATGAAGCTAACCTACATAGCACATGAAAAACTTTCGGAAAATCTTTAAGGAAGGATCCATAAACCACCACAATACTTCGGTTAGAGTTTTCTTTTCCGGTCTTTCTGCGGGTGATGGAAGTGACATATATGACCATGCAAGTATGCAACCATGCCTGATGGAAGTGACATATATCAAGCATCAACCATGCTTGATAGAGTTTTTTCTGTGCAATTTTACATCTTTCTACTCGAGCAATTAGGCATCAGTGTATATCATTAAGAGGACATCCATCATCATTCCAATCCACGTCGTACCATATTGCATCATTATTCAATTTATTAATGACTCATCTTTTTCTATTTAGTTACATACAACATTACAAAGTGGTGACACCATACGAGAAAAGGGTAGAAAATGTCTTGCAGAAAATGTCTTGCATTTTGGACAATCAGGGTAGATGTTGCACTAGTTAAGAGCACATTGGGAAGGGTATGGTGTAGTGTGGCATAATAACGGCGATCCATCTTGAAATGCATCAAGTTACCTTATGTAATAAATCACCGCCCCGATTACTAATGATTATAGAGCCACACATTTTGAAGCTTGCTCCCATGAGTTAGGATCCTTCTCTATGTAAAAAATCAACATGTGCAATTTGGCATCTTCAATGTAACAGTGTTGCCCACCAGGCAATGAGCCAATGACGATATAGGCTGTGGAAAACAGTAGGGAACAAAAAAAAAGGGCAAGTGTGCGAACCTAATAGGCACAATTGGCGCACGTTAAATTTGCCACGAAAGCTTGGAGGATCGCTAGGATGATGAGTCCATGATTGAAGCTGAAGCATCGTTTATTGTTCCAGCCTTCCAGGCTTCTGATAAAAAAAACAGCGTCCTCCACTCAAATTCAAGGCTATGGTCGATGGTCTCCAATCAGTTTGACCAGTTTATATTACGGAGATTAAATAGCTAATTATACTTAGATATTTTTTTACAGAAGTATAAGCTAGTAATTCTCGGATGAAGTTTTTACATAATTGTAAATTTGTAAGCATATTTCTCAAATATAATTCAAGGCTTAGTGTTTGTTATGATTTTCTTATATCATATTTTTCTAGAGACACAACACACAATACAGATATGAACATCATATGGGACCAGGTTAGCATATTCCTCGGGAACCTAAACAAATTTGTTGTAGAACCCTCTCGTCCAAACATTGCAATTCAAAATCGAGTAAGTGATACTCCGTATGAAATAACTCAAAAGGTTGGTCGACCTTAAACTTTTAGGTTCAGTCATCCCTGGTGAGTACCTCTCCATCAGTCCCAAAATTAAATTAGTTTTGTTCTAAGTAAAAATATTACAAGTTTATATCAACTTTTTTGAGAAAGATTTTATATCAAATTGTATCAGCATACACCACATTAAAGAGTTACGTATGAAAATGTAGTTATAATGGATCTAATAATAATAATTCAATATCACAAATGTGGTTATTCTTTTTTTGTAAGCTTGGTTAGACTGAAGATGTATGGCTTAGTAGTAGGACAAAAACAAGAAATACTTATGGGTCAAGATGGAGGAAGTACATGGTTCTTAACAACGCTGAAAAAACAAATGCATTGGACAAATTTGAGATGCCGAGACCTCGACGAACTTGAGATAAAGCTTCCTATGGCCTTACACCGGGATATAGTTTAACGGTAAATCCAAAAGGTGGTGGTGTGGTGCCACACCTTTCAAGCTCCAAACACCATCCGAAACTGAAGCAAACTAAAGAAAAGTCCAACCAAATTAATGGCCCCAAGATCCTCAAAGCCCGGCCAGGCCAGCCAGGGGGGAGGGAAAGATGAAAGAGATTCATCAAAGGCAGGCTGCAGGCAGGCAGCCGCCAACTTCTCACTGCTAGTGTCACCGTACGGCAGAGGCGGTTATGGCCCAGGCAAGAGCAAGAGAGGCAGGGGACGCGCACGGTAACCCTCGGAAACCAATTGGGATGGGACGGGATCCGCGCGCGGCAGGGCGCATGTGCGCCCGCATCTTTTCTTTAATCCGTGCAGCTAAACCGTGAGCTGGTTCCCTGCGCGCAATAATCATCTGGGCCAGCCTTTCCTCCCCCATCCTCCCTCCTCCTCGATCGCGCGCTGGTGGGGATCGCCCGGCCTTTTCCGCGCCCTCCTTTTCGCTGTTGGGCAGCTCAGCCAGCCTCGGCGGTGGAGCACTGGCCTCCTCCTCTGCTTTGTCTCTCTCCGTCCGTGTAATTCTAAGCTGGTGCGGCCCTACGGGACAAGCTGCAACGGCTTTCCCTCCCCCAGCCTGGATCGGGACGCAGGCAGGTCCAGATGCCGTGTCTGTCGGTTCCGTTCCTGCTCGATTTCACGATTTACTGATGCTGGGTGGTGGATCGTGCATTCGTGCTAACGTAGGCATGCTAGCTAGTAGCAACTGTGGCAAGTTGGCAGCAGCATATCATTGTTCCAGTAGCATGTCATGGCCGGCCGACAGTGCCGACGGAGTATGTGCTCCAATTTTTTTTCCAAGTTGAAGGCCGCCGCAGACCGCAGGCCGCAGTTAGCGAATTCGTTTGATTGCCGCCATGTGCGCGCTCCCCGAGGTGAAACCACACGGCCGCATGGTGATTGGTGAAACATATATATACACGCGCGCGCAGGCGCTTCCGGGGACAGTACATTACGCGAACGGGAAACCCAGTAACGGGCAGCGGCGGCATCGTCTGACCTGCCAAACTGTCCCCCAGGGGCCCCGGGGCGCTCACGTCTTGGCCTTTGCCTTTCCTTTCCTTTCCCTCGGCCATTCCATCCCTTCGCTTCCACGCACCAATCTTGTCCCGGAACAGGTGGGGGGAGACCAGACCAGAGCAGAGCACTCGACGCGCACCAATGGCGGCTTCTTCCGGGGCAGCGTCCTCCGCGCGCCTGCTGCTGCTCTCCCTGCTCGGGTTCTGCGTGGCGCTGAGCCACCAGCAGTCGTCGTCGTCGACGACGACGGACTCGTGCGGCGCGACCAAGCTCGCGGTCGCCAGCCTCGTGCCCTTCGACTCCTCGGGATTCCGCTGCACCGCCGCCTGGAAGCAGCAGGACTTCGTCCTCAGGGTACGCCCCCGCCTAGCGCATTCCCGATTTCCAAAATTTGTTGCTTTTCTCTTTCGATCTGCAAGTCAAGTGTGTTCGTCGCGCCGAGCTCGCGGATTCGTCCCAGATCCCACTGCCATTGCATTACTGCTTCACAGCTCCCTCGGAGTTGGTAGGTAGCCGATCTGAGAGCGCGCGCCGGAAACTCTTGCGAATTGTCGAGTCCAATGCGTCGCGATGAATGAACCAGGAATCGGCACGCCGAGCCAATAATACAATCCGGTCTGTTCCGAATTCATCGTTCTCACGAACTCGTGTGTCTTGTGCCGCCAGTACAAGAACACGGGGCCGAGCGAGTGGAGCTTCATCCTGTCGGCGCCGGACAAGGGCTCGTACGTGGCGGTGGGGTTCTCCGGCAAGGGCAAGATGGTGGGGAGCAGCGCCGTCGTCGGGTGGTCCTCCAACGGCAAGGGCACGGTGAAGCAGTACTACCTCGACGGCAAGAACCCCGACGACGTCACCCCCAACAGGGGCCTCCTCAAGCTCTTCAGGAACAGGTCCGCCGTCGTCTCCCACTCCGGCCGCCTCTACGTCGCCTTCCAGCTCAGCACCGACTACCCGCAGCCGTACCTGATCTACGCCGTCGGGCCGGACGGCAACCTGCCGCAGTCCGACACGCTGCAGCTGCCCATGCACCAGAACATGGCCTCCCGCGCCTTCAACTACACCTCCGGTATGGTATCTATCAGTATCCACTGCGCATTCTAATTTTATTCTCCAATTGTCGACAAGCCATCGGATGCGTGACGGAGGATTTCGTTGATTTTGCCATGAGTGCAGGGATGTCTTTCAACACCGCCGGCTCCGGCGACGGGGGGTTCCCGCCGGAGAGGAAGCACGGGCTGCTGGCCATGATGGGGTGGGGCGTGCTGATGCCCATCGGCATGATCACCGCGCGCTACTTCCGGCAGCTGGACCCGTGCTGGTTCTACACCCACATGGCCATCCAGGTGACCGGCTTCGCCGTCGGCATCGCCGCCGTCGTGCTCGGCTTCCGCCTCAGCGAGGACGGGCTCAAGAACGTGGACGTGCACAAGGCGCTCGGCATCGCCATCCTCGCCATGGCGTCGCTCCAGGTACGCACTGGGCACTGCTGTGGGAAAGAAATTCAGAACCTTCTCAGGGTTCATACGATTATACTAGATAATTAAGATTGACAGTCTCTATAACTATAACATGGGGAAAAGTGAGTGAATATAAATGATGATAAATTTGTACAGTAGTTGGTTCCTTGCGCACATGCGTGTTGTCTGATTGGAATCTGCCGCAAGGCCAGCCTGGGTAAGCAGCATGCTTATTTGTTTACAGCTGACAAGCGACAGGTTTATTTGCACTAGTTGACCGTGAGTATAGGTACTTAGTAGTTGGACTGAGGAAGTGAGCGAGCATTTTCACACGCCAAATGCAATCAGAATAGAGGCTTCCATGTTCATTGACAACGGAGAGCAGACCAGACAATGCGCACCGTAGCGTCGCGTGTTCTTGAGCTGGCAGAAGACAGTTGGGTTCCGAGAAAGCGGCTCAAGTAGCTCCCCGTAGCGATGCTCAATTGTTTATGCTTGGAATCTTCGACTGCTGACAAAAAACGAGAGAGCGAGCTTCCAGTGAAAAAGGTTGACCCTAGGGAAACTGCAGCGCTGCAGACTTACGAAGAGCTCGATATATCAGTAAAAAAATGATTAATTCACTGCTGCTTCAACCTTCAGATGAACATAACTTGACTGATAGAGTACTGTACGTGTTATTGGTTGCTGGTTTTGCTGTTGCCTTTTGGTTGCTGATGTGTGTGTGTGCTTTGGTTGCTGATCCACTCACCAGGTGCTGGCGATCCTGGCGCGGCCGGACAAGACGTCCAAGGTGCGGCGGTTCTGGAACTGGTACCACCACAACATCGGGCGGGCGGCGATCGTGGTGGCGATCGGCAACATCTTCCTGGGCCTCTCCATCGCGCAGGAGACCAACGCCTACATCGTCTCCTACGGCGTCTTCGTCGCCGTCTGGGTGGTCGCCATCGCCGCCTTCGAGATGAAGCGCTGCTACGCCGACGACGACTGATCCCACCCATCCGATCGCGTGCCCAACCCTGGTAGCCATACAGGACGTACAGGGTCGCTCTGATCGAACAAACTGGCCATAGGACGAAAAACTGATGGTTCACGACCAGCGACGTGACACACACACCGTTCTTTGTTCCGTACTACAGTAGCTCACAACTGGACAGGGTGCTCGGTTTGGTTGGCTAAGATTTGTGAATTTTTTTGGAGGGGGTATAGGATGTGATGAAGCAGGGGCCGGACTGACTGCTGCTCTAGTCCAGCTGGACGCTCTGATTCATATTTGTACATTGGTACATGGTCGTGTTTGTGTTGTATTTGTACCCTTTTGGACGATGGCCTGTTCTTCACCTTCTTTTTTCTTTTTGTTTCCACCGTGCAGTGATCGATCAATTGATAGTAATATTTTGCTATTCGCAAAAAAAGAAAAGATGGTAATATTTTTGCTGATTCCTGCTCTGAGATTGGCATGCCTCTTGATGCGTCGCTCCGGAACAGCAACAGCTGGAAGCTGCGTGCTGTTCGAATAGCGTAGCGTTGACTGCACCGTACCAGCAATCCGGCACCAGCACCGACCACGGCAGAGCGACCACTGATTCACTGCCGGATTTGCCGCTGCCGGCGCCGGGCGCGGCGACATGCCGGCCGGACCGTGGCGCGGAGGCCGCCGCCGCACGGGTGAGTGCCGTGCCGGACCTCGGGGCGCGTCCGCGGGCACCTGATGGTGATGCTGCGCGCACGTCCGGGGAGCACCAGCCGACAGGCGGCGCGCTCCAGGTCCATAGCCGCCCGGCACGTCCGCACGTACGGGGAGGACGCGCGGCGGGACGGCCGCGCGCCGTGCCCGTGGTTGAGCCCACGTCGGTTGCAAAAGTTGCCGACGGGTCACGTCGGATAGGCCAGCGCCTATGCCTATCGAGGGCTCCAGGCTCCGTCGGTCGCCCTCGGGATCAGCCAATGCTTATCGAGGCTCATCGCTCCCTCAGACCGTGGTGACTAGGATGATGATCCCCTTTGACACCGCACCACGTGGCGCGGACGTTGTCACCACAAGTTTTAGCCAAGTAAGCCAGGGAGCGTGCGGCTTCGAGCCACAAATTTCAGCCAGACAGCTAGCATTACCAACAGGGTAACGTGGTCCAGGCCATCATGTCTCCGTGCCAAGTGGACGGCACCGTTTTCGTCCATGCCATTTCGCTGTAGCTGGACGGTACACCTGCTGCTACGGTCCAGCGTTGTTCTTGTGTAACGGACACGGGGATTTAGGCCCTCGATGTTAACTGTTTCGAAGAACCTGCCCTGTTCGTCTACTTTTCTCTCCGAACGAATCAACACCGACCACCAGCCAAACGGACGGACGGGACGTCGTCAATCTGTTCTTGCGAAAACGGCTGCAGGCACAAAGTCATCGCCAGTTCCACGTGAAACATTCGGGACTCAGCAGTAAATCAGCACTACAGCTTACAACCAAACGGGAGCTACAGGCTGCAGGTTCTAAGAGCTAACAGTTCGAAGTTCACCTAGGCACCGCGCTAGCCGATGCATGAACCGCTCAGTCAGAGCAATATTATTACTAGCACCTGGCATGAATCCTGAATCCATAGTCTCAGGGCTCGCTGTTCGCAGCATAGCTGTCAGAGGCGCCTGCGTTTTGAGCATGCGATGACATAGCAGCAAGTCCCTTCATCTTCAGGTGGTCTCCCGGAAATGGAAGCGCCTCCTGCCGCAGCTGGTGCTGTTGGGCAGTGCTGAGATGTTGCTGCTGCTGCAAATGCGTCTGCTGTTGCTGGGAGTGGATCTGGAGCTGCTGCAGCTGCTGAGCCGCCAGAAGAGACTGTATATGGCTGCGCTGGTAGCTTTGTGGATTGCCTCCAAATGAGGACAGACCCAAGTTTCCCATTTTTCCAATGTTGGCATTTACCTGTCCTGTTGCAACCTTCAGCTGATGAATCTCATCTCTTAGCCTGTCGTTCAGGGCTGCACGTACACAAGGACTGGTTACATGCTAAAAATGGAAAAGGAATCTCCTGGAATAACCTTTCGTGGTACTCCGTACTTTCTAAAACATAGGCACAAATGACCTAAATTCTAGGTAAAATTTGATCCCAAGTTTTTAATTACATTTTTATTACTGTTAAATGATTGCTTATCATGCTTTATTTTATAGCATATTCTAAACGGGAAGTTCAGGGCAACCCTCCCAATGGAAAATTTTTGCTGGTGCATGCATGATAATAAGTAGAATTTGGAATGAAAAAGTAGTGTGCAATTATATATATGTCACATGAATGTGCCATTTCTTTCTAAAACCTTAATTTGTTCACTTTAAATATATAATGCCAAGAAAACTATATGAACAAAACCTTACCATCTTGCAGCCGGACCTGCTGCTCCATTGTCTGCACACGAATCTTCAAATCACTATTCTCACTTGTCAAACCAGTGGTATCTCTCTGTATCATACAGATAATCAATTATACACTAGTAGAAAAGGAGAGACAGGTTCTCTGAAAAGCTAGAACTATATCAGTAGCATCTATAACCTATATGTAGGTTAAGAGTCATATCAAACAGAAAGCAAAGCACAAGTTATCATTATTTCCAAAACAAGCTTCACAAGTAAAACATACAATGTTTTTTTAGAAATAGACATAATACCATATTGGTATACTCAAAAGCAGTTTAGTTTCTATGATATGCAGAGCACCTGGAATAAGTAATAGCTTTATGCAGACACAAAAGTCGTTAAAGAATTGAAGAGGCAGCCTGTCTCTACTTTTTTTTGGGGGATCTGTCTCTACTATATTTAAACAGTTAATAAATGCTCAAAATAATTACTACCTCTGTCCTTAAATGTACGACGTTTAGGACAAACAAGTTAGTTTATTTTTGAACTAATTGGCTTGTTCTAATCAACATAAACTCGAGAACGGAGGGAGGGAAAAATTGTGCCTGTATCCAACCGCCTAATCATTTCATATCTGTGTTGATTGTCTGTGTGACAGATAAGTAACTGTGTCATAACCAAATTGCAGATAAAAAAAGTATAGGTATCTAACTTGTCACTACATTCAAGAATTCAAGAAAAGGTAAAGATAAGTGAAGAACCTGCAACATGGACAACTGAGCTGATAGTGTAGTTGCTTCTGACTGGAGAGTCTGCACCTTCCTTTCTAGTTCTGCAATGTAGCGCATCTTTCTTTCCTTTGACCTAGCAGCTGATTGCCGGTTCGCCAAGATCCTAAATAATGCAAAAGTAGGTATTAGATCACTAGGACTAGGAGTGGTAATCTAACTAGCATAAATTTAACACATGTCTAGATTAATCATCCAATCAATCATACAGCAAAATACCTTCAGAATCCACATGAATTGAATACACTCAGTTGCGTGTAGCACAAAGTTTGTTCCAGTTTACTGCTGGTAAAAAGTTAAAATACTAAATTACAGTGATACAAGCTCACTGCCAAATATTTTAGAATACATTCCTGAAGACTTCGCGCAAGACAGATGGAATGGGAATGATTATCTACTGAAAATGACATGACACCCAACTGCTGACTAGTGGACTGACTAAAAGGGCCAATTCGTTCTTAAAACTGGAGATTTAAGTGCTCAATTCTGTTATCATCAAGGCATTTACATGTCAAACTACATATCAAATAGGATTAATATGGTTCTCCATTGAACAAGATCTGCATCTGCCATGTTAGTTCTGTCCACTATAAGTACTACAATTATATTAACCTATTAGTCCCCCGATAATGAACTAAATCGCCTTTCACCTGTAATTTAGCAAATGAGAGGGCTACTATGATCCTTTAACATTCAAGATCAGACATGTTAGTTTTGTTTCATTTGAAGTACAACTGCTAAACAGATCAATAGTGAGCCAAATCACCTTCATCTGTGATATGGACAGTCCACAGTGCTACTATATTTTGCTGGATCACAATTAGGCTAAAAGTCAAGTAGGCCACAATTCAATGCATGATTCCAGATTCCACGACTTTCCCGTTCACATTCTGAATCCCGTGACTCGTTTCAAGGAGGCTGCGGTCTTTAAATTAGACATGACAGCCTCTTCAGGTGATCAGTCATTGTCAAGCGCCGCCACAATCAGTATCATATTTGCTCGATTGTTATTACCAACCCAAACTACTACAAAGGTGACAGAGAACACATAAACCGCAGTGGCAAGCAAAACAAGAGAGAGCTCTCCTTCATAAGGGTTTGTTGCTAGGTTCTCACCTCTTGGCGCGCTTGGGGTCAACGAGGGCGAGCTCGGCGAGCTTGGCATCGGAGATGGCCTTCTTGGCGTCAGCGCCCGCCCTCCCTGGCGTCCCCGCGGAAGAGGACCCCAGCAGGGACGTGGAGCCGTCCATCGACATGCTGTGCTGGTGCCGCGGCCTCGGCGGCGGCGTCGCCGCCGGATGCGGATGCGCCGAGGGCTCCGGCGGCCCGGCGAGCATGCCCCCGTTCTCGAGGAACATCTCGAACATCCGGCTGCCGCCCGCGCCGCCGGCCCCGTCGTCGTCCTCGTAGTCGTCCTCCTCGTCCTCGTCGCCGGCCCCGCAGGCCTCCCCGACGACGCCGAGGTCGGCGTCGAAGGTGAGGTCGTCGGGGAGCGCGGCGCCCCCGAGCAGGATCTCCGACTGCGCGCGGCGGTGCCCTGCCCCGCGCCGCGGCGGCGAGTCCGGCAGCATCGCGGCCACGTCCCCCGACGCCGCCGCCGCGGAGGCGGAGGTGGAGGCCGAGCAGGAGGCGGCCGGGTCCACGGGCGGGGCCGGGTCCATGGAGATCTGGGGAATGCGGGTGGAGCGCGCGGGCGGGGACAGGGGGGCGGCGGAAGAGGAGGCAGGGAGACAAGGGGAGCAGGAGCCAGGAGAGGGGATGGGGGTGGAGCTAGGAGGAAGACATGCTCGCGTTGAGCTTTGACCAAGGCATTGACTCCGCGGAGAAAAAAGGGAACGGGCGCCCCGCCGGGGACGTGGGGCGTGATGAGTGGAGTGGCCGTCGCGCCGCTTCTGCATTGGGCCTTGATCTGCCGATCAGGCCGAGATGCGCGGTGTGTTTGGGGCCCGCGGGCTGGCTTGACCGGCTGCTGGGTTTGTGGTCCGAAATTCGGATACTTCTGGGTTCTGGGCTGAGACATCCGAACATTCCGGCCTCTGGTTCGTGAACGAACCCGTTGACAGCAAGATTTTGATTCCGTGCTGCTGCATCTCCTCCCCTCACTTGATTACCCGTTCTAGGAGCATCAAGGTAAACGTAAAATACATGCATAGGCTTCATCGATATCGGTGCAAATGGTGCAATGTCCAGAGTTATACACAACCTGCACCAGGGGGTTCCCAAACGTAATAAACTGCAGAACAATTCCAGCTAGAGGCTAATCCGATTCCATGACATTACGCAAACAGCTATAGGTTACAAAACATGCCAGAGTCGGAACCTGCTACTGCTATAGAATCAGCCCTTGGTAACTTGGTACAAGATCAGCATCCAGACTGAACATGTAGAACGAAGAAGTCGACAGGATGGAGCTACAGAAAGAACGAACAAGCACCAGGGCTGGCATTTTTTTTTTTCAGCTGCCTATCTAAAGAACTCCTGGGACTACATAAGATACAGTTGTTTCTCTATCACTACTGCATAGGTACAGTCGGCCTGGGGAGCATTGAGTTGACGAGCTCCTCGTTTATCTTCACAGGTAGAGGCGGCATCTGCTTCATGATATCCGGAGCATCGTTTATCCTGAAAACATTTTGCACAGGAATCAGAACTTACATCTCAGGACGGTTGGAATTGGATAGGTTAAAAAAATTGTACTAGAGCACAGAAGCTCCAGGGATGGATTTGGTTAGCGGGTACAAATTTATGTTTTTGGACCTTCCAGGGGTTTATAAGCCCATAGTATTCTAGAATTCCCAGCGCAGCTAAATAAAAGCCTAATAAAGGAATATTCATCGTAGTAAACAGTAGTAGTATCAAGGACTAGCAGATCGATTCTACATAGAACATTCACCCGTAGTCAAGATCCAAAGACCAAATTATGGACTACCACAATGGAAACTTAGAGATCTCATCAGTTCAACAGATTCTGAAAACTACCAAAAGAACTATCCTACCAAACTGCGATGGCCGCATATGAAGCATTTCCATGGTAGAAGAAATGACAGATGCTACATAGTATAATGTCTCTCTTATATGTTCTGAAAAATGTAAATTTTTCCGTTCAAAAAAATGTACATTTGAACTGAAGCTACTACTTAAAAGACGGAAATAAGGACACTAAATTAGCATGTAAATACACAATAACAAAAGTGACTGAGCATATGGGATGAATAGATCATTTCAGAATTATTGGAATAAACACAACAGTAATTCAAAACATACTCTTTCAAGACCCTGAGTATATTATCCCGAGTTTGGCACAACAGTGAGATGTTATCCTGTATCTGCAAAAAAAAACAAATTAACCACAAGTAAATAAAACAACATGAAGAAACACAGGCCTTGTTCGGAAGGGCAGACAGTCAACAGAAAAATACAGGCGAAACATTGCTCAAAAACTACTTTGAAATAAAAGGATACCTGCATATTGCTAAGATTTGTCGAGATTTGACTCAAAACCTGGGCATTAGTTTCAAGGATTTCACCTGTTGGGCCTCCAATGGCTGCAGAAAGGCAAAAGGAGGTGAGCAATTCAACAAGTCAGTATTTAGTCGCCCGTTATTCAAGCGTCTCAAGAACTTACATCAAATTTCAAAAATGCATAGAGTAGAAAAAACATCCTAAATACGTCAAGCAATCAGTGCCTACATCCATCAGTAGATTGCCAAAATGTATTGCCAGCCCCAGTATCATATAAAACACAGAGATGCACTGCAACTATAAATAGTGAATGTCATCTAGTATGCACTGTTCATATGTATAGAATTGTCCTTTGAATTAATTGATTTGTATCTGATTTAAGAGAAACTTATATGAAAATTATCTCAATAGCAATGATGATTGAACATGCAGTGGATTGCCAAACCCCAGAGTAAGTTAGGCATGAAACGGAACTGCATATGCCAACACACTTCAACTTTTTTGAGCAGTAACATTGCCCAAAATCAGCTAAATTTGCATGACAGATCAACTATATTTCAAACAATCAATTAGTCTCTGGTCTCAACCACTCGGTGATACTGCAGAAACAATTACAAGATGGATGCCAATGCTAATGTGCTATAAACGACAAGCGAACATCTATAGTAATAACAAGGACATCACTTTAGAGTTAAAGAAATATCCCAAGTAGAACATAAATGTTAGATCATGCAAACATCGGCCCTTACTCAGTTGAACTCCCATACCAATTATGGAGTGGATATCAATCTGACTTACCTTTGGATGAGATTTCATCATCGTCCATGGGAAGAACTGGAATAGGGTATGGAGGAACATTAGGCCTACCAGCCATATGTACAGGTGGCTTGGATGAAGAATCTGAAACCTTCTCCTGCATAAACATGTAGCTATCAGTGCAAATCTCCTATTTAAGTAGTGTGCAATAAGATTATAGGAACACACTGACATATTGCCAAACTGTCCAACCAGACATCTATTATTTGTGAGCTTAGAGCAACAACTGCTTTCCCAGTTTGCATAACATTTATGTAGAAGGAATACTGTAAGGGAAACATCTGGAAATACCTTTTTGTCCTTGCTTTTCTTAGACGAGTTGTGATCCTCTTTCTTTCTCTTGCTACTCTCTTTTTTCTGCAGGTTCAACAAATTACCTCAAATCATTTCAGGAACCAAATAAAGACTGCAGAGGCCAGGCATCGAGGTACTGCAAATGCTAAGTACATCTTACTTACATTCATCCATCTGCAGCGCAAGGCTACATCTCGAACTGTTTTCTCTGGTAACTTCATGGCTATTTTTGCAAAGCGAATGACAGGCGCGTCAGATGCATACCTGAGAGCAAATGCCGAAGAACATCCATAAGGTTAACAAAAAACGTGCCTCGCGCTTAAACACATCTTCACAATGTTTACTAAACAATCTACTTACAAGCTCAAAGTGCAAGCCTAATGCTACAATCATTTTGAAAGTTGTGCAGCCCTAGTTAGATCTGTGTTATATAACTACCGAGCCTTCACATGCTCTACAGCATGACAAAATAAAACAACTGTTAAGAATGAACAAAGGGGAAAATATAAGTATAAAAAAACAAAGGGGCAAAACATTATCAACTAAGTCAAAATTGTACTAACTACATTGCAAGGGCAAGCATTCGCGTGAAAAAAGTGATTAGTAACAAGTTTGCTCCAACTGAATTTAAAAGGGGGCCGTCGAGCGTTGCAATCTACGAGTATGGAAATACAATCTCGCTGAATTCGTTAATTTCGTAATACAAACGTCGCTTAATTTCTCATGATTATCAGCCAATTCTATCGGAGAGTCGGAATTCAGAACCGACAGCAACAACCTAACCCGAATTCTGGGGCTCCCAAACCCGCAAAACCCAGCAATTCGGTGGACTCACTTGACAAGCAGCTCGTCGAGGGTGGCCTGCTCCTCCGGCGACCACTCCCGCGCCAGGCCCGGGTCGTGCCGGAGCGCCGCCGCCGTGCCGCCGTTGCTAGGGTTCGCTCCCCCTCCCCCTCCTCCTCCTCCTCCTCCTCCGCCGCCGCCGCCCCCACCTGAGTGGGACCCGTTCGGCGCGGCCGCGCTCGCCGGCGGCGGGTGGCCGTTGGCGCCCATGACCCGCAATTGGAGCGTGAATGTTTTGCTGCTCGCTTCGAGTTGCTTGCTGCTCCGGCCGAGTTGGTTTTGGTGGGGAATGCGAGAGCCTCTCTTGTTCGCGCGATGAGTGGATGAGGGAATAAAAAAGGGTTTTCGCTGTCTTTGGGGGCTCTTTACAATCGAAATGGGGATTTTTTGCCACTTCTGTAGCGTGTTTGTTCGCAATGTACGAGGGAGGCCGTTACCATTTTCCTTTTTGGATTTTTAAGGCCTCCGTATACGCATATTATAATATAGTACTTAAAGTTACACTTAAAAATCTGTTTGAAAAGTACCTTATGTGTGCTAGAAAATTTTGTGCCACCATCGTGACATATATGTGCTTATTATCTGTGGGGTGGGTGTTTCCAATGTAGTGTGCTAAAGTACATGTTCTTGCTAATTACTAGATACAGGTTAATCTGGTGTGCGTGTGTGATAGTATGTTTCTTACGTGGAATTTGTTTAAAAAAGTCTACTTTATTATCCTTATCTACCAGTGTTGTCGTCCATCTAACCACTCGACAAAGTTAGGCCTTATTTAGTTCCAAATTTGGGAGGCCGAATTTGGGAGGAAAATGTCACCTCGTAATCATTGCGCTACCGTAGCATTTCGTTTGTATTTGTGAAAAATTATCTAAAAAATTGATTAATTAGGCTCAGAATGTTCGTCTCGCAGAGTACAATAAAACTGTGCAATTAGTTTTTGATTTCATCTACATTTAATACTTCATGCATGTTATGACATTTTGATGTGATGGAGAATCTTCTTTTTCATAGTGAATTTGGGAGTTGCTTTTGAGATCTAAACAAGACCTTTGACTTGATTTGTTACACCTAATTTAGTTGGTCCAATCTACCCTAGTAGGATTTATCTTTTTTTCAATATCTTCATGATAATCTATAAATTCAAATTTTGAAGGGGATGTAGGATATGGTATGTTAGAAAAAATATTTTAAGAATTTTTCATACTTATTTGTATGGGTTAGGAACATTTAATATCAAATTGATCATATAGATACAAAATTGATCAAATGCTCTAGCCTTCTCTAAACTATCTATCCTCAAACGCCTTCTGTCGTATTAGTTTGTTTTGGCGTTCATGTCTTTCCCATGTACGTTTATGTTTAGACTCTCGGTTATTGATCACCCATCATCTAAGAATGATGAATTTGTTTTCGCTCTCATTACTTCTACCTATGGTCGCGTTTTCTGTCCTGCACGAGGAAACACAAACTAACTGTTGGATTAATTGATTAATTGGGTCTTAGCCAGGGCTGAACAAAATGCTCGAAGCTCGTTAGCTCGCTCGGATCGCAGCTGGCTCGGCTCGACTCGGCTCGGCTCGTTGCATATTCCTAACGAGCCGAGCAAGAGTTTTTGCTCGTTAGTATAACGAGCGAGTTCGAGCCGGCTTGCGAGCCAAACGAGCTAGAATGTTTAATAGACTAAGGAACAAATTATTAATTAATAATATATATATACTATATGCGTAGTTCTAAATGATGTTATGATTACATCATATTATTATAGTATGATAGGGTAGATTTTGAAGGTATTAAGACCATATAAATACTATAATTTTTTATATTATATATATTATTATGGCAATTTTAAATTTAACCCTAGCTCGCGAGCTTAATGAGCCGAGCCGAGCTAGGATTTTTGCTCGTTTCCCTAACGAGCCGAGCCAAGCTGGCTCGTTACGAGCTCGAACGAGCCGAGCCAAAACGAGTCGAGCTCGCTCGATATCCACCCCTAGTCTTAGCCCATTTTAATCTTAATTAATCTAAAAAAATTAAAAGGTCCACTAGTAAATACGAGTGAGTTAATGAACTTAAGTTCCGGATGGATATGCAAAGAGAATCCTAAACAATTCAAATTATGGATCAGCTGTGGACCACTTGTGAAGTTGGCAGGATGAGAAGGACGTGCCACACGCGCGCTCGCTCGCTCTGCTCACGCAAGCAGTGTGCGCGCAAGGCTTGCGTCGGGAATGCAAGAAAGCAACAAAACAAATGAGGGAGAAGGGAGAGGTCTCTTAAAGAGGAGTACTAGAGAGGGCCTTGGAGGCCTCCTCTTATAGGCGCACAGGGAGAAGGGGATGAACCTGGACACTCACAGCATGCCAGGTACTCTCAACCATCAATTGTCAGTTACCAGTAACGACTAAGACTGTCATTAACGGCAAAACATCCACCCCACCACAGCGCGTCTCGACACGGCTCGGCCACGGCCACGCTGCTTGCGATAAGATTTTTGGGGAGCATACGAGTACTCTCAGCCATCAATTATCAGTTACCAGTAACGGCTAAGACTGTCATTAACGGCAAAACATCCACCCTACCACAGCGCGTCTCGGTACGGCTCAGCTACGGCCACGCAGCTTGCGATAAGTTTTTTGGGAGCGTACGAGTACGCGACTGCTCGCTGTGAACGACTCGGCGTCCACCTTCGGCAAGCGAACGACTACTTCCCACTACTTTCAGAAGGCCGTTTGAGGGACGCCACTGCAACAATTCGCCATTGCACCGAATTATATCGACTACTTCAAGCAGACTAGTTGATGATGACCGGTAACGACGATTCCGGTTCCTCCGGCACCGGCTCCGCCCCTAGATACACCCTGAACCTTCTCTGGTTTTACTTGTTCATGTTAATTTAGATATTTAACTTGAACACTCGGACATGTCATGTTGTCACAAGATCACTCTCTATTATCATGAATTTGTCGTTAATTTCTAAAATTAAAATATATCAAAAAATAATTAGATTTCTAACGCTAACAGCGTCCCTCCTCATCTGGCTGCAAGAAGCCGCGCGAGGCGAGGCGTATCGACCCGCGTATGGCGCGAGCAGTGACGAACGAACGACGGAGGGCGGCGGGCACACACGAGTCCGTGCGCGCAATCTGCTGGCGCGCGCGCCTGCCGTCGCGTCGTGCACGCTCTCGCGCACGGGGACAAAAAGGAGCGGATCGGAGCTCAAGGGCCCGGGCATTCGCGGCGCGCCGGCGTGGCACACGTGGGCTCCCATGCCGGCCGGCGGCGATTCCGCAGCGAACGCGCGGCAGATCCCGGGTTTTAATTTCCCGAGGACGTACGGCGGGGCCGCCCGCGCTGCGACAGGCAGGGCTAGGCTACAGAGCATGTCGCCCTGCACTGCAGGCCCCTGCTCGCGCCAGCTCCCATGGAAGAAGATCCAGGCCCCGCCTTGACGCCGCCGGAGTTGCGCGATCAGGCACAGGTCGGCCGAGCGCTGGTTACGTTCCGTGGCATGGCCAGCTAGACAGGCTCGTAAAATTCGCCGTGTTCCGCTTGCTACTGCTACTCTGCTGACTATTAGTCGGCTGTCGGCAGAACTAGCACCGGCTTCGATTTTGTCAGCAGCTACCTCTGCACACATCGACGTGAACAACGCGTGGGAGGAGGGCCGAGTGACGCGAGCACTAGCGGTCTGTGCCATTTTTGCATGGGAGGATTTGAGCAGCTTATTTATTTGAAGAAAAAGATACGTGACCACAGAAGTGTTGTACTAGTGGGCACAAGTGTTAGCTCAATTTCTCTCCACAGCGGGAGTTGTTATTTGTTTCATGCTCAACAGAGGAGCTAGTACTATATCCTCCTCCTTTCCCCTCCCTCCCATGTTGATTAATGTGGTATTCGCAACGAGACATGGTGAAACCACTGTGCCCGGCATCCTGAATTTAAAAGCCTGTTTGCATCTTCGCCAAGCGCACTATCAGTGTTATAAATCTACCACCAACTGCTAACAGCCCACATGGTAGTATCACATAGAGTAGTATCCTGTTAAGCAGTTAGTGGTGGGCTGTTCTCAAGAGACTGACAAAACGGTCCCCATCCGATTGGTGGATGTGCTAAAAAACGAGCAGATAAACCATCTCGTAACCACAAGTCCATCTTTCGCTGATATTCCACGGTCTCACGGTCCATCTCGTGAGAATCGCTGTCAAGATGTCTGTGCACATGAGACGATCGACAGTGAGATACACGGATGGCTGTTTTTTCCCCCTTTACCCTTTGAAGAGAAAAACGACCGTCGGATTACCTGCTGCCACTAAAAATAAAGTTAAGTAGATTTCTTTATGGATGCACTTCTAGCTAAACGCTGCTTTTTGGCGCCGCACCTGCGAAATGGCAGCCTATGACAGTTGACAGCCGCTTCTTCGCCCTGGCGTCCTCCTAAATGAGAATAGACTAGGCTAGTTTTTTTTTTAAAAAGACGGTGAAAACTCATCCAAACTCCGAAGACATGCTTTAAAATCTTAAAAGGACCCCCTTTTTAGTTTCCAAATTTGGTGTAGGAGTTTGGAGCCTCTTCGTAATTATTGCGCCACTGTAGCATTTCGTTTATACGTGCGAAAAATTGTCTAAAAATTGATTAATTAGGCTCAAAATGTTCGTCTCCCAGAGTACAACAAAATTGTGCAATTAGTTTTTTGATTTCATCTACATTTAGTACTCCATATATGTTATGATATTTCGATGTGACGAGAAATCTTCTTTTTTCATAGTGAATTTAGAAGTTGACTTTTGGAACTAAACGAGGCCTTAAGCTTATCACATCCATAGTTGGTTGCCGTAAAAGCTGATATCCAAAACCGCTTCAGAAATATCCATATGAAAATGGAAAAAAATGATCAAAGTTGCACCTGGGCCTCTCCAGTCCCAAGTCCCCAAGGCTGATGGAGGCATGGAGCCGGATCGCACCCGCGGCCGCTGGCCGGCGTGTGCGGACGCGATGGAGATCCGCGGGGTGGGCCGACCGAATCTAGGCGCGTTTTTGTCCAGTGCTCACGGGCATCTGCCGATGATGATCCCCCTGCCCCCGTGATGCGACGGGACCGGACCTCTTGTGGTCAGCGAGCCGGCCGAGCTCACCCCCGGACAGATACTACTGGCAAACCATAGTCAGTGGGGGAAGGGTCTCCGGCGGCCGTCACCGGAGGGGAAAAATGTGCCCTCGCCGACGTCGACCCGACGGCGGCAGTGGCGTGCGCCCGTGCGTCAGTGGCAGGCAGGCGAATCGCAGCCAAGCGAATCGCTTGGTTCTCCGGACTTCTTGAAACTCACGCACGCAGCGGACTACTGATCCGTCAATCGAGTTGCTGCACGAGACGTCTCAGATTCTCTCTGTTCTCTCCCGGGCCCGCTTTTAAATACTGACTATAAAATTGCTCATACTGAGATTCTCTGTGTTAGAGAAAAGACTAGGAGGAGTACACGACAGTCCCCAGCAGCACATACGGCGCAGGACAAGATACACGATAGTTTTTTTTGGGTAGCAAAAGATGAACAAGAACACACACGCTGTTTTTCAATGTGCAGAAGTCTTCTATATGCAGTGACATCATCCATGTCGGGGTTTCTTTCCACGCCGAGGGGCACCGCTCTTACGCGTTGACAAAATTATTTAAAGAACAGACCATACACACAGCTCATGTACGGTGTACCTTGATGAGTCCTTGACGTACTTCCCCCAGTTTATGGAGGTTTAGTTCCTTTGAAAATAGGCGACATAATTCTTTAATCTTTTCTGACGCTCCGTCGATTTGAAAGCACTACAAAATTCTGCAAAAAAAGAGAGAGAACATGTTCTACTAGGCAATTAATTTTCTACAAAGAAAACAAAAGAAGTGCTAGTGGCAAGAGCCTGGAATCGCACGGAAACTTTCCACGGAGACCGCGTGTTGGTCAGCTCTCACGGCACGGGGCCAAAAAAAAAAAACTAGCAGCCACTAGCACCACGGCGCCAGTGCCACTAATCACAGAATTAATCCGCGCACTAACCCCGCATCGTAAACTAATCCCTACCCCGGACCCGATCGCGGGTGCGATACGCGCCAAGCTTTCACCGCCCGCGCCGCGCCGCGACCCGGGGCTACACGAGTTTGTTCCGTCTCGCGCTCTCCCTCTCCATCTCCAGAGATAGATAGAGAGAGATGCGGGCGGCCGGGACGGGAGCTTGAGCCAAAAGGGAGGAGGAGGAGGAATCCGCTGCGGGGGCCTTGGGGGGAGTAGAAAACACCAGCGCACTGGCCTTGGGAATTCCACGGCCTGGAATCTTCTCTCCCGTCTCTCTCTCCCCCTCCCCCTCCCTCCCTCGGCGGTGGTGGGTGTCCCAGTCTCGCCTTTGATTCCATTTCCTGCCCCCCGGCCGGTTTCCTCAGATCTGTGATCCTTATCCCCGCCTCCCTGGGCTTCCCTCTTCGGCCCCAGTCGAGGAGCCGCCGCCGCTTCGTCTCTTCCGTTCCAATGATTTTGTAGGCGACAGAATCCGGAAGCTGCCGGGTGGTTCGGTGGCTCGGCCGAGCAAGGGGTGGTTCAACGCCGTTCTTGCCGACCGGTGCTGGGAGGTTCGGTTCGGTGCTTAAAGCTGTGTGTTTCAGTTGACTGGAAAGAAATGGATTTGGTTCAGATGTTTGATGCCGTTCCCGGGACCGGGAGGGGGGGTGTTGCTGGTGTGAATTTGGCTTTCCTCTGATCGAATTGGTGCTTAATTTGAGCCTCTGGAGGTTTCCTGGGTGAAAAAAAGTTGAGTTTTTGGGATCAGGGAGCTGGTCGCAGGACCGTGCTGGTTGCTGGCTCGCGCCATTGGCGCCGAGAGCTGCTGCCCTGTCGTACGGTCCTTCCTGTATCGAAGTTGGATTTTGGCGGAGAAATTTGCTGCTCTGCGGGCTGCAGCCGCTTTAAGCCGTTACCTTTGCTGACCTTTCCTCCCAAAGGCCCTGACCTTTTGGGTTCCGGCGGCGCTGATTGGTGAACTGCTGATCGACTGGTCATCGGAGTGTTGGTCTAGCTGCGTTATCAACAGGACATTTGCGCGGAAGAAAAGTGGTCTCCTGTGCAGATACTGCTTGCTTGTATTAAACTGTTCCTTGTGTTGAGCAAAGATTCTGTGTAGCCAGAAGACAGGGCGCTCCTCTTTATATCCTGTCCGGAGCTCAGTACAGTGCTCCAAATCCTACTAGGAGTGGATAAGGAAGATCTTGTGGCCTAGACGAGTGGATCAAAGCCATGGATATGCCGACGCCTTCCAACCGTGCCGGCTACATCGGCAGCCCCATAGGGTCTTCTGATGACCCCTTTGGTGCTGCTGCTATGATGAACTTTGATGGATACTCAGAGCTCTGCAGCCCTTCAGTTGCTGATCAGATATTCTCGGTGCTGAATGACCCCATGGCCACACAGCAGATGTTTGCTATGTGGTCATCCTTGGGATCGTCTCCGCGTGCTTCTGCTATGAGAGAAGACATGCCGTTTGACGCCTATTCTGGACCTATGGACACGGCAGCAGCACCTATTCAAAGGATCAATTCAGCATCAGCGTTGAGTCCAACTGGAGTAGACAGAGAGCTAAAAGATTCAGATGGGCTTGTTTCAAATAATGGTTCACAGCAAGGGAGTAACATCATTCCAAGGTCTGTGGGCAACTTTTTTGCAGACAAGATGCTCATGGCGTTGTCTTTGTTCAGGAAGTCACTGAGCGATGGTGTTCTTGCCCAAGTCTGGATGCCTGTTGAGCATGATGGTCGAGTCGTGCTGAGTACATTTGAGCAGCCTTTTCTACTCGACCAGGATCTTGCAGGTTACAGAGAAGTGTCTAGGAATTTCATGTTTTCAGTAAAGGAGGAACCTGGCCTGCACCTAGGGCTTCCAGGGAGGGTCTTTATATCTGGGGTGCCAGAGTGGACCTCAAGTGTTCTCTATTACAGTAAGCCCGAGTATTTGAGAATGGAGCATGCTCTTCGTCATGAAATACGTGGGTCGCTTGCTATGCCAATTATTGACCCCAGCAAGGGTAGTTGTTGTGCAGTGCTTGAACTTGTCACAAATAAGGAGAAGCCTGATTTTGATGCAGAGATGGACTGTGTTTGCAGTGCCTTGCAGGCAAGTACTAACTTGCTTTAGACTAGGGATATTTACTTTAGTAACAACAATGCTTAATGTTAAGTTGAAGTACTCATGGGTAATTGAAAGGAGCTCTAGTATTTTTATATATAATACTTACTTTGACATTCATTTTCTTCACTTGTCACTATTATTTTTACTTTATATATATAATAGTAGGCAATGGGTTCGTCAAAATTTTAGTTCATTTGTATGTTGTCAATTGGCAAGGCGAAACATTCAGTTTTACACTCACCACTGAGCTTAGCGTAAATTTTATTCTTATCCTGTTGCTCTTCTGTAGGCTGTGAACTTGCAGACGACAACAGATCGCAGCAATCAGAAGGTGACACTCTTCACTTCTAATGTGCTTCATGTAAACATCTCTCTTGGTGTTGTGTTCACTGTTTACCTACTGATGTTCAATGCATGCACTGTCTTTCATTTGCAGGTTTGCTCTGAAAATCAGAATTCCGCTTTCACTGAGATTTTGGATGTTCTAAGAGCTATTTGTCATGCGCACATGCTTCCATTGGCCCTTACATGGGTTCCTACATCAAATGGCATTGATAATGGTTATTGTGCTGGGAATATTGGGGTTGATTCACAATCAGGAAAAGCAGTACTACGCATCCATGAATCAGCTAGTTATATCAATGATGCAAAGATGAAGGGGTTTCTTCATGCATGTGCTGAGCGTCATCTTGAGAAAGGGCAGGGTATTGCAGGCCGAGCACTTAAATCCAACCTGCCATTCTTCTTGCCTGATATAAGAGAGTACAACATCGAAGACTACCCACTTGCACACCATGCTCGTAAGTTTGGTCTGCATGCTGCTGTAGCCATCCGGCTGAGGAGCACGTACACTGGTAACGATGACTACATACTAGAATTCTTTCTCCCAGTCAACTGCAAGGGCGGTGGGGAGCAACAGATGTTATTAAACAACCTTTCCAGCACAATGCAAAGAATATGCAAAAGCTTGCGAACGGTTTCTGAAGCAGAGGTCGATAATGTTACTGCTTCTGCTGCAGAAGTGTATAAGAAGACTAATGGAAGTTTACCAACTGGTAACGCTGAAAGTTCCTCGCATGATGACCAGCCTATTACAGAATCTGCATTGCAGGATCTATCTTTGGATGACAAGCAAGTCGATATAAAACCTGACCAGGTGCTGCATTATGACCCCTGAAAATTTTTATTGAGATATGTAGCTTTTTAGACACGTAGTCAGTAGTACTTAAACCAATTGGATGTATTCTGCCATGTCTCGTAAGCCTTTTCAAGATGGACTATATGCTGATGGGTGCATTTAGTTCTAAAATGCTAGCTGAAACTTTGTTATTGTACCCTGCTGATGAACTTTGTCCCTCACTGCAGGCACAGACTAGCTCAATGCGAGTTGCAGAGAAAAGACGCAGTTCGTCTGAGAAGAATTTTAGTTTGGATGTTCTTCGCAAATACTTTTCTGGGAGCTTGAGGGACGCTGCAATGAGCCTCGGTGGTGAGCCCCTACTGTATTTATGAAGTCTCAAATTTAATCTAAATGTGTTGTACTGTATTTTTGAACTCTCAAATGTGTTGTGATATTCAAAGTACGGAAGATAATGCCATCAATGTAGCAGATTTTCTTAGGTCGCGCAAATAGGAGATTATGAAACAAACAACTTCTGACACTTGCCTAACACCATTGCAGTTTGTCCAACGACTTTGAAACGGATATGCAGACAACATGGAATTTCGCGATGGCCATCTCGAAAGATAAACAAGGTCAATCGTTCGTTGAAGAAGATCCAGACTGTTATTAACTCAGTTCATGGTGTGGATAGATCCTTGCAGTATGATCCTGCTACTGGGTCCCTTGTTCCAGCAGCCTCTCTTCCCGATAAGATGCCATCCTCTGCTTCTGACACACCGCCTACTTCATCTGTTGGAAAAACAATGGAGGAAAAATCTAGCCCGAAATCAGAACAAGGTTTTTCTTCACCTGATGGATGGCAAAGAGAAACTTGCCAGTTTCACATGTCCGGTATATCTAAAAGGGATGGTGACGAAGTTCGAATGTTAGAAAACAACAAAAATGGCAGTAGAAACTATGCTTCTGATGTTGCAAAGGTCACACCACATTCAAACTCTGAAGATGCACAAGGTCCACTATATCCCATTGGTGCTGTTGATTCTTTGGGTACCAGAGATACAGGTTACATCAATTCTCAGAGCTCTCTCCACCCAAGCATCGATAGCCTCGAAGACCAAACAATGGGAAGGAATTCCTCATTTGTACAACAGGCAGATGTCACTATGGTCGACTGTCATGATGCCAAGGAGCACACCCATCCTTCCACCTCCGGAATGACTGATTCTTCCAGCGGCAGTGCATCAAGTCAGCCTACTTTCAAGGGGAACCCAGGACACGTCCTCAAAGACAAAACAAGCCCAGCGCTGACAGTCAAGGCTACCTACAACTGTGACACCGTGCGATTCAAGTTCCTCCCAGCAATGGGTTGGTATCACTTACTGGAAGAGATAGCAAAGAGGTTCAAGCTGACGACAGGAGCATTCCAGCTCAAGTACAAGGACGATGAGGACGAGTGGGTGATCCTGGCAAACGACTCCGATCTCCAGGAGTGTATGGATGTTCTGGACTCAATCGGCTCGCGCAACGTGAAGCTGCAGGTGCGCGACCTCCCGTGCCTCATCAGCAGCTCGGGCAGCAGCAGCTGCTTGCAGGTTGAAGCGCACAGCTCATGACAAGACGAGAAGCCTAGGGTGTCACCCCTAAACCATAACCTGTTGTAGGTCTAGTGTTCTGTTAAATTCATAGAGGATCGGTGCTTGTGTTCTCACACAATGCCGTCTATGGAATGTACAAACAGGTAGAACAAAAAGGGAAGTGTAATACTCAGTGTCTCAGTGACTCAGTCGCATGGATCTCGTGCAAGGTTGAAACAGTGTCGAAAAGGTCCTGGCACAACTGTTGTCAGTTTCAAGGTCTTGACAATAATCTGTTGTCAACTTGTCATACAGTTTAAGATGCGACAGATGCCTGTATATCAGAATTTAGAGTCTGGGTTCTTTGCTTGTATGGTGATGAATAAGGAAACCAGAATTTCTGAATTTCCTGTCTTCCAAACACCAAATTACAATCTTATTTGTTCGTCTGAGATCCTTTGAAAAGATTTTCTGTGCTCTGGATGGCTGCTGGTATCAGTGTAGCTAAATAACCATGTGGATACAAGTCGATTTAGAGTCAGTTTCGAGCAATCTTTTCCAATCTCCTAAAAGTGACAGCTTGGCATCCTGACATTTTGGCTTTGGTTGCCCGAGGTGCAGGCTGCTTTCTGATCCAGCTCGAGTCAGAGGTGGTGTTTAGATGTTAGAATTGGGAGGTTGAATTTGGGAGGAAGATGTCACTTCGTAATCATTGCGCTACTGTAGCATTTTGTTTGTATTTGTGAAAAATTATCCAAAAATTGATTAATTAGGCTCAAAATGTTCGTCTCGCAGAGTACAACAAAACTGTGTAATTAGTTTTTGATTTCATCTACATTTAATGCTCCATGCATGTTATGACATTTTGATGTGATGATGAATTTTCTTTTTGCATAGTGTATTTGGGAGTTCCTTTTTGAAACTAAACAGGCCAATCACAACTGGTGAGACCGGACGAGAGAGCTAATGTTTATACTGAGGCCAATCACAACTCGTCCAAGTGGCAAGAATAACAGTTCGCCTTCGTTGTCAGTGGAGAACGAGTGAGCTGGGCATCAGGGTCATCGGCTATCAACGGCGCAACTTGCAGAATGTTTCCGTGGTGTGGAACGGCTGGACTGTCAATTTGGGTGAAGCTGGTGATTTAATCGTGGTGAAGAAGAGGAGATCCAGGCGCCGGAGAGACTTTCAGAGCAGTTTGGAAAATTGGATCACTTGTGCAAGATGTTTTCAGAGAGATTAGGACTTCCAGTTTCGCAAAAAAAAGGAGAGATTAGGACTTCCAGTTTCGCAAAAAAAAAGGAGAGATTAGGACTTCCAAATCACTGTCAGAACAGTACTCTCGTTGGGCATGGTCTTCCTCGCGTGCTGCTTTGTACCACTACTCTTAAGTATATCTCTTTTTTTAGCAGGCAAGTTTGGATGTCTTTTCCAAAAAATAAAGATGGCGGTGTTCACTTCCCTTCAAATCCAAAACTTCCCTCAAACTTTCTCTCTCTAAACTTCCCAATTCACTATCACATCAAATCACTCCTCTCATGCATGGAGCATTAAATGTAGGTAAATAAAAAAACTAAGTACATGGTTTTGATGTACACGACGAGACGAATCTTTTGAGCCTAGTTAGGTCATGGTAGGACAATGATTACCACAAACAAACGAAAAGTGCTACAGTGCACTACAATGTTCGATGTGATATTTTCACTCAAATTCACATTCGCTTTTCAGGGAAGTGAACACCGACTCAAAGCTGCAGCCTGAAGTTAAAGCCACACAGCCCGTGTACATGTAAATATTATAGGGGGAAAAAATCAGTGATTACATAATCGAGCCTGTTCTGCTTTAGTCTACTTTTTATTTTAACCAAAATTTTTGCCTTGTACAGGGAACGAAGTAGACATTTTTTTTGGAATATAGACATTTACGGAGACAAAGAAAGGCTGGATATAAACCGTAAACGTATACTCCCTCCATCCCATAAAGGATACAATCCTGATATTTTTCAGAAAGATTAGTTAGTTGGTAAAAAACCATGTTACCCAACTCTGTCAATTCCACCAATTTAGACATGTAGGCTATTGTATGCACATAATTACTACAGTATTTCTTAGAAATAAGACAGATAGTTACTTTTAGTATTACACTCTTTTATGAGATTTTTTTAACCTCATAATTGTATTTTTTTTATGGAACGGAGAGTATGTTATTTGGTCGTGGAATAGATTTAGCGTATTCACTTAATTATTACTTGCATGCACACACAGGCGACAAGGGACCCGTTCGTTTGGCTGGTGGCTGGTGCTGGTTTTTGCTGAGAGAAAAACACTGTTGACTGGTTGGTGGGTGGTGGCTGGTGCTGGTTTTTACTGAGAGAAAAACACTGCTGGCTGATTGGTGGGTGATGGCTGGTACTAGTTTCTATTGAGAGAAAAACACTGCTGGCTGGCTGGAAACCGACCAGCCGAACAGGGCGAAGGCATGCGCCTAGGTCTGGACATAGGCTGCATTGAGCCAGTTAGCCCAGCGAATTCTGGATTTTGTCAATGGATTGACACTGGGCCTGGGCCTTCGGCTCACAAATTCGATTGAGACTGCCCCCAATAAGCTCTTGGGCTGACGAGGTCAGGAACCAAAACAACGTAACCAGGGCCAGGCAATTTGTTGTTGTTGTTGTTTTTTTTTGCAGACACACCATTTTTACAGTCAAACCGCCGCGCTGTCCTCATGCCCCCTTCCAAGTCATGCAGCCTGGCAGACACTGCTCTCATCGAATCATCCAATTGAAACAAACAAGGCCAACAAGTTCGGCCGCCCGTACCGCGAACTTGCGCCGGCAGCCGGCAGGGAACTTGCTGAAGTAGAGACATGGAAATTGGGCCAGAGAAATAGGCCAACTCGATTGCCGCTCGGACCTGACCTACGACCAGTTCGGGTCGTCCCCAGCTGCCTCCATCTCCATGCGCGGCACCGCGACAACATGGGGTTGCCAGGACCAGCGGCCAGCAGGATGATGAGAGGTGAGGCCCATGTCCATGCGCCGCCCCAGCTCGGTCCCGGCCGGCCAAAGCGCCCGCCAGTTTGCACTGCACGCATGGCAGGCCATGCCGGCCGATCTTTTGACCAGATCGGTGCCAGTGCCATGCGAAAGTGGCGGTCTCCCCTCTCTGTGCAGGATCTCACAGGCTCCGGCATCGTGGAGCAGGGCAGGACGAGGAGCTGGGCCGTTGGCAGTTCATCCGGGGACCTGACGCACGTACCGGCGCTCTCCTGGATTCATGGACCAGGCAGGAACAACAAAGCTGATGCAGCCTGCAGGGTACTGTATGTTAATTATGTCTGCAAACTCGAGTAGAATTCGTACATATGCAGAGGCCACATTGGCCTGATGATCTCATCTTGCCATCTTGGTACCATTATATTTTATCCTGGCATTTCCTGCCTGCTGTAATCCAATTTCATCAGGCACATTAGTCTCTGTACCCTGCACTATCCACAGTTTTCTTTTTTTCGAAACATACTATCCACAGTTCACCTACAGACTTGCCGACGCAATTACGAGGAGGCCACTTAAAGCGAGACGATGAGCTCAAACAGCCAAATCCAACCGCCGGGCTGTACTATACGTCCAGCCTGCAGAGAATATCACCGGATCGATCGGGCCCAACGGTGGTCCACTCCATCCACACGCCGTATCAAGGATCCCTCGGCCGGCGTCCACCGATTCCACGCTGTGTGCCCTCTGCTTTGGCGACATGCTTAGAGCCTCTGTGGTTAAGGCTTAAGAGGGTCTAAAGCTAAAGCTCCGATGCATGATGCGTCTTTCTTCGCCAGCGGCCCAAACCAAAGCATCGAGGTCGCAGCGATCATGGCACCTTTTTCCCTTTGAGCCCTTTCCTTCGCTGTAGCTGCCTTTCCCCACGCTTATTTCTACACCCTCCGATCCATCCGGCATGGCTGTCATCATGGTTGCGGCCACTGGGGAGGTTATCAAATCTCAAGAATGTTTGTGTGCAGTGCATCTTCATGCAACTGTCTTAATTCTTAATGCCACTAGTCGATCCGGATCACCTCACCAAACCTACAAGAACACGAGCTTGTACGTATGGCTTGTGTTGCTGCTGCGTCGACACATTTCTTTCAGGAAATTGTTAAGATCAACACCGATCGGAAACATGTCGATTGGAGTGTACATAGTATTACAAAAACGAAAAAGGAAACCACTTAACAATTGGACACATCTTGGGGAGTGGGAGACATGGCTTACACGCACTTAGCTTCTACTAAATTTACACTGATCACCGTGTTCTATCACCTCACCAAAACCTACAAAGCACTTCACGGCTTGTACGTGTGGCACTTCACAAAAATACAGTATACGAGCAAAGGGAGGTTGGCACGAGCAGATAGATTTATTGGAGTATACTATTGGAAAAGGGAAAGAATATAAACGGACAATGGACGGCAGTTTCTCAGCATGTCGCTTTCGGCTTAATGTTGAGGGGAAAAGTTGGGCACATCCTGGAGGCATGATCATTAGCTTGACTTCTCGTCCAGCGTAGGTTAATCTAACACGAAATGGTTGTCTACTTATTAGCTCAAAAGCTAAATTGAATTGTTATTCAATTCCTTTTATTTGTATTTTGAATCATCTTGCACGTACATATGCTTGGTAGTGCACGATCAGAGCAGAGGGAGGCTTTTCTAGTCCTATCCTGTTCCCCTCTGATCGCCAACCATACGGACATGCCACTGTTTCAATATGTTGAGCTCAAGAGTTGTTGAGTCTCATCAAGTGCCTGGTTGTTGCTTAATTCACAAGTCTTTCCAAGCACAAAAACCGGTTGAATAATCAACCTCAAGAAAGGAGTTCATTTTTGCCACGTCGTCCACCCCTGAATTTTCGATATGTTGAGTTTGAGATACTACTGGTACTATATATCAATCTGAGAAAATGGGATGGATCCTGCCTTTATTCGATTTTTTTCGTAAATTTTAATGGAACCTTTTGGTCCTATAGTGCTCAGCCAAACGAAGCCGTACGTGGCAGCCCTAGGCTTGGAGTCATTCACCCATAATTGTTGATTGTGTTTCCTTCTCTCTCCCCGTTTCTCTCAAAAATAAAAAGTTGTTGGTTTAGCAGCATGTCCTGATTAAAATGTCTTCATCCCTGATTAACTTCAGTGCTAATGATGCAAGGGCATCGCATGTCCTGTGTGGAAGGCTGCATGGAAAGCTAGAGTCGTAGAGTGTACCAAAACAAGTCAACACAAGCACTAGAAATCCTTTTGAGGATGCAGGCTACGGGACAGCATCAAAGCTGTAGCCCGTGGTACTACGTACCTGATCGATCGACACGGGATAATATAATATCGTTCGGGAGCCCTAACTACCTCCAATATGATCAGTAGACTGGTAGCCCTGTACTTTTAGTACCCGTTGCCCGTTGGTGTGGTGGCTCGGACCATACAATTAATCCGTGAATGAAAAAGCGTCGCGTAGCTTTTGCCATTGGGATTTAAATTTAGGCTTATTTAGCTTCACTTGTTGAGAGGAATCATGGCTGAAGGAAAAGAAAAGGCATGCGCATCGGTGCATGCTAACATGCGTCAAAGAGAAAGGAGGCAGCGAAAAGCACTAAGCAAGCTTGTAAAAGCTTTTGGGATGGATTCTTTTCTTTTAAGATATTGTTATGGATATATTTTCGATGGATGCAGGAATTCCGCAACATCTTGGTCTCTCCCAAAATCATGGACATTCAGGGGCATATTATATAGAGGCGGAGTTTGCAGAGAAACCTAGTTGGGGCCAAGATAATAGAAAGAATTCAAGTTTCACTCAACACAAAATGAGGCGGAGTTGTGACTTGAATTCAAGTTTCATTCAAGATAATAGAAAGAAGAGAAAAAAATTTAGTGCTACAACGATGGAGATTATGGTTAGTTGTGAGCAGGTATGCCATTAGGAACATGAGCAATTGTGTTGTAGGTGGGGCGAGCACATGGACAAGGTAGAGAAAGAGAGAAAATTCTAAAATTATTAAGACATTTACTAAAAGGGGTATTTTAATTCTAGCAGGAGCTGTGTGTGTGTGCGTGGAATGGCTGGATCATTTAACGCCTTCAACGCGATGATGCGCGAAAAGGCTGCACTCGCGTCCTTGCTCACGCACCTTCTACAGTTCTACTGTCATGTTACTACACCCATCAAGCGACACTGCCAAATATATGTCAGCCATCGAAATGCAGTACACGGGGCCAGTACTTGGTGGTCTCGTTTCATCCTTGCATTGCATGATTCAGTTTCCGAAGGGTCCCCAAAAAAGCCTTCCTTGTTGGGTCATGCAGGCCCCAGCCGTCCAGCGAGCTTTGCCACCCTGCACCAACGAGCGACATGACCAAACTACCCTCCCGTCCAGGCTCTCCTTTAACTAACTCCCAGTGCCTCCATGCCGTGGAAGCTCGGCTCTCACTTCACTTCCCCGTATGGGAGGGGAATGTGGCCACAGGCTAACAGCTTGATGTGACCAGCTCACTTCCCTCCGCTCTTCTCCCCTGTCCTGACTCCTGCCTGTCGCTCGACGGACGCCACGCCACTGCTCCGCGCCAGCTGCCCAGATGTTTCTCCACTCCCTGTTGATGCAAAAAATGGCGAAGAACACACGGCAGCAGCCAAGGTACATTCATGATCCACGCTCGCATGCCTCTCCTCCGGGCGCCACGCGCTCGTCAGTTCCGGGGAGAATTTCGTGTCGGCTGACGTGATCGATGCTTTTGCTTGCCGTGCATGCAGAAAGGATGGCGGCGCGAGGTCAGGCGGTGGCCTGTCGTCCAAGAAGTCCCCGTGGTACCAGCGCGCGGTGGAGGTGCTCCTCCTCATCTGGAAGCAGCCGGCGGCGGGAGCGCCGACGAAGGCCGCGGCGGCGTCGGGGGTGACGACGACGGCCCCCGGCGGCAAGGGCGGCGGCGGCGCGGCGCCGGCGGCGGGGGGGCCCGGGAGGCTGCGCAAGTCGTCGTCGCTGAACGTGGCGGCGTCGTTCACGCGGGTGTGCCTGTGCGCGCCCATCTCCTCGTACAACAGCGAGTCGCTCTACTGCTTCCAGGGCGGTCCCGACGCGGCGCCGCGCCGGAGCTACAGCTACCCGCGCGCGTCGTCGGCGTCGGCGGCGTCCGGGTGCGGCGTGAGCCCGCTGGTGGCCCCGCCGCCCGCGGCCGAGCACGCCGCCGGCCGGGGGAGGCCCAAAAGCGCGGGCAGCAGGGGCGTCGGCGGCGGCGGCGAGGGCGGCGCGCGGCGGGTGTTCCGGGGCAAGTCCCTGACGGACGACATCCTGATGCGGCGGTTCGTGGTGGACGAGGAGGCGACGCGGCGGCGCAACAACGAGATGGAGGTGATCCGGCGGCGCCACGCCGCGGCGTCCAAGCGCCGGCGCCTGGGCCCCAGCCCGCTCCGCCGGATGGCGCTGCCGGAGTCAGAGTCGGAGGCCGAGGAGGAACCCGAGGCGCCGTCTGCCCCGCCGGCGTTCGCAGCCCGGAGGGAAACGGACAATTCCGTGGCAGTAGTAGCGTAGCATGGCATGGCTCCTGTGTGGTTTCCCGATCGGTTGGTTCCGCCTCTGTTGTTTTTTCCTCTGTCTTTTTCCCCTTCTGCGGTTGCTGTCATGCGCTGCGAGGAGAAGGAGAATCTGGAGCAACGCACAGTTTTAAACAGACTAGCGCGCAGCTAGCTAGCGTCGGATGCCGACGACGAGGACGCGCCCGCCCTGTGCGCCTGTGACCGCGACCACGTCCGCTCCATCCGTGGCCTGCCGCTTCGTTTCGTTCGCTCGCGGCCACGCCTCTGTCGTCCGTCCTCTCATCCTCCGCACGTCCCGGGCGCTCGCGTTGGTTACTTGGTTGGTCCTTCCGGCGGCCGGCGAACGAGGCCGGGGGATCGGAAGGCAACGAGTTCTCGTGCCGCTTCGCCGTTGCGCGGCTGCGGCGGGCGAAACGCGTGCCGGCATGCCGTGCGGGCTCCGAACGATCGCCGGAGTAAATGAGCGGCGCAACGGCTAGCCGCTAGCGCGGGCGGGGGGACCAGCGGCCTCGGGCGGGTCGGGCCCGTGCACCAGTGAGGGAAGCCGGGGGCCTTCGAGCGGCTCGGTCTGTGCCTTTGGTGGAGCTAGCGGTGGTAAATGCGCGACGCGGCCGGCGCGAGTCGTGTGAGGAGACGAGACGATCCGTTGGGTACGGTACGGCAGGTGGAGTAGTGGTGTGCGTGCGTGTACCCGCGGCACAATTAAGGAGACGAACGGTCGGAATCAAGCGCCGTGGTGCCGTGCCGTGCCGCCGGCGTGGCGCGTCGCGCTAGCGGCTAGCTATTCCGTATTCCTCTCGCCGGGATCAGGTCGGGGGCCGATGAGCCGGCGGATCCCGCGCGATCGGCGATGACGAGCTCGTGGCGTGCTGTTACAAGGAACCAGGGTGGCAAATGGCAGGGCACACGCATAGCGCGTGCTGTGCTGTCATGAGACGCGTACGCATGTCTCGGCAGATGACGCATTTGACGCAAAATAACGTGCGTGCCCTGCGCATTTGACGCCGAACACGCCCGCACGGCAACGCAAAATAACGGGGTCGCGTTTAGCGTCTACGGGAACGGAATAGACTGGAAGAGAACACACTGCCACTGCGGCCCGAGCACTGGCGTGATAGCAAGTCAGCAACAGAGCACACGGTTACACCACACGGATGTCGGATGGAATCGCTGAGTCGGAGTCGGAGTCGGGGGGAGCGTTCGGCCGTCGCCATCGCCGTACGTCGCTCGGTCTGGGACGGGAGCTTGCATCCATTGTCCAGTCCAGGTATGCCGGGTCTAGAATATTGGCGTGCAGTGCGGACGGCGGACCCGCGGAAAAAGCGAGAACTACTAGTACTACTTCATTCATCTCCGGATAACACAATAATCCGCCCGGCTAATCTAATCTTTAAAAAGGTTTGGGAGGGAGAGTGGGGCCTGTTTAGTTCCAAAAAGAAACTCTCAAATACACTACGCAAAAAACAAGATTCTCCATCACATCAAAATGTTATAACATGCATGGAGTATTAAATGTAGATGAAATCAAAAACTAATTGTACAGTTTTGTTGTACTCTGCGAGACGAACATTTTGAGCATAATTAATCAATTTTTGGATAATTTTTTACAAATACAAACGAAATGGTACAGTAGCGCAATGATTACGAAGTGACATCTTAAACCCAAATTCAACCAATCCGCTGTCTTTTGGGCTGGAAAAGCAAAAGAAGCTCTCGTTCAGACTTTCTCCCTCTGATTCTCTGATGGGCATCGCGGCACCGACATGGCCCACAAGCTTTGCCGTCCAGGTCCAGCCTGCCCTGTGTCACCACGAGTGGGCCCTCAGCTGTGTGTGCGCGCTTTTCGGAATTATAGTAGCCCTAGTAGACGCTAGGCCCGTACTGAATATACTTAGAATTTTAAGCGCGCGGCGGCCGCGCGGGCCCTCTCCCGGACGGACTTGCCCGTGGGCTTCTTGTTTTCGGAAAGCCCGGAATTGGGGCGTCCTGCGCCCGCTGCTCGACAAATCTCGTTTGGCAGTTGCGGGCTTGCGGCCTACGGGCTTGGCTAACAGCCGCAGCCACTAGTGTTGTTAAATGAGACTACGAGAGTGTGAGGCGATCATGTTAGACTGGCTTATTATTATTCAAGAACAAATAAACGAGCATCTTCTGATGTCACTATCAAACAGGCCACTCACCTTGCTCTAGTGTTGGTGTCAATTAATATATCTATAGTATATGATATCAGTTCCACTTTGTGTTAGTTGAACCCCTTGCTTTTCAACAAAGGCCTAACTTGTGTGTGTAGACTACTAGTTCTTTTAGAGAAATAGTGTTACTCCTTTACCTCTTTGGGACACGTGATTCTCAAAATGTAGGAATAGGAAAAATGTAAGATTGGAGTCAAAATGCTGGAAAGATTATAAAGTAGCATTGGGATGAACGTAGGAAAAAACACAGGAATTCAAAGGGAGAGTGACACAAAAGAAAATTTCCATGAGGTCCAACCTCATGTTAGTTTTCCTCAATTCTATGGATTCATGCATTCCTTAGGACTCCTAAGGAATTTCGTAGGATACAATCCTTTTTATTCCAAAGGGAAACATAGGAAATTGATCTATAGGATTGTCAATCAAAATTCATATGGTTTTCCTTTGTTCCAAAGGGGGCTGGTAGTACTTTTTTTGTGGAAGGAATGCTATTGGCTTGGATTGAGGATAAGACAAGAATCAGCCCAGATCGGCCCAAACTCTATAGTTGGGGCCGAAACTGTATCGGGTCTTGGCATGGCTGAACTCGGGCCATTTAGACAGACGTTCTCTCATTGTTGTTCATGCATGGCTGTTTCAATGTTTGCACCTTTTTTTCTTCAAGCGGGAGAAAGTACAGACCATAACGTTGAGAGATGCAATGGCAGTAGACCGACCAGTCAGCTAACGCAGTCATTAAGTACTGCGAGAGTCTACTGAGAGAGTCAGGACGAGATGGTTGGATGCATTGTTCAACCAAAGTACCTTGGCAGAGACACTCCTAACTCGACTTCTTCGCATACTAGGTGCACATACTCACTAGTAGGAGTAGCTAATCAGATCCGAAATGCTACATATATCAATATATGTATATGTACTCCCCCGCCGTCTTGGCCGGGGCGCAGTCACAGCTTGGAGTAGAGCTGCGGCGTGCACCACTTGAAGAAGGCCCCCGTGGGGAGCTCGGCGGGCGGCAGCAGCGCGAGCCGCGCGCCGACGTCGGCCACCTCCTCGGCGGTGCGCTTCCCCCATCCCTTGGTCATGTCGGTGCGCGTGAACCCGGGGCAGAAGCAGTTGACGCTCACGCGGGCGCCGCGCGCCTGCAGCCGCCGCGCCAGCAGCCGGGAGTAGGCGTTCAGGGCCAGCTTGGAGACGGAGTAGTCGGTCCACACCTTGGGCCAGCCCTGCCCGCCCCACGTCCCGTCCTTCACCTGCGCCAGGAACCGCGACGCCATGGCCTCGATCGCCGCCTCCGTCAGGGTCTCCTCGTCCAGGAGCTGCGCCTTCAGCGACGGGTCGGTCACCTTCTGCAGAAACAAACAATCCATGCAAACGAAAGATTCAGGCAAATTGAACTGTCACTTTCTTGTAGTGGCAGAAACAATCCATGCAACGTCGTGCTCTGGTTCTGATGTTATCTATTGATGATCGATATTTCAGGAGACTTCTATGATAAAGTTCCTCCTTGTTATGGTATGGGAGATTCCATGAACTGGGCGCACTAGCTCCTGTCCTCGCAAATGGTCATGGTGTAGACGTGTTGCTGTAAAGGTCCCTCCTTTCTTCAGCTGACGCATACACACGAAATGTGAGCCGCTGACGTCTTTGCGTGACTAATTTTCTGCCTTATTATCGTCACCCTGTCGTCCGTTCACATGTCTCCTTATTTCCAGCCTCTATCTCACAATAATGGCCACATACAGGACAAGAGAAGACTGACATATGTTATTTCTCTGAATTTCAAATGGCACTAGACGTGCTATATGACACATCATTTGGAGACTGGAGTATTGACAATGCACGAGTAGCAAGTGGCAGGGTACATATGTGATATGCTTCAAGACGGAATCCATACTTATTGAGTTGTCCGGGTTTTCAAAGTTATCAAGATGGCTGCAGCTAGGTTGCCTCGTGGATTCACACTTATCCAAATTTTCTTTAACTATCTGCTTCTGTGAATTGATGTGCAGTATGCTATGAATACAGATAATTCGGTTTGGTCCAATAACAATCACAAGTCAAGAAATATTCATCAGATTAGAGTGTTCACATGATAACTGACATCTTTAAAGTTTAGCTTGTCCTTACATGGAGAAGGTAACGACACCAATGGTCTTCACTATTAATTCAGGCTTCTCAAGTGATAAGATTAAGAAAGTGAGGAGGGGGCAACTCTATCTCTCAGGATAATGGGGTTTGAAATAATCTCAGAAATTTAGTGTTAGGGTCACTATCACCGATCAATTTTTCCTTGTGCTTATCTATGATACGTGAGGTACAGCGACCGGAAGCACATAGAGTTACGTTCTTACAATCCTGTATCTATCTCTGTAGTTCTTTTGCGCAGGGTGAGTTTTTCAGAGCTCCTCAAGCAGTCCTTAACTCCTTATAGCACTTACTATGTAATGGTGTGATGAATAGGGTCATAAACTGACAATACAACGGTAATACTTATTTTTGAACCAAAACGATACTAGTAACACTGCTGGGTCATCTGAAGCAATAATACAGTAAACAGTTGGGTGGCACTTACATTGAGAAGGCCAAGCTGCGAGCTGATGTTGAGGATCCTGCTGGTGGCCGGCGACTGCCTGAACAGCGGCAGGAGCGCTTCGGTTAGCATCTTGGCCCCGTAGAAGTTGGTCCTGATGACCGTCTCGGCATGCTCCACGGAGTTGGTGTCGATCTCGTTGAATGACACGGCAGCGTTGTTCACCTGCACAGAAACGAGCAGCGCAAAAGACGAAACCCGAATTCAGTGCCACCTGAAAGTTCAGTAATGCAAATCTTTTGCTAATGCAAGGAGCAAAGTGGAGCCGTTGGAGGGGGGTTTCAACTGCAACAGCTCTTTCCACGTAGCTTTCAAGTGCCTGAGCAACAATTGGCAACAGCACTAGCGGCCACTGAACTGGTTTATGGTGATGCACGACGACGGCTTTCCCTCTCCATCGGAGTGTCGAGTCTGAACTGGACTCGTGGAAAGGTTTCTGATCGTATCGATTGACGATGTTTCGGTGGGCTACCGGTAAACAACAGATAGAGACCCAGACCTATTGGACCGAGCCTTGAAAAATCCAAACTCGACTCGAGTGGACAGCGAATGGTCTCGGGAATGGACCTCCACTGGAGCTATGATTGACGATCGACAGCACACCTAGACTGAACCTGGCCGTCTCTGCCCTGTTCATGCCGATAGCTCAACAGTAGATCGCGGTGTTCACTTCCCTTCAAATCCAAAACTTCCCCCAAATTTTTTTTCTCTAAACTTTACTATTCACTATCACTTCAAATCTCGCTCCTCATGCATGGAGGTAAATAAAAAAACTAAGTACATGGTTTTGATGTACACGACGAGACGAATCTTTTAAGCCTAGTTATCATGGTAGGACAATGATTACCACAAACAAACGAAAAATGCTACAGTGCGCTACATATGTGACATTTTCACCCAAATTCATATTTCTTTTCAGGAAGTGAACACCTCTCTTGGCTCAGACAGCACGATCGTGCCTATGATTGGGGTCCCATCTTATCACAGGGTCACAGCTACGGTGAAAACTCGAAAGTTGGTCTTGTCTGAGCAAACATGCTGCAATTGCTAGAGCTAGAAGTTGCGATAGCTTGTGGGATCATCGTTATCACTAGCCAGCCGAAAGCTACTTGAACCTGAACAGTAAACCTCTACGGGAAGGGGGAAATTTCGCATGCGAAACCTGCACGAATTCTTCAAAATCTGTCGCGGCTGAGTGCCCGGTTTGGTCTCCGGGACCAAGCGTAAATTCGTAACCAACTAGGCCTGTACATCACCAGCTTATTGACGGCAGCTGACCTCCCCATCAGTGGCCCCGGAAACAGGCCACGGACCAGGTGCCCCCCGCCGTCGCTGTCCGGTGTGATCGGAGGCGACCCGCGGGTGAGGGAAGCCAAGGAGCGCGACGGGCACGCGCGGCGGCGGCGGCGGCGGCGTACTAGTTGGCTTGGCCTGGCCCAGCGCGGTTGCTGGCCACGCCACGCGCGCTGCCTGCCTTTGGGCCGACGCGACGCGACGCTTTGATTCGTCTGGTCGCTGGCGTGCGCGGCGGGGCCAGGTGGGGGCGTGGTACGTTCGTCACTGCTCCGGGAGGCGCAGCCGGCAATAATGCCGGGAGGTTTATGGTATGGCCAAGGGGAGGGGCCTGCCGAAGCTCTGAGCCAGTATTAATGGGTGGCGACACGTATCGCCGGGACAGTGGATGCGTTCGTGTGCGCGACGCCAGACATGTCTGCTGGTGCAGCGCGTCACGGATGAAACGAAAACCGTTTGGACTGTGCAAAGCGGTGGCCGTCAGTCAGTCAGCCGAGATCGCGCAGGAGCCGCGCTGAGATTTCTGCGTACCATGACGCGAGATCGGCGGGGGAGGCCGGGAAAAAAGGGGGGCGCGGATTTATTACCAGGATGTCGAGGCCGCCGAGGGCGTCGCGGAGCCAGGCGGCGAAGGCGGCGACGGAGGCCGGGTCGGAGACGTCGAGCGTGCGGAAGACGACGGCGAGCCCGCGCGCGCGGAGCGGCGCCGCGGCGGCCTCCCCCCTCGCGCCGTCCCGCGCGGTGAGCACCACGGTGAGCCCGTGCTCCGCCAGGCGCGCCGCCAGCGCGTGCCCGATCCCCCGGTTCGCGCCCGTCACCACGGCCACCGTCTCCCTCGACCACCACGCCCTGCGGACGCGCGCGCGGAGCCAAAGCCAGCCAAGTCAAGTCAAGGAACCGAGGCCGGCGTGGGTGCGTGCGGGCACGGAATGCGCGCGCGGGATCGAGCTGGACGAGAGAGAGGAAAAGGAAGAAGGAAGAATAGCGAAGATTACCCGGCCGGAGCCGACTCCTTGGTGCTCGAGTAGTCCATCTCGCTTCGCCCAGGCCCCAGAGAGAGCAGCCTCGCCTTGAGGTTGAGGAGAAGGAGACGAGGGAGGCGACCGGGGCGTGCGGGGTGGCCGACCGGTAGGACGGAGAGGTCGGGTCCGGAGCAGGGAGGCGGAGATATTTATACGCGCGCGTACTGCTGGCGCCTGCGCCTCCGTTCCAGCGTGTCCGGGTCGCAGGCTGCAACGGCCGCCAGCCGCCTGCGGCCCCCTCGGTCCGGACCGGAGCGCATGATCGAGTTGCACTTGCACATGGCGCGCGCGCGCTCGTACTCGTACCTGCCCCGGCACCGGCACCGGCCGGGTTTTTGTTTTCATTCGCCGAGCGAGGGCCGGGGCACGCACGATTGATTATTCAGCGGGATTATTCAGCGGGTATGGCATGGCATGGTATGTACGCGCGCGCCAGCCACTCCGAGCGATGAGCTCATCCTGCCCAGTCCCCGTCTTGTCACGCCTGCAAGTTGCGGGAACAAACCAAAGATAAGACCGGGTGGGTGCCAGGATTTGACGGGCGAGCGGCGCCGCGCCGGGCTAGCTAGCGTCTAGTGGGACTGCCTGCTGCTAACAAATTCCCCGGCCGGCCGGCTACAGAGCCAGCTCTCTCCTACGGAGTACTCCGTAGCTCGAATCGATCGGCGGACGGCAGAAGCGTCTCCTGCCTCATGTTCATACTTACACAAGGGGAGAGGTCGTTGGGACTGCGTGACACATGCGCCTCTTCGTAGAGATCGAGCCCGTCTCTATCGACTCAGGTCACTGGATCGAATTGCCGAGCAAAAAATGGCGATCAAATAATCAACCGGTTCCACCACTTGGTGGTTATCAGACCTGTACGTGTCTCGCTCGGTTCATGAACCGCGCGCTTTGGATTTGAGCGACCTGCCCTCAAGTGGCTGCTTCTGCTTGCGCCCCGTGACAATCGCGAATAGCGTGTGAAGCGTCGCATGCCCCGACCAACCATGTGATAACCGTTTCGTGCCTGCAGCTAGCAGGTCGCGTGCCCGTCCCGGTCTGGCGGCGCACGACGGCACCATCGTCTTCGTCGTATACACACGCGCGCCACTGACACTCTTCTTCTCTCCTCGTCACACCGTAACATCTTGGCCACACACACACACACCACTGCCACTTTTTTCCTACTCGGAGTAGCAAGAAATTCGTCCACGATTACCAGACCTTTTTTTGCCTGAGAAGAGTTGAGCCCAAAGTTGCCCTTTTTATCTCCGAACCTTTTGATCTCGGGCAACTGGACTCTACGCCTGACCCGCCGGTAGGTGGTTAGGCGCCTACAAACTACAAAGCGAGGTAACCACCACTATACCACAGTAGTTAATCGTAACCGGCGAGTGGGAATCACTGTCACGCGCCAGCATTGGAGCGTTAGGTGGCCGCTACCAGCAGTAGCGCTCCACCACTGGCCGCCGAGGATGGACGGAGAGGGCATGGTTTAGGTAGGTTAATCGTAGTTTAGTGCCGCGCCGACCATGCGTTCGGTGACCTCGGCATACAAAATGCGCCATCGTGGAGCAGCTCGACGACATGTACCTCATCCAAATATCCAATCCAGCTGAAAAGCGCTTGCCTAACCTATAATCAGGCAGACGACCTTTCGGCTCGATTATCGTGTCAGGAACGTGTGAGAGTGCAACCCAGTTCGAGAATTCCTCCGCTTCGATCTCCCGGTCCCGGCCGGGTGCCCGGTACACGGAAACTGGCGATTGATTTCGGCGGCGGCACACGCATGAAGGGGGTCCGACCCGTGACGTGCGCGTGTGATCGGCCCCGGCAGGACGCCCTGATGGCGACGCGCGGCTCGGTGATCCCAAACAGGTCGCGGTCTCGGGGTGCCGGCCTGCCTGGCCAAGATCTGCCGAATCCCCGAGCCCCCGTGGCTGGCCCGATCGATCGATTCAACTCCGGAGTCCGCGAGGCCCAGTGGCGAGACCACTTGGCGTCATGCCGCCGAGCACGTCATCCGCCGACCGCCGTAACACGCGATAACTCCTCGTCAAAGACGGCATCATTATTGCGGGGTATGGGGCTAAAATTTCCTCGGGGGAGCGCGTCGAGATCAGTGGAATTCCTCTGGTCCAGGGCTAGAAACGGAGTACGTATCCTCCTTTTGCGGTCGCCGGCCGATGAAGGGCTTGTTCGCCGCGTCAAAGGGGAAACTTCGGCTTGGGGTGAACCTTTGCTGCCTTCGGTGTCACGTCCGGAGAGACTTATCCAGCCCAAAGTCTTTACCTCGGCTGCAGGGCAGCCACACCACACGGGAAAGAGATCGGGCCCTTGTCGTTAACTGCCAAGATGTTGCTATACTACGGAGTAATAGTGATGGGTCAGTGGTTTGGCCGATTTTATTGCTGCCTGATGGGTCACGGAGTTTGCCGATGCGTCTGTTTCTTCTTTCCTGAAAAGAGGGGCTGCTGACTCGAGTGCTGTCTTTCTCGAACCAACTTTGAGACAAGAGGGTTCGAGCAATCCACGACTGATTTCGAATGTACGGGTGATACTACCGACAGGAAATTGGGGTCATTCACTGAAATAGCCAAAGCAGTGTTGAACTCGAGTCATAATCTGGAATCACGTATTTTTGTCCGGCACACAGTCTCGGTCTCAGAAGATGGAAACTTCACAAATACGGAGTATTCTTAACGCGAGTTCCTATGATGGTGCTTGCCATTTCGTCTGTTTCAGGTACATGAAAACAAGCCAGGACGAGCCAGCTGTGACAGATCGAAAATTTGAGGATTGGGATTTCAACTCACGGATTTCAGTAATATTCAGCAGCTTCGGCGGCATTCTCAGATACGACGGTAGGTTTACAACTGAAATCTCAGTTATCGTCAGAAAATTCAGAAACAATTCGCTGCTGAAATCTCAAGTTCTGTCTCAATGTCCTGCTGAATTATTCGTTGTTGTTTCATTTTTTTAATGTGAAACGAACTAGTCGTTGTTTTTGTCCTCATCACAGTCACAAATTCAGGCTCAATCACTACTTTGGGTGTGTTTAGTTTCAAAAAGTGGTAGGAAAAGTTTGGTAAAAATGTCACATCCGACACTGTAGCGCACCGTAGCACTTTTCGTTTGTTTGTGGTAAACATTGTCCTACCATGACCTAACTAGGCTCAAAAGATTCGTCTCATCGTGTACATCAAAACCATGTAATTAGTTTTTTTATTTACCCATGTTTAGTGTTCTATGCACGAGGAGAGAGATTTGATGTGATAGATGGATAGTGAAGTTTGAAGAGAGAATTTTGAGAAGTTTGGTGATTTGACGGGGAACTAAACACAGCCTTTAGGACTCGTGATGACAAGGTGTTGATTCGACTGCAATTTCACGTTCATAAATTATATAGCCGCATTACAGCATAACAATATGATATTACAGAGCACCCCACATATAAACCAATAAACGAATACGAATGTCTCAACCCATCCCCTCTCACACACACATAGTTCTATCAGTAGAACAGACACTCGACGCTAGTTTTCCCTTCCAAGAACCCATGGTTCTCGGTTCATTTTTCAGATCCTCTCGTGATCGCAAGCTAAGGCCGGTCTCACTCTTCAGACCTGGAAGGGCCAGGGCCAGGTGCCCGCGCCGTCCTCACCGCCGACCTTGGCGCTGCGGCGCATCGGGTTGCCGCCGCACTCCCTGTCGACGTAGGAGTAGTACCTGAGCACGAAGGCGAGCGCGAGCGCGACCCACTCGAGGCAGAAGATGGCGACGCCGAGGCCGCCGATCATGCGGAGGATGACGGCGCCGTCCTCCTCGCGGACGTACGACTTGAGCCCGTCGGAGAGTATGTCGGAGGTGCGGGAGAAGGCGAGCACGGCGGCGGCGCCCTGAAGGATCGAGACGACGACGGTGGCGGACATGTGGACGGTGTAGCAGCGGCCGCGGGGCGGGTCGGGCGCCGCGATGACGGCGCACCCGGCGACGGCGGCCGCCACGGTGAGCGCGTGGAGGAGGATGAGGAGGAAGCCGTCGACGGAGGGCACCAGGCGGAGCGACAGCGTGAGGAAGCCGCACCCGGAGGCGCACCCCAGGATGAGGTAGTTGGAGACGAGGAACGCGCGGCGCGCGCGGCGGTGCTGCGGGGACGCCGAGTCCCTCGCCGGGGGCGCGATCACCGACAGGCCGCCCATGGTGTGTGTGTCTCCGGCGCGCGGGGAGGGGAACTGGGGCGACGATCACCGAGAGAGCGAAGAGGGATGGTGGCGCAGGGAGAGCAGTGGAGTGAGGTGAGGAGAATGGCAATGGCGGAGAGCTTTAAATGGGGGTGGGGGATTGGATCCGACCGTTTGAGGAGACGGGGACGGGCGCAAGCAAAGCACGCAACGCAACGGCTAGTTTGAAAAGCGAGGGAGCGGCCGGCCGTTGGAGGCGCGCGGCCAGGCTGGCCTTGCCGTGGCGTGGACTGGGACTGAGCCGGGCCCTCGTGTCGGTAGAGACGCCTCGCAGCAGCGGAGCATCTTCCCGTTGCTGGCCACTTTGGCAGCTTCTCGTGGTGGTCCCGCTTCGGAATAGAAGCTTCCGTGAGCCGTACGTGACTTGAGCTAAACAAATTGTTACAGCAAGTAATAGTAATCCTCGTCGCTCCCCTTTTGTCTTACTGTAAAAGTAAAACATCGTGTATTTATGCTTGTTTGATTTCGAAGATTGGATATGGATCCGAGCGCCAGCGAGAGAGACAGTTTGCGCAGAATAGCGAGCGTTTCAGTTGTATGAGTAGAGGTTTCGACATGGGCCGATTCGAATGTGTTGAGCTTGAGGGGCTTGGGGCAGCTTTGTTATTGTGGTTCACCAGGCAGGTACCAGATCGAGCACAAGCCCATGGAGCGAGGCCCAGAAAGAAATAGCATGACGCCGCAACAAAAAGAACAAAAAAAATCCAACATGCCTCAGCAAAACGAAACATAAAATTTAATTTGTCTGAGCCCAGGTTCGAACTGGGGACCTTTAGTGTGTGAGACTAACGTGATAACCAACTACACCACCCAGACGGTTGTGTGCAAAACATTATAAAACATTAATTATCGCAATATTAACCAAACCTGAGCTTCACGAAAGCAGTAATTGAACCCACAAGGTATAGAATCAGGCTGGAATCATAAAAGGGGGATAAAACGTTGTGTTATAGAGAAAATAATTATTGGGACGGAATGGGTCGGGATGAAAAAAAAAACGTCTGCAACTCTGCTAGTGACCATGTTTTTATAAGTGCACGATGATATTTCTAAAGGAAAATCAAACGCACAAGCACAATGGCAAGTTCAAGCGCACCCCCACGGGCCACGGGTTTGCCTTGCTTTGAATACGGGCATAATTGAATTTCTAAATAACAAATTGATAAGCACAAGGGCAAGCTCAAGGGCAACCCCTGCTGATGCTACTTACAAATTTGTAACTTCAAAGCACCAACAGCGGGCTGCCGGGCACACGCTTCCTAGCCGAGGCTGATGGAAGGTCCACTATTCATCATATTCAAAAGGAATGACCATAGTGCAGAATAACTGGAACTGATAGCACTGACAGCTTCTGTGAAGTCTGAAGATAAATACATCATTTCAAATTCTCAATGTTTCAACAACTAGCAACCTCTAAGGTACAACAGTTTAACAATGACATGCACGTTGCTTACACAGCTGCAGGATGCCACACGATTTAACTGAACCCTCTAATTGCTGGTCACTTTCTTGAGAACAATATCATGGCAATTGATTCACTCAACCATGGGAAGCAACATGTATTGAATGATACATCCAGGCCCACCAATGTATGGTTCACAATGAAAAGGATTTGCGGGTACAATATTACTTCCTCATTTCCCAAAGAATTTAGAAAGGCGGACTGGGCCTTCCTCCTCGCTGTCACTGTCCCGGTGCTTGGATCTTGAGCGGTGCTTCTTATCCTTCTTTGTTCGCTTCGATCTCGACCGTGATCTGGACTTCCTTGAACCCCTATCCTCGTCATCGCTGCTTGATGATTCTGATGATGAGCTGGAGCTCGACTCTGATGAACTTCTGTGCTGTTATAAATGTAGATGTGAGGGCACCAAACAAATTTAAATGACACAAGTCAATGTACTGGTGAGGATCAATTTAGTAGGATATTTTGTCATTATATTGTTAGACCAGCTCATCTACATCTACAGAAGTGATGGGATTAACTAATGCTATCTGAAAAATAAACCTGATGCACCTAGAACAGAAATACCCCAACTTACAGAATAATTGTATTAACAAAAAATTCCCAACAGTGATCTCAACAAGTAAGCAGGTCAGAATCTCATAGTATACCTTTCTCCTCTTTTTACTTCTTTTCTTTGCATCCTTATCCTTCCTCTCTGTTTACAAAATTCTTTGTCAGAATGACTATTTAACAAATACAATGTATTTGCCCAATGGCAAGCAATGGAAATACCAAGACCTAACATTGCAGAAGTATCACTTGACAAGTTGCATTAGGCAGTAGCCATTTACCTTTCTTGGAAGATGACGATTTTGAGTTTGACCTTGAGTGATTTCTTCCGCTCGCTAACTTCTGAGCTCTTTCAGCATCCAGTTGAGCTCTATATTCTCTCATCATTTTATCTTTGTCAGCCTCCATCTCACCCCTTTTCATTTCCTCTTCCTAAAAGGGAACAATAATACCATTAATAATAGAAGTACTCATAAGAACCTTTGGTAATTACACTACAGTCTTGAAATAACCACAAATCCTCTTATTCTTAACACAAACAGTCACAATATACTCAATCTAACAGTGGACTAAATGCATAAAAGCTGGAACCTATTGCAAATAAATCTGAGAACCATACCAATTCTGAAAAGTGAAAAGGCCCTGTTAAGAATTACTATAAGGTTCATCCATATGGATACTACAGTGGAGACTTACGTCTGACTCAAAATCTGCATTATCTAAGCCAATTTTACACACCAAAATCAAGGAAAGTGGTGTGCTAGTCTGCTAGAAAACTGCTAATTCGAGCACAAGGCTCATGAAAGTTGCAGTTACTTTGTATGACAGTGTCTCACATAGAAATTACGATGAAAAAATTTCGAAGTCTGCAAACCGAAAAAGAGAGGAAGCTGAAGAGGGGACGACACATGAAGAAACATGTAGTAGATTGCTAGCGCAAATTTCAGGTTGCTAAATCTCAGACTATACCAGTGGCGCTTTCATTATATTGCTAATTTACTATATGAACAAGGAAATAGTTTCCTCCCAGCATTAGTTGTGAACATTGAATAACATGATCGAACAAGGACCACTAACACAAGACAAAGCCGATTCAGTAGCTATTAGAGTGCAAAAGGCGAGCATGCTCTAAACATGTCAGTAAGAGGCCAATTCACTTGAGCTACTGCAAAGAACGTGCTGCAGGCATACCTTCTGCTTCTTCTTGAACTCCTCCCAGGTGACGGTGTGCGTCTTGTTGAGGCTGGCCAGGCGCGCCGCATGCCACTCTGGAGAATGAAATGAACCGTCCGTCTGCGACGGCCCTCGTTAGCCAAAGTTCTTTATTATTTCTTTTTTGTGGGGGATGGCGTTAGCCAAAATTCCCCAACCACCAGCTGCAACTAATGTATACCCTATCACATATTTGCATACTAATAAGGCCTGCGGAAATCATAGGATCAAGACGGATTGCGAGTCTGGGACTCGGTAGGTCGTATGAGAATCGGAGATCTACGAGGGAGGCGGAGACAAGGGAGGAAGGGGACCGACCATGCCATCTTCGGGGGCGTCTGCGGCGCCGGGCGCGCCGGAGGAGGAGCCCAGCCGCGACCGCTGCATCGCCTTGTACGCCTGGTTCTTCCCCATCTCTCCCTCGCCGCCGAGCCCAGATTGGAATCGGAAGGGGGAGGAGCCCGGGGAGCGGAGATCCCTTTCGCTCTGGTCTGGTTTTGGTGCGCGTCTTGGCCTGCCGTGAGTTATGACTGGATGGATGGTGGTGATGGATGGTGATAAGGATTAAGGAGGGGCCGTGGACACGAGAAAGGTGGCTGCGTTTGGTCCCGTCCACAACTCGCCGCAGCTTGCCGCACCAAGCACATGTAAAATTGAATATATCAGGGAAGATTTTTAGATTTTTTTCTCTTTTTGAATAACAACTGCTACGCATTTTAATATTAGTAAAAAGTAAATATACCCACGGGTCACGCGTATGGTACCTTTATTATGACGTTACGTATGGTGGGTAAAAAAATTATATGGTAAGAAAAGTAAAGCATAAAATCTCTAGAAACATTTTTTTTCTTGTTTGTCAAAATTTTCCACGTCTTTCCTAGTAATAATTATTTAGGTGTGAAGTATTTAAAAAAACTGGTACTATAGATATACAACGTATTATTTTAAAAGATATTTTGTCTCTACTACACATCACTACCGACATGCCGGTGGCCGCCGCCACCTCCCCCAGATCCGGCATAGGCGTGGTGTTTCTACCGTCCCGACCTCCACCTGGAAATCTCCCACGGGTTCAATACTAATACGACGGGCAGCTTGAGACCGGTAGAGATGACCGGAGGCGAAGGCGATGTCGCGAGAGCTATTGCAGTTGTGTTGACAAAGTGGAGCAGATTAAAAAAGGCCCAGGGAGGGCACAACCCCCGCTCATTTTCTAATTTTCAGTAAATTTTGACCAATTTCACTGATATTCTGAAGGCCAATTAAAAAGAAGATGCCCGCTACTTAATCTCAGGTTCTAAGTCTGCCCCTAGAAGGTCAATGGTCTTCTCGCCAAGATGGAGGATGGTGATCTACCAGCACTTCGAAGCAATCAACGCCTTGACGAGAAGCGAGGGGGCCTATTTCGTAAGCGGGAGTACACCAACTCCATGATGTAGAGCCACCGTCGGCTTCGGGACCTATGCCTACGCCGCGGTACCGAGATTTCAGTAAAACCATAAATCTGATAGGTACATGATTTTATGAAAATTCGTGTTTGCTTGTGTAAGTATATGAAATCGAAATCATCATGCCATATGTAATCTCATCTGAATGCATAGTTTAGAGCAAAAACCTTAGAATTATTACAGAGGTTGACGTTCAAGGATGTTGAAGTACTACTGGTTGGTGGCTGATTTGTTCTGAGAGAACGAACATGACGACCTATGGAATCCTTTGGAGGTCTCGTCTCCAAAATTGTTTGTCGAGGTCGAGCTCGATACCTTGCCACTTTCCAGGTGTTCGGACGTTCGTGGCCTCAACCATGACACCGATGTGCCGGCATCTATTTGCTTGGACTGACAGTCCCGAGTTCTCGAAAAACTTTCACATTTCTTTGTCGAAGTTTCTTGTCTTGATCGACTTAGTCTTATCAGGGATATAGGGAGCGCGATGTGCGCTGGTTGGTGACTGGTTAGTAGGCTAGGAGACAGGAGAAAATGAAAGTTAGCTCGTGTCCATTTCTGCTTGTCTTAACAACGCTGATTTCGACACAAGTTCAGAGTGTGCTGTGTGGGTTCTACAACACTTCATGCTTTAGTCAACCAAATATCTCAAGAATAGTAGCATTACCAGCAGAATTACAAAACTGAGCCTCAAATCTTACTCGCTCTCAATCAAATAGCATTTAGCCAGATACATATTTGATGCCTATATTTTTATTCAGACTATAGATGAAAGCTTGTACAGCCCGGCTAACTTATTTCAATTTCCATGGAAACTGTTTGAAATCTAAGTTGCCATTTCACACAGAATTCCTCACCTAATGATTGGCAGCACCGAGAATGTAGTATCACAGGCTATGTCACCGGATACATTTCTCCACAGCAGCCCGCTGGAACAAAAAGGAGCGTCCTGCTTTGTGATTTTCCTTATGAAACTGCCAGGAACTGTGTTATGTGGGGGTGTTCCCTCGATAAAGAATGAACCACCAGGTTTGAACAACCAAGGATGTGCCTGCTATTCCAAATCATCGTGCTGATTCTTCATGCTCATTGTTTTCCTCCGTTTGTGATGCCATCTTCACAATGTCTTCCACAAGGATATTCCCTTCTGTTAGGCATGAAAAAGAAGGCTTAGTGACATAGCAGAACAGAAGACATAATATGTGCTTTTTCATAAATATGATAGACATGAGTGTCGAATGAAAGCACCATTGTCTTTAGACAGATTGCTGATAAGCTCTTGGACGCCTTCGGTTCCTATCGTATCTTTGAGATAATTTGCAGCTGCAGCTACCTCTTCAGGAGTTACCTTGCCATCACGGTCCCTTAAAAAAACAAAATATCAATGGCCAACAGAAATCAAACTGTGCATGGTGTGGGCATGTGTTGTGGTAGCTGTTAGTGTGAGTGTGACAACTGACAACACATTATGAAAGGAACAATGCACAGGCGCAGGCATGAAATTTAATCATGTTGCACTAGCTATAAACTTATAATGGGGACATATGATTGCAATGTTGCAGCTATTTGATCTTTAAGATTAACCATCTAAATTGAATCCTAACCTAGGTGCTAGGCGTGTGCATCAAGGAGGTCAAATTGAAGTATTATTATCATCAACCTCATCTCTCATCCATATGGTTTACATTTCTCTTATTGAATTCTAGCACCTTTTTGTGCCACTTTCAGTTTTTTTTCTTTAGAAAATTGTGATTCAACAAATACAACCAAAAATATTCACCAGCAACAAAGCATACTGATTCAAAATAAAAGCTTGCACAAAATCTTACCTATCCAGCAGCTGCCAACGATTGCCAATTCGAGCGTCAACATCATCGATCTCCTTTTCCAACTTTTGAAGCATAGCATCAACCTGAAATGCAGAAAAGGGGAAATCACCTAGAAATAGCATCTCTACGTAACCAATATAAAATACTCTATGTACAATATAATATCAGAATGAAGTGTGCATACTTTTCAGCATATACTTTGAAACAAATAAAGTTGACTAATTTACTCAGCACTGACTAGAAGGCGCATATCTTCTATAGCAGCATATAATATCTCTTTTTTTGTGCTCAACTGGTTAGGATGGGAGGTGTTGTTGTGCACCCTAACCTCCCAGGTTTGAGTCCCCTCTAACTCGAATTTGGGTGCCTATTTTCTTCTTAATGAAAACCCGCCTAGTTCCTCCTGGATTGGATATCCTTTTTTTCTAATTATATCAACAATCGTTTAATTCAGTAAGTTGAAACATACTACATCTTAAGGTGCTGAACAATGGGCATGATTGATTACAGCAACCTGATGAAAGATTTCTACCAATATGATGGAAATCTCCCTGCAATCCAACAGTTTCTCTACTCCCAAGCTTTTCTAATATACGGATATATCTATTACACTTATTACTACGTATTTATCTTTAAAAATAAAGGATATTTCCTAGTATAAGTTATAGGATCAACTTGTAAAGCTTTAGATGAAGAACAAAATTCCTTACCCTATCTATCAAAGCCGAAGAGACCTTTCCTCCCACAACTGCCTCCGCAGCATGGTCTGATTCCTCCCTAGCAGCCCTGTATGCTCTCCTGGCTTCTTCTTCACCATCTGTACCCTCCTTCGCAACCATGTTGTTATATAGTTCTATCTGTATCCACATGAGTGTGGATTCAACATTAACTTATGCAAGTAGAAAGTGCATAAAAGATCAGTACAACTTCAAAGCTTACCTCCTTGTTGACAAGGCTTAAAAACTCTTGGCGCTCCTTGGTAACGGACTGCAAGATAGGAGAAAAAGGTAAGGTTAATGTATGCAAGTTTCTTTTCCTTTGAAATGCAAGATTGGAACAGTAGTAACGAAGAAAGTGACTTTGACCGTACAGAAGCGGATGCAAGCACAGCCAATGCTTGACTGATATTGCAAAGCTGCTCTTTTTTATCATGCTTTTTTGCTTTCTTTAGTTCCTCTTCCTCCCTAGCAGTAGGCTCAGTCATTTCCTTCAGAGCCAAATCTTCTTCAATAGCCTTTGACTCCTCCAGTTTTGCCTTGTCTTCTTTCTCTTGCCTTTTCTCCTCTTCCTGATTGTTCACATAGTGGGATTCAAGAAGTTATATGACTGCTGATTCGTCAGCCAAAGAATATACAAAGAAGGCAACTGAAGAGCGTAAAAGAGGAAAAGAAAATATGCAGCTTCCAAGTTGGATAAGTAATTACATGGTGACAATAACTTATTTCATTACTAAAGAATAAACCTAAGAATTTACACAACTGCTAGATGAATGGTGATAGTGGTAAGAGACAGTAAACTCGTGATTAACTTTAATTAAAGATATGTATTTCACTTAAAAGGACTTTCAAACAAACAAGCTGAATATTCATGGAGCAGGGAGTTTGGTGATACAGACAAGAAAGGAAGAATAACAGCAGATCTATGTAAGTCATGCCTACTAAAGAACATTTTCATGTTTGCCCAAAAATATTTACCATAAAGAATAGTGAATTGCATCATTTATAATACACCTTAAGAGTTGAGACATGCAGCTTCCTCATGTAAGCATAGATTTGAGTGACTCATGTTTATATTACCTTGATAAGTTCTTCCTGCATCTCCAGAAATTCCAATTTTCTCTTCCTCTCTGAAACAGAATCTTCAGAAGGCAGTACAGTCCCAACTGTATCGACAACCTCATCTGGCAGAGAAGATAAGGTTGCTACAACAGCCTCCTCAGGCTTCATTCTCCCAGACACAGTAAAAGCTCTGAGGGTATTTTTGACGCAAGTGAGAATTTGAATAAAAGCAATTTGCAAACAGGACATTTATTACCAAGGTTACCTTGAGAGTATTAGAAGTGATGATGGCACAGAATGGTTGAGTGATAGATCCAACCAGTCTCTGAGCTGAACAGAAAGTTAACTGTTTAGAATAGTTACTGAAGCATATCTAATTCTTACAAAGTAATACCCATCAAATTGCTACATAGACTAAAGACACCTTCTACCTTATCTCAATGATTTAATTTTGTAGTCTCAAATTTTCGATGCACCCATAACACCGTTTTTTTTTGTCAACACCCATAACACAATTTTAGCAAACGAAGCATTCACCAAATAAGTTCTCTAGAGCATGGTGCACCGTTTACCATTCCTCGTGAATGTAACAGTTAGTTATAGAAATGCATCTCAACAGGTGAATGGGAGTACGGGACAAGAACTTTACGTAAAATACAAGTGAAACATCACAGGGACTTAACTCTTCGTATTCAAGGTAACTAACTACTAAAGTGTGAATACATGAACCTATGTTTTTTTTATATCAAGGCTGGCTCATTCGTTAACACAAACATTCAAAGTTTACAACATCCTGGATGCAATCAGGAACACAACATCGGAAGGTTTAGTAAGCAACATACTAATTCTCCCTGGCCAAATGATGAGCCACCTTACTAGCACTACTGCTTACATGAAACTATTTTGAGCCACCAAGGCACCAAAACTAATCGCCGGGTCATGTTTTATTTATTTAAGACCCTGTCATACATCAATACTATGTCTTATAAAAGAAACCCAAAGCAAGAAAAGCCAGAGTTATCCGAACACAAGCATGGGTATTGGAGTTCGACTTGGATGGTGCGCAACTTAGCAAATTTCCTTTGGGGACGGCAAATAGCATTCGAAATCTGATATGGGTGTAAAAATACAATCGCGAATGTCCAAGTAAAGGTAGCATTGAGCAAACCTGTTGGCGCATCTCCTCAGTTGACAACAAACCAAGGTGACCACGTTCACGACATGCCTGTCGAAGCTCATGTTCAGAAAGAGACTCCAAACCCTCAGCCTGAATCATCTTATCATCACTCTTAATGCTGCAAACATAGACATGAACTGATAAACATAGGTTTACACTACAAATGTACTGAATGATAAGATATACAGAAATGTGAATGAGTTTTGGGGTTTGTGCAAGAATTTGTCTCTAGTTGATGCAATATGCTCACATCAGTGGTAACTATGTGCAATTGAAACACATGCTTAATGCTAAAGATGTGCACACATTTATATCACATCTTTTCCCTTCCCTGACATCTACATATCGAGGTAATTGGAAGACATACTCTTGTAGTTTCTTTCGAAGCATGAATCGCAAGTAGTGGTCCGTACCAAAAGGTTGGATCCCCATGTATTTACACATATTAACCACTCGTGGTCTGCAAGAAAAAGGTTGATCAGGCATCTGGTATAATTAAGGGATTAAGTTAAATGAAGCACCAACCTGCTCATGTTATCCAAAGTCAGCTCGTCATTAAATAGCTTTGCAAAGCTCAAAATTTCTTCATTTGAGACATGTCCACCTTTCCTAACCTAGTTGCAAGTTTGCGTAAATCACCAGTAGGCAAAAATTTAAAGCATTTAGTGGTATGTGTTTTAAATTTGAAGCTACAAACTGAGCTTGCAAGAAGACGGTACCTTATTCAAGAACTCATCCAGATCTTCAGCAGTCTGTTTCATTTCTCCACTATGTGATGTTTGAACTTCCTTTGCCATTTCTTTAGCAGTATCTTGTAAAAACTTCGCATATTCCATCCTTGCTTTCAGTTTTCTTTTTAGTGTCTCCTGTATAGCAAAATGAATGCAGTCATGAACCATGTTAGCACTAAGTAATTTTATTGACAAGGCAACCCACTTGTTCTGGTCAATACCTCTTCTTTCATCTTGTCCTGGAAAGTGGATGGCAACATGTTTGGGAACAACTTGAGGAACACTGGCAGCAAGAATTCCATGAATGGAACAATAATAAAAACTGCAAAAGGTACTAGCCTGAACAGATCTGCTGTTGTACGTGTGAGCTGCTGCCTCTCTCTTCTTGTAAGGCTCTTTCCACTAGCAAGTTTGACTAGCAGCCTCGATGAGATTCTAACATCTGCCCACAGTAGCTTAGTGCCTAACCAATAGTGCTGCAGTGTAGAAACAAATTCATCCTTCCAATGCTTCAATTTTGCAGCCCAATCAGCTCTTAAACCCGCAAAAATAAATAAATGTCAAGCGGGAAGATGTAGACAAAAAAACTATCCATCAAAAAAGAATGATACAGCAGTGCTTTAATTTCAAGAGGGGAACAGAGACCTGCTCATTGAAGCAATAAGTCGCAAAGCAGGGCCAATACCCAGAAGCTTTGCCCAGAATTTCTGTATGATAGATTGGTCAGTCTTTTGCACTTCCTCCAGCTTAGCTTTTACTTTTGCTTTTGCAGTGCTTAATCCTTCCACTGCCTGATCACATTCTTCCGGGGATGGTTCCTTTTTTTGTTGCTTGTGCTTCTCATCCTCACTCTGCTTGCCAATAATATCAACCTGAGCCTGCCCACTTATGTTGGATGCAGTGCGAACTGACTGCAGGAAGCACCTGACTCCCAAGGGGAACACAAAGTTTTGTGCTCTATAACTATAAGTGGGAAGAGAAACCCCACAAGTTGGATGCCATGTGAAACCACTACCGACACCACAGATATTTTGCTTAGTTAAAGTATATTGAGCCTTATCACGACTAGAATCTGCTAATCTTTCCTCCGAAAACAAACACACAGATCTCTGATCAACCTCACATCCAAAATTCCCTTGCCCAATTGTGCTAGCATATGAAGGGGATAAAATAGGCACATTAGTGTGCCGCAGAATGTCCTTCCTCCTCCTGATAATAGCCCTTGAGGCCATACTTGGTCACTTACTCCTTTTCTCAAGGAAATGCCAGAATCACGCCTTTCTGGGTAGAACCCTGAAATACAATAAACATTCTAAAAATGCAGACATAAAGTTCGGCAATGGACAAATTATACATTCACAGTCTTTGGTAACAGCAACAATAATTCAAATTCCTTAGAAACCTAATTATACAAAACTATCATCTAGAACATGCATTCTATGTCTCTTCAACAACACTTACAGTGTATCCGCATATGTACTGAAATCCACAACAGCAGTAGCTGTTTCAGAAAATTCAACAAGGTTTGTGGGCAACAGTTCATCTAGACTGCCGATTCTAAAAGAGCACTCATCATGTAAGAGTTGGTATCAGATACTCCTAAAACATCCATGGGCATTTCGCTAATCGTTATAAAAAAAGGTGCAGGTCACGAACAAATTCCCATTATGACCCAACTGCCGTTGCTGTTACAAATTGACGCTACCTCTATCAAACCCTGTCAGCTTAACCGTATCATGTTCAGTTTTCAGGTATCCGGCAAGGCCTAGCCACTGATCGTGCCGCATTCACATCCGGTCAAACCATTCCGTGCCCGAGATCAGAACCACTTGCCCGGAATGAACCCTCCACAGAATCAACAGAATCTTACGACCACCAAATAATCTCCGCGACCGCAGCAGCTCTGCGTGCGAGGCGCGAGCCCGCGGGCGATAACCCACGTCGCCGATACACCAGCCTAGTGCTCCAACACGGCAAGCAAAGCGCCCGCACACCGCATCACCGCAGTCCCGGAGAAATGGGGAGAGAGAAGGGTAAACAAACAAACCCGTGGGGGCGCGCGCACTCACCGGGCAGCTGGCGGTGGCGGGAGATCGGGCCGGGCGTCGGGAACCGTCGCGGCGGCCGCGCTGGTGGCTGGGACGGGTTGGATCGGGGCGAGGGGAGGACGGGAGGTGGTGGACTGCCGCGGGGGTGCGGTGCGGTGCGGTGCGTGCGTCGCGCGCGGCTCGCGTGGGAAACGACCAGATTGCTGGAAATGTCGCCGATTGGGGGAGGATCGGGAGGAGGGCGACGCAAGCGTCTCGCCTAGTCGCCTGCGAGTGAGTGAAGTGGAAGGCAGGGACCAGGGAAGCGGTTGGGGATTCGATAGGCCCAGTCCATCAGGAAGCTCCAATAGGGCTGCGCCCGCAGCTGCTCCTTTTGGAGGAAAAAGTCTATTCAATAACCCTCAACTATCGATGTCGTCCGAGTTTTCACCCTCATTTCCAAAACCAGCTATTCCGCAACCCAACTATCAAAACCATCCGATTTACCCCCTCAGTGGTTTTTGAGGTGGTTTTTCATACGTGGCACCACATTAGCTATCCTTGTTGTCACCTCCTCGGTGGGGCCCACATGTCACTGTGGGTGGGGAATATCAAAACTAGGGTTAAAACTTGGACAACATCGATAGTTGAGGGTTATGGAATAGACTTTTCCCCTTTTGAACGTGTTAGTTTCTTGTATGTACTGGGCCCTAGAGGCAGGTAGGAGCCCAAATAGGGAATCCGACAACAACACATTCGCTTGGAGTTCGGTGAGATCAACAATTTCATTCGCAAGTATAAAAAAAGAGTTAAATGCATCATTAATACACAAACTTGGCGAGTGGGTGCATTTAGATACATCATCTTTCTAATTGCTCATTTAGGATCAACAACTTGGCGAGTGGGTGCGTTTACATACATCATCTTTCTAATTGCTCATTTAGGAGCAACAACTTGGCATATGGGTGCAAATAGGTCACCGACATGACACGTGGGCAAAAAGAACGTTATGTTGACAACATATGTATACATTTGGTGTTATTTTATTATTTATTAGGACTCATTTTGACATATACTAGTTCTGATAAACATCAAATTTTTATGATGCTAATACAGGATGAACAATATGTCAGAACAATACAACAATTTAAGGATTTATATTACCACTCAAACTTTGTTAGAGGCAGGGACTGCAAACTGAGTTACGAATCAAAATGTCAAATTTTTGCACTTATACGGTGCCTACAATCAACGCCAAATATATATCTTGTTTGTTATATTGTTTTATTTCACCTCACCAAAAATAATATTTTTCGTAAAATATAAGATTTTTAAAAAATTACGATATTCTTGTCTATAAGATGTTACAAACAAAATCTAAAAAGATACTACTAAACTAACCTAAATTGCGTCACGAGTAAGGACTTTTGTAAAAAAATGGCTAACACAGTGAAAGGGCCTCTAGCCTAGTGGTTAGAGAGCCTAAGTAGCACCCAGCAGACCCAAGTTCGACTCCCCGTGGGAGCGAATAATTGGGTTTGGAATAAAAAAATAAAAAATAGGTAGGGCTTCCCCTCCCGACTTCGGTCAGAAAAAATGGCTAACACATCGCTGCAATGCTACCTTCATGGCAATTTTTTTGGCTATGTGTCATCGTGGTGACCTATTTGCACCCACGTGTCAAGTTGTTGCTCCTAAATGAGCAATTAGAGAGATGGTGTACCTAAATGCATCCACTTGCCAAGTTTGTGTACTAATGATGCATTTAACTCATAAAAAAACAACAACAATTTCATTCGCACCAAATTGCCTCAAAACGCATCCTTTTTCGGTTTCAGCGCTTGCTAAGCTATTCCAAACTCCAATTGGTATCGCGTTACTTCCGATGGGCCACGCGGCCAGCGGAAAACTCCGATTGGTCTGAAGATTTGAGAAGATGTGTATTTATCCATTCATTAACCGTAATCGATTATGCGCATAAAACATCTACAGGACACGCTTGATGCATGCCACCACCGTCCACAGTATTTGCTTACAAGTTAACGTGGTATTGTACAAAAGAATTGCATGCGTACGTGATCACCAAAAATCGTATGACCAAACGACGGGGAACGTAACCCTGAAACTAAGCGTCCTCCGATCCACCACCAATGCAAGCTCCCTCGATCTCACGGCTTCCACGAGGACGGCGGCGGCGGCGCGGCGGGGAACATGGGCGGCACGGCGGAGAACATGGTGTTCTTGTCCACGGCGGTGACGCCGACCCCCCTGCCGCTGTTGGTGATGGCCACCAGCGCCGCCACGAGGCCGGCGTTGCCCACCAGCGTCGGCTCGTTCTGCCCGAAGGTGTTGCGCGAGTCCTTGAACCCGTCGTTCCTGTCGGGCCCGCCGACCATGGCGCCCGTCAGCAGGTTCGGGTCCGCCTTCTTGCTGTCGCGCCACTTGTACCCGCCCGTGCACGAGTACTTGACGCCGTTCTTGGGCGTCGACGCGCCACGGTGGTGCAGGTGCCGCGGGTACTTCTTGCCGAACCCCACCACGTAGCTCATCTTCTTCGGGTTGTCCCCAAGAATGTAGTTTAGCTGCTCGAGCGATCATGGAATTGTCAGCAACGTATTGGATAGAGAAAAATGCAATGTTGTTTGCTGTGACAAGATTTTCCGGTGATGTCGGTGGAAGTTAATTAAGTTTACCTGGGACTTGGCGAAGTCGCGGAGGTCGTTGGTGGTCATGAAGTTGGGGCCGCAGTACCAGCCGGGGACGTTGGAGGCCTCCATGTAGTCGGCGTAGAGCGCGGCGATGAAGGAGTTGGCGACGACGTACTGCAGCGGCTGGCCATTGCCGTGGTTGAAGAGCGCCATGCCGCCCTTGGTGAAGTTGAAGGCCTTGAAGCGCGGGAAGTACATGCACATGTTGAGGCTGGTGGCGTTGTGGTAGCCGGCGAGGGACTCCTCGTAGGGGTAGCCGGGGTTGAGGAACATGCGCAGCCGCGACAGCAGCAGCTGCGCGCCCGGCAGCTTGTTGTCCCAGCTGAACACGGAGAAGTCGAGGATGTTGAAGAAGGCCTTGGCGTTCTTGGGCAGCCGCGGGTCGGTGGCGAAGGTGATGTAGCTCGTGTTGCCCGTGGCGTAGTACATCCAGGCGGCGCTCCACATATACTCGTCCCAGTAGCTGGTGGAGTTGTAGTAGTACTCGATGTCCGGCTGCCGGAGGGAGTAGGGGGTGCGGCGGCCCGACTGCCGGGCGAACTTGTACACGGTGGCCGCGCCTTGGGAGAGCTTCTTGGAGTAGGCGGCGTTGTCGCGGAAGACGATGGAGGCGGCGGCCAGGGCCGCGGCGACCTCGCCGCCGAGGTCGGGGGCGGAGCCGACGGACAGGGGAGGGCGGGGGTACGCCATGTCCTCCGGCCGGTTCCAGCAGAAATGGTCGTCCGGCCGGCTGCCGTTGATCTTTGCAGAACCCACCTGGAGCAAGCACAAAAGCCAGATCAATACGAGACACCATTGTGCACGAGCAAGACATCACATCACTAGTGTAGCAGAGTGTGATGCTACCGAAGCTCCTTCAGACGTTTTAGATAATTTAGCCCGTGACTAAGAATCCAGCATGGCAATTTGTGGCAAGCTAAGAATCAGAGTTACTCTGTCTCTCCGAATGTGTGGAAATTAGTTATCTTGCCACCAACGAAAAATTAATATTCCTTTTTAAGTGCTATCATGTGGCTAGGCATGTTCTGTATCACAGTAGAGTTGGGAAAACAGATGTTCTTGATCACACTACAGACAAAGCAAGCGATTATTTTTGCTTCTAGGAACATGGCGTGGCCCGTGAAGCACATGTAGATGGTTGGAAGCTGAACCTTAGTCTATGATTAAGTCATGTGGCAAGTCAAAGGTTGTTAGGTGTGTCCATCAATAAAATTGCAGATCTAAATTTCCAGTTCAACACCTACTTAAATAATGCATATATTTTCTGTTAACTTTTTGATAAAAAAAACTCTATCACAGTTCCTCTTATCTTTTACTCAGAAGAACAGATAGCTTAGGTGAAGCATAATTTCAGAACAGGGTAAAATGGCACAAGATACCAACAAGTAATCAGCATTTCACACTGCAAATTTTTAGCATTTGTCAATTCAGATCGATGTTCCTTACCTGAGCGTAGATCTTGTCGATAGTGGAAGCAGAGGAGTTGAAGGTGAGGAGCAGGTAGTCTGTGCCCCACTTGATGAGCTCCCTGACATGGTCATACTCCCCTATGGCCTTGTACTTGGCGCTGTACTCGATCGCCGACCAGCTGAGTAGCGTCATGGAGAAGGCCATCGGGAAGTGGAACTTGATGTTGTCGCCGGCGTCGTAGTAGCCGCCGACGAGGCCGCCCTTGACATCCTTGGCGTCGGAGCCGTCCGACAGGCCGGAGTTTCCGCGCCATGGGATGCCGTTGTTCTTCGGAAGCCGGCCGGCTGTCAAGGAAGAAGAGGGATCAGAATGTTGTCAGATCAATAGTATCCATTTTGAACAGTCCATCTGTGTCGAAGAACTTGCAGCACTGCATTTTGAACATTATGGAGAATACTTGAAGATCTACAGGTACAGAGTACAAGATCGCTGGTGGTACCGAGTACAGACTACTGACGGCGTACGACTTTTCGGAAAGATCTCCAGGCTAATTATTCAGCAAGATCTGTGCACACGTTTGATCCAGATCATAAAGACGAAATCTTTCGTGCTATGTTAAAGAATTGGATCAACTTGGTGGCCTACATGTGAGTGAACGTGCCAAGATTCCGGCCGAGAGCGATTGGGATTCAGACCGTCACTTTCTGCAAAGGTGTAGTGACAGGGGAAACAGAACAGAACATTCCACTAGTGGGGTTGCAGCTGTACACAGCTGTAGAGCGTGCTGAACTGCTAACTAAGGGTTGCAATCGCTCTTGTGCTTTTGGATCATCAACATCTAACAACGCAAGAACTTAAGATAATGACTGCTCAAACATGGCTTGGCTAATTAAATGCAGCAGTTTTCTACGTGTAAGCAAATTTGCTAATGCAGAGCCTCAGGTTGTTGCAAAAACGGCAGATCCAAACTAGTTCCAGCCGATCAGCAAACATGGTAGCAAATCCGGCAAAGATGCATCAAGTAGCAGAGTATCCAAAATTCAGTTTCCTCTTTCAAGAACCAACCGTAGCAGAAAGCAGAGGAAGACCGGCGAAAGGAGTAAGCTTTTTTGCTGTATGTAGCACAAAGGTAGCGGCAGTAGCACTCACATTTCTGGGCGTTGAAGAAGCGGAGCGCCTTGTGGAGCGCCTCGGTGTACTGGTCGTCGGGCGGCGGGCCGGGCTTCTTGTGGGGGATGGACTTGGCGATGATGATGGGGAGGCCAATGAGGACGAAGGCGCCGACGACGCACCAGAAGACCCACCACAGGAGCTTGCGCTTGACGACGACGCAGCCGAGGTCGACGTACTTGTCCTTCTTCTTGGCCTCCGGCGGGCCCAGCAGCCAGCTCTGCTGCGTCTCGTCCAGCTCGTGGTGCTGCCGCGCCGACAGCGCGCCGCGGTCCAGGTCCATGTTGCGGCTGTGGTCGTCCTCCGCCGCCCCGTCGGCGATCTCGAACGACCCGCCCCAGTGGTTCGCCGAGTACATGGCTGCTGCCGCTGGCTACCGAGCTCGCTGCCGGCGGGCCGTCCGGCAGAGCTGAGGTGATGAGATGAGCTGCGACGCCGGCGCCTCGCTCCGATCCTTCCCTGGGCTAATCGGCTTGATCGATCGCGCGCGCGCGATCAGCGGCACATGGGATGGGCCGCGCCGGCCGGACGCTTTGGGTAGATGGGGGTGCGGGCGGTGGCGAGCCGCGCGAGGCTTCTTGGCGGTGGGTTGCGGACTGAGCAAGGTGGCCGGGTGGGGAGTTTTGAAGAGGAAGAAGGGGTGGTTGACCCGTGGAGGGTGGGTGCTGGCCTTCCTCCTGCTAGGGGAGGCGAGCCCGTGAGTGTGACCGCGTCGGCGTTGCAGAGGGAAAGAGCAGTTGGGTTTTTTCCACATTTCGCGCTCTTTATCTGTCTGAAAGCCGGCTGCACATTTATTTTTTTTCGGTTGAATTTACTCCTTGTGCTATGGGTACCAAGGACAGCGAGAGATAGAACATAGAAGCGCTGTGATTTAGCGTGTGCCAAGTTGTGAACATAGGATCGGATTTGAACGAGCGCCGAGATCATTTTGTGTCAGCAAGTCCAACCATGGAATGTTGCTTGACTCAGCTTATACATCTGTTACTTTTCTCTGATATGGGTGAATTCGTCGGAAGCTATCGAATTCTGTTTTTCCAATTTGCTGTTTTCATATAATAGTACGTAGAATTAAAAATTGTTTTCGATAAACGTATTGTACACATAACACTCGTTGTATTGCAAAGCTCCCATCATTTGGACCGCCAAACTTCAACCGTTTCTCGTCGGAGGTGCCACTGCTTGGGATCCGTCCACTCACCAGTCGCCACAGGCGGCGCTCTCGCGTTCACGCTCCCGAGGGAGGCCAGCTGCAGCCTGCAGACACAGTGACTTCCAGTTCCATGGTCCTCCCTTGACTCCGAGGCCGGCCCGGGTCCCCAAAACCGAGTGAAGAAGATCACATCGCTTTCCATGTGTTCGTGTTTGGTGAGGCCGTGAAGGCATACTCCGCTGGACGCAGCACGGCCCCGGTGCCCGGTGGTGGCTGCGTGTGGGGTAGAGTTGCGATCTGCTGCCTGTCGTTCACGCCGCGCCAGGCAGCAGGGAGCTCGCATCTGCTCGCCTCCAATGATGGCCAGTATTTTAAGGGGGCATTTTGTCATGCTCGAAGGTGTGTAACATGCAGAACAATCTGTCCGCATCGCCTTTTGGTGTTCCATGTGCCTGTTTTCTATTTGCGACCCCTTCCCTGAATTATATTATTATCTCATCGAATCGAGGGTGGGTTGATGCTACTGTGTTGGCGTGCAGTTTGCCCGTGCTCAGTTTCAGAGAACCTGAGAGCACAGCAGTGCCAAGGCTAGCGCTGCTGCTTCAGTGAGATTGGAGGTAGCTACAGCAAGAGTTTACTGATGCTTGGGAAGAGTTAGCTTTGAAATATTCAGAATGCAGTCGATCTTTTTGTGCCGTAATTCAGGCTTCAGTCAGGACCACCATTTTTTTTAGAAAGGACTACCACAGTTTTTTTTTAGAAACTACCACTAAACTTACTACAAGTTCAAATGGTACCAAAAGTCTAGCAAAAGCTAGCTTTCCATTGACTGACGAGCACAGGATTTCAGTGGGAGCCACCGATCAAGGAGGCTAACCAGGCAAAATTTTGCAAGCTCAACAACCATGTGCGGGTGCGTGTCGGTGAGGGTGTTCGGGACAAAACCAGGAAATCAACACGAGGGAGGCCAAAGTGCACAAAACTACTAATTGAGGTGAGTTAAAATCAAAAATTTTAATAATTTATATGGTCAATTTGTGTGGACATCTCAAGTGTGTAGCTGCCCCCCTCTGGCCTCGCCCCATCTCACCGTGGTCAAAAATGGGGGAAACACATGATGGAAAAATGCGAGAGAGCAGCGGCTTCGTCCTGTTGCTCTGATTTTTTTTTTGGTAATAGCACATATATAATATATTAAAACAGCGATGTTGCTCTAATTTGTTTATGATTCCCAGCATACGCATATGCTCAGCCTGGCGAGCGGCTGGCACCAATTATGTATTCAACTCTGAAACTCTTTCTGCCTTTTTTTTTTCCATGGCCACTAGGAGGCTGCCTGCTGGATGCACACACACACACACCTCTTCCAGCCAGAGCCAGTTTCGTGTCGCAACTGGCAAAGCCATCGTCTAGCGACCACTGCACAGCGACGTTTCACCGGAAGAAGGTGACACAAAGAGCGGGGCAAGAACATATTTCGAGTACAGTAGGAAATGAGCTGAAGTTTTTTTTTAAGAAATGAACTGAAGCCCCGATTGGGTGGGTGACTGTGGATTTCCCTCGATAGAACACCTCAATTATTTATCGAAAAGATATAGAGTCTGAAAAATCAGAAGCAACCTGCTAAATCACAATTTTGTTAGTGCTGTGGCCTCATAATCATTCAGAAATCAGAACTAAGAGTATTGAGCGGGCGTCGGTTACAGTGAGTATATAATGAAGAGGAATTTTATAATGAATTGATTAATGTAGGCATGGAGCGATGGGGGAGAGGATTGAAGGAGACATGCCACTGGCCACGGGCTAAAAGAATATGGTTATCGAGTTGTTAGCACTAACCCATGACCAAATAAGATACTCGGACACCGACAGATCGGCGACGATGGCGAGCAGACGTTGCATGGAGTTTTGTTTTTTAATTCGTCACCGACAGTGCCCCTCCTCCCCCCTTGCTGGCCGTGACCGACAGTGAAGCTTCCTAGTCTCTCTGTCGCCATCCAGGCTCCATCCATATCACCAGGCAATCCTGTTCGGTGGGCCTTTTGTATTCCTGAAAATAACTAGGGCCCGTTAGCTACCAATAATGGGCTATGAGCAAGAGCTTGGGTTCGTCACTGCCAGATGCCAAGAAGGCTTGGTATATAACTGGGCCGACTTGCAAACCGGCCGGATAGCTTCTTCGGCCATATTTATGTGGGCTGTTTTGGTAAACACTTAGGTTGGGCCGCTGGGCTTCGTTGTTTGTCGCGCGAAGCTCACTGCGACAAAAGTGCCATAGAGCTCAGCTGAACTGCTGAACAGTTCGAGGTCAAGCGGCCGGCACTTTACGCCATGAAGCTGGCTGCTAGTAAGCTAGTTCATTGCTGGCACGTAGGAACTTCCGTCTTATGTTGTCCTTGATGAATTTCGAAAGCACTGTAATGAACTGACATGAAAGTATGCAACGCAATTCAGAAACTGGAACAATAATGTCAGATCCAATCTTCAGTTCCAATTGCATCTCTTCTAAAGTCCAAGTCACACAGATTTTAAAAGGTTCCTAACTTTATTTGCAATACAGATATTACTCCACTAGTATTTGGGGTCGAATTCGGTGTTGTCAGGGCAGAAGGTGACGGTGTATGTGTTGTCGACAACGGCGCAGCTGAAGCTGCCGGCGTTGGCCTCCGGGCACGCGCTCTTCAATGACCCCGACCCCGAGTTCCCCGCCTTGCACGCCACGACGCGGCCGCCGGGCGCCTTCACCTGCTGGTCCGGCGGGCACACGCCGTCGAGGTCCACCGCGCACTTCGTCGGAGCGCAGTGGCCGCCGCCACCATGGTTCGTGACGTAAGGCGCCACGAGCATCGGCAGATTGTACCCGTCGGCGAGGCTGATGCCGTAGGCGTCCTTGCCGCCGTTCCCGCCGAGCACGAACTCGGCGACCGTCGCTGCCGGCGCGGGCCGGCCGCCGCCACCGCGGCTGCACTCCAGACGGCCCGAGCCGCAGTCCCCCGTGGCGCACGTGAACCTGCCGCCGGCGTCGGTGGAGCAGTCGGTCCGGCCCCAGATGCGGCCTGACCAGCCGTGCGGCAAGCCGGCAATGGGATCCCGAGGGCGTACTCGTAGCCCTTGAGCTCGACCGGGGTGAAGCTTAGGAGCTGGGAGCCCGGCTTGGGGGCGATCATCGGTGCCACCCTGTAGCTGCAGGCCTGCAGTTGTTCGTGATGTTCAAGGTATCTGCTTTCGGCGATGGCGCAAAATCATCCGAATGGATGAGACAAGATCAGATATTCAGAGCACGCAAGTACTAGTACGCAACACAAGCACGATTGCACAAACAAGCAGAGACTAAGGGTTCGTTTGGTTGGGGAGCCAACCGGAACGGAGCCATTCCATCCTTTGTTTGCTTCACAAAGGTAGAGCGGAGCGGTTCCACATAGAGAATATTCTCGATAGATGCGGGACGGACTCGCTCCTCCAGAACTACCGAACGAGTTCGCTCTAACAACTCCGTCTCTCCCCCGTCGCCCTGCCTCTCCTTCCCCGTGCGCCACCCTGCCCCCTCCCTCCCCCGCCACAGACGGCCTCCTCCACCGCCCCTGCTCCCTCCCTCCGGCGCGGCGGATGAAGCGGCCGGAACGGCGGGCGGATGGGCGCGCGGCGGGCGAAGCGGCAGGCGCGGCGGGCGGTCGGGCGAGCGGCCGGCGCGGACGAGCAATTCCATCCTTTCAATCTAGAATGAAACCGTTCTATCCCACCTCGCTCTCCAACCAAACGCACCCTAAATGAACTAATGAAAGACCTAAACTCTAGTTGCTCTTGGACTCGTCACTCGTCTAGGACATGCAGATATAGGATTGAATGATTGATCATTGACTGCTTCTGCTTACCGCCGGCGGAAACGGCGAGGAAGACAAGAGCTCGGCAAGCTGCCTGCGTTGCCGCTGTGGAGAAGGGATGGCAACGGGTCGGGTACATGCGGGTAAGGCATTTACCCGCCCGCGAGCATACCCGCGCTGTTAGCCTTTACCCGCCCGCGAGGATGCCCGCGGGCGAAAAACCTTGCCCGCGCCCGCACCCGACGGATATCCGCGGGTTTCGGGTTTACCTGCACCCGCAGAGAGATAACATATCAATATGCTCATTTCAGCAAGAACAACAATAATTTGAGATATTTCAACAAGAATAACCAATAATTTGATAGGCATAATGCAAATAAAGGTCAGGAACCACCACAATTTGACAAACATAACACATTGTATCAATTTGTCACACACGACACGTCGACATCTAATTATTACAACATAATTTGTGTTAATGGACTTTGGTTATATTTATGGGCCTTCTATTTTAAGCGGGTAGCGGATATATCCGCGGGTGAAACTTGCCGCCCGCTAGCTGCCCGCGGGCGGATTTTACTGCCCGTATCCGCGCCCGCGGGCGGATTTTGCTGCCCGTACCCTTGCCCGTCGGGTCGGGTATCCGCGGATATCCGCACCCGCGGGCAAAACTGCCATCCATCGGAGATAGAGACGAGAACAGAGGGCCATTTCGTCACGGTCGCAGTGGCCGAGCAGGTGAGAAACGTGAGCCAGGGCCCAGGGTGCCTGCCACCCCTGCCAGGCTTCCACAGTACTACGAGCTATGCGCCTATGCATACGAGAGCCCCGATTGTTCAGTGACAATTTATCGAAAAGAATCAGTGAAAAATTATCGGGGAAAAAAATCAGTGACAAGGGATATCTGAGATATCATCAATTACTACCTGGTTTTATTACCATTTATATCTTTATTTTTTAACTAAATCTACACCTCATCTTTTTTATGGAAAATATATACCTATATAGGCTATATTTGCAATAATACAAAAGACAATCTTTTTTCCAAGTCAATGCCAACTTTGCACAGGGTAGTCCCTCCAATCCGTTTATCAGACAGCTAGCCATCTGGTTTCCTACCTTCTATGGTTGATATACTTCCAATTTCATACTATTTCGAAGACATGCGCCTGACCGCTCTAAACTGCTCATTCAGCAAATATTTTTTTTTTTAGAAATTACAACGAGCATCAGTAGTATAACCCAAATTCTTATATACACCAGTGCTTTAGCATACTCGCACGCAGACAAACTATTTATTTCTGTCAGAAATTGTCATGTGGGGATCTTTGGACACCATTGCATTGGAACTTTTATTTCAACTGACAACTAATGCTATTGATAGAGCAACGGATTCTGCCAAGAACAAATTGCATGCATTAGAAATGGTGATAATTGTACAGGATATAGGATGCAATCTTCTCCACATACTAAACTTTATGGCGTATATAGTTTTCTGATCTGAAGTGATAAAAGATTAAAAATATGGTCCAGACATACCCTGCTAGAAGATTTATTGTTCTAGATACAATCAAATATTTGTTCTTGATTATGGTTTAACGATATTCAGATGCTGTTGCAGTCCATTTTTACAACTTGACAAAAAATTAATGCAGTCGTCGTCATCTATTTCCATATAGTTAGTTTTACATAAATTATACTATCGAAACATTTCAAGACAGATCTAAGAAAGAATTAGTTGATATTGTGATTAGTAGTAATAGTTGGTGCACATGGCGCTGCATCCAAATTCCAATTATTTCATCCAAAAAACGGTCGCACAAAATTACCTGTGCTACTTTTTCCACGTTTATTTTGAAATTGCACTATATAAGAGATGATGATTAGCTTGCACCCTGCAGCATGTTTCCCAAAATGTTCACAGTTAGTGCTGTACTGTACATTCGCATCCGCCTCCCAGAAGAAGCCCACACCAAAGAACCCGTGTCACTGTTCCTCGCTGCTTGTATTGGAAAGCTTAAATAGTGCTAATCTCTCGTTGAAGGTAATTTGCATGGATAACTAGTAGCATGGCTTTGCTGACTGAGAGAATAAGATTGGTTTGAGAAGCGAAGTTAAGAGAGTCATGAAAATTTGAGGTGAAAGTTGGTAGAGAAAATAAAGCTTGGACCAAATTTCTACTTTCTAAATCGTCTCATTAATGGAGGAGTTCAAATTTCAAAAGTGGTGATTTTGTTCTCACTGTTTGGTAGTGGGTTTGGGAATGTACAAACGCACCTGTGCAAGGAATTAGTTTAATTTATAAGCTAATACTCACGTACGTCATCTTTCGAAAAAAATATATTCACAGGGAGGTTACTAGTAAAGTGAAAATATATTTCACTAAAAGCAATTTATACTTCTACATATAGGTGGAGAACGACGGGTTTCCATTTCCTTTTCCCACTAGAACTTAATAGCCTCCTGCAAAAACAAGAGAATTTTGAGCCCAGGCCTTTAAATCCCAGTTCATCCTACAAATTCCCTCAACCTACAAAGTCAGTTTCTCACCGGCGACACAAAGCCCTCCCGCCGGCGCCGGGCGACCGCCAGCTAGCCATGTACTCGACGAACCACTGGGGCGGGTCCTTCGAGATCACCGACGGGGCGTCGGAGGACGACGACAGCCGCAACAACATGGACCTCGACCCCGGCGCGGTGTCGGCGCGGCAGCACCACCACGAGCTCGACGAGACGCAGCTGGGGTGGCTGCTCGGCCCGCCGGAGGCCAAGAAGAAGAACAGGCACGTCGACCTCGGCTGCGTCGTCGTCAAGCGCAAGCTCCTCTGGTGGGCGTTCTGGGCCCTCGTCGCCGGCTTCGTCCTCATCGGCCTCCCCGTCATCATCTCCAAGTCCATCCCCCGCAAGATTCCCCGCCCGCCGCCGCCGGACCAGTACACGGAGGCGCTGCACAAGGCGCTCCTCTTCTTCAACGCCCAGAAATGTGAGCACCGCCGCATTCCGATCTCCTGCTTGCGCGATCGTGTGCATCCGCATGAACGACGAGTTCTTCGATCGGATTTTCGGAAGAATTTTTTTTGCAAATTTGCGATCTTTGATCGGTACAAGCCTGCGCAGATCTGCATCTGCGTTAGAAGATGGGGAATTCGGATCGCATTTTGCGTGCGCAGGCCTCTGCAATAATGGAATGGAATCGTCTTTCCGTTTTTGACCACGGGTAGACGCGTACTCGTAAGTGCCCAGCACAGTGCACAGCTGTGTCTGTGTGTAGCTGCACCGCTACAAATAGAATGCACTACTCGTCTACTCACCAACCTCCGCAGAAAGCGACAACCTGACATTGGGAGACCGAGAGAAATCTCAAAACCCCAGTTGCCATTGCCCGGGATCATGGGCTCATGGCACATTCACTGTTAGCTTCTCTGTTGCAGCAGCATGCATGTACACTTTTTTTTATGGCCTGTACCATTGAATCATCTACGTTCAATCTATTTGTTCAAAATGCCTTCGCACTGACGGAACAAGCAGATCAAGATGATCGGATAAATCGTAAGCTGTTCTGTTCATCTGACAACATTTGTCTTCCCTCTTCGTCATGACAGCCGGCCGTCTTCCGCGGAACAACGGCGTCCCGTGGCGTGGTAGCTCCGGTCTGAAGGACGGCTCCGACGCCAAGGACGTGAAGGGCGGCCTCGTCGGCGGCTACTACGACGCCGGCGACAACATCAAGTTCCACTTTCCGATGGCCTTCTCCATGACGCTGCTGAGCTGGTCGGTCATCGAGTACAGCGCCAAGTACAAGGCAGCGGGGGAGTACGACCATGTCAGGGAGCTCATCAAGTGGGGCACTGACTATCTTCTCCGCACCTTCAACTCCTCCGCTTCTACAATCGACCACGTCTACGCTCAGGTAGCTTAAAATTCAAATTCTCAAATGCTGAAAATTGCACTGTGAAAAATGGAGCTGCAGCAACGTGATGTGTTGATCTGACCCGTGCTGGCTCCAGGTGGGTGCCGCAAAGATCAAGAGCAAGACGCCGGACGACCACTACTGCTGGAACCGGCCGGAGGACATGGCGTACCCGCGCCCCTCCCTGCCAGTGACCACCGCTCCCGACCTCGGCGGCGAGATCGCCGCCGCCCTGGCGGCCGCCTCCATCGCGTTCCGCGACGACGCCGCCTACTCCAAGAGGCTCGTCCGCGGCGCCGCCACCATGTACGAGTTCGCCACCCGCGGCTCGGGCAGCGACAACAACAACCAGCAGCAGAGCACCTACTCCATCGGCCGGCCGGAGATCGAGCCCTTCTACAACTCCACGAGCTACTGGGACGAGCTCCTCTGGGGCGCGGCGTGGATGTACTACGCCACGGGCAACAGCAGCTACCTCGCCTCCGCCACCGCCCCGGGGCTCGCCGAGAACGCCAGGGCCTTCTACGACGACGCCCTCGACCTCTCCGTGTTCAGCTGGGACAACAAGCTCCCCGGCGCCGGCATGCTCCTGTCGCGGCTCCGCATGTTCCTCAACCCCGGGTACCCCTACGAGGAGACCCTCCCCGGCTACTACGACGCCGCCGGCCTCGACATGTGCAAGTGCCTCCGCCGCTTCGGGGCCTTCAACTTCACCAGGGGCGGCCTGGCGCTCTTCAACCACGGCAGGGCCCAGCCGCTGCAGTACGCCGCCGCCAACTCCTTCCTCGCCGCGCTCTACGCCGACTACATGGAGGCCGTCAACGTCCCCGGCTGGAACTGCGGCCCCAATTTCGTGTCCGCCGACGAGCTCCGCGCGTTCGCCAGGTCCCAGGTAATGATGAATAACTCCATGGCACGCCGAGAAATCACGTCATGGACTATATATTCAAAACTTCATCTGACTACGTTGATGATGACACGAGCAGCTCGACTACATTCTTGGGGACAACCCGAGGAAGATGAGCTACGTGGTGGGCTACGGCAGCAGGTACCCGCGGCGCGTGCACCACCGGGGCGCGTCGACGCCGCACAACCACGTCAAGTACACGTGCACCGGCGGGTACAGGTGGCGCGACACCAAGAAGGCGGACCCGAACGTGCTCACGGGCGCCATGGTGGGCGGGCCGGACCGCCGCGACAGGTTCAACGACTCGCGCATGGCCTTCGGGCAGACGGAGCCGACGCTGGTGGGGAACGCCGCGCTCGTGGCCGCGCTGGTCGCCGTCACCAGCAGCGGCCGCGGCGTCGGGGTCGGCGCCGTCGACAAGAACAGCATGTTCTCCGCCGTGCCGCCGTTTTTCCCGGCCACGCAGCCGCCGCCGCCCGCGTGGAAGCCGTGAGAGATGTCGTCGAGAGTTGCGTAGTTGGGGTATGGAACAGTGGTCACTCGTTGTGCTGCTCGCTCAGAGGCAGCAAAGACTAGATCAGAAAAAATAGAGATTTTTTTTTAGAAAAAACCGGGTTGTATTTCATATATAATTTTGATAGTTTACATCCCAGATCTTACAAGGACAACATTTGAAGAACTTAAAATTACACCCAGGTCCTTGCACTAACTGCCCGGTCGTGCTCGTCACCGGCGATCGGAGCAATCTTCCGCAACTTGAAGCCGATCCCCTTTCCGACGGAACACCAGAATTTTTTGTTGGCACCAAGAGTGGTATGTCGAATCCATCGACATAGCTTAACATCGTTGAACGTCCAGGCCGCTGAGGATGACTGACAGCCATCACCTCGCTGGAAGAACAGAGACCTGGCGCCTCAAGATTCGCCGAGACCCCCATCTCACCGGACAAAGGCACACTCAGGAGGGGAAGCAAACCACCAAAAAAGGTGGGATTGAAAACCCAACCCGATTTCATACGCGGCTGGTATACATACCTTCCAGATCTCCCAGTAGCAACGACGGAGACAAGGAAGGGAGAAGCTAACCTCCATTGGTCAACGCCGGATAGACCAACACCGACGAAGACAAAGGAGGGACCAAAAGACCCACCAAAATCCAGAGCTCCAGATCCAGGGGTCACACACCACACCGGCTCGTCGCTGGCTTCACATGACTCACCAGCGAGGCGAAGAAGCCGGCAGATCTTATTCCAACACTGCAGCCCCGCCTCCGCCCGACGAGCACTGCTAGGACTCAAACTACCTATACTTAAATAGGTTTATATACAACGGCAGCCTCAGACCCCATTCCCCATCCTCTCTGGCGCCGATCCGGCCGCCAGAGTGGACGGGAAACGGAAGAAATCGGCGCCGGCCGCGAATCGCCTCCCAATCGCCTAGAGATGATTAGTGTTACCTGGTAAACTTGGGCCATCCGCAACCAGGTCGATACCTTCGAAAAATTGAGGCCCATTACGAGAATCTATTTGGGCTTTTAAATGCAGTGAAAGTGAATCCCATCCATCTGGTTGCATCGTTAAAAACCACTCCAACAGTACCTTGAAGTTTTTGACCTAAAAAAAGTACTCCTTACCTCGAGGTTTTTGAAAAAGTTAGGTTTATCAAAATTCAAGGTCTTTGTTTCAAAAAAGAAATCAAGATCAAACAAGGGAAACAATTCAACAAGAGATGATATTATAGTAGGAATGAAAATAGGACGGAAAAATCCCGTCCCGCCCCGGCAGGCACCGTATACCATATAAACTGACCATATATCGTATTCTCCGGGAAAAAACAAAAGACACAAAAAATCGGCATGAACAGGAACAGAATCAGTTGCGTGGTTTTCCTACTGTTTTTACGTTTTACGGTTCCTGCATTTTACTCAGGAATTCCCGGATTTTCTCGTATCACACAGAACTGGCAAGCTTTCTAGACCTCGGTCTGCCTTTATAGCTCATTGCGCCATTACTTGTGTGCTTGGCGGGGTGGGACTAAACTGCAGTGATGCACTGCTGCTATCCTGTGTGCATGCCCGCACTCATGCACTTGAGCCACGGCCTGCTAGCCCTGTTCGTTTGGCTGATGGCTAGTGCTGATCTGTGCTGAGAGAAAAATACTGCTGGCTGACTGGTAGCTGATGTTGATTTCTGCTGAGACAAAAATATTGTTGGTGGCTGATAAGCCAAGTGAACAGGCCGCGGCATGCATGCCAGCCAGAATCCAGCAAGGTGCAGGTTTGGCCATTTCGTTTTTTCTATGTAGTTTGTTTGTTTCTGTTTCTACTTATTTTATGATAACTAAAAATATAATATTTCCTATTTTATTGCTCTTTTAATATATCATAATGCACAAATAAATTATTATTATACGGCTCGATTCAATGATCTTCCCGAATTAAAATACTGGTTCTCGATCGTTATCTACATGTTCCCGATCAAATAATTTCGTTTCTGACATCCCTCATTTTCGATTTCGTTTTTCCGTCCGACGTTTCCGTTTCCAGACAAAAAAAATACAGTAACGATAGTGATTAATGTGTTTTTCCGACGCTTTTATCCATATATTATAGAAATGGAGGGATGGATTAACACTCTTAACAGATGCCATGAAAGTAGAGATTTACTACAAAACATCAAAAAGGAAAGTGTAACTCGCGTCAGAAATATCCGTGACCTTATACATCACCAGGTACGAGATGGGAACTTTCCCTTTCAATCACTATACACTGAAAATGAAAAAAGGTTGAACCTATGACTTGCAATGAAGTTCAAGAGGGATTTTCAGTCCTACTGCCTGACCAATCATGGATAACCATGCCGGTAGATATTGCAGCGATTGTTCCTCACACGATTCTTTCCTTTCTTCAAGAAGTAGCTTCATCCAGTCACTGGTTGCACAGGGGTGCAAGGTGAACCATGGCCTGCTTAAGTGGGGGTGCTCCTACAGGAGTGCAGGATAATTCAATCATCTCGACTGTAGATTTGTTGAATGGGAGACCAAAACACGTATTTTGGAATCATGTACAATAATGTAGTCATTCTCATCATACCTCTCGAGTAATAAATGTCCACTTTGACTCGCTTAATACTTTAAGCGAATTAGAAGGAAGGTCTTGTCTTATCTCATCCAGTGTTAACAGCTGCCCATCTAAGTACAGTAACAGAAAGGTTTCCAGTCAAATGAGACAGTAAAAGTAAGTAAACATCTACTTATGTTGTCAAATTGCATACCAGAGCAATGACCCTGAAAGTATAGCACCGGAACCTTGTACGAATAGCTGTAGACAACATGGAAATCATATACATGAATATTATCACTAGAGCTCTGGACCTGCAAGGGGAAGGACACAAGGAATGCTGTACAAGTTACATTCAGGAACTGGAGTAAAACAGAGTACTCACACTGATAACAGCATTCTGCACAAAACCCTGAGTGATCGAATCACAACTGACTTGAGTTGCTGCCTAGGATTTCTATACTTGTGCAAAATTGAGCTATACCCACAAAAGAAAAATGATTCAGAAGATACAAACTGTGGAAGTTCAGAGCAAGCTAATGTACCAATAACCAATACTCCGTAGTAGCTGTAGACAGCATAGAAATCATAAACTTGAACACTATCACTAGAACTCTGGAAGTGCAAAGGGAAGGACACAACGAACGATGTACAAGTTACTTTCAGAACTGGAGTAAAACGGAGTACACACACTCATTACAGCCTTCAGCACAAAACCCTGAGTGACCAAATCACAATCACAGCTGACTTGAGTTGCTGCCTAGCATTTCTATAAACCCTTGAGCAAAATTGATTTATACCAAAAAATGATTCTGAATTATGGAAGTTCAGAGCAAGCTAGTGTACCAATAACCAACTCAGTAAAATTTACCCAAGTATCATACGCAACGACATCTGCACCATCAGAATTGTCGTTCTCCTCACTCTGCTCCTGCAGGATATGATTTGGTCAAAGGTTAGCATTTGACCACCATCATCTTGCTCACTTCAGTTTAGAGGCATACAGGGAAAGAAACTACAACCTGGATCCCTCCACAGTTGCGGTACACACCTTCCAGCGCCAGATACCCCTCTTCCTGCCAGAAAAAAACAAGCAAATCCATCAGTCAGTGCACTACGCTATCTGAAAACTAGTGCGAATCGAAAGGAGACAGCCAAGCTCTACAGGGGGGGAATACAGCAAGAGGAAATCATTGAGCAGAGACCTCAGACGGCACCCCAGTTTTGCTGCAGGGCTTCCATGTCCAGTCAGGAAGGGAGTCGTCGACCTCGATCTCCTTCCACCTCTTCACCAGCGCCGTCGCGGAGGCGTTGAAGCCGTCCAGCGACAGAGTCCCATCCGAAACAGGGGAGCCTCCCATCGTGAAGCAGGGCTCCCCTAATAGTATCGATAGATCGAAAAGAATTCGGCGCCGGCCGCCAGACGCGATCTCTCCCACCGGCGCCGGCCGCCGGACGCCGCAGGAGCTCTCCCCGACCCTGCGTCGGTCGCGTCAGGCGCGTTTGGTGGCTTCCGCTCGCATCGACTCGCGGAACGGAAAGCTTTGGCGAGCCATAAGATGGCCGAGGAAGGGGAAACCGGACTGTGTCTGTGTGTTGTTTTCTGAAATCACCTTCACAAATCATGATCGAATTGGGTTTGCATCCACCGTCCGATCTGTATTATACGGGTCGGATTATTGCAACAGCGAACTGTGGCCGAGGCAAAGAACCCTTTAACTGCACGTCCGTTGTACGTGCTGGGAAAGCCATCTGTTGCTGGCGTACGGAGCCTCCATTTTCCAAAAAAAAAACACGGGAAAGGTAACGCAACAGAATAATTTACACTTAAGCTCACTCCAGAATTATTCAAAACACAAAGACGTGCGGCTTTATTGATGAGCGTGTGCAGTACTTGGTGACGATTATTCATAGTCTCAACTATTAAGTTTGTGGAAGATACAGTTGAACAGCATTACAGCAAGCCTCTTGAGCCTTGCAAACCATCAAGAATCAAGAAGGGCAACAACGAGCGTCAGTATCCGGACTAGCCATTTTCGAGCGATAGCCTAAATTCTAGCCTAAAGCTCTACTGGCCGAAACTTAAACTCTCATAGACGTGGATAGGACGAAAGGTGGCGACTCCAAGACCAAAAGGTGTCAGCCTAAGTGATGCCGAAACAGAGAGGCCATCTCGATCTACAGGGGAAAAAAAAGAAGAGAGTTTTATCATGTGATGTAATGCAGATTTCGATGTTTTTTGGATTACCAAAAAGAAAACTACTTACAGCAGTAAGAGCAGCTTCAGCGCCCTTGTTCCCAGCCTTGCCGCCAGCACGGTTTAGTGCCTGCAGTATTCAATTTGGCATACAAACTCAGCACAGATTTGATGAGGAAATCAGTGCACATGTTTTCAAAAGTGTTGGGTAATTAACAGGTCAAGTTATCCACGAGAAACTGTTCATCACAAAGGAATTTTCGCGTCAAATTTTTCTTAGTCTGCCCAATCAGGATTTCCCCCTTTCTCAAGCAGGCAAGAGAACTGCACGTAACTGAATAAAAGATAGAGACGGTTCCGAATACAAAAGCCTAACAAGGCAAGAAAACAAAAGTAACAGGATAAAAAGGACCGTTTACTTTATTGTTCATTTAAACATTATTATTTCACCTACTAGCATGCACAAATTATGAGGACTCTTCAGAACAAGTTAGCATATGACTTGGGAACATGAACATTGGAGCAAAAGCATGTTTTGGTCACAGGTCAAAAATCTTAAAGCTTTGTCTGGTTCCTGGTTTCTACTGGCAAAATTGTCAAATTCAAGAAAGCTGAACCAGGAATGAGATGGACATTAGATGAAGTTTCCAAAAACATAAGTTTCAATTTGCCTACCAGCCCAGAATCAGTTGGTAACTATGCAAATGGGCATGTAGGTGAGAAATTAAGTATCTGCGGACAATTATCCCTGGTTTGGGTTACCAAACAGGATTCAGGGACATGGAACATTTGATAAGATGCATAAATAATCAAATCATAAATTACCTGGTCCATGTCTTCACAAGTTAGAACACCAAATACACAAGGGATGCCTGCATCATCATCCAAACCATAAGTAATCTGAAATTCTGATAGTTAACTGAATGTAATCACCAGAAAGAGAAAAACAACACAAGCTATAGTTATCTCATATAGCCAGAATAACTTCCAATCCCACACTAGTTGCTTGTCAGTAATTCTTATACATTTCTGTAAGCTATATGACACATCACACATGTATTGGCCTTTACACATTTCTGTAAGCTATAAATTAAACTGTGCATCTGATGAGAGTGAGCTATTAAACACATGCACGTAATGAAACGGCTAAATATTTCACAAGAGGAATAAAAAAACTGGCATAGAATTACCCCACCTGAGACAGAAACAGCTTCAGAGAGTTAAATTTAACTGCTGGCATGATACACAAAGAGGGGAAGAGCTTAAAGCAACATACCGGCAGACAGTCCAGCATTGAGTACACCTGATGCAGCTGAGTTTGCAACAGCATCATAATGAGTTGTGTCACCTCTAATCTGCAAACCATTGCTAAAGCTTTAAATCTAAAAAAGAACCAGTTACTGCAAAGTGCTAACGATGAGTTTGCAAAGTATAGGTCAATTTGGCATTATCGATGAACATCATGATTTGTGTGACTAAAAAGGACTAGAATGTGAAATAATTAGCTAATTCAGTATTGTTATTTGTCATCTACACTTCTACCATTTGATGTATGTCACACACATTCAGAGACAGTTTCACAATTGAAGAGCACATTGACACCAGGAAATGGTTTATACAGCTCCTTTTTGGATTTTTCAGTTCGAATAACAGATGGATGTAACAATCTGGGACAGCTCAATAAAATTCAAAGAGAAGGAACAGCTCAATAAAATTGCTCAAATGGTACTGTACAAAAGATACGAAATTATTGAACTTTTTAGAATTCCAATTGCACAGTTCACAAGGCCGCATAATATCAAGTTAGATGGTAACATATTAACTGTTACATAGTATTTCGAAAGTTATTCTAGAACATCAATACTACCTTGGCAACATGTTAAATGAACATCAAAAGCAAATTTAATGTAGAGAACAATAAAAACCCAGTGCGTAATATGGATGTGATACAAAAAGTAATCAACTTACCACAGCTCCGATGCACAGAATGGCATCGAATTTTCCGGACTTCCCAAGCTTTTGTGCTGTAATGGGAACTTCAAAGCTTCCAGGAACACTGACAACCTACATAGTAATTTGAATAAGAAGGAAAAGTACGAGTTCCAAAGGTTTCTGGGACCTTTTAGATTCATAAACAACTATGCATACAAGTCTAAATTTAGAGATTGTGCAGCTTTACACATACGATTTCTAACAATAGGCTTTTTATTAAGAGCAATATTATGTTCAGATGTATATCATGCTCTGTGTTTCAAGACATTCTTTACACAACAGTTAAAATCATTCAGGACCAAATCAACAGTGAACATCTAACATTTGGCATTGAGCATATTACATCTTGTTCAGGAAATGCAGACGAAAATAATTCACAGGGACCAAACCATGAAATGACTAGCAAACTACAAAGGACAGCTTGGTAGAAATTGAAATTTAAGCACCACCAAGTAAGATAGCCATCCAATAAGAGTTCTTTGCACAGCTCATGACCCTTTCACAACAAAACCATCTCTATGACAGCATCAGCAAGGACAACTTTGCTCCACAGGCATGAAAATGTTTTAGGCCCATAAGTCATCAGGACCAATATTACTCAAACAAAATTTATGCATATCAATATGACACTGAAAAGCTTCAAATAAACAAAAATAATGTAAGGTGCATACTGTTATATTTTCTGGTTTGACAGAGTACCGCTCGAATGTCTCCAGTGCCCCCTGGAGTAACAAGCTTGTCACAACCTCGTTGAACCGGGCCACAACCTGCAAGTGAATAAGGTACAATACAGTCATTGAACCGTGCGTTAGAACAGCGTATCAGTAGGCACAACAGAGCATATCCAAGGCCTTTGTTCTGTAAAGTCCCATCGATTCTATAGCAAAGGAACAGGTGCTTCTCCATTAACCAGCAGTCAACTCACCACCCCGAACCTGAGCCCCTCGTTGCTGGTCAGCGACCCCATGAGCTTCTGGTGCCCCCCGGCGGCGGCGGCCACGTCGAGCCGCCGCGACGGCGCAGCGCGCGCGGCCAGAGCGGCCGGTCGTGCTGCACGAAGCAAAAAACCAAAGCAAGGGGAACAAATCAGGATAGGTAGGGCAGAGATGGTTCGGCGGACTGAAGAGGCGGCCACAGGCGCGGCGTACGGCGGGAGGGGAAGGAGACGGCGGCGGGCGCACGCCTCACGGGCGCGCTGGGCAGCCGGGCGCAGGAGGAATTCGCGGCCGCGGAGGATGTCGCCGGAGGAGCCGCCATCGCCGTCGTGTGGGTCCCAGAGATCTGGCCGGTGGGTGGCGGCTGCGCAGCTCAACTACTCAGGTGCGGTCGGGTGTCAGCGTCCCTCAGCCGGAGAAGATAGCTGCCAAATGTATTAGGGTCGTAAGTGGGACCCACGTCCTAAATAATTGTAATTAAAAATAGAAAAAGATTATTCCCATCCTCCAATCGACCTTTTTCCTTCCCTTTTCGGAGCTTTCTTCGCCACCGCCGGCCTGCTGCCCTGCTGGGGATGACGAGTTGACGACGGGCTCCAGACTTCCAGCAGTAGATGCGGCTTTCCTGCCGGCGGCAGCGAAACCTTCCTACGGCGCACTGCAACGAAACTGCCTATCAAAGTTTAATTTATGGTAACAAATTATGGTACTACCTCCGGATTCAACTATTCGATGTTTCAGAGTTCAGACCATCAAAATTATCTGCACCCAGTAGTATTTGGCTGCCGAAAACATCAACTATTAAGATACGGTAGTACCGTAGTACTAGCAAATTACATTTGCTTCAGTTTAAAAAATAACTCGAGGATGAAGACACATAGAAGTAATTAAGCCGTTCTATGCTTAAGAGTCTTACAGCTTTGTCAATGTAATATATTCCCAAATCCTTAACGCTTTCATTAAAAGCAACAGCTAATCGAAAATTTCCATGTCGCATGGGCACCGAAGCTGTCCCTGACAAGCTGACTCTCACAAAGAATAGATCAATTGCAGGTCAGCAAGTAAGCGTACTTATTTCACAGGCATTTCGATGTACACCATGACCGCAGCAGCGGCTATGGCCGGTTTATTGAGAAGTTCATCCTTACATTACATGACGAACAGAAAGCAGAATCACACTAACACAGCATCCGACACACTATCTTCCATCACCCAGTATACGAACTAACCCCCTACTACAATTAGCAAGCGACCAAAGCAAATAATATTATCAGAGCAATAGATTACGCCGCGCGCAGTCACCACTCAGAAGTCCTCGTCAATGCTGAAGACGTGGTTTGCTGCGGCGCCACCGTTGAGGCTGTTCATCACGGACGCCTTCTGGTACTCCCCGACGCGCTTCTCAAAGAAGTTAGTCTTGCCCTGCAGGGAGATGAGCTCCATCCAGTCGAATGGGTTGGCGACGTTGTACATCTTCCTGTGCCCCAGCGCCATGAGCAGGTGGTCGGCGACGAACTCGATGTACTGGCTCATGAGCCCGCCGTTCATGCCGACGAGCGCGACGGGGAGCGCGTCGCAGACGAACTCGCGCTCGATGTCGACGGCGTCGGCGACGATCTCGCGGACGCGGCCCTCGTCGAGCTTGCCGCGCAGGAGGTCGTAGAGGAGGCAGGCGAAGTCGCAGTGGAGGCCCTCGTCGCGGGAGATGAGCTCGTTGGAGAAGGTGAGGCCCGGCATGAGGCCGCGCTTCTTGAGCCAGAAGATGGCGCAGAAGGAGCCCGAGAAGAAGATGCCCTCGACGCAGGCGAAGGCGACAAGGCGCTCGGCGAAGCGCTCCCCGCCGTCGATCCAGCGCATGGCCCAGTCGGCCTTGCGGCGCACGGCGGGGACGGTGTCGATGGCGCGGAAGAGGCGGTCCTTCTCGGCGCCGTCGCGGATGTAGGTCTCGAGCAGCAGTGAGTACATCTCCGAGTGGATGTTCTCGATGGCGATCTGGAAGCCGTAGAAGGCGCGCGCCTCGGCGACCTGCACGTCGGACATGAAGCGGGAGGCGAGGTTCTCGAGCACGATGCCGTCGGAGGCGGCGAAGAAGGCGAGCACGTGGGAGATGAAGTGGCGCTCGTCGGGGGAGAGCGCCGCGTCCCAGTGCCGCGCGTCCGCCGACAGGTCCACCTCCTCGGCGGTCCAGAAGGACGCCACCGCCTTCTTGTAGAACTCCCAGATCTGCGGGTACCGGATCGGGAACATGGAGAAGCGGTCCGACGACTCCGCCAGCAAGGGCTCCTCCGCGTCGCACGCGGGGACGAGCGCCGGCGCGGAAGGCATCGTCGGAGACACCGGATGATTCGACTCGCGAGAGAGGTTTGGAGGGCAGGGGAATGAGATTTCGGAGGTCGGGGAATGGTTTGAGCGGATCGAGAGGGGAAGGGGTGGAGTTTATAGGTGAGGGGCGAATTGGATTGGGGGGAGATTTTGAATCTGAATTGGGGATTGGCGCCGGATTGGCTTGCGAGGGAAGGAGGCGGGAAACGCGAGGGAATGAATTGGGATTGTGGGAGGGAGGAGGAGACGGGGAGGCGCGCCGCGCCACGGAAGAGGTGGTTTGAAAATTTTCCGGGGGGAATTTTCGGCGACGAGGCGCGGGGAGCGACGCGGGAGCCGGGAGAGGGCGGGAGGGAGGAGACGAAAGGGTGGCGGCGGCTTGGGGAGCGGCGGAGCGCTCTATGGTGAGGGAGCACAGAGAGATAGGGTGGGAACTGGGCTGGATGCGGTTGGGCTGCTGTGGCCTGTGGGCTGGTTGATTTCGGTCTTGTTCTTTGCAGTGTACTAGTAAACCGACTGATAATTTTCTTTTAAGCATCGGCTGAACTTTTTCTTTTTTGCGCCTCCCTCCTCGACTAAAACATGAAAATAAAATGATAAAATAAAAATAACATACAAAAAATAATTCACATTATAAAAGTATACATTTATCTCAAAAAATATATAAAAATCTATGTGAGGCTGAAACTATCCTCTGTATATATACATTGCTAAGGCAAATATGGTACGCATTCATATCATTTTATGCAAAATTTTGTACTATGTGCAGTAGGACGATGCGAGAGAAAAGAGTTTTATCCCTCAGAGGATTAAATTTTAGGAGTTTAAATAGTATTCCCGGCTTCCCGCACCATTGTAGGCTCTGCGCCTCTGCCACTGCCATGAAACTCATAACATTCATTCATTTACAAGGGGGTATAAAATTACTACGAGATAGCTCAAGCAACCCTCCGCAGAAGTGTTAATAAAAAGATAAAACTGCCAGATGCCATAAATAACAGATTTAGTGCACGGTTGAATTCACAAAAAAATAGCAAAAATTAACAGAGGTAGTAGGGTTATTTGAGAAATGCTCAGCAACGGATGCGCAAAAGGAGAAAAGTTCCGTACAAGCACACCCCAAAATCATGCACCAGCAAACGGAACTTCCAAAATCGTGGTGTAACCAACACCAAGGTTTAGCCGCATTCAGTTCATTTCTCCTACTCATTGTCAACATGGTTCATTCATATTCTGCGCTTTAAAATACGCAGCCCAACAGTCACAAGAACAAAAACGGCAAACACCATATGTCACTTCCAAAGGCACAGAGCTGCAGCTGGAAGCAGCGCAGCATCAGCTATGTTTTCCTCGTTATAGTGCCTAAAGCTAAACTTTCTGGGCTTTATTGGAGGTCCTATCACGGGAGTCGAAGTTGTGCCCCCGCTTCCCGCCACCAAAGTGCCTTCCGCCTCTGTTATTCTTCCAGTCCCTAGAAAACAAACCCATATCATTATCTTTGGACAACTGTTTGACATGGCACAGGATAATGAATTGAAACAAATGCGCATTGTATGACAAGAGTGCGAGTTTTTTCTCGGTAGAGTTACTGAACTGAACCAAACAATTTTTCTACTACATGAGTTGCAAGATTGACAATTCTTATGGTTGGAATGAACATCACTCTCAGTAACATCAGTTTCATGAGTACGCCCAATTCAAACATAATATGTACCTCAGACTAAAATGTGTAGCAACAGAGAACAAAACAGAAAACAGCTCCAACAAGGAAATGTTGCCAAAAGATCATACCGTCCTCTGTTGCTTCGGCTGTCTTTATATTTATCTTGACCGCCTCGAATTGCGCTCCAGTAATCCTTCTCAGCGTCACCTGCATGATTGGAAGAGTTGCCTATCAAAATAGTAACTGAAAATAGCATTCTGATCTGGTTAGTGAATACTGCAAAGCTGAATTAATTAACCACTAAATGTCACTAAGAGAGAATAATGACGGACTAATATCAGGGTATTTTACTATCTGTTTCAGGAAAAACATTCATTTGGATGTAAATAATAATATTTTAAGCATGAATGTAGTCCATACTGTCACACATTAGATTAGACGATACTTTAAATCCCTAAAAATAACTATCTGCATGGTTGCAGCAATTAGATCAATAGAAGCCATTGAATCAAAAACTAAGCTAAGTAGTGCCAAGTGAGACAAGACGTAGCATCTTTACCAGACACAGGTTCCAAAGTAACAATGTGGCCCTTCATAATCAAACCACCTTCATCTGCAATGGCTGCAAACGCACGGGCCTTTTCAGCTGCTGTGGAATCTTCAAATCGGATAAATCCTGAATCTTCACCTTTACTGAAGTCCACATACTTCAAGAATGAAAAAAAGGCAATAAGACATACTATAATGCTATCAAAAATGCTATGTGACAAAGAAACTTTGGTTAAAAAAGTTATAGATGCTACACTACAAGGACACCATTGCATGATGCATGCACAAACCCCTTTGAAGGTGCAGCAAGATGTTCAAATATGTGCTTTCAAAAGCCAGTTTAATGTAAGAATTCAAAAGAAATTATCGAACTGTCTCTGAATAGCTAAATGCTTGAATTATATAGCTATAATCTACACTCACTAGTCCAACTGGCTACATGTGGCAACAAAACCATTCAACAATAACCTCAATCAAACAAAACCCATAACATGGTTCATGTCTGACAGCTAAATGAACTGGATAGTGCAATTGACAAAATTTCAACCCATGAGTACTTGAAAAAAGCTGTGAAAGCACAAGCTGGAATAACAATACAACAATAAAAATATGACTTTACTCTGGAAGAAAATGAATGCACGATCATCCTTAAAACAAAAAATCTACAGCAAAGTAAGCCTAAACTTATACTTACCAGATAGTTTCACAATGGGTGGTTTATAGAAATGATGAAAACAAACATTAACGTTTTGTTCTTTTTTTTTAAGGAAAAGAGAGAGAGAGATCTGTTCTGGTAGTTGTTGTAAGGTGTGTATTGCAAAATAAATGAGATGGGCGGAGGTAAATGTGAATAAAATATTTATACTTTGAACATTCTGATTTCTGCTGCTGTCTTTCTGTCATGTTAAAGATTGAAGGTATGGGGATGCAAACATCTCAGAAGAAAAAGGGTCACTCAACAGTTACATACTCTCATAATGCAAACAAAGAGTATGAAAGATCATCAGGTCGCTGATGGTATAAAATAGTAAAAAACACAACAGAAAAGGCATAAACATATACCCGCACTGTGCCAAATTTTGTGAATTCTTCTTTTATGTCCTCCCTTGATATTATATCTTGGTCATTGTCTGAAGTGCTTTTATTATCCTTGTCAACAGACTGTGCAGTTTCCCCAGCAGCTACCCCTTTCGTCTCCTCAACGACATCTGACTGTTCTTCGCTCGCGTCACCTTTACCCTCAGGGGTCTTCTCTTCGTGCCCTTCAGTAGTATTGGAAGATCCTTCCTTCTTGGCACCTTCAGCGTCATCCACTTTGTCACCGCCATTTTGTTCCGTATCACCATCAGCTGGAATTTTCTTCAGCTTGAAGGACAGGATCAGACCTTTTGGATAGCTGTAACCAATATTATTCATATTGTTAACTTGAACTCGAGGTTAAGGGATTCTTTTCTAAAGAAAAGTGCATGTCACATTGCAGTTAAAGAGCACTTACACTTCACCAGAACCATTCTTATTAGGATGTGCCTTTTCATACGCTTCTTTCTTCGCCTCTCTTTCAGCATCAAATTCTTTCCTTCATTATTTGAAGCATAGGATACAAGTTATGTACTGCTATATATTTAAAGAATTCAAAGTTATAAAAAACTGAAAGTCACTAGGCTCCTAATTCTGAAAATAAGAGGAAATCGTCCTTTTTTATCATTCAACAAAAACACACAACTTAACACTATGCAGCTAGGAGAAATGCAAGTCTGCAACCACCAAAACATGATTTCCCCATCAAAACCAAACAATAGATAATAAAAACAACTTGGAAAATAGGAGCATGCCAGTGGCCTGTCCATGAGAGGCTGCTCAAAGTTCCCACAGCCAGATTCAAATCCAAGGACTAGCCCAGGTGCTCGTGTCCTTACTGTATGTAAGGGGAACAGATGGTTTTCATTGTTCAAGATCAAACGAGCAGCTTCATTGTCAAAACTCAAAAGCATGGATACAACATTTTCTAACTAATTTTCTAACTAATAGATGGAAAGAAAATAAATAAAACCAGTAGTTGGCTTACTTTGGTCTTATTTCCAGATCTACCCCTGCAAAAACAAGTGTTTTCTCAAAAACACCTTTTGCTTCATCTTCTTCCGAAAATTCAACTAAAGCAGTTCCACAGAAGTGTCTTTTGTCAGACACATGTCGAGGAAGCCTCACACTGTTTACCTGTGATGCGCAGTACACAAAAGACATAGCATTAGCACTTTAGCAGTGATTAATGCACGTCCAGTATTGGAACGGTAGTTGCCTAATTCACCAACTTATCATATCCATTGATCTTGGATGCGTAACATACATACAGGATGTGAATTCAGACTGAAAAATTACAGTTCAAAGAAATATTCTCTATGGTACTAACATCGAACCATCTAGCAATGTGAATTGTGAAATATTACTGAATATTAGTTTTTTATTTGCATCAAAGTTCTGCTGACTTCTGTGACAGTACATTAATTTTTCCCCTTTCTTTAAAGTACAATATTCTGTACTAACACATAGATAGAATACCTTGCCACACTGAGCAAAAAAAGATTCAACATCCTCCAGCTTTACATTATAAGGAAGAGGTGATGCAGCAATTGTCCTAGAGTCCACTTGCTCTATAACCTCATCTGGCTTCAGCAACTCCTTAGCCCTACCCACTTTCTTCCCTGCGTTAAATATAAGATTGAACTCAGGATGCAGGCACCAAATAACCGGTTTCATACTATAATTCCAACTAAAGTGAGCCATTTCAATTTTGTTTCATTTGAACCGTGCAGCAAATGTCCATACTACTACATGAACAGGTGATTTAACAAAGACCATATTACTATGAAAACAGGTGACTTAAAGATAGTTCACGATTTGAAGTTTGGTCTGACATCCATCAGAGCCCAGAATAGGGCCATTGTAAATCTGAGCGTAGTTCAATAGCTAAATGTGAAATCAGAACATAAACCAGTTCAACCAAGTATAAGCTTATTCACCATTAAAAGTAACTGTAATTGGAGAACACCACACCAATTTGCATGATACGGGCGAAGAGAAGAAATAACTTGCTTACCGTCCTCAGAGACACACACCATTTTGCATAATATGGGTAAAGAGAATAAATAACTTGCTTACCGTCCTCAGAGACACGGAGGGACGAGGAACGGCGCAGCACGTCGGCAACCGCGAGCACCGTCTCCTCGGGCACAGTCTCCGGCTTCACCTCCCCTTCGAGCCCTAGGTGCGACCTCATCCGCGAGAAGGAGCAGATGAGAGCCAAGCTCACCACTGCTCAATCGCCAAAATAAAACAGCACAGATTAGCACCATAGCCCCCAAAACTAGCAGGATCATGAAAACGAACACGATGAGGAATCATTACAGCCATCCTCGCTTTCCTCCACGGTCCTCCGCAGGAACCCATCGCGGGGGAGGTTGCTGTCGCTGAAATAGAACTCAACCTGCGGCGGAAGAGGAAAAGGAATATTCGATTGGGATCCTCAAAACAGCTAGAAATTGGAAGGTGCGACGGCATGAATCGGGGATGGTGTGAGGTCTCGAACCTGCCGGAGAACATTCCTGGCCTTCGCTTCGTCAAGCGGGGCGGCGGCGGCGGCGGCGGCGGTTGCCATGGCTAGCGTGCTAGGGGGGAACGAAGGCGCTAGGGTTTAGGAGGATGGCGGGTACAGTTTTTGGGGTTTTAATTAGAGGAGGGGGGCGGACTTGACAGAAAACATAGACCCGGCCACCCGGGGAACAAAGGTTCCACTTGCCAGTCTCTGCGTAAACCTTACCAGAGTTTCGTTCTACCAAATTTTTGTCATCGATTTGTAGGGGCTTCCTTTTTTTTTTGCGAAATAGGGGCTTCCTTTTTTGCCAAAGCCTAGGAAACGAACTAGCATCGTCAAGACTAAGAGGAAAAATGAATCTTACCAAAACAATGGTAGCAAACCAAATTTGCTCTAACTCTCCAAATTTATAGTGCGTCCTCGATAAATATTGGACTTGCACTGATCTTTCAAAAATCGGCATACTTTGCCACACACATTTATGATATATGTTCGGTTTACGTATAAATTATGATTGAATATGGGTTTATGGTTCTAACCATATGACCTGGCCACGTATCATGTAAATTTAGGCAATTGATGTAACACAATTTTGAAGAGAACCAAATAGTCAATCTCCAAGCATGCTGAGAGTTTTACCTCTCTGTCCCTTACATACTCATCTTATATGTCTTGATAGTTTTGTTGTAAACTTGATCACTTGTATATACGTGAATACACTCCATTGTTTTTTGAGTCAAACATCTATAGCTTTACCAAGTTCATAATAAAGCTATAGGTGTTATTTAACTAAAAAAATACTAAAACCGAATGCATTTTGAAACAAAAGAAGCAATATTTTTGTCATACACCGACTTAGTAGTCAAGCCAACTACAATATCCACTTTGATTGGTTTTGGATTCGTGGGATGCAACAAAATGGCTAAAAAAAGATATTGCGAGGGCAAGGACATCTCATGTTCAATTAAGCACTCTTTTATAGAATAAGGCCCCGATTGTCAGACCTCCCGGAGCTGATTCTTTAATGAATCCAGTAGGAGCTCTGCCAAACTTTTTTCATAAAAGAGTGATTCTCTGCTGATTCTGTGAAGTGGTTCTTTGAAATGGAGGCTATGAGTTGAAAAAATAGTTTCTCCTAATTCTATGAAATGATTCTCCATCCTGATTTTTGAAGTTTATGCTAGAGAATCACTTGCAACCACATAATCACTTCTCTCAGAGAATCGGTTCCCATAGAGAATCAGAACTAGATAAAGCTCTACCAAACATTCCCTAATTTGATGCTAAGTTCAAGGGTTACAAAAAAAAACTCTCTACTGCAATAGCTTTGCTGTGGAAACATGTCTTCTGGGCTATAGTAAAACTAGACAAAATCACATACAGAACATGATGTGAAACTAGAGTTGTACCATCAATAGAGCAATTCCATTAGCAGGGATTGCATGTTGTCGAGTTTAGGACCTACTTGAAAGGCCGGTTGCTTGCGCGAATCAGAAGGAACAAATTATGGGGTTAGAGCATCTCCAATAGATTCACGTTCCTCAATCCAACCATCATATTGGGGGAGTTGGTGAAAAATAGTGCTTCTGCACAATTCCAATATTTTTCCTTTTTCAATATTTATTAGGACTAATCAATAATTCCGAAGTTGGAGATCTCCTAATAGTTAGTTGAATTAGGATTATATTATTAGGGAATTATAAAAACAACTCTTCCAATAACCATATATAGAAAATATTAGGATATCTTCATTAACATATTATTGGAAAGTTTATTAGGGAACTGCTGGATATACTCTAACATCTGCACCTGTTTTTCATTCTCTAGGAGGGTGGCTGTAGCACTTCCAAAATTACGATTTACGATTTAGGCCTTGATGTTTTTACAGCACGATGCAATTTCGTTTTCTCTTACTGTATTTGAATGGAAAAATAACAATGGCAGACATGATAATAAACGTATGAATGGAATTCACAGACAGCGACAATACAACATGTGTTGGCTAGGCGTCCATGCTAGAGGTGAATGAAATCATAAACGAGAGAAAAAAGCAGCTGAAAAGTCTTCCCGCGAATCATAAAACAAAAAAAACGAGCATTTCTTTTAAAAAAACACCCCATGGCAAAATCAGGGTTCTAGGATTTGTCCATTAGAATTTGTTTACATATAACTAAACGGTAATGCTCTGTGTCGCGCGTCCGTCGTTTTATCGGACAGGTACGGGGCATCATATGGTCCAAGTATTCTATCTCCCCTCCTTCCTCTCTCCGCACGTCTCATCCTCCCCACACATCTGAATTATTTCCTACTCCTCTCCGTGGTGGCGCTGCGCCTGTTGCTGCCTGAAGCTGCCGATGAACGCCTACGCCCTCGCGTTCATGCTCTCGCCGGCCATGGTCGCCTCCGACGGGCTTGGAGCGGTGGTCATCCTCGCCTCCGAGCTCGACTTGGCCATTCTCGCCTTGGCGTCCGGGTTCTTCTCCTTCTTACTGCCCTGCTCCCGTGTCGGCTTTGACCAGCTCCTGTCGTAGTATGCCTGCACCTGCGCTTGCTTCTTCTCGGCCTCCGGTGACTGCCGCCGCGCCGCCGCCCATCTCCTCCGTGGGCACCGCCGCCGGTGAATCGGTGATTACTCTACGAGATCTGCTATCCTGCTGATTGGTTTGAGAGGGAAGCCACCACAGGGATGGCGATGTCCAGGTGAGGTCCTAATGCCGACGGAGGCGGTCAGGCGGAGACCCTAGTCCTAGTTCTCCCTTTCTTCATCGTGTGTTGTATCAAATAATTTTCAGTGTTGCAATATCTTTTTTTAGTGTTGCAGCATGTGGATTTTGATGTTACATTACCGTTTTTCTAATATCGCAGCAGTGAATTTAGATGTTGGGGTTATTTCTTTTGGGTGTTGCATACGGAAAAAAAATAGGGTGGGCGCCGTGCGCACTCCATGCGGCGTGCGCGCCCCTTGCGATGTGCTGCTGCTAGGTGGGCCTGCCGCCGCTGCTGCTGCATATGCGCTGCCCTCCCGTGATTATCCGCTGCCCTCCCCGTGATTATCCGCTGCCCTCCCGTGATTTACGCGTGAAGAGGCCCACAGGGCAGTGACGCACGGCGGGGGTGCGCACGGGGCGGCGCGTGCGCACCCCGCGCACCCAACTTTTTTCCGTTGCATACGGTGAGTTTAGATGTTGCAATTATCTTTTCTCGATGTTGCACCGAACGAGTTTGCTTGTGCTTGTGGGGGAATATTGTGTTCTATGTTGCAACTGGCAGGTTTGGATGTTGCAACCAGTCAGTTTAAATGTTGCGATGATATTTTTATGGAATGTTGCATGAAACAAATTTTTATGGAATGTTGTATGAAACATTTACGTATGTTGCAGTGGATTTTTTTGTGTGATTGAGCTCTTACTGTAACCTTTGTTTTTTCGACGTTGCATGCAACATGGCCTATATGTTGCAGTGGGAATTTATTTTATTGCTTGATCGTCCGACACTATGTTGCGGTGGTAATTTATTTTATTGCCTCACCGTCCGACGCTAGCGCTCCAGCGCCGATAACTAAAACATTGACCGATATATTGCATTTTTAGTGTGTAAAAGCACTTGTAGTGAAGTATTTGTTGATAAATTACACTACCAGCCACCAAAACCGCAAACTCGAGAACTGGAAACATGTGAGCGGAAGATACAGTAGACGGATAACTGGATAAGCTTTAGAAACTGATGAGAGTGGACGAGCTAGTGAGCTAGAAACTCAGTTGGTCCGTGGTCACACCCTAGTTGTGGACGAGCTAGCCATAGTTCGAACCTTGGTCTTCGTGCTTCAAGTAAACGCTAATTATAATAGACGTAGACACCCGATGCTGTTGTTGCGGCCGCATCCAGCATCCTGCAAGCTGCACCGAACCTTTGAGCATCCGCGTTCCGAGAGGCTATTTTCCCGAACTGGTTTTCAGGTCCTGTTCGTTCCATCTCACGGGCACGGGCCACTGACATAGCCGGAGAGCATCCATTGGAGATAAGAGCGAGATCACGGCGACCAACCCCGCGGCGCCACCTGTCGCCTCCGTGGCCCCACACGGTGAGAATCCCGGCCGACGCGGAGGCAGCCGCGGCCCGCCCGTCCCCGTCGCATCCCTCCCACTTGCCATGTCCCGACGGCCGCCAAATTTCCCAACGACAACGACGAGCGCATCACAGCCTTCCGCCGCGCGAGGGCGACGCCGCCGCTGCATCGCGTTTCACCGCGAGCGCACGCGTCGGGCTGCAGCGTTTTCACTGCGCACGGCACGGGGCCGGGACGCAGCCCGCGAGATAAGACGCGGCGAGGTGAACAGATTTGCCCGGACCCGCCGGGAAGGCGACCCCGGTGGTCAGCCGGGCCTCCACGTCTCTCGTTCACGTCGAGGGCCCGCCCGGGGCGCCCCCCACGGGCACTGCTCAAATCCGGAGCGGGTGGGGAAAGCTTGGCTGAGAATCGCCTCGCCCCAGCAGCCACTACGAGCTTGCCGCGAGTGAGCTAGTGCGAGCGAGCGAGCGAGCTCCCCGGCGGCGTCGCGATGGAGGGTGACGAGAAGCCGGCGGGCGGGGTCCCGGCGTACTGGGGCCTGGGCGCGCGGCCCTGCGACGCGTGCGGCGCCGAGGCGGCGCGGCTCTACTGCCGCGCGGACGCGGCGTTCCTCTGCGCCGGGTGCGACGCGCGCGCGCACGGCGCCGCGTCGCGCCACGCGCGGGTCTGGCTCTGCGAGGTGTGCGAGCACGCGCCGGCCGCCGTCACGTGCCGCGCCGACGCCGCCGCGCTCTGCGCCTCCTGCGACGCCGACATCCACTCGGCCAACCCGCTCGCGCGCCGCCACGAGCGCTTCCCCGTCGCGCCCTTCTTCGGCGCGCTGGCCGACGCGCCCAAGCCCTTCGCCTCGTCCGTGGCGGCCGTGCCCAAAGCGGCCGACGACGACGGGAGCAGCGAGGCCGAGGCGGCGTCGTGGCTCCTCCCGGAGCCCGACCACGAGCAGAAGGATGGCGCCACCACGGAGGTGTACTACGCGGACTCCGACCCGTACCTCGACCTGGACTTCGCGCGCTCCATGGACGACATCAAGGCCATCGGCGTCCAGAACGGCCCGGTCGAGCTCGACCTCAACGGCGCCAAGCTCTTCTACTCCGACCACTCCATGAACCACAGCGTAAGCTAGCAACGCGTCTCTGATTCTCTGAACACTGTTGGCGCCGTAGCAGCACGTATACCAGCTCAAGTCATGATGACCTATATATTCATCGTCCTTGACGGAAAGAGATTTTTGTTACTACTTGCAGGTGTCATCGTCGGAGGCAGCGGTGGTGCCCGACGCGGCGGCGGGCGTGGCGCCTGTAGTGCCGGTGGTGAGCAGGGGCCTGGAGCGGGAGGCCCGGCTGATGCGGTACCGGGAGAAGCGCAAGAGCCGGCGGTTCGAGAAGACGATTCGGTACGCGTCGCGCAAGGCGTACGCGGAGACGCGGCCGCGCATCAAGGGGCGGTTCGCCAAGCGCAAGCCCGGGGCCGGGGCGGACGGGCCGGAGGACCCGCTGGAGGAGCAAGAGGAGATGTACTCCTCGGCAGCGGCCGCCGTGGCGGCGCTCATGGCCCCCGGGGGCGCCGACGCCGACTACGGCGTCGACGGCGTCGTGCCCACGTATTGATCGGTACGGTGGTACTGGTACGCGACGCAACCCCGGCCGATCCTGTACACTAGCTAGCCTCGACCTTTGGGGCGCGGCTGTAATTTTGCTGCATGCTTTGCATACAAAGCTGCCGTGTGTAGCATTGATTACTTGTACTATGATTCCATGGAAGCCATGAGGACTTCCAATCTCTCTTCCTCCCTTGTCATTCCTACATATGTATATTATCATCACGAACTGCTGTAATCTGCAACTGTAATTTTAAGTAATCACTAATCAGATGGCTGCGTTGCCAGTGTGTCAGTCTCATGTTGATTGAGAATCTGAAAAGACGGTGTAACTAGGGTGGTCTTTCTTTAGCGTGGCACATCTATGGTCGATGCTTTGCTATCACACGAGGGAAGAAAATGCAGTGCGCCGGGGGCGCGCCAGGGTGCGCCCCCACGCGGATCACCGCACAGACAGAATCCGACGCCAGCGAGCTCCATGAACGCTCCGCATCGGAGACGGCTCGTCCGCTCGGCTCCAGTAGGCTCCACGTACGGCTCGAGCTTTCCCCTTCCATCTCCACACCTGCTTCAACTTCGCCATTATATCCGTCTTGTAATCTCATGCTAGACTTGGAGGTGCTGCATGCTCTAGATCGGATCTGTTCTAGCTTTCGTTGATCATACGTACTCGTACTCTAGCTACTAACATCATCGTTCTTCCTGCTCTCTCCTCTTCGACTGACGCGCGACACCCTCGCAGGTCGCGGCCGCCGTCGCCATCCAGAAGAGCGGCATGCTGTGGTACAGCGTGGCGGGGGCCGGCCGGCTGCGGCTTCGGTGTCTCGTTTATCTGTCTCGATCCGTGTCCCCGCACACGTGGAGACCATCCGCTCACCCTCTCATCCATGACGTGGGCCTTTTATTTTTTCTATCGTCAGCCCACTCCGCAGGTAACGGAGTCCGTCAGTCTGTAGGCGCTCCGTTCTATGCTTTCTTCTTCTCTCTGCCGGTGCTTGCTGCTTCCCATGGAGGTGGATTCCCTGGTGTGGGGCGAGGACGGCGAGGTGCTGAAGGACGAGGGCCTGACGGAGGTGGAAGTGAGGAACTAGGTCAGTGCTAACATCTTTCTCCCATGAACACCACAAGCTCAAAGTGTTTCTTGCAATGGATTTTGATTTCAGTAACTAGGGCCTCTGATTCCACCTGCGGGATCTCGATTTGGGTGGCCAAGATTTCTATTGCTACTCGGGGATCTGGATTTGGGCTGTGAGAAGTTCGATTTTCATTGGACATGGGTAAGCTAGGTACACTCTGGTATTCGAAGTAATGGCCATCCGACAATATGGATCTATGGAATATTGTTGAGGGTGGTTTATTACTACTTCCTTCGTCCTACAATATAATCATTTCTCGATTTTTGCTCATCACGTTTGAGCGTTCGTCTTATTCAAAAAAATTATAAAAATATAAAAACCATTATGATATACTTAAAATATATACGATGATAAAACATGTCATAAAAAAATAAATAGTATTTTTTAAAAAAATTGAATAAGACGAACGGTCAAACGTGAACGGAAAAAATCAACAAATGCTTATATTATGGGACGGAGGGAGTACTCGTTATTGCTGTTTGGTGTAAAAAAAAAGCGCGCCAATGGGACGACGGACTGACGGTTCCGTCTTCCCGTGGCGGAGTTTGCGGATGGAAAAAAATAGATGGCCCACCTCCTTTACGGGAGCAAATGGACAGGCTCCACGTATGTGGGAACACGAATCGGTACACGCAAAGGGGACAGGCAAGTTGCAGCTGGGCCGGCCCAGCGTCGCTGGCGCTGCTGCTCGACGGTCGTTGCAGCCGGATCCGCCTTGCCTTCGCCTACGCCGGCCTCGCGTCCGCCGTCACCAACCACTGCATGGCCGCCTAGATCATGGGCCTCATGCGTCAGGAGCCGAGTCCATCAATCGAGCGAACCGTCTTGCGTACGTGCGCCGGGGGTGGAGCCTGCCTGCCGGAGCTGAACGGACGAGCCGTCTCGGGTGCGGAGCGTCCGTGGAGCGCGTCGGATTCTATTTGTGCGGTGATCCGCGCGGGGGCGCACCCTGGCGCGCGTGCGCCCCCGACGCACTGCATTTTCTTCCCACACGAGAGAGTCTGGTTGCATTAATGCCACTACTGAATGTTTTTTTATGCTCACGGTTGTTGGTCATTTTGCAATTTTTTTTCAAATAGTCGAGAGTTTTCAGTCTATCGCTAAGGCATTTCTTGGGAGTTTGACGTTCTCTTTTGTGAAATGTTGGTGGGGATTTATTTTCTTCGGTGATTGTTCATGTTTAACTAAAAAAATTCACCACTTGATAAAAAAATATTAAGAAAAAACAATGACCTTTGACCATTTGATAAAATACCCCCAAAAATGATGAATATACCGCATGTAGCGTGCTATGTGCTGGCCTGGTGTCTAGTCGAGTATCCATTTGCTATTGCACCTGTGAATCAATTAGCATGTTTTTTTTTTCGTAATTGGGCCTAACTGAGTCTATATAATTTCCATTGCCACAAGAAGTATTAGCATTTCAATTTTCGGTGTAAGTAACACATATTTCACTATTAATGCTTGAGCATGTGTTTTTGACAGTTTTGTATTTGTGTATAGTATATAACATGTTTATATGTAACAGCACCAACCAACAATTAAACGAGGGTCCACTAATGCATAAACTTCCATAGTTTCTTAAAATAGGGTTTGATCCACTAAACCTAGAAGTGAAGTGGGGGCATGTGCCCTCAGTAGGTCCTCATACTCGGTTCATTTTCAACATACAAGTTCAATGACGAGCATAGTCCTTCTGATTTTTTTTAGTTTGAATTTTTTAGAGAAATTATTCTATGACTAAAATCGATTATTTATAATTCTTTGCGATAAATTTCATTGTTAAGGAGTTTATTTTTTGTATACATGAGAAGTGAAAAAAGATAAACTATTTTTCTGTCTTTTTTACACTGAGCATGTTAGTTCATTTCAGATATTCACTCATCTCTAAACTTTTTTTTTGGCATAGTTGTTGGGGGTCTTTTGAAAGAGACCCATCATCGGGAGTTTTCACGGCCGAGAAGAGAAGATCAAATAATAAAAGATGAGCATAAGAAAAAAGATTTCAAAGGTTATGAGCAAGATTGAGCCAACCTTTTGTTCTTTATTTATGTCACCTTCAAGTGATTAACAAAGGTGAATGAAGAGCTGCGAGGGGGACGCATGAAGAAAGTTTTTCGAAGCTCATAAAAGAACGACGAATTTGTTAATCGAAGGTAACAGGAAGAAGCGCTGGTTATGTATTGGTAAAGAGGTCAGCTTCGATGTGTTGAAGAGGATTTCAGGGAAGAAGTGAAGGTGCCAACAAAATGTCGATAAAGGTGTTATTGAAGGTACGGATAAAGGTTACACAAGACACGGTTCGCAAGGAAATTTATACAAGATGAATAATTAGCGAAGGTAGCATCAACACAAGTAAAGCGTGACAAGAAGTCAATATCAAATTGTATATCTTCACCGGGTGTAATTACCTTTGTACCCTCATTGAATTTTTAGTTAGGTGAAGTAGCCATGTAAAAAGATATGACATGTGGGGGCATTTGTGTAATGCTCCCATGCTTGTAAAACCCTATATCAAGGGAATCTTTTCCCAGAAGAAGGGCGTGTTTTTGGAATGGTAAATAGTTGTTGATGAAGGAAGGATGATTGTTTGATGTTTGTGTTGTTAATCTGCTGGTTCAATATTTTTTTTAGAACTAGGATTAAGCCGGCCTCAGCAACCAAAATTGGTTGCCCACAGCCATAAATACCATTACAACTAGCGAGATTAAATCGCCATCATCAAGAATCATAATCCAGGATTACAGAAACTAGAAACAAGATCTCCTACTGCTGCTAGAAGAGCTGAACTAATTCCTGATCCTCTTCAAAATGTTCCACCCGGTTTTGTTAAAAACCTCTAGTGCTGTTACCTCCAAACTTCGGCTTCCTTCATTTAATCTGCTGGTTCAATATCATTAGAACAAGAACCAACAATAGTCACTGGGGCCCTGTATTTGTTTAGCCTTTTTTATTATCTCTACCAAACACGATGAGAACGAAACCGCATTTGCATTGCAATATCACGCATCGAAATCGCAGAATACGAGAGAAGAAAGGAAATGCCAAACATTTTTTCTAGTTTATGGGCCGGCCCAATGTTTACGGGAAACTACGGAGGCTTTCAGGCTTCCGCAGTGGGCGGGTCTTGCCCACTTCCATACATTTAATGCAGGGGAAGACCCAGGTTCTTTACATTGGCTGCCTGAGTCCACGGAGACACAGCTCCTTTCCATAGAACCAACTTCTATCCAATTAAAAAATATAGTGCTCTGACACAGAACAGTATTGGCGGTACAGTTTTAACCGGTAGTTCCTTTTAAACTATCGCGGGCTTTCAACAGAAAAAACTACCGTTGCCTCTGCAACCTCTGAATTCTACCGTTGCCTTCCTCCAGCCGGCTTCAAATAGCCCTTCTCAAAGTGTTTGCAGCATCGTTCTTCTTCTCCAAGGCTCATTCTATTTGAAATCCACTAGCTCATAGAGAGACGTTGCAGCCTCCTTTGTTCCCAGCATCCTACATACAAAGAAAGAAGCTAGCTCAAACCAACACAGCACAAGATGGATCCATCAGAAGGAAATTTCAGTAGATTCAATGCCCCTGATCCCAGAAATCCAAGAACAGAAAACTCTACGTTCCATCACATGCAAAATTTCCCAGCAAACAACTTCAACCATTCCCAATATCCCCAAAACAGCCCATCATTCATCCATTCCCAGTATCCCCAAAACAGCCCACCTACACATGTCATGCAGAATTTTCATCCCTTTGCCAATGTTGGCAACTTGCAACAATATGCCCAATATCCTCCAAGTTATCAAGGTTTTCAGCAAGTACCACCTTTTGGAGTCCCAGGTGGATTATTTGGATCTGTAGGTGGTGCTTCTTCACATGGATCTGATTCAGCATCGCCACAGTCATAAAGAAAGGAAGTGGAGCAAGCACAAGAACGGGAAGATTCAAGTGGCAGCAGCCCGAATGAAGTAAGGAGGGCTGTGAGAATCAACTATGCTGAGGAAGAGAACCTGCGCCTAGTAAGTGCTTGGCTAAAGCATTCAGTGGATCCAATTCGTGGCATAGATCAGAGTGCAGAATCCTATTGGAATAATGTGGTAGAAGAATTCAATTCCAACAGGCCTGAAGGGGCAAGAACAAGGTCAAAGGGACAGCTCAAAAGCCATTGGGGAAAAATCTCCGCTGCTGTGAACAAGTTCAATGGGGTTTATAGTCGAATGGATTTGCTAGAATCCTAGAACTGAATGATAATATCCATGACAGAGATGCACACAAACGTCTCAAGGCAGATCTAGTGGAGCATATATGGCAAAAGTTTGGTGGTGGTCACCAACCTTAAAAGACAACATGTAGATTTAATTTGTTCAATTCATATCCTTGCAAGTACCGTGTAATCTCCATTTTTTTCATCACAGTTGTTGTATTCCTAAATTAATGAGAATTTTTATTGACATATTGCAGTGCCATTGAGAACCAACAGACAATTTGCGTAATCTTAAAAAAGATACAAATTTATCTAACCTCTTTTCTCCTTGGCTGTGGTGACTACGTGCTCCATTGCTTCCCCCACGAGCAAAGTACTCCAGCAGCAGATTTTGCATCATGCAGATACATAAACAAAAGTATCCCCAAATCAGAAGATAAGCTCCCGTGGCTCCAATCCAGCGAATAACTAAGAACCCGAAATTAATTAAGAGATGAGGAATTAGGAACGGAGGAGGGGAGCGTGGCGATAGGCACTTGCCTGTTGCTAGGCGACCTCGAAGCGGATCTTGAGCTGCTCGGAGTCTCGGACGCGACGCCGACGGCCAGGAACCCCGCCCACACGAGCCTAGCGCCGATGCCGAACTGCCTCGTCAACAACGAGGCCACCCAGTCTGGATTTCGCTGGCCTCGCCGGCGACTCTGCCTGCTGCGGCTGCCCGCAGGGTGGCGGCTGGTTCTGGGCGTTCGGCGGGCACAGGGCCTGCGGCGGGCACCGGTAGCGGTGGCTTCGACGGGAGCGGAGGGGATGCGGCGCAGATGGGAGCGGAGGATGCGGCGTGGATGGGATCCAGAAGAGGGGAACGAGCAGATGGGAAAAAGCGGCGGCCACGGAGATGGGAACGAGCGGACGCCAGAACTCGCGCGAAGGAACAGTCGGATAGCAAGCGAAAGACTTTTTTTCCCCACCTGGGCCCACCCATAGATGCGCCCCCGAGTCTATACAATGTGACTAATTTAACAGCACCGGTCACGTCAATGCTAGTTTCTGTAGAAGACTCGGGGTTAATTCTATACACTGCTGGTGCCCTAATCTCCCTAGCCGGGCCTGCCACTCAAACGCAGTATACAGCTGTACAGCAGCCCGCATCAGGTCCAGTCCAGACACAAACCTCATCGTGACAGAGGTAAATCTCCATCCTCAGAAATCTTCACCCTTCACACTTCTGCAGCAGCTGCCCCCAAAACCCAACCCAAACCCCAGCCATGCCGCCGGGCGCAGCCCCCACCCTGCTCGGCCTCCCATTCCCCAATCCCCGCTGCTCCGGCCGCCGCTTCCTCCCCCCCATTGCCACCGCCGCCTTCCCCTTGCGCTCCAGGCCTGCATCTTTCGCTCCGCCGTTCTCCAGACTCAGACGCAGCGCCGCCGCCATCCATGCCTCCGCTTCCGCTTCCGCTCCCGATTCCTCATTCCCCTCCTCCCCGACCCCGCCCGCGCGGCCACCAGGCCCACCGGAGCCCCCCTCCACCGTGGCCCACGCGGGGCGCAGCAAGAAGAAGAAGAATCCCCAGGGCGGCGGCGGGGGCCGCATCGAGGGGAGCGGGGACATGCGGCGGGAGGCCAAGGCGAAGGCGCGCGTCCGCAGCCGGCGGATGGGCGAGAACGCCTTCTACCGCCGCAAGCGCCGCGCCGCGGCGGCCGCGGCCTCGGGCCAGGCGGACGTCTTCACCGACGCGGAGCTCGAGATGATCGGGATGGGGTACGACCGCGCCGTCCGGTTCATGGACGGGCCCGACGACCCGCGGCTCCTCCACCCGCACGACTGGTACAAGTACGGCCGCTACGGGCCCTACCACTGGCGCGGCATCGTCGTCGGCCCGCCCATCCGCGGCCGCTTCTCCGACGACCGCGTCTCCCTCATGGAGGAGGTCCACGACCACGAGGAGTGGGACCGCATCGAGCAGTTCGACATGTGCAACCAGTTCTCGCACCGCCTCAACGAGCTCGGCGACGGCGCCGGGCTCCGGTACTTCTGGGTCTTCGTGCGCCATCCCAAGTGGCGCCCCGACGAGAAGCCCTGGGAGCAGTGGACGCTCTCGGCTGAGGTCGCCGTCCAGGCCGGCAGGGAAGAACGGCTCGATAAGTGGAGCCTTATGGGCAGGTTTGGCAACCCGACGCGCGAGCTCATCACGCAATGTGCGGCCTGGACGCGCCCTGACATCATATATGTAAGGCGGCCTCTGTATCAGTCGCGGTTTGAGCCGCAGGAGGATTTCTTCAAGAAGCTTCGCCCGTTGGTTGATCCTGCCACGGAGAACAATTTCTTGTTCCATCTCGAGCTGGATGGTCAGGTCATTCGAACAACCTACTTTGGTGGTCTGTGCAGGATTGTTAAGGCCAATCCAAAGGCTTATGTTGATGATGTTGTGAATGCCTACTCGAGGCTGAGCGAAGTCGACCAGTCACGGTGCCTGGAATTCCTGCTCAGGAACCATCCTATGGAGCTCCTGCATCCTTATACCAAGGAGTGGAAGGTGAAACTAGAGGAGATGGAGCTTGGGTGTGATGCACCTGATGAGAGCGACGATGATTTTGGCAATGACGATGAAATTGGGGTCGTTGATTGGATCCAGGACGATGAGGCTGATAATGTAGTGGATGGTGGAGACAATGATTATGAGGACGACGATGAGGACGTGGTTGATACCAATGAGGATTTAGAAACAGATCAAATTGAAAACAGCGAGGATAGTGAAAAATACTGGGATGAGCAGTGGAAGAAGGCTATGAGAAGTTCTGATAAAATGGAGAAGCTGGTGAAGACGAGCATTGAAGCATCAAATTCGTACAATAAGCAGCGGATGGAATTCGAGAAAGAGATGGAATGGAAAATGGACAGAGCAAATGCAATGGCTATGGAGCAGGATCAAAGTGAGGAAGATGATGAGGAGCAAGAGAGCACAAGTCAGAGGGATGCAAACACAGGGCTCTTCCTGAGGGCCGCCGTCCGGCCATTCACTTACAGGAATCTTGTCAAGGAAATTGTTCTGTTGAGACACCATATTATTGATGGTGAGATAGTTTAGTTCAATGTGCTAGGATGCCATATTCAGTTTGTCAGAGTAACCATTTCACCGGACAAATGCAGACATTGCAGGAAGAAGGTATAAGAAGCCCCTTGTAATCCCTTGGTTGTGTACAATATTAGGTATATTGAGCTGTTGTTGACAATTTCTGAAGTTGTGTTCTTATGGAATAGTAGTGGTCAGTAAATACTTCTCAAAAAGTTTAATGGCCCGTTCAGAATAGAAGCTATTATATTTCTGATGGGCTGTTATTCATAAATGGAGTTGAGCTTTGCCTTTGTTGTGCCGGGGGATTGTTTTTCATTTGTCTGGTTATGACACATTGACATGCCTCTGATATAATGAAGTCTTGTGACTGCATGCCCAATTTCTCCTAGCATAGTATTATCTGAAACTGGACCACCACAAATCCAAAGATGTGCATGCCCAATCCATCTCTGATCGTGTTTATAGAAAAATATAAAAAACATCTACAATACCAAATCTGTTTCATTGAATCCACCATAAACTATATTTTGATGGTGTATACGTTTGACATTATATTTCTCTACAAACATGATCAAAATTGGTCAATTTTAACTTAATTAAACTAAATATGACATGTTATTACTATCAAAATGACAAATCCAAATGGTGCATCAAAGTGATGCCTGAGAAAACAACTTGACTGCATTGCCTATCCATTAAAATGATTCTTTGACACCTTTAGATAAAGAAAATGATTACACGGTTCAATGAGAAGTGCTTGCTCAATGTGTGCATGTTTAAACCTGTTGTCAGTTCTCTGGTGCGTTGGTGCCCATCTTATTGCTGTGCTGAGTTGCAAAATATGCTAGGAATTAGTTTCTCATCCAACTTCAATAATGGCTATCTTATCTTGAAGCTTAAGTATGGAGTTTTAGCTGAGTTATCAAATGAGCTGTTTTTCCCCCCTGAACATCTATCTACCCCAGTGCGTAATGAAATAATTCTCCAGCAACCATAGTGTAACAGGAATCGGCATTCCATTTTCCTTTATCAAACATCAATCAAAAGATGGTTCAAAGCAGTGACAAGAACTGCATGCCGACAAATTAACATGATTTCAGCTTCCCTGGGAAATTCCCTGTGAGAGCCTTCAAGAATCTGCGGCCCCTACTTTACATTCAAAAGAAGTTGTAAAGAGCAGATACCATACTCCTATAATCTTATCCTTGATCAAAAGGGCCTGTGCTGTGATAAATATATAAATAATTTTATCTAGCAAAATTTTCAAAAGGTGAATGATCAGCAGACAGGATTAGAAGCCTACACATGAGATTGGAATAAATAAGTGTTAAGAGGCTTCACTTGGAATGTTCTTTGGACTACAGTAGATGGGAAAGATTAACCAAATGCTGGAGAAAAAACTAGCATTAAAGTCATTGCTTTGCTTTAGGTTTGATAATTACACCAACTGACAGGCACTGCTGTTGCCCTCTCTGTAGACTGGGAGAAGCTATATTGGGAGCCGCTCAACTATTCCTCATCATGCTGCCATTTCTTGAGGGACTGAGGACCAATAATTCACCATCTAATGAAATTCTTTCATGACCTATGCCGAGGGGTCTCAATCTCACATCGGCTCTTCACTTCAGCCTTTGAAGCACCCACTTTTATAAGTATAATACCATACTGCAATGATATCTCAGGACTGAAAAATCCCACAAGGCATAACTATACGTGCTTTGGCATCTTATTTTGAGTTAATTATTGATTTTGAGTTAATCTTATATCTCGGGACTGAAAAATCCCACAAGGCATAACTATACGGCATATTGATTTGCTCCTGGCATTTTCATGTTAATTATTAACAATGGACATGGACCGATGTGAGATTGGGACCCCTCGGCATTACCATTTTGTGCTCCTGCTACAGTTTGCTACAGCATGAGATTTTCTGTTCTTTTCAAAGGGAAGAGATCTTCTGATTGAAACCCAGTGCGCTGAGCATCCACTAGGTCCTTCTGCTGTTGCGCTACAGGTCACAATCTACGACCCATAAGGTATACGTCTATACTCCAGCATTGCAGTATTGCACGCATGGCAATGATGCCCGAAAGTTCCGAAACATCGTATGCATGACACCCTCATCCTGCTGCCTTTTCTGTTTTTCTATTGTACTAGTGGGCAGTGGCAGCCCAACATCTCATGTTCTCTTCGCCTTTTTACTCGATTTGATTTACAATAAAATACAATGGATTGGATCATTGCATCGAAACGCTAAGCATCTCCTCTTTGCAGCAGTTTTTTGGTGGCCACAATATAAAAACGAGCACCAAAAAGTGTGTGCTCAAATTCCTGTTCTAGGACAGTTATTATGCTTCTAATTTTCTACTGTAAAGGCTATGAGGTCCCCCTTTTGATTCCATCTTCTTTGTGTGCACCCAAAGCATACTTGAAGCTCATGATCTGCTCCACTCTTCTTCCCCCCAAAAGCCACTAATATGCTTGTTTATTTGGTACTTATAGTTTTTTACTCCCAGCCTTTCTCAGTGACACCTACTGTTGCAGGTTTTTTACAGCTAAAAGTTGGTTCTAGTGGTTGGAGCTATCCTAGTGATTCGATCAAGGACCTGGTTCTCCTACAAAGACATTCTCTGCCTCTGCAGGTTGCGCATCAGAAAGACAGAGAGGCTGCACCTGCACAGCTACCGAGTGACATCCACTCATCCAGTATAAATCTCTGACCCTTGCCTTTCTTGAGTTGCTTCTAAGGGAACTAGCTTGATTTCTGCGCTGCCCTGGCCATGGAGCCGGACAGAGGCCTAATTGCCTACGAGGAGCCGCCTCCAGAGCCGACAGACCTGCTCTCGAGCGCGTGGTGCAGCTCGGCCATCCAAGTTCTTCAGACAGGGGTGCCGAAGGAGTGCTCAATGGCGCTGGTGGAGCATCCGGTCATGTCGCTTGATAATGACCGAAAAGACCTATTGTCAGTAAGTGTATACTCAGTAACTGTAGCAAATATTTTGTCAGTGTATTGTGTTGGAGATGAAATTGAGGTGTGTAACAATCTATATGCTGGTGGTCTGCAGAAAAGTAATCGTAGCTTGGTGGTTGACAACAGCAGTTTCAGCACGGCCCAATGGAAATATGACGATGTGAAGGTAGTACATAACTTGTGTGATGCTGTGATGGGATGTTCATTTGCAAACTCATTTTACCCTGACCTCAAGTGTGTGCCTTTCTGGCGTCCTCCTTTTTTCAGTCATGGATATGGTTGCAGAAGGCAATTCACCCCGAACTGGATTATGATCTCTGCCTCAAGAAGAAATGGGTGAGTGAAAGAACGTGTATCGTTGATGGTTCAACGCTAGCGTCTAGTTCTGTTCATCTCTGAAGTTACAGTAAGATGCACGGAGATGTTGTACACACAGTCTTCTCAATCATTCAGATCAATCTTGAGTTCTTTAAAAGTTTTTTTGATCATGGAATTTGGTCATTTATAATCCACTGATTTTGGTAGTGCAAGGTTCCTACTTCTATTCTGGCCAATATGAATGACTTTCAGTCTGTTACGTTCGGATTAGCATGTTCTGGGAAAGATATCGATTTGATTAGCCTGTTATGATCAGCCATATCTCATTTCAAGCTTCTCCATTAAAAGCCTTATTCAGCAGCGTTTTATTCCGAGATGCTATGCATAAACGGGGATCAAGGAAATGACGAGATATGCTGCTATTTATCTGTGATGGCTTTGCCGGATCTTGAAATTCTGGACTTTGCTCTCAGCTCCCGCGCAAGATGGCGCCATGGAACGGCATCTCGCTGAAGAAGTGGGTCAAGGAGCGGAAGCAGAAGCGCAAGGAGGAGGCGCGCCTGCAGCGGGCGGAGGTGCACGCCGCCGTGTCCGTGGCCGGCGTCGCGGCCGCGCTCGCCGCCATCGCCGCGGAGAGCGCCGCGCCGCCGGGCGCGGCGGGGATGAGGGAGACGGCCGTGGCGTCCGCGGCCGCGCTCGTGGCGGCGCAGTGCGCCAAGGTGGCCGAGGCCGCGGGCGCCACGCGCGACCAGGTCGCGGCGGCCGTCGACGCCGCCAGGGCCTCCACGGACGCCAGCAACGTCATCACGCTCACCGCGGCCGCCGCCACATGTACGTGCCGCTCGCTCACTGTTCTTCAGAGTTCAGATCGCACCGTTGTACCATAAGGACCTGAAAGATTGCCTGGGGCATGTCGCAGCGCTGCGGGGCGCGGCGACGCTGCGAGGACGGCGCAGCAGCAGCGGCGGGCACGGCCAGAGCGAGAGAGGAGACCACGCGGGCTCGGCGATGTCGCAGGACGACCTCGACTTCGACTTCAACCACGCCAGGTCCCGGGCGGCGCTGGCCAAGGGCGACGAGCTGTTCGTCGCGATGCCGGACGGTGAGTGGCCGCCGCCGCTCTATAATGTCCATGCCAGTCGCGCGCCGTATGCATACGAAACTGAACGCGCGTGTGCGCGGTGATGGGGGGTCGCAGGGAAATGGAAGCTCCACACGGTGTCGGCGGCGTCGAACAAGCGCAGCGAGATCGTGCTGCGGATCAAGAAGACGAACCTGGTCATGGCCTTCTCCCACGCGAAAGAAAGTAATGAACAGCGCACACACACTGACACACCGTTCCCCGTCTAGTCTGTTTTCTTCTTGCCCCGGACTAACTGAACTGACCAGCCACATCGACTGCCCGTGCCCGTGCACCCACGCAGGCGTGATCCGCGACGTGCGGCCGTGCGCCCCGGAGAAGCCGAGCCCGGACGAGGGCGCGACGTACCCGGTGGAGGTGTCGACGAGCAAGGGTAAGGTGGAGCTCCGCGCCGACGACTATGGCGTGTACAAGAGGTGGATCGCCACGCTGAGCCACATGCTCGTGATGTCCACCGCCGTCGTCAGGCACGACCCGCCACGCCGGGGCTAACCGATCGGAAGCCCGGCCGGCGGGGCGGCGCCTTGTACGGCACGCGAGGGGGTCGATCAAATCCCTCCATCCAAGCTACAGCACGGACGGCATCCTCCGTGCTGACTGTAAGCACGTGTATTTCGATGCCATTGTACCACTCTACACGTTAATTATCATTAGCACCTACAGTATCTATCAAACATTGTGTTCGCGGTTTCATTCCCCCTAAACTGTACATTATAGTTTCATTACCCATTCGGCGAACGGTTCATCAACTAAGAGACCATGAACGTTGGAACAAAAGATAATGGAAAATGATAATGCCCAATGAATGGCGACGCTCACTTTGTGGTCTGAACTGCAGCAGGACGCCTGGCTGCGCTGGGTTAGATGGGCATGGGACGACGAGCAGGTTCATTAGAGCAGATCCATGATCGTGCAGCCCATAAACCAAGCCAATAAACAGCCCAGTTGCCTACACACGAGGAGGTGGCGGGCGCTTCAGGGCGCGATTGGCAGCCTGATTTAGCTCAGACAGGCCCATGGGCCAAGCTCTGGCTAGCCTAACCAGATGCTGTATATGTTTACCATGTATCTAGCCCATTTTCTAAAACAAAAGTATATGGCCCATGCTCTCCTCCTCTCAGCCACACGGCCACACCTCACCAGCTCCCTGATGCATCCGCCATGGCTGCCCGCCCCAGCCGTCCACCGCGCGTCGCGCCGCCGCATCCGCCGCGCGCTAATGTCGCATGCATCGCCACGGCCCCTCGGCCGTGCGCTGACACGCCCAGCGGCCCAGCCGCGCCACCATCCGCTCCGCTTGACTGCGAGCTAGGTGTCCTGATTTGTCTTGCGATTGCGGGTGGAAGATCTCTCAATCTGCGTTTCTGAGCTCAATTGTGGATAAAGGAACTTGATTCGACGGTGGCCATGACATTGGCAGGTGGGCTGCCGACGGCAGAACGAGAGCTCCAGAAGAAGAAAAATGACCGGAGGTCACCGTAACCAATGCCTCCAGCCTCCCTTTTCTTTAGGCGTGCATTAACACAACCACCCATCATTTGGTGGAGTACCATTTGTGGGAAGAATGGAAGATGGATACCCAGAAGTGCCGTTCAATTTCAAATGCTTACAACTCTGAAATTTTCTTCTGCGAGACCATTGAGTACAAGGTTTTTAGAAGGTGTAGTTGATGATTATGTTTCAAAACCAGTTCAGTCACTTTCAAAATTTCCTTCTTTCGGTCCATTATTTGATTCAAGTGCACTCGAAAATCTTTCTGAAAGGGTGGCAAGAGATTTTCCATGAAGTTTTATTAGAAATGAAAGACAAGATAATAAAAAAAAGATAACACTACCCCGCCGGCACATCTACCCAACAAGATAACAAAAAAAGCACCACAATAAAGAGGCTATAAAACCATGAGATGATCGTACTAAGTTATATTCAGGCGGTAAAGGCTAACTTCTGCTGTTGTATTGATTTCTATATGACTATACGAGGAAGACGACTTGCAAAGGTTGTAGCTCCTTATGTTGAAAGATTCTTCTAATTCTTTCTTCCCAAATGTGGCGAAATGCACTTGACAATATTTTAGTTCTTAGGTACTTTGTTAAACGATCGTTGTCTTGCGATCAGTGACCCTCATTTGCGCAAATAAATTTACACGTTGTACTCTTCCCGTCGGATTCGTACCTAAGCCAAAATGCCAAGCCTTATCTGAATTTCTGAATCCCATATGCCAACACAAGGTGCCAACCCACGTCTGATGGATGCATGCACTTACAATTCACCGTGTGATTGAGCCGTCGGAGTCTGCCGAGGGCTTCGCTGGCCAGCACGCGGGCGACCACCGTCGCCGCATCACCTCAGGCGCGTGGCCCAAGAAAACTCGGCCCACGACGAAACACATGGCCCGCCGCAGCCTACTTCCTCGCCGCTCGCTCCCGCCACCCGCCGCCGCACTAACCCGTCCGCGCCACAGCTTCTTCCTCGCCGCTCGCCCCCGCTGCCGCCCGCCTTCCTCGTCTCCGGCGGCTGCCGCCACCGCCGCCGGCCGCCTCACTAACCCGATGGAATCTCGTCTTCTTCCTCACCGGCCGCCCCCGCCTCCGCCACCACCCATCCGGTTGTCAACCCGCCGCCCCCGGCTGGCGGCTCCTGCCGCCGTCTCGCCCGCCACCACCGCCGAACCTCCGACCACCCCCGACCTTCTTCTTCTAAGCCCGGCGAACATCGGAGAAGCCCACCCCGACAACCCCCGAACTCTAACCGGCAGCGGCGGTGCGCGGCAGCGAGGGAGGAAGACGTGGGTGGGGCCCGCCTGTCGGCGAAGGGCAGGTGCGCGTGGGCGACAGATGTTCCACTGTCGCGCGCGCGACTGCTAGTTGCGGCGGTCTGCCGAGGCTCGCGTCGGCTGAGGATATGCTCCCAAGACATCCTGATCCTGCGTGTGAAAACGACTGCCAGTGCTAGTAGCCTTTCGATCTTCGGAGACACCATCCTGCTCATCAGTTTTATCTGATGATGGACTGATTTTTTTGGAAAAGGGATACTTTATTAATTTTAGATAGATACATCGAGGTGATACATCCGCCTGAAAGCGATCCCGGCCTCTGTCAAACGACACACAGCCAAAAAGCAACAGTTTTTCTCGACTACCGGACTAGACTGCCACCCAAAAGCCCGGGCAAAAATAACCTTGGCCACATGGGCCAAGCAATGCGACGCCGCTACAAGACTGTCCCGCGATGGAGGCCGTTGAAGGATAGACCATGTGCGGAGCCACTGCGACGTTGTGAAGATAACCTGCAAAAAATTTGGAGATTTGTTATAAAAAACCACTGTATTTCTGCAACGCCAGACCGCCCAACATAAGGCTGCCGCGCCTACAAATACCAGAGGTTTAAAATTCTGTGGAACTAAATTCAGCCAGCCATTAAACATATTAGACACACTAGATGGTTTAGGTAATCCCCATGCCGCATAGACCGAAGCCCATACCATACGTGTGAATCGACACTCGAAAAATAGATGCTGAATTGTCTCATTTTCTTGACAGAAGACACATTGTTTGCTGCCATTCCAATTTCTTTTGGCCAAATTGTCTTTAGTGAGGATAACTCCTCTCTTTAAAAACCATAAAAAAATTTTAACTTTTAGAGGAAGTTTTAATTTCCACAATTTTTTATTTGTGTTTGGTACATTTTGGTATATCAAGGCCCGATAATGTGTTTTCACAGAGAAAACGCCTGTCGGGTCCAAACTCCATTTAAATTCATCTTCTTCGTCAGTGAGGTTAAAATTTGCCAGCCTTACTACTAAATTATTCCACATTATCAATTTAGGTCCAATCAGATCTCTCCGCCAGGATATATTGGGAATCTCTGTACTAAGTACTTCTGCCACCGTATCCTGCTTTTTTCTAGCAATGTTATATAGTTGAGGATATTGATCACGAAGAGGCCTGTTGCCTAACCATTTATCTTCCCAAAATCTTATCTGAGACCCATCCTTAATAGTGAAGGTGCCAAATCTTAAGAAATCATTTTTAACCTTCATAAGCCCAGCCCAAAAGTGTGAATCCCCGCTTTTCCATTGGACTTGAACCAAAGGCTTGGTCCCTAGATATTTGTTACGAAGGATCTGTTGCCAGGTACCGTCCATTGTAAGCAGACGATACAGCCACTTACTGAGTAAGGCCATATTCTTTAGCTCTAGATTATGTATCCCTAGTCCTCCCTGATCCCGTGGAAGACACAGAATACTCCATCTAGCTAATCTGTACTTCCTCTTATGCTCATCACTTTGCCAAAAGAATCTAGACCGGTAATAATCTAACTTCTTACAAACCCATTTTTGAATTTGGAAGAAAGACATCATATACATCGGTAGACTGCTCAGAACTGAATTGATTAAAGTTAGCAGTCCTCCATATGAAAGGTTTTTCCCTTTCCAATTGCTGAGGCGACTCTCAAAACGTTCCTGGATCCTTAACCAGTCGTTATTGGCCAATTTCCGATAATGAATAGGGATACCTAGGTATTTGACTGGGAAAGTTTCGGGGTTGCAACCAAACAGTTCTTTATATTGGTCCTCAAAGTTCTTAGCCTCACCAAAACAATAAATTTCACTCTTGTGAAAATTTATGTTGAGTCCCGATAACTGCTCAAACGCACAAAGAATATTTTTCATGTTCTGAGCATGTTCCAGGTTGTGATCTAAAAACAAAATCGTATCATCAGCATACTGTAATATGGAAAGACCGCCATCTATCAGATGGGGCACCACACCTTGTATCTGATTATTCGTTTTAGCCCTGTTAATTAAAATTGTGAGCATATCTGCGACTATGTTAAAAAGGATGGGTGATAGAGGATCTCCTTGTCTGAGTCCTTTTTTTTGTCTGAAAGAAAGGACCTATTTCATCATTGACATTAATAGCGACACTTCCACCTGAAATAAAAGATTTAATCCACTCAATCCATTAGGAGGAAAAACCTTTTAACCGGAGCGTCTGTGTCAGAAAATCCCACTTGACTTTATCATAAGCCTTTTCAAAATCAATTTTGAATATAATTCCACTTTGGTTTTTTCTGTGTAATTCGTGAACTGTCTCGTGTAGGATTACTACCCCTTCCAAAATGTTCCTACCTCTCATGAAGGCTGTTTGAGTAGGACTGATAATGTTATCTGCTACTGAGTTAATTCTGATAGTTGCCACTTTCGTGAATATTTTAAAGCTGACATTCAGTAAGCAGATAGGTCTATATTGCTGTACTTTATTGGCCTCTTTAACTTTGGGTATCAAAGTTATGACTCCAAAATTGAGACTAAAAAGCGGGAGTTCTCCGGTGTGTAGTTCATGGAACATATTCATCAAGTCCCCTTTGATTGTTTCCCAAAAATGCTAGAAAAACTCAGCCGGAAAACCATCAGGTCCTGGTGCTTTGTTATGTTCCATACTAAAAATTGCTTCTCGAACCTCCTTTTCAGTAAAAGGGGCCGTGAGAAAATCGTTTTCTAGCTGAGTCACTTGTGAAATATCCTCTATTCTCTCATCCAGACCAAAGTGACTTTCTTCCGGAGGACCGAATAGACCTCTGTAAAATTGGGTGATATACTCTTTGAGATGTTGCTGTCCTTCTATTCTATCACCCTCATGATCCAGGGAAAATATACGTTTCTTCCGATGTTTACCATTTGCCACCATCTGGAAATACTTGGTATTATTATCCCCCAAAAGGACATCAGTTACTTTATCTCTTTGATAATATCTCAGTTCCTCCTCTCTGAGGAGCTTTGTGAGATCATCCCGAGCATTTTCCAATTGTTCTCTCTCCCCATCTGTTAGGATTCTGTGTTCGGCTTGAGTGTCAAGAGTGGTGACAATATGTTGGAAGTGATTCTTTTGGATTTTGTACATCCCGTGATGATGACGGGCCCAACCCCGGAGATGTTTTCTTAATGCTCCCATTTTCCTATTCCACCGTTGGACTGAGTTCTGTCCGTGGACCAGTTGATTCCAAATAGCTCTGACTTTTTCTTCAAAGTCCTCGAGACAACCAACTAAGTTCCATCTCGAACTGCTTAGGTTGTCCAGAAAAGGCTGGATCACCCGTCTCTAGGAGCAACGGTGTGTGATCAGAGATCCCGCGATCTAACGCTCGAACTGTAACTAGGGGGTACTTTAATTCCCATTCAGTGCTCATCAAGACTCTATCCAGTTTTTCATAGGTCGGATCCGGGAGTGAATTAGCCCAGGTGAATTGTCTACCTGACAATTCTATCTCCCGAAGATCGAAACTATCGATGACTGCATTGAAAAGGAAAGGCCAACGAGAATTAAAATAGTTCTTATTCTTTTCTTTACTGTGTCTCATTATATTAAAATCCCCCCTATCAAAACAGGCCAAGGGTTCTGTTGGCAGGTTCGTACTAATTCTGACAGCAATGCAGTCTTAAAATCTTCCTGAGCTGGACCGTACACCGCCACCAGTATCCACTTGAAGTCATCCTGTCTATTGCGCAGATGGAATTTAACAAAAAATTCGCCCTCCACGATAACAGACAGATCGAGAATTAAGGAGTTAACACCTAAGAGGATTCCACCAGACCGACCCCTAGGTGGCAAACAATGCCAAACAAAATCCGCTCCCCCTGAGAGACGATTAAGATTTGTTCGAGACATATCTTGCTTACCAGTCTCCATAATAGCAACAAAATCCAGGCCATGATCTCTTATAGCTTCTGAAATATACCGGTATTTAGCCAAGTCTGAAAGACCTCTGCTATTCCAGCAAAAACCTTTCATTGATTGACCTTGTTGTGTTGTTTTTGCTGCCTATGTCTGCCTTTGTTTTTCCTAGACGCAGATTTAGTCCCCCGACCAGATACTTGGAGATCACATATTTTTGTGTCCAAGTCCAAGTCATCTAGATCCATGTCCGTTAAATCCTTTACTAGGCGCGATAAAAGATCATTATTAACTTCATGATCCTCTCCATCACTATAGTCAAATGGGTTATCATCTAGAATAGATTTTTCTGCACTCTGAGGCTTATGTTGTACCACTATTTTGTCGATGTGAATTCGCTTAAGTGCATTGTAGGATAGGTTAATTGTATCTGCATTGCTACCTAACGAAACTCCAATGGAATTTAAATTAGCAATACACGCGTGTTTCGATATCTTACCACCACTGGATGGCGTCGTTGCGGCCGAGGTCTGCGATGCTGGGTTACCATCCAGGTTCCGAGCCGCTGCACGTTTCATAGCCCTCGCCAATATCAGTTCGTTTGCAAGAGGCAATCCATCATCAGATAGAGCATTATTAGTTCTCGCACTACGACGTTTTCCATCAACGAGTAATGAGCCACTAACTGATGATTTATTAAATCCCGAACCTGTGTTGGGCGATCCCAAGGATGTTCCACCGCCAGGGGTTAGCTGGCACATCTCTAATGGGCCATCTGAAAACACGCCATGATGTGTTGAGATACTCTGATGGACAGGACTTAATAATTCTTTCAATGGTGGTTTGTTGGATATCTCACCTGCAACAGTCGAGGTTGGAGATGCCAGTGACGCCGTGCCCAGCCCTTTCTCCACGTCAACTGCCTCCTGGCCCTCGGCATCCAATCCGGTCAGCCCCTGACCGACCGCAACCAGCTGGGCCGCCTCCCGGCCGCCAGCAGCCAGACCGGCGACCTCCTGCCAGGCCACACCCTGGCTGGCCGCGGCCTGGCTGGTCACCGCAGCCTGGCTTCCTTTGATCTGGCCACTATCAAATTTCTTCTGACGAGCCGCACCGAGGCTGGTGCCCCAGATGTCCGACTCCTCCTGGCCGGCCACGCCGAGGCCGGCCACAGTAGCAGTGCCGGCCTGGCCGCTCTTGGCCAAGCCAGCAACAGCCTCCTCCTGGCCGACCGCATCCTGGCTGGCCACGCCCTGACTGGCCACAGCAACATGGTCAGCCTGGCCGTTCTTGGCCAGGGCCTCCATCTGGCCGGCCACGCCATGTCTGGCCATAGCCTGGCTGGCCACAACAGCATGGTCAGCCTAGACGCTCTTGGCCAGGGCCTCCTCCTGGCCGGCCACGCCATGGCTGGGCTCGGCCTGGCTGGCCACAGCCGCCTGGCTGGCCACACCGTGGCTGGACACAGTCCGGCTGGCCACAGCAGCAGCAACAGCCTGGCCGCTCTTGGCCAGGCCATCATCGGCCACCTCCTGGCCGATCACGTCATGGCCGGACGCGGCCTGGCTGGCGCTAGCAGCATCAGCAGCCTGGCCGATATTGGCCAGGTCCTCCTCCTGGCCGGCCACGCCGTGGCTGGACGCGGCCTGGCTGGCCACCGCCTGGCCGGCCACACTGTGACCGGCCTCAGCCCGGCTGGCCACACCAGCAGCGTCGACGGCCTCCTCCTGGCTGGATATAGCCTGAGTGGCCTCAGCAGCAACCAGACCACCATTGGCCATCTCCTGGCCAATCACGCCGACGATGCCATTCTTCTCTGCTGCATTTGTCAAAGATTTACATGAGATTCCAATTTCACAACGGGAGGATCTGTTATATAAATTGGAACGACAAGGAGGTGATGTTTTATCAAGTAACTTACGTTTATTAATACCATCATTACGAAACCCCCCCTTCGGTGGAGTCACTGCAATCGGTGGTAGAATTTCTCCTGTTTTCATCATTACCAGAGGCTGCCAAGGTGGACAAGGTCTGTTTTTTCCAAAAGGAGTGAGTGCCAATTGCATCGGCTCTGGACCACTTCTTGTCTGTTTTCCTTGCTCAGTACTGGTTGAACTATTCGGCGCTCCATCACCTCGCCTTTTCTTAGCAGCAGAGGCTTCTTTGTCATCTTCTCCATTTCCTTTGTTCGATCCAGGACCATCCTGGTCCATGAAATCAGTAGCCTCTGATGGAGGGATAGCTGGCAGAAAATCTTTTCCTTCCAGACTATATGTGACATTATATCCAATATTGCCAAATACCAAATCAGTAGTGATAGGTAAGAGATTCTTGTCAATAACCGCAACCTTCACCCTGATTATTCCTTTTTTCCTATAGGTTAACATATCAACTTCTCTGGTGCTTCCTATTTCTTTGCCCAATGCCCAAAAGACTAGGAAATGTCTGTACTTATGTGGTACATTTGTAATATGTACCCAAACCTCCTCTAGTTCATAAGCTGGAACAATGTCCTGATCGCTCTGCCACTCAGAAACAGTAATAGTGACATCGTGATTCTTCAGCTGATATCCAATGTCAACCATGCTGCGTAGGGTCTCCTCATTCAGGAAGGCCATCAAAAAAGAATTATCCCCATGTGGCAATGCCTCCCAGCCCCACTCCAGTCGAGTAATTCTGGCAATCTCAGACTGTAAGGCTTCGGCAGCAATCGGCGGTCCGGTCACAGTCACAAGCCCAGTCGGGGCCGGGTCTGGTACTTCCAATTTATAGTCTACCTCAGCAAATTCAACGAATGCTAACTCTTTTTTCATGGATCCATTTAAAGATGTAATATCTCTGGGCCACTTCAAGATTGGGCATTTGGCAGACAGGTGGGAGTTCTTCTTGTTACATATGACGCAATCTAGATCAGCCCGGCAGTCCTCATTCACATGGCCATTGCACTTGCACCGAAAGCAGAAAGCCCGTTTCTTCTTCAGTGTTTGCTCAGCCTCCTGCTTCTCAACCTTCTGGTTGTTTGCTTCACCTTGCGCACTGGATATATTCAGCTTGCGGGACAGGAGCGGACCCACGTACCGGTTGCCAAGCACGTCGCGCATCGTGACCTGCAGCATTGTGTGGTCCTCCTGATCCCCTTCCCCCTGCATCGCCGCGACCCCGGTCTTGAGCACCATCGCCCTGACCAGCCAAATCACGCCCTTGCCCAATGCCTCGCCCGTGACGATCTCCTCGCCCTGCCGGTCCCCGGCCTCCTCCATCAGCCTGGCCACGCCCCGGCTGGCCACGGCCGTGCCCCCCACGGTCAGGCGGCCCACGACCGGGGCCATCGCCACGCCCACGCCCGATCGGCCACCTCTCGCCATCAGATCGATCCGCCCGGCCATCACGCCCAATAGGTCGGCGACTATGGGGCGGCGCCCTTGGGTGATTTTGCGGCATGGATGATGCAGCCCTAGCGACCTCCACGAAAGATCGACTGCCTGGCGGCTTAGGTCTCGCCCCCACGACAGAAACCCCTGGCGGCGGCTCTGAGCAAATGTGTTTAACCGATTTTTGCCGATCAGGACGGACATCCCACCAAGGCTCGCGCCCACAGCCACGGGCCCGCAAAGGCAGTTTCCTATTAGATTGCGTTTGTATACAATCCAAGCGATCTTGCAGTCGCTTTGGAAGGAAAGCATTTAGAGTGATTGGAGATGGTTTACGTTTAGGTAATGGACCCATCCAAGGTTTCACTCTGACACCTTTCTGCTTTGCAGCATGGACCGTGGTATGAGCACCATTGTTAGTATGCACTGGATCAAAAGACGCCAATTCTTCATCAGAATCCTGACCCTGCTCCCACCATCTCGTTCCTTTCGGAAAACCAACTTGGGTCCCAGAAACATTCGATGATCCTCTCATTAGACTCCCGATTAGAGGTCCCGTGCAATGCTTCATTTTTCCGTATAATATGATCTCTTGCTTCAGTGGGGGTAAATCCTGCCATGATACATTCATGGTAGGCCTCCTCAGCTGTGCAATCAAATGTAGTAACTTCTCCCTTCGACATGATTGCCAACGATTCAGGAACTGTGCATCCCCTAAAATCATTGGCAGATCTTTGCACAGGAGGCAAATCCGCCATGATAATATCATGGGAGGCTACCTCTTGATCCGGACACGAATGTACTGTGTTTGTCCCTGCATATGTCACCGAGATGTCGTCTTCTCGACAACCCTCTTGGTCTATGTTTGCCAAATCTTCAGTGTCAAAGAACAGAGAGTGTACCTGCATTGGTGCCAGAGTGAGACAACGCCGACGGCCAGTGACTAAACCCTCCTTCCGTGAAGGAGATTCAGCCCTTGAAGTAGATCCGCTGTTGTCGTACCAGCTACAGGATGCAGGCGAAGTTGCAGGCGAAGACGATGTGCCGGCCGCCGTACCGGTGATCGGCTCCGCCGTGGCGATCTTCTCTGACGCAGGCCCATCCCCATTGCAGCTCCAAAATTTGGAGGAAACGCGTTTGTCAACAAGGGGATCAGAAGCCCCTCGCCGTCTGTTCGCCCGCGACACCACCGGTGTCCAGTCATCCATCAGCGAAATGCCATGGACGGGACTGCCGGCAAAGTCACTCTTGCTATCGCAGAAAACCTCAGCCGGCCGGCGAGGTCCACCGGCGAAGATGCCGACGGACGCCGATGCCGCAGAGTCGCGATCGCCTCACGATCGCCTGGTCCGGGAAAACCGGAATTCAAAATTCCTCCTGTTGAACTGAAGATAGAGTCAGCCGAAGGATTTCTCCATTGTGAGAGGAAAAAGAAGGCGCTCCTGAAGATGATGGACTGATTGTACAGTGAAATCTTGGCGTCCTGTTCATCTTTGTTTTTCTTCAGGCACTTCAAACACGAGGCAGTACCACTTGTTTTTAAAAGAAAATATACCACCCTACGGAGTAAGTATTTAGTACACACAACAGAGCTGAACTCTGATAAGGAGGAGGAAACAGAGCTGGACTAGCAGCAGAACATTGTCACGCTCCGGGCTATCGAATGCTACCCCACACAACTCGTGATGCTCGCGTCTGCAAATCAACTCCGAACGAGACAAACCAGTTGAGTGGATCACTAGTACTACGGTGAGACAGCACAGGCTGGATTCCACCCATTCTGGCCACAATGCAAAATCCAGCACTTGAAGGAACTCTATGTTTTGTTTGGACATTCTAGATTTGTACTGGTACATTTTTTTTCGAAGCAAAGTACAAATTAGAAGGGAAGTTAGCGTGTACGCTCGGCTATCAGGTAGGAACGGCAAATTTTTGACCAACTAGTTCCATATATGTCGACAAAACCCGTGGCAACCATCAGGAAGAAGGTTGCAAAACTAAGACATCAGGCAGGTCGATCATCTGCTCACCTGGCTGGCAACTTGGCAAGCAGACAAGATATTATCGAGAGAACTAATATATAGAAGTACTCCGGTACCAAATAATTAGGGTGTCTTTGCCCTGATCAAGCCGCAAGCTAATCCCGCCAAAGCTCCACATAACACCATGCCCCCATGGTGCAGTTTCTTATTAGATCCTTATATTATTTCTTTTGTTCCCTTTTGCGTCCATATCATTTTTATTCATTTGCAGCCCAGGCAAGAAATCACAGGACAGGCAAGTGCTGGGGCCTCATGGGTCTGAACTTGGAAGAAACGAAGAACAGGCGTCCACGGGCGGCGAAAACGCCGGAGCATGGTGAATCGATCATGGCGAGTCGAGACAAAGCCCAAGTGGCGAGGGGAATCGATCATGGAACAGATCGCTGTCAGTCTACTGCTCCACCTCTCGGTGCTGCCCGGTGTCCGCCTCCGTCTGAACTCCGTTGACGGCGCAAGTTCGGCGGCCCGGGATGGCGGGATGTGAAGAGATGGCCGCGAGTTTGGATCCAGGGGATGCGATCGATCTCGCCTCCGCACAAATCGTCGCACTGGAGCCACTGGTCACGGCGGGCACGCTTGCGGCCTTGGCGACTGGCCGACTGCCATCTGCGGGGCACCAAATCGTCGACCTCGTCAACGGTAACATGTGATCCGGTGATTTAGAACCACCTTCTACTTGTCCGATTGGAAGACAAGAATAACAAAAGATTTAACATAGATTCTGCTCGAATCGTGAGCAACAACTTTCACTCCCTTACTGTTTCAAGAAACTATCAAACATCTCTTACTCCACTTCTCGCTCTGCTTCTTCCTTTCCACGCTCTGATTGCTGGTCTCTTCCTCCACTAGATCTTTCTTCTGATACAAACATTTCCTCAACCGTGGCACATTTCTAGGCGGACCTGGCAACCATTCTAGTTGTGAGCATCGCCGATAAGATATGGGATGAAAGAGATTTTCACCAGAGTAGTCTGCAAAGGCTGGAGCAAGTCTCGACCTCGTGAAGCAAGAACATTTCACCCATGGATTTTGTAGATGGAGAGCATGTCAGCATGTATGGATGTATGTACTTTGTCCATGTTGGAGAATCAGGATTTTTTAGGTCAGATTTTACACGCTGGAGCGGGATACTGATACGTGGGCCGTAATGTGTAAGGGATAACAAAAATATTTCTACTAAAGATCCAATCTTAGCTCGTAGCCCATTGCAAACGTTGACTCTCTACATTTTATCGGTCACAGGTTTGATCTGTGGGGAGAAGTTTTGCTGTTTATTTTGCCTACCATTTTTTCCAACTCATACTTACATGTGGGACCCTGATTGGTTTATGACGATCTAGCTGAACCTCATTTTCCACCTCAACACTTACATGTGGAATCCTGGTGGGTCCATTACTATCTGGCAGATCTCATTTTAACTCTACTTATATGTGGCCTTGATTGCTTTGTGGCACTATCGTAGACCATAAACTATCACAAAACCGCCATGTAATAGTAAGACGGTCCTTTACCGCGTAATCAAGTTTGCCACGCTGCAAAGTTTTTAGAAAATGACACAATACAACGCAGACGCTCACACACGCACGCACACTCACCCCTATGAATACACGTACACAAACCCTACCCCTATAAGCACATCCGAAGGACTGAGCAAATTTATGACTTTTTCTGTTGAAACTCTCTATCTATAAGATCGAACGTCATTGTGCTTATTCACCATAGTAGATGTTCATAGCTTACACGATTCATCCATAACATCCATACACACTATAAAATAACCTTTCATGTAGTTTTACTCTTGAAGATTTCAAACAGGGCTTACACCGGTACAAAATCTCCATAAGGTAATATTCCAAAGAAATGCAGTACCCATGAAGATACTATATTTAGTATTTCAGCACTCTATTTTATCTCAAAGAAACCACATATTCATTCATCTAACAAATCCGTCTTTATCCAAATTAATATCCACCGCACATATATGTATCCATTCATTCATCTAACATCTATCTATTTATTCATAGCACTAATACTAAGGTAATACCTGAGATAAGAGAGAGCACTTCAATGATTGGATTGATGAATCGATAGTTTTTATTTTTTTCACAAGTAAGTGCTGTGTAAATTAAAAGTAACATATCCACAAATTAATTAAGTGTAGCTAGATTTCTTGTGATGGAACCTGTGATAACCGAGTTCACATATGTTCATATTTACAAGTAATTATCCTTTTAGTGATATACTACGTGTTCATCAATAGTGAGACATATATAATGCATGACATCTCATCCATTTCAAAATCAAGCAAGCATCCCATTAATTTTGAACTGATTACATGATGCATTAGAACAAAAGAAAACACATATTTATTGCAACCATTTTCTTACGACCGAGATGGTTTAAATATCCACCATCACTGTATGTTGACCCAGATCCCCTGGCTGGGAATGCGCCCATTCACGACGAACAACATGTAGTAGCCCGGGGGCGCCAAGACCTTGGTCGTCGGCATTGTCACGGATGCCACATGGACGTCGATCGGCAGTATGATCCCCGGGACCTGTGGCTGCTTGGTCACCAGGGCCTGAAGGAACAACAGCCTCTGGTTCTGGGCAAACGAGTGCGTCGTGAACGACGGTGCAGCCATGGTAACTGACACCACGGGATCGCGGACGGGAACCCTAAACAGTAGCACCAACTGATCCCCGTACGAGACGTTTACCGGCCCGCTGCTGAACAACGGGTCAATGATGTTGGGGCGGTGGTCGTCGTTGGAGGCGTCGAGGTAGTCCGGCGAGAAGGCCTGGAGGCTGAGCTCGGTAGGGAACTTGACGCCGCTGTATAAGTAGGATGGGTTCGGGTTGCTGCCGCCCACCAGCACGCGGCCGTCGCGGAGGAGCACCGCCGAGGAGTGGTACATCCGCGGCCGCGGGGCGCCGGCGGCCGGCCTCTGCTCCACGAACCGGCTCCCGAGGGGAAGGTCCGGGCGGTAGATGACGGGTGTGGGATTGAACGTGTTGGCGGAGTTCCACCCTGCGGCGCCGTCCGTGGCGCCGTTGATGATCAGCACCTCGCCGTTGGGCAGCAGGATCATGTCACCCAACACCCGCAGCGACGGCATGTCCTCGACGACCCATGCCGCCGGCTTTGGGTCGGTGATCTTGATCCGCCCGCACGTCTTGAGCGCCGGGGGGAACTGCTGCTTCTTCTCCCCTCCCGGCGCCCCACCGCAGACGAGCACCTCGGCCTCGGTGGCGTTGGGCTTCAGGGGGAGCAGCACCGACGAGCCCGAGTTTGGGTAGTTCCTCGGCGAGCCGTCGCCGAGCGTGGGATACGTCCGGACGACGTTGCCACCCTTGTAGTCGAACAGGATGGCACGGTTGTTGGAGAAAATAAAAAGGTTGCCGTCTACGTTGAGGTGTACGAAAGGATACAGGTAGTTGCTGCCAACGTCAGACAAGAACTGCAGTGGCAAGGCACTACCTGCAGAAGGGCCTGTCTTTGGGTAGAACTCATAGTTGATCTGATCCAGGCCCCCCACGATGATCACGCCGCCGTCGGGGAGTTTCTGGTTGGTGGAGTACCACCGGGCCACGGCGAGCACGTCCGGGTCCGTCGGCTTCTCGGACCAGTCGCAGGTGCTCGTGTCGTCGTCCCCGGTGCACGCGGGCATGAGGCGCACCTTGCGGGTCCCGTCCCCCGTCCCGCCGGTCTGGACGAGGGTGCCGTCGGGCGCAACGTAGCCCGACGAGCACAGGGTGTCGGTGAGGATGGAGAGCGCGCGGAACGTGTTGGACGCGACGTCGTACTCGACGGAGTGCGCGGTGCAGTCCCCGCCGGGGAAAGCCTCGCCCCGGGTGTTGTTGCGGCAGGGGTGACCGGGAGGGAAGGTGAGGTTGGACGGGCCGAAGCTGATGCTGTCGAAGAGGATGACGCGGTCGTTGTGCAGCAGCTGCATGTGCATCGCGGAGACGCCGACGCTGTCCTGGAGGAGCTCCCAGCTCCCGCCGGCGGCGCTCGCTAGCGGCGCAGTGCCGCCGCAGGCGAGGAGTAGTAGGGCAAGGACGAGGTGGCGGCGGAACCCAAGCTCCATGGTCGCTCGTTGAGAGGGAGCGAGAGGTGGTGCTTGTGACTTGTGAGTTGTGTGCTTAGCTCGTAAGCTGTGAGCCTGTATTTATAGTTGCATATGCATGGCTGGCGACTTGGCTTTGGCGAGTCTTCTCCTCAACCAGTTCTCGATCTCTGCTGGTTCTCTTGAGCCCTCTACGCACTTGCCTATAAGCCTGTCAAACGTCAGCAGAAGCTGGAGGGCTGCTACGTCACACTTGAGTATTAGTTGCTCCACGTCAGCAGAATCCTTTTTGTACGTCAAATCAACAAGGGATCACGCCATGCAAATAAAGTTTGGATGTATTTTGTAAATTACTGTTTAAAAATGGTTGGACATCTGTCAGCTTGCAACCACATTTGTTTTTTCTGGATACTAGTTTTTCCCCAACTAGCACTACCAATACTAGTTTTTCCCGGCTAGTACTATATGTTTTTCCTTATTAATTTTAGATTAAGAATAAAACTAGATAGGTAGGCACGCTATGCTGTGCCATTCAAGTTGCAATGGTCATAACTCAATATACATTCTCTGCATGAAGAAACCTACCAAAAGCTATATGTGCATCTAGAAAAGCCAAAACGGAGTATAAATATTCACAAGCAATTCAAAGAGTTAATTAGAAACCTGATATTACATTAAGTTACGTACTATAAAGGTTCATAATAGATTATTGAAACTGATATTCAACAGCAAATGAGATAATAAACCATAAGACGTGATCCAGGCATCCTGTTGGATGAAGGTTCAATCATTGAGTTTTCTTCTGACGTTTCGTTTCTCTTTTTGAGCGGCACCAAGATCCACTGTATAGTATATTCAAATTCAAAGATTAATATATTTTTGGTAAGTATGAAAGAATATATGGTGTGGTATATCTTTTATGATGTATAGTTACCTGGGTACAGATTCTGAAGCTAATGGAAGATCATCTTCTAAAGAAATTGGCCGTTTCATTGTTGAGGCTGCCGGTAATATACATAAGTACTCCCTCCGTATATGATTTAGATGTTGTTTTGGCCAATGACACGTTAAAACATAACTTTGACTTCTTATTTTTATAAAAAAATATTTATTAAAAAATAATATATGTATACTTTTATAAAAATATTTTTTAAGACAAATCTATTCATATGGTTTTCATATTTCCAAACTCAACGACTTAAAAGTTCTTCATGATTTATATTCCCAATCTTTGACTAAAATCTTGTCCAAAACAACACATCTAAATCCTATGCGGAGGGAGTGCATATTATTATTTGTTGGATTATCCATGATGTATGTAAGTGCATATTTGTGAGAACAGAAATTTACTAGTGTTTCCAGGGCTAGACGTTGAGGTGAAGGTAAGGGGGTTCTAGCATATGCAGTTTCTGTGATCATAAGTTCATATAACCGAAGAAGAAAGATTCCTCGATGCCCTAGGCTTTTCACCTAGGCTAGTAGGGGTCTAGGGCAGTGAATATTAGGCCTTGTTTAGATCCCAAATTTGGGAGATCAAATTTGAGAATATGGTATCACTTCGTAATCATTGCGGCGTTGTATCATTTCGTGTGTATTTGTAAAAAATTGTTCAAATATTGATTAATTAGGCTCAAAATGTTCGTCTCGTAAAGTACAACAAAACTGTGCAATTTAGTACTTCATACATGTTATGATATTTTGATGTGATGAAAATCTTTTTTTGCATAGTGGGTGATGATAAGTTTTTAACGCTGACGACCTCGCTGAATATATATAGCCCTTAATGCTATTCATGTGTGTGCACAAAACTAAACCATGCGTGTACGCGCACAAAACGCAGGGCGAGCTAGCAGTGGCACCATTTACCGCCGCGTCTGGCCGTCGTCCTCCCCCACTCACTCGATCAATGCATGAGACTCTCGAGTCTCGCCGGTGCAAGTCATTGGTGCGCCGGCCAGTCCTAGACTCCTAGCATGCATATACTCTCGAGTATATATTAAGGCCGTTAATTACGGTGGTACCGTCCGTCCGGTCCGTCCGATTAGCATGGCCCTGGCTCTCGCTCGATCGTCAACCTCTCACTCGTCAGCCACGGCGGACGGCGCGCGGCTGCTGGTCCGCTCCGTCCACACCACGGCCGGTACGTACGTGACACGGCCCGCGCATGCGTGTAAGAGCGCTGCTCTCGGGCGCGGTAGCACATCCATGTGGGCAAGCGCGCGCGTACATGCTGCAGTGACTCAGCGATGAGGCCGTGTGCCACTAGCGCATTAACAGCTCGAAATGGGAAAGAGGGAGACTATATACTGCAGAGTAACGTACGTATGTAACTACGTACAGGTGGTAATAATGGCCTGCGCGCCTCCCGGCCGTCAGGGTGTAACATTGAGAAGCACCGAAACAGGCAGTCAGTCCGCTTCACACATGCCAAACCGGACGGACCGCTAGCTGCACCGGAGCTGTGGGGAAGCGCAGCGCGCGCGGCGGTAAATGGCCACTGCTCGCCGTGCGTTTTGTACAGCGCGTACATGGTCACACCCGGCCATGAAGGCATGAACAGTGAATTATTGATGACGGTGATTCAGGAAAAACGCTGCCGCCTTACACCCGCGCGCACTGCACGTACGTACACGGTACATGTGAATGCATATGACCAACATGGTACGTATATAGCATCAGTAAAAGGTTACGACGACGCATCAGAGCGCCTTGCACTGCCGAGCTAAACCAGAATATCATTGTTCAGAAGGAGAGGCCGCTAATACATGAACTACCACTGGACCGGTGGACCGGTGGTATTTAGGGGTGGTAAAGGGCCCTCACTTTTGCACTAGAAATTTCAAGGATCGGGCCGGATTAGAACTGGGCTAAAATAATACTAGTTTTTGAGCTAAATTTTGTTAGAGCCAAACTAGATTGCGAAGAAACAAACGGGCCGCGATCCGTTACCACGCCAGTGGTACGCCACCAACCAGCAACTCCCCGACGGCGGCGCGATCGGGCGGCTCTTGTTTGCGGTCGACCGCACAGAGCCTTCCGTGCGGTCGATTGCCTTTTCTGGCGGACGTGGGCGGACGCGGAAGCTGGAGATTCCTTTTTTGGAAACAGCGTCACATGCCGCTGCCCCCCTTTACACTGGCTCTCCGTGCCCTCGTGCATTTTTTCCATAGCTGCCTCTCCGCACGATTTTCCACGTCGCTGCCTCGCTGAATCACTTTTTTTACAAATAAAAAGAGAAGAAAATATTTTAATAAAAAAATCAACAAAAAAGTTATGAACAAACTATAAAAAGTTATGCATCAAACTTTTTGGAAAAAAAAATCAGCACAAAAGTTATGAAAAATAATTTGTATCACAAAAGTTACGCAAAAACTATTATACAAAACTGTTTAGAAAATAAAAAAATAAGAGCAATAAAAAATGTTTACAACATAAAATAAGAAAAAGTTTGGAATACCATCTTTAGTAAAAAGTTAGTCACAGAAACTTGAGAAACAAAAAGTTATGTAAAAAAAGTTTTGGAAAATAATTTGTATCACAAAAGTTATGTAAAAAAACTTTTTGGAGCTTTCTCCAAAAACACAAAAAAAATCTGAAACGAAAAATTTGGAACAATAAATGTTTTTTAGAAAAAATATTAAGAACGTAAACTAAAAAACTTATACATAAAATGTTTTTGTGAAAAAAAAAAGAAAATAAAAAAAAAGAAAAAATGCTGCTGCCGGAGCTAGCAGCTCCCACCGCGCACCTGGGACGCAGCTAGCCGCCCCTGGACGGAGGAGCTCGTGGCTGCCCGTTACGCCGCCGCTCCTCCACTGCGCCATCACCGCCGCCGTGTCCCCGCGCATGGAGCTCGCCAGTATCACCCCCACGCCGCGCCTGCCGAGGAGCTCGGCAGCCTCGCCCGCGACCGCCGCCTGCGCTGCCACGGGGAGACCTCGCCGGCGCTCGGCCGCGCCTGCCGAGGAGCTCGGCAGCCTCGCCGGTGACCGCCGCCTGCGCTCCCACGGGAATACCTCGCCGGCGCTCGGCCGCGCCCGCGCCTTCCGAGGAGCTGGGCAGCCTCCCGGCGACCGCCGCCTGCGCTCCTGGATATGGGTAGCGGGGAAATGAAAAGAAAAATGGATAGAGATGAGGAAGATAGTGGGGTGCGTCCGTCAGATAGAGAGAGAATAGCTACTGTTGGTGTGGGGTCCATGCATGTGCGTTCCACTGGTCATCGACCGCAGCGAGCGCTGCGTGCGGTCGACCTGAGAAACAGTATCGCGGGCGCGATCGTCGTTGGTGGACGCAACCAGTTCGACTACGAGTTGCTGCCAAAGTCGGCAGGACGTGCTGGTACCTTGGACCTGCCATTTCTGGCCCAAACTAACCCGCTGTACCCGTTCGTGCACCTCCACATCGACGGCAACCTCTTCATCTTCGCCAGCAACCGCGCCATCCTGTTCGACTACAAGAGTAACAAGATCGTCCGGACGTACCCCACGCTCGGCGACGGCGGAGACCTGAGGACCAACCCGAACGCCGGTTCGTCGGTGCTGCTCCCGCTGAAACCCAACGCCACCGAGGCCGAGGTGCTCATCTGCGGCGGGGCGCCGGGAGGGGAGAGGAAGCAGCGGTTCCCTCCGGCGCTCAAGACGTGCGGGCGGATCAAGATCACCGACCCTGAGCCGGCGGCATGGGTCGTCGAGGTGATGCCGTCGCCGCGAGTGATGGGCGACATGATCCTGCTGCCCAACGGCGAGGTGCTGATCATCAACGGCGCCACGGACGGCGTCGCGATGTGGGACGCCGCCGACACTTTCAATCCCACACCCGTCATCTACCGCCCGGACCTGCCCCTCGGGAACCCGTCATCTACTTAAAGGACAATTACTTGTAAATATGAGCATATGTGAGCTCGGTTCACATGTTCAAATCTAACGAGATGGTTGGTGACCTCATCAAACATTTATTAATTCTCCATGACTACTACTTGATTAATATTTTATAGGCAGATTTTGAGATTGACTAAAAGTTATTATGCGTGCCGCTCTATATCATTGACATGTAGCCTACTATATATGGAAAAGCACGAGCAGTAGTTGCCATCGTCGGCCTCCTCTACCTCCTCCTCCCTAGGCACGTGTGGCGCCACCCTTCTCTCATATAAGGGCATGTTTGGTTCCTAGGGACTAAAACCAAGGGACTAAAATTAGTCTCTTAGAGACTAAAATTAGTCTCTTAGGGACTAAAATTGCTGTTTGGATCCCTAGACTAGAAGGGACTAAAGTTGCTTTAATGGCTTGCGCAAAGACTACTTTGCCCATGGACTTAAAAGGGAACAAGTGGGGTGGCGGGTGGGGGAGGGGCATCCAGTGGAAAAGTAGTGGTTTTAGTCCCTATAAGCTCCCCTTGTGGAGCTAAAGAGTTTTAGTCCCTTTTAGGGGTTTTAGTTCCAAGGGTTTGGATCTTTAGTCCGTTTTAGGACTAATTTTAGTCCGTGGAACCAAACACCCCCTAAGTTGTTTCCTTCTCCAACCCTAAGACAGCTGGGATGGATGCCGTGCATGCATATGGATAAATGAATGGATATGCTATGGATGTTTGGATGGAGATGGAAGTGCTAGATGAATGAACATAAATGCATGGATGGATAGGTATCATCCTCAAGATAACATGTTGTGCTAAAATACCAAGTATCATACCTTCAACACGCTAGATTCCCCACGATTTTGCAATGTTACATGTATAACCTCCCAATGATTTGTAATGACATAGGCCGCCTTTCAAATCTCTAGGAGTAATACTTTCTAAAAATATTGTTTTCTAACATGGATGGATGCTATGGGTTGGTATTGTAAGCTATAAACATCCACCATGGTGAATATTGGAAAAATGTCCTTGGATCTTGTTAATATTTCATAAGAATAGAGAGCTCCTCTAAATAATAAACACAACAAAAAAGATAGATACAAGAGAAACATGTGGAGCACAATACTAGGCGGGTAGATGTCAAGGTTGATAAAGAGACCACAAGGGCCTCACTGTCAATGGACATGTTGCCTGCCACTAAAAAGGTGAGCAAATATATTTGATAGATGAGTCTAAGTTGCACTCAATCATCATATAAAATCCAACCATTTAAGATGGACCTTGGAGGATGCTTTGGTGGCGGTACATGGAGGATCGTAGTGGTGTCTCAACACAGCACAGGTGGACACCTCTGAGAGAACACACAGAAGAGGGAAGAAAGAAGAAAACTGCGCGAGAGAAATAAGTACCCACTGTGTTCATGGTTTCACTTGTTTTCTTGCTCGGGCAAACTGAAATGACTAGCCGTGATCCGTTGCTGCGACTATGTGCAGTGTGCCCCGAAGAAGGGAGACTAGAGGAGGATGCGATGTATGTACCCGGTGGAGATGACAATAAAAAAGGGCAAGGTAGAGCTCCGTGCCGATAACTACAACATATATAACAGGCTTTGGTCAAGGAGATCCGTCGACTAAATGGGCTAGAGGTTCACGAGATAGCCCATAGATAAGAGTGTGGCCCACAAAATGAGGACGAGTATTCTTCTCCCTTTTCTTTTGCTCCACCCTTTAGGGGATTTCTAGCGTACTAAATTAGTGCGGTGAATAGTTATGATTTTTTTCATTTAGTAGGGAGTGGAGCTTAGCAGCCATGTTCTCGAAAGATCAGAACGGAAACGTTAAACGAGGAACGTGGTGCGTCATTTCTGGAAAGTTTTTACACTGCAAAAATATAATTGTTCCTAGAACAAGGAATAAGAAAAACATTTATGAGATGATGAGGAACATGGCCACGTTTGTGGCTGATAAGGGATGGACACAGTCTCCTTTATGTATGCTCACAAAAACTTGTCCGGATTGTTTGATGGTGGGTTTAGTGAAAACCAGATCTCCTAAAACTAGATTTAGCTTGAAAAAAAAGGAAAAATTTTGGTTGGATGCTCCAACTAACTTTGTCTATACACAAAACTTGTTTTTCACAAAAGTAGGGCCTTAAGTGTTAACAAAAATGACTAAAATCTTTTTTTACTTGAAAATGTGAGCATCCATACTACAAGTCGAGTACTCAGATTTGGGTGAGCAAATTCCACCGCTACAAACCAAACCAGTTGAGCTACACTTAATTACTTCACACTAAATTTATAGATTTGTTATTTCAACCGTTACACGATCATGGATGGTGATTCAGCATTGCTCATATAGCGTTATCTCTCCTCTAATAAATAACCTTAGAACACCGGTAAAATTGTCCAAGGGCAATCCTCTAATTTTGTGATAGGTGCATACTTCAGAACTGTTTTCACCCGTTCTTATTCCGCAGATTACTGAAACAATAACCAATTTATGAAGAACGATGCGACAGCTTACTATTCTATAATTATTCTGACGGGCTGACCGGATATTGTAAACCAATCTATGAACGTGGTTTTGTTCTCATGCCTCCTCGTTATTGACCACAAAAATCTGGATAACATGCATGATTTGGAGGAACTGATCGAGAGTCAGAACACATGAACGTGCAGCTGTAGTTGTTTTCTGATAACATATTCCTTCCCTCTACTTGTTAAGAATGCCGGCTAGCTTCACTGGATTGACATTTGCTAATCATATATGTTAGTTATGCATGTGAAGACAGATGGGACATACATAGCTGATAACTCAACGTACATGCTGTCATTATTCTCTGTCTAGTTGTTCTACACAGGTCAACACCATTTATCAGATATATAATATATAACTATCTTCGTGTGTTTGATATTGCACCGTGCTTCATGATTATAGTCAGGGGCATCATATAGATATTAGTATGGTTCTGACTTCTGAGGTACGGTATTTACTCTGGATGATGAGAACTAGCAAGGTGGCCCGCACAAATTTACGCGGGTAGCTAGTTTTTTATACTAATATTTAGATTTTTTTAATTTAAATATAATTTTATTTAAATATTCGCTGTTCCATTATCAATACAGTTTATCTAATTATGTCCAAATTTATTATGTACTTACAACCTTGTTGAACGCCCTAAATCCAAGCATTTCTCATCAGGTACACGTGCAGATCAATATGTTGTCCTCCGCTCATTGTTGAACGTTGCCTCCTATATAGAGGAACGTGGAAGGGCACATGTGGCTTCAGACTGTCCGCATTCGTCGTACTCTATTCTCATCCTCTAAAAGAAATATTCCTGCCTAGTCATTAAGATTCTCTCCTTTATATCAATTTCTTCTACACCCGTTATTCTTTATATCTTATATTATAATACAAACTACCAATACCTGAGCCTACCCATTTCTTTTTCTCTTTTTCTTTCACCGACGCCACCACTCCCCCCACTCTATCTCTCTCCCTCTATCTCCCCCACTCTCTAGTGGCGGCGGCACGGTAAGGGGTGCCAGCCTCGCCATCCTCCATCGGCGCGCGGAGCGGCCAGACTCCGAGCACCGAAGGCGCATGGGTGGTTCCCGCGGCGGTGGATGACCTCGCGGCGGCGGACGGTCACGCCGCGACGACGAAGGATTCCCACGGCGGCCACGGACGCCCGGGCGCGGTGGTGGAGGGCTCTCGCGGCGGCCAAGGACGACCTCGCGGCCACGGTGGAAGCCTCCTACGGTGGCTACGAACGGCTGTGCAGTGGCACGCGGCCACGGACGTCTGTGCAGTTGCGGTCACGGACGGCTGCGCGGTGACCATGGATGGGTGGCGGCGGATGGAATAATATAGACTATTAGATCTTCATCAAATCCTACGACATATGTTGTTCTCTTTTTTATATTAACGGAATAATATAGACTGTTAGATCTTCGTAAAATCCGACAACCTATATTCTTTTCTTCTTTTTTAGATTAACAAAAATAATATGGACCGTTAGATGTTCATAAAATCCGATGGCATATATTCTTCTCTTTTTTACATAAACGTGGGTATTTCTTGGCCCTCTCGGCGAATCTGGTGGCTCCTTCTGCTTCTATCCCGCGGCGGTGGATGACCTCGTGGAGGCGGACGGTCGCGCCGCGACGACGAAGGATTCCCACGGCGGCCACGGACGCCCGGCCGCGGCGGTGGAGGGCTCTCGCGGCGGCCAAGGACGACCTCGCGGCCACGGTGGAAGCCTCCTAAGGCGGCTACGGGCGGCTGTGCAGTGGCGGCCACGGACGGCTGTGCAATGGCAGTCACGGACGGCTGCGCGGTGACCATGGAGGGGTGGCGGCGGATAGAATAATATAGACCATTAGATCTTCATCAAATCCTACGACATATGTTCTTCTCTTTTTTATATTAACGGAATAATATATACCGTTAGATCTTCATAAAATCCGACGGCCTATATTCTTTTCTTTTTTTAGATTAACAAAATAATATGGACCGTTAGATCTTCATAAAATCCGACGGCATATATTCTTCTCTTTTTTAGATTAACGTGTGAATTTCTTGACCCTCTCGGCGAATCTGATGGCTCCTTTTGCTTCTATTGTAATAAGATAATAGATAGATGACAGCCTGGAGAAACTTATTCCCTCCCGACCCATATGGATTGGAGAGGAAAATAAATGATTCCTTCCCATACGTACGGATCAGAGGGGATTACTATGGTCCAAACAAGGCACTAGCTGGTTTAGCACCCCTCTATACGGGAAGGAGCGGCCAAAAATAGCGTTGGGGTTTTTTCAAATGAAACCCGTGATCAATTTCATCTCATATATTGTTTAGTTTATCATTAGGGTCATGTCGGGAAACTCCACAATGTATAACTCCGATCCAAAGGGAGCATGCACTTCTGAGAACATCACACCAAGGCTTAACCTTTCAGAAATACCATACTTCAAAGAGATGTGATTGCACTGTGACTCGTGAAACATCTTTTTCAGTTTATTAAACCCGTTGTGATACGATATCACTTGCACAGTGTTCAAATACTTTAACTACTCTGCTTCTGTGACAGAAACACCTTTCAGGCTGTGTTTAGTTCTCAAAATTTCACTATACAAAAAGTCTCATTACATCACATCAAAATGTCGGCACATCATGGGGCATTAAATATAGGTAAATAAAAAAACTAATTGCATAATTTTGATGTACACGACGAGACGAATCTTTTGAGCCTAGTTAGGTCATGGTAGGACAATAATTACCACAAACAAACGGTGCGCGCGCTATAGTGTCCGATGCGACTTTTCTATCCCCTTTTAGCGGAAACTAAACACACCCAAAGAGACAAAAGCAATTGAAAATACAACAAAAAACAGAAATCACGTGTGCTTTATATAAAAAATCCATAATTAAATTCATGTATATTTTCCAAACTATGAACAAATATCCGGTTTTTCATCTTCCTCCTCTGGCTTTACACAACAAGCTCCCTGATTGCTCGTCCATGGCTTCTCTGAGTTGCCAAAAATAGCCATGCAATGCGGGAAACCCAAATCCTTGCTGCTGTTCATGGTGCATGCTCAGCTTGCACTACTACAGAACCTGCACAGTTGTAGTTCCAAAACGAGATAGTCTACAACAACGGGAGTCGCCTCAGAACGCAAGAATTGTCCAAGGTTCAGGGTTTCTCGATTTCCACGACTAGATCATATATACTAGAAATTTGGCAAACGAGAAGACAGATAAGTAGATGACAGTAGGCAGTACAACTGAACTACGTACATGTGCATGGTGGTTCGCTGGCGGCGGTGGATTCGGAGAGGCCACGATGTAGCAGGACGAGCCAGGGAGACTGGGAGAATGAAGGGGGAATGAAGCTAGAGGCTGTCACCTAGGGATGAAAACGGTCGGGAAAACTGCTTAACCAATTCTGCAACTGTATTTTATGGCTGGGAACGGGATCGGGAACGGGAAAGCCGGACGGAAAAACGAAATCGATATTACGGGATATCGGGAACGGAACATTTCGATCGGGAACTTGTCGATTACGGTCGGGAATCGATAAATCAAAACGGGAACAACGCATGTAACCCCTTCAAACATTTAGCTTGACGCAACATTTACAACCATGCACAATGTATATCCAAATAATGCACAGATAAGCAGACGCACACATAAAAATAAGACAGATGCATATGGTGACATGAGAACATCGGCAGATAAACTAAACATGACATGTGCACAAGCACAACCCAGCCGCACATGCAAACATACACATACTCGAACTGACCAGTGCATACTTTCAGAGTTCCAGTGACCAAATAGTTTAGGTTCAGGCATTCAGGTAGCAATAGACCAAAATAAGTAGCTAACAGATAAGTTTAAATGAAAAAAAAATGCCGCATCAGGCAGCAGTAGAGAGCAGATCACAAGCACAGCAGTAGCCAAAAGCCTCCAGTAGCTAGCAGCCAACGATCTAGTGATAGAAATCCAAGTCACTTGCATTTGGCCCATCAACTTCATCGTCACTGTCTGCAACATCATCGCCCTGCAGTATTCAAGTAACAATATAGCACAAGTATCATAGACAGGTACTCAAGAGGAAGCAAAATATAACAGCAGATTTGTAAAGAAACTTGGCAAAATACCTGACACTTCAGCTTTGAAGCAAGGGCCTCAATAACTTCAAGATCACGAACAATTGAGCCAACCTTCTTATCTGACAAAAACAAAGTTAAACAAAGACACAAATCAGAGGAGATTATTATGATAAAATAATGTACAACAACTAAAATTTAGGAGTTTTTATAACCTCTTCTTCCAGCACCAACCCAATCTTTCATGCATATCAAAGCTTCAACCATTTCAGTATCAAGTCGGCTACGGTAAGGATCAACTACACGTCCACCAGCACTAAAAGCAGATTCGGACGCGACGGTTGAGACTTGTACAACAAGCAAATCTCGAGCTATTTTTGCAAGAACAGGATACTCATCAGTCTGGTTCTTCCACCATGCCAAGATATCAAACTGACCACTCAGCCTCAGAGGAGGATCTGCCATATACTTCTCCAACTCATTCATATCATCACCACCAGGTGCACTGGACTCATATAAGTAGCTCTCTAGTTCCTCATTTCCATTGTCCACTAACAGATCTGCTGTATCAATATCACTAGGTTCATTTGGTCCACTTTTAGGCATCGAAGATGGAGGTGAAGCAATAGCATAGAACTGGAATAGTTTCTTGATAACATCAACAAGTTCATCAACATGAAACTGAGATGCATTGCCATAGAATTTTCTCATGTAGAACTCTATAAGCCTTTTCTTATACCTAGGATCTAGAAAGCAGGCAACAGCAAGTGTAGTGGATGATTTCTTCCAATATTTTTCAAACTTCTTACTCATAGAAGTAGCCATTTCACTAATAGTGATATCTTGACTAACAGACCAATCATCTAGCAAAATATTTATCTCACAAAACCCTCTATAGAACATATTTGCAGTGGGGTACAAAGTACCAGACAATAGTTCAGTGAGATCAAAGAATTTCTTCAAGCACTGAAAAAGATTGTATGCCATGGCCCATTCACTAGGAGATGGAGTAATTTTTTCATACCTACGGCGATCTGATGATTTCAGCCTTATGAATGCATTTTTGTAGTACAAGGCATCTCGAAGCATCAAATACGTTGAATTCCATCTTGTTGCCACATCAAGAGAAAGCCCTTTGTTTGTATCCAGTCCACATTCAGTTGCACGCTTCATGAGCTCTTCCCATTGCAACGGAGATCCTTTGACAGCAAGTACAAGGTGTCTAATATTGTCAATTGTGGGTGTGATTACACTCAAACCATCCCTAGCAACTAGATTCAGTATGTGATAAGCACACCTCACATGAAAGAATAGTCCATCACATATTAAAGATGAGGAACTAGCATTGACCCTTAGATCACCGATGATGTCTTTAACTGCTACTTCATTTGCTGATGCATTGTCCAAGGTCAGAGCAAACAATCTCTTATCAATATACCACTTAACCATGAGTTCAGTTGATGTCTCAGACAACTTGATACCAGTATGACGCCCTTGTACATGCACAAAGTTGACAATCCTTTTATGGATACACCAATTGTCATCTATCCAATGTACAGTGACACGCATATAGGACTTGTTCTGATTAGAAGTCCACATGTCCATGGTGGCACTAAACCGACAAGAAACAGATTTGAAATATGCATACAACTTCTCCTTTTCTTCTAAGAACATGTTCATAATTTCTTTCCTAATAGTAACCCGAGATCTGATTGGAAAGCTAGGACGCGGTGATTTGATGAACTCTACAAAATACTCATGCTCGGATATATTAAATGGGTACTCATGCATTACTATTGCCATATAGAACTTTCTCAAGCTGGCCTCTTCATCATACATGTATGGTACTATAGTTGTGATGTCTTTTCCACTGACATTTTCAGCTTTGAGTTGCTGTTGCCCCTTCACTACACTGTGTGCTACCCTCAGGTGGGTCCAAAATCCAGTTGTTCCATAGTTACTCTCACATCTTCCCTTGTGCTTGCATCTTTCATAATTGAAATAAGCCCACTTCTGAACATATTTCTTTCCATTGTCCTCAATGACCAGCTTCTTCTTGGTAAAGTACTGCCACACATCAGACGTGCACTTCTTCTGCCTCTTTCCATCTAGCACCGGCTCATCACCCTCAACAACGATGGCATTTGCAGTATCTGTTCCTTGCTGACCACTACCAACAACACCATTGCCACCAGGAGCAGCACCACCACTGCCATTGCCACCACCAGCAGCACCACCACTACTACTGCCATTAACACCAGCAGCAGCACCCCCACTGTCACTGCCACTGCCACCTCCACCAGCAGCACCACTAACACCTCCAGTTGCAGCAGCATTGCCACTACCACTGCCACTATCACCTCCAGTTGCATCAGTTGCTGTTATTGGGCTAGACACAGGAGTTGCACTAGACAGAGACAGACCAGTGGCCTGACTAGGGAGAGGGCTTCCATTTTTTGACATTGACCTTTTAGATCCTACCAATAGAAAAAACAAATACATGAAGACATGCAGTTATTCAGGATCAGCATTCAGATTATAGCTTTCAAACAATCAAACATATACCAATTACTTGCAGAGAACTACATGTACTTACTCACGGGCTCACAACACAAGAGAACATTACATCTACGTGTACTGATTATAACTATAGAGATAAGAGATTCTACTCATCTACATCACTAGTAACTACACAAATTATACTCATCTACATGACTAATAACTACATAGATCCACTCATCTATTTCTATTTTCTGGAAATCTAACTAGTAACTAGAGACTAACTGACTACATAGGTAATAGGTTGCGCTATTTCAATTACCAGATGTTGGCGTAGGAGAAATCGTGGTGACCGGCACCTGCGGCGGCTCTAGGATGAACCGGCGCTTGGACGCCGATGAACCAGCAGCAGATTCGGAAGCACCTCCAGTCGGCGGCATCATCCCAGGGTCCTGCGCCGTGCGCCGGTGCACCACCGCGCCGGGGTCTCCGTTCTCCATGCGGCACTGCGGCAGTGGCTTGGTGCAGGTGCTGAGGTGCGGTGCGGCGGTGTCGGCGGCGGCGACCAGCGAGGCGAAATGGTTAGGCTTTGAGAACACGAGCAGGGGATACGGCTGGCGGCTGCTGGGTGCCTGGGTTTTTGTTTGCGGAGGCCGGACTGCCGAGGGGGTTGGGGTTACTGGGCCGGGCCTCAAGGTAAGCGCGGCGCGGCTGCCTCGGATGCAATATTGGGCTCAATCTACACGTGGGCTGAATATGAGGTTTACATGTGTATAATACGGGAATACCGACGGGAATTTTCCTATTTAAATACGGGATCCGCGAATACGGTCGGGAAATACGTCTAACTGTTTCCGCTCCTGTTCCTGCCGTTTTTTCTCGGGATTTTTCCTGTTCCTATTTTTTTTGCAAATACGATATACGATCGGTTTATGCGGTATACGGTGCCGGTCGGGACGGGATTTTCCCGTACCGTTTTCATCCCTACTTTCACCCTTGCAAGGGCGACGGATAATAAGATCACATACTATATATCTTTTATTTTCTATTTTTTGCCTTATTTTAAGTAAGGACAGCTTGCATACCCCGCGTGCACTGCCGCCGCCCCCGCCTCCGTCGTCAACTCTGCCGGAGAAGATAATGAAATCAATGCCGTTGTGCCATGCATAATGGGAGCTTGCCGCACTAAATCAGAACATCATAAGCTGCAAGCTAAGAGGGGAACTATAGCACATCAAAATGTAACCAATAACACATGGCCAAACTAAATGCCAGCATTCCTTGTCTCCTGGGCGAACGGAGTCATGCACGTTCCAGGGTTTTCAACCGGAATAAACAAGTGTACAAAGAAAATATGGCTCGAGCTCCGGCTGCAACTATATATACAGGCTCGCAGCTCCCAATCTAAAACACACAAGCAGGCAGCAGCAGTGTCACTACTGCACTAGCCTCTATCCCTCGAGCTCGTAGCCTCTCTAGTCTCCACCATGAAGCTTGATTTCCACCACCTCGCTCTTCTCCTACTCCTCGCCTATGCCGGTATTGCGCCGGCGAGCGCCGCCGGGAGCTGGAAGTTCCTCCAGAACGTCGGCGTGTCGGGGATGCACATGCAGCTCCTCCACAACGACCGTCTGATCCTCTTCGACCGCACCAACACCGGCCCGTCCAACCTCACCTTCCCCCCTGGCCACCCCTGCCGCCTCAACCCCGACGACCAATGGTTCCACAACACCACGGACTGCACCGCGCACTCCGCCGAGTACAACGTCGCGTCGAACACCTTCCGGGGGCTCTCCGTCTTCACCGACACCTGGTGCTCCTCGGGCCACGTCGCGCCCGACGGCACCCTCGTCCAGAACGGCGGGTGGAGGGACGGGTACCGCAAGATCCGCCTCATGACCGCCTGCAGCGACACGAGCTGCGACTGGTCCGAGAAGTCGCCACCGGTCGTGCTCGCCGTGAACCGGTGGTACGCCACCAACCATAAGCTCCCCGACGGCAGCGCCATCATCGTCGGCGGACTGAACCAGCCCAGCTACGAGTTCTACCCCAAGACGGGCGCTTCCGCAGCTACCCCGTTCCCATTCCTGGGTCAAACCAACAGCTTGTACCCGTTCGTGCACCTCAACATCGACGGCAACCTCTTCATCTTCGCCAAGAACCGCGCCATCCTGTTCGACTACAAGGGCAACAAGATCGTCCGGAGCTACGCCACGCTCGGCGACGGCGGCGACCTGAGGAACAACCCGAACGCCGGCTCGTCGGTGCTGCTCCCGCTGAAGCCCAACCCGACCGAGGCCGAGGTGCTCGTCTGCGGCGGGACGCGGAACACCTCCGAGGCCGCCGTGAGGAGGGGGCAATTCCCCCCGGCGCTCACCACGTGCGGGCGGCTCAAGATCACCGACCCGAACCCGTCGTGGGTCATCGAGGTGATGCCGTCGCCGCGGGTGATGGGGGACATGATCCTGCTCCCCAACGGCGAGGTGGCCATCATCAACGGCGCCACGGACGGCGTCGCCGGGTGGGACTCCGCCAACACCTTCAATCCCACACCCGTCATCTACCGCCCGGACTTTCCCCTCGGGAGCCGGTTCGAGGCGCAGGCGCCGGCGGGCGTGCCGCGGCCGCGGATGTACCACGCCTCGGCGGTGCTCGACCGCAACGGCCGCGTGATCGTCGGCGGCAGCAACCCGCACCAGTTCTACAACTTCACCAACGTCAAGTTCCCCACCGAGGTCACCCTGGAGGCCTTCTCGCCGTACTACCTCGACAGCTCCAACGACGGGCTCCGTCCAAACATCTTCGTGCCGTCACCCAAAGACGGGCCGGTACACGTGGCGTACGGGGGCCAGCTGACGCTGCAGTTCTTTGCACGCAACGGCGTTCCGGGGTCAGTAACGATGATCGCGCCGTCGTTCACGACGCACTCGTTCGCCCAGAACCAGAGGCAGCTGTTCCTCCAGGTCCAGGTGAAGCCTGTAGATGCGTTCCAGGTAAACGGCGGGGTGACGACTGCTTTCCCCGGCATCTACGAGGCAAACGTGACCATGCCGGCGACGCCGGTGTTGGCGCCACCCGGCTACTACATGCTGTTCGTCGTGAACGGGCGCATTCCCAGCAAGGGCATCTGGATCCACATACAGTAGTGACAACGCGCGAGGGTATTCTCTAGAATGATTATTTGACTTCATTCCATTGGTTTATATTACACATCGATCTCTACTGATTTGAACCATCCGGATCTGAGTTGTAAGGAAATATTTGTACGTGTATCATATGTTCTTTGTTATGCATCATGTAATCATTTGAAATATAATGAATTTGATGAGATGCTTGGTGATGTCGAATTGTATGCCATCAATTTCTTTTTCCTGTGAATTTTCCATGAATACCGATTGATTAACACTTCACCATTTCACATACTAGAATCGCCTCGGGAGTCGGGACATTTAGAACTCAGATTAAAAAGGAAATTGATCCACTTAAGTACTCAACATAGCATATTGGTTTGAGAAACCCAAATGCCAGAGGTCGAGCATTTCGTCGGTATTTGTATACCATCAATTTGTGTGTGTGTGAATTTTCCATGACTACTCGATGAACACCACCATTTTCACATACCAGAATCGCCTCTGGACATTCAGAACTCATGTAAATTCGTCCACTTATCATAGCATGTAGTAGGGAATTAAATTTGATTCGAGGAACCCAAATGGCACGAGAATTACAAGAGATAAAGCAATTTCGTTCCCAAAATCTGGTCAATCTTATCCATGATAAAACTGGAGAAATTGAGTGCTGTTTTTACTGCAACAAAAAGGTCTGGAAAAAACATGACATTAGGAGCAACGATGCTTCAATTATGTGTGCAGTACAAAGAACATCATCAACAGCAGTTTTGCATCAAATACGATGAGAGCTGTAGGGTGGTCCATGGTGACCCTCAAAAAAGATTTAGAGGGGCCCTGCAAAAGTCCTGTTCTCCCTCTTCTCGTTCCACTTCTCGACCTGATTCAGTAGAGGAAAAGCTGATAACATTAAAGAAAAGTGGCTAGAATATATAGCTAGTTTCAATGTGTCAAGAGATCATGGTCCAGCTAAACATTAATGGTTAGAGAAGTGGAAGAATTGCTGGCAGGAAAATGTGAAAAAGTACTTGGGAAACCTCAAAATATCAGAACATGAAATGATATTTTGAAAGAAAAAAGAAAAAATCCAGCAAGCCTGAAACTACCACCTAGAGAAAAATAAACGTTAAAAGTATGTTAAAAATTTAAACTGTGTCGTCCTTTGGTCTAGACTGCAAACAGGTTCTCAGAAGGAGCTTATAACATGTTAAAGCACCCACCATATGCTAATATGCATAGCAAATTGTACACTGATCAACATTATATGCAAATTTCTACTTCACAGGAAGTGATACGTTGACAGTCAAGTAACTCATATATGGTGGATTCAACTCGGTGAAGATTCTTGGTTCAGGTTAGTGGCTTAGAGCATAAAAAAAAATTTATCTTCTGGCCCGTTCATGCAGGCACAACTGAATCCGGTAGCATTCCTTTATAGTTGAGAAAAACAATAATTGTAGTAGTCCTACAGAAGACAGCAGAAGCACTCACCCATTCTCCGGGGCAAAGGGAGCGGTAGTACTTCGCGAATTTCTCACAATCAGCAGTTCCATCCTCTTTGGCATTCACACATCTGGTTTCATGGAGGATCAAATAGTTAAGAAAGGTAATTTGAAATTGTTCATCTGTAAAAAAAATTTGGACAGTTCACGTGTACAATTTTTGCCCAACATACCTGTGGTACTCAATATAGCACGTAAAGCAATGCCTGGTTTGGTTCGTTGTAGGAAAGCGGAAGTCAGCAGGTGCAGTCTTCAGCTCAATCTGGTAGAAATGCAAAACGTAAACAGAACAGTGAAGCAATATATAGGCAATCCAACAAATGATAATCTTGGGAAGCAATAGCATGGTATGAAAATGAAAGATGGCTCATTTCACGGAAAAGAAAGGGTAGAACTTCATAAAGACGGTGTCTGGGAGGCAGGGATGTAAATGCAAGATTGCTCATTTCACCTTACACGCATTGTTGCCTGATACTTCAACAGAACTCCCTGACTACTGAAATTAGGCACTCAGCAAATATATTGTGCAATTCATTCCTTCTTATAGATGGGCAAGTAGATAGGCATCGAAGCCAGCCCTAGGTCTCAATTCCAGCATAATACCACCATGTAGGAGGTCAAATACCACCCATATCATCATGTAACTGGCCTATTCTGCAATCCATATAGTCTGCTGGTGCTAGCCACAGTGGCGAATGGTTGCTAGAACCAGTATCACTATCCTTCGCCAAACTGTAAATGCCCAACCAAATGTTCTAGTCAATCCAACCCCCATTTTTTTAAAAAAAAATGTGACTCTTCAGTCACTTGACATTATGGACGCAATATCCTATATCAGATCATAGCACATAATTCCGTAATTTTCCAACACAACAGCACGCAAATTGCACGACGGGGGATCAAGCACAGCCCCAAGCCGCAAACCGTAAACAGAAAGAAATGGACCTAGAGTCTATAAACAAACACCTATCACAAAACACGTCACGCTGCGAGACCCACCCGACGGGGAAACCATCTCTAATCGCACGATCGATAACCTAGATCGATGCCTATTGCCCGCTAACACCAACAGGCAGATACAGAGACCCGGCGAGGGCGGCGTAGTAGGATGGCCAGAACGGCGCCGTGGGAGGTGCGATTTGGGGAGGAGGAGGAGGAGGAGGGGTCTAGAAGGTTCTCACCTCGGCCATCTCGTCAGTTGCGAGACCGGAGACCGGGACCGGAGATGGGGGTGACGCGCTGTGCCGGAGAACTCGGCGTTGAGAGGACGACGAGGGATCCTACGTGGCTTCCGTTCACTTTTTAACCAACCTAGCTTAGGGCCCAATAAGGCCCATCTCCTCCATCTTCTTCTTCCGCCCGTCGTCTTCTTTTTCCTCTGCCTGCCGCCGCCTCCGCCGCCCAGGCCGGCGGCTCCCGCCGCCGCGCCTCCCGCCCACCGTCCGCCCCAGCTGCGCCGACCCTGCCGCCCCCGCCTCCGCCGTCTTCTTCTTCGAGCGCCGCACGACCTCCGCCCCTCCCCCCCCCGCCTTCGTCCTCCGCCCCGGCCGGCGGCGGCTGCCGCGCCGCCCGCCATCCGCCCCCGCCGCACCGCCCCGCCCTTCCTAACCCGGTGGCCGTCGCCGCCCCCGCCGCCGGGTCCCCGCCCGGCCGGCGGCGCGGGGAGCGCCGCCTCGCCTCCGCCGCTGGCCGCACCGCCACCACCGCCGGACCTTCCTCCGCCCCCACCTCCTTCTTTTCTTTGGATGGAGGCCATTGGAGCACCTCCCAAGCTCGACCGCCAGAACCCCGAACCCTAACCGCCACCGCCGCCGCCGACGGCGCCCTCGCCGCCGTCCGCCCAAGGGAGAAGAAGAGGATGAAATCCAACGGTAGGTGAAGAAGAAGATGAATATGATCCAAGGGTGGTTGATGTGGAAGCTAGATGTCCAAAAACACCTGTGGAAGCCATGTAGGAATCCCGGGACGACGAGGTGGAGTGGACTGGAGGGACATGGGCCCGACCAAGCTTTTCTTCGAGAGAAGAGGGCCGTGTGACAATCGTAGATGGGCCCATCTGGAAGCATGCAAATAGGGGCGAGCCTTTGTTAGACTATCTCCAACAGAAGATGCAAAGGGAGACCCAAACCTATTTTTGGGTCACCACAGTGTTTTAGGTAGTCAAAAATAGCCTCCAACAGAAGACCCAATCACCGGATCCATTTTGCCTCCTCCCTCCAACGCGAGGCAAAAATGCCTCTTCTCTCTCACGCGACGCAAAAACGGAGGCGTCGGCAGCCAGCACGGGCTGAGCGGCCGCGAGCGTCGGCGCATGACGGCCGCGAGCGAACTCCAGCCCCGGCGCACGGCAGCCGCGGGTGGATGCGGGGAGCGGTGGCGGCGGCTTGAAGCTCCACCTCCACGGCGTCGTTGCGTCGGCGTCGGCGCCAGACCCGTCCTCATCGCTGCCCCCGTCGTCGTCGCCGCCGCGGCCCGAAGGCGGAGCACGAGCCAGAGGTGGAGACTGTGGAGCTCGTCCTCGCCGGCGCGGCGGATGCGGGGAGCAGGGCGGACAGCACGGGCGGAGGAGAGTGGAGCGAGGCGACGGCGGCGGCCTGAAGCCCCACCTCCACGGGCTTCGTCGCGTCGGCGTTGTCGCCGCCTCCATCATCGTCGCCGCTGCGGCCTCGAAGGCGGAGCAGGAGCCGGATGCGGAGCCTGCCGCGGAGTGGGTCCTCGGCGGCGCGGCGGATGCGGGGAGCGGGGCGGCCAGCACGGGCGGAGGAGTGGAGCGGGGCGGCAACGGCGAGCGCCGGCGCGTGACGGCCGCCGGCGGCTCGCGCGGAGGGGAGGGGCGGAGTAGAGATGAGTTGGGTCTTCCGTTGGAGAGGAGGAGATTTGGGTAGGGACTTTTTTTTACGGACTCATATGGTGGAATGGGTTTTGTATATGGGTCTTGGTTGTTGGAGATAGTCTTACATTGGGCCCGTGGAAAGCCTGGAATAGGGGCGGGCCTACAAGGCCCAGTATCTGTCATCTTGGACAAGCCCAGCATTGCACTTGGCGATGCCGGTATGAAGATTAATCATACTTTCTTTTTTTTCGTTCTTTTTTTGGATGGAAGAGCAACAAATTCTTGAGGAGTGGAGGAGCACGGAGTAATCCTGCAGACAACTGTAATTTTTTTTTTTTGGGGGGGGGGGGGGGGGGGGGGGGGGAGGTGTCGTAGCATCCTTTGGCTCGGTCAACAAAGTGAATCGAGCCTTTTGACGGGCGAGCATAAACCGAAAGTGGTTGCGCCATATCTGAAATCTCCATCACAAGATGCATATTTTTGCAGTTGTACTGGCCCACATCCCACACACAAAGAAGTCCCTGGTGAAATTCTAATGATCCGATCCACGCTCTCCGTGCGTCGAGGCGGCCGAATGAAACCAGCTGCTTTTCACTCTTAGCTGCGAAGTTTCTGCACTACGCATGCTTTTTCGTCCACCTGATTGTGTTTCGGATTTCAGTCCACGTCTGTTTGGAAGCAGGAAACATTCAAAGCGACGGGTACAGTTTCTCCACGAGCTTCCGTAAAGATAGTGTACACGGACAGATGTGGTTATCCCAAGCAGCCTTTCACTTGCCTACATACTGTGCCGGGAACTGCAAGAACTGTGCCACACCGTGCGTTTCCCGCGCACCATTCCTCGCCGACACTGACACGGCAGCCGCCAGCCGACCACGTACATCGGATGGATGCATGCATTTCCAAATCATCATCGTGTGGTTGTGCCGTCGGAGTCTCAATCACACCCCCAAATCGGAATCTGCCGAGGCTCGCGTCGGCCCAGGAGGATATGCTCCCAAGACATCGTGTGAAAACGACCGCAGGTGCTAGTAGCCTTTCGATCTTTCAGAGATGATGGATCGGACTCTGAAGAGCCAATTGGACCTCAGCTTCTCGATAAGCTCAGTGAGCCGGTGTGAGTTGTGAGACCTACCGTGCCAGTGCCGTCCAGTTCGTCTTTTTTATCAGATGACGGTGCAGTGGCAACTTGGTCTTCCCCTGATCATCTTTGTTTTCCTTCATTCAGGGAATTCAGATATCAGGTAGTACCATTTCTCCGTAAAAGAAGATATTACGACTTTCTCTCCTCTGGAGTAATCGTTTAGTACACACAGTCAATCAACAGAGTTGATCGAACTCCAATTAAAGAAGAAAGAAGAACAGGGCTGGAGTCTGGACTAGCAGACCGTTGGCACGCTCCTGGCTATCGAATGTTACTATGTTAGCCCACGTCAATGTAAATAAGCTATTTTTCCGAACGAGACAACAACTGAGTGGACCACGTTAGTTCCCGGAAATTAAAAACATGATATTCATCCACTCTTTTAGATTTCTATCACAATTTGTAAGAAAAGTTGGCGTGTACGCTGCGGCATCCGGCAAGAACGGCAAATTTTGACCAACTAGTTCCCATGTCGACAAAACCAGCTAGTGGCAACCATCAGGAAGAAAGGTAGCAAAACTGAAACATCAGAGCAAGGTCATCTGTTCACCTGGCAGGCGAGCAGATCAGATATTATCAAGAAAGCTAACATAAGTGCTCCATTAGCAAAATAAATTAGGGTTTCTTTGCCCTCGTCAGGCCGCAACCTATAGCTACGGAGTACGTACCTAGCTAGCTAATCCCGTCAAAGCTCCACCTAACCCCACGCTGCAATTTCCTAGATCCTTGTATCACCTCTTTTGTTCCTTTTTGCGTCCGTGTCATTTTTATTCATTCGCGGCCGAGACAAGAAATTACGGGAAAGACAGGTGCTGGGGGCCTGAATGCCTGATGGGATCTGGACTTCTGAAGAAACGAAACGAAGAACAGGGAGCAAACGGACAGAGAACCCTGCGTCCCCCGGGCGGCGAAAAAGCAGGAGAACGGTGAACGGAGGCAACTGGGACAAGTGTATCTAGCTGTCCAGAGCGGGTGGAGACAAAGCCAAGTGGCGAGAGGAATCGTGGACCAGATCGCCGTCACCAGTCACAGGGGCTAAATTCGCTGCAGATATACCGCCAGGCCATGTCTATCTACCGCTCCATGGCGCGATGTGCCCAGCCGGCCTGCGTTTGAGCTCCGTTAACGCCTAGACAGCGACGAGTTCCGGCGACACGGCGTCTCTGGGCAGGGATCCTGCGGGGGGAAGGATGCGGCCAGCAGCCTCGCCTCCGCAAAGAAAAAATTGTGTGGCTTTGGCCGGGTACAGCCCGCCGGCGACGTTTTGTGCCGCGCAGATGTGCAGCCCGCGGATAAGTGCTGGGCCGTGACCGTGAGATCTTGTCCGGCCGCCGCCTGTCTACGGCCACCGATGCAGCGCAGCCAAGCGAAAGAGGATCGGGCAAAGCGAGGCTGAAAAGACGTCGGATCGCGTGGACAGCCCCACGCTCCTTTTCGCTTTCTTTTTCCCTTCGGGGACGGCGGGTGCGGCCGCGCCCGTGCACGCGGCGGCGTGTGTGCGGTGGTGGTCGTCTTTGCCGACTCCGGAAGACCGGAAGAAGGAGCATGCACGGAAGACGGGAGCGGCATCTCCCGCAGTGTGCGTGCAGACGTGCAGTGCCCAGTGCCGTGCGAATAGTCAGTCCACACGAGATGTCGGGACGTTGGGTCCGGTCATCCCAAGCTGAACTTCACGTGAACTGTCAGGAAATGTCGTCGTGTTATAGATCGTGGTGAACCTATGCCTCGCATCATTGACCTCCTATCATGCGCCTATTATATTGCCCAAAACCGGAGGAATTCACTATACTTTGGTAAACTGTTATTTTTGTAGTTTTACTCACGCAAATAAGCTCTTTTGTTGGACGTGTAAAGCTAACTAGATTGACGTTCTATAAAAAAAAATACTTGTGTTACAAACTCGGTGGGGGCACAACCAAGTTACCAAGGTATATCTCTCTAATTCGTGCCGAATTCTCATGGTATAGTATTTACGATATCATTAATTGTTTTAAAATAGAAATATCTACATGTATAATGCAAAAGTGTGATTGCATTGTCTGTTTCTTCACCTCCGTTAATGTGCAATGCCATCACCCATCACCCCTTCTTCTCCACGTTACCGCCCTCATGTTTTTTTTTCACCTTACACTCCCCTATTGCTTGCCTTTGATCGTATGACTAAGATATTTTCCTGCTTATTCAAGTGCATATTATATACCATTACTATTCACTATGTCACCATCCTCTTATTTTCATCTCTTTGTTCGTTAGTCTTTAGCATCTTATGATGCCAAATCTTTAATGGTTGGGGAGAGGTTGGAAAACTACACTTTTATTCCTTCATTTTGGTCTGTTTGCTGAATCGTTTTGTTTAACATACATTAGGATTTTAAGAAAGAGACAATTCATACATCGCATTTTGCTTCATTTCCGGCCAAGACTTGGTTTATTTGTTCAATGATTATCATTAGTTGACGGAGGCGAAGTAATTTAGTGAAGCGCGACTTCAGACATTTGTGCGGCGTTTTTTTATAGCAGCACACTAATCTAAATGGAAACGAAAAGGAAAGGGAGTAGAATTTGAAAACTTCAGTGGACGACGTAAATAAAACAAGATGAAAAGGAAGTCAGCTACCAGCCGGCCGGCCTGCGCGACAACGAGGCCAGCGCGAAGCTTCCCCACTTCCCCAGCCTACCACGCCTAGTCAGCCACCAGCTGGCCTGAGTTGCTCCCTCCGATACGCCGAGCCCCTGGAACCTAAAGAAAACCCCTCTTGCGATAGTCCCGGAGGCGGCTGGACCGCTGGAGCAGTTCCCTCCCTACACGCGGTCCACCGTGGCCCAGGCCTTAACGGCCGCGAATCCCGATCGTGGCGGGTCCCACCGACTCAACTAGCGGTCCGGTAGCCTCCACGTGAGCACGGGTGCAGGGGAACGGGTCCGCCCATCTACTTGGCTGCCACGGAAACCCGGACCCGGTAGGGGAGCTATAAAAGCCGGGCCAAATCAGGGCACCCCCCCCCCCAGCCGCACGCTTCCTGTTGCCAAAGATTTTCCCTCCCTCGCCGCCGCCGCCGCCGTTCGTCTCGCTGAGAGCAGAACCGACGAACTCGCCGAGTTCTAGGAGAGAAATCCTTTTCGCTGTTCTCAGTCAGGGTCCGCTGCGTCGGGAGGCGGTGAAGGGGGGAAATTCGTGAGATCTGTTCCGGATCACGCGTGCGCGCTCGGGAATCAGGGGGTTCCACACATATCTTCGTTGAATTGTAAGTTTGCCTGGCCGATTCCCTTTTAAACTGCTCTAGCCTGTAGATTTGTTCAGCATGTTATGTATGTTGTACTGTTTTTTTTCCGGCTGACTGGATTTGAGGTTGCTATTTCTATTTCCGTGAGGATTAGTACCTGGAATAGGTTGTTTTGTAATTACTTGAGCTTGATGGTAGGAATAGTACTGCTACTTTTGTTCAGATTTCTGCACACGGATAGGAAAATACATATTCATGCGAGTACATAAAATATGTTTTCTTGAAATAGGTGAGGTTGCAGCCTGTAGGAATTTATCGAGGTCATATAAAGATTAAACTTTGATTGGACCTTCAGATCTGTGATTAAATTTGCATGAATGAATAACTTGGCACCTGTTTGCCATGATTTGTTGGAAATACTTATTTGGCCGTATCATTCTCTATACTCATATCTGTGGTGTGTTTTAACTGTTTATTGTGACCAGCATGTACGATTGACTTTCTTCCCTAGCTTGTGATGTTCATAAAAAGCAGAAGACATCATCGTAATTTGTTCATGTAATAGACAAACTAATTTTAATTTCCCCGTCCTGCAGGAAATTGATGTACTAATGGAGTCTAAGGGTGGCAAAAAGTCTAGCAGTAGTCGTTCCATGATGTATGAAGCTCCCCTTGGCTACAGCATTGAGGACGTTCGACCTGCCGGAGGCGTAAAGAAGTTCCAGTCTGCTGCTTACTCCAACGTAAGAATTGATTATCACATTTACACTCTTCATTCCTTCTTTGTTGTTGCTGATGTGTTTCTAACGCTGTCTTTCTTCTATTGCAGTGCGCGAAGAAACCATCCTGATATCCCTTTCGTGCTTCCCCATCCCAGTAGTTTAGGATTTCTTTTCTAACGCTTTGATTCTGACCAATCTCTCTGGCCTGCTGCTTCCTGATAATCGACCAGTTCTCTAGTCTTGCTCCCTGCACTCCTCCCTCCATCTCTGGCATTGTGTTCTGAAACACCTGCTCCGATGGCTGTCCTTTCTGCTGTTGACGCTCCCCCGGTCTCAGCGATCGGGTTTGAGGGCTATGAGAAGCGCCTTGAGATCACCTTCTCTGAGGCACCTGTCTTTGCTGACCCTCATGGGCTTGGGTTGCGTGCCCTCTCCAGGCCCCAGATTGACTCTGTTCTGGACCTTGCACGGTGCACCATTGTGTCTGAGCTCTCCAACAAGGATTTTGACTCCTATGTCCTCTCTGAGTCGAGCCTGTTTATCTATCCTCTGAAGATTGTCATCAAGACCTGTGGGACTACCAAGCTCCTGCTCACCATTCCAAGGATTCTTGAGCTTGCTGAAGAGCTGTCTATGCCGCTTGCTGCTGTGAAGTACTCCCGTGGGATGTTCATCTTCCCTGGTGCACAGCCAGCCCCCCACAGGAGCTTCTCTGAGGAGGTTGCTGCCCTCAACCGCTACTTTGGTGGCCTGAAGTCTGGTGGTAATGCTTATGTGATTGGAGATCCAGCACGCCCTGGACAGAAATGGCACATTTACTACGCCACCGAGTACCCAGAGAAACCCATGGTTAACCTTGAGATGTGCATGACTGGTCTGGACAAGAAGAAAGCTTCAGTCTTTTTCAAGACTTCTGCTGATGGTCACACAACATGTGCCAAGGAAATGACCAAGCTATCTGGTATCTCTGAAATTATCCCTGAGATGGAGATCTGTGATTTTGACTTTGAACCCTGTGGCTACTCCATGAATGCGATCCATGGCTCTGCTTTCTCGACCATTCATGTGACCCCTGAGGATGGTTTCAGTTATGCTAGCTATGAAGTTATGGGCTTTGACGCCACTGCACTTGCCTATGGCGACATCATTAAGAGGGTCCTCAGGTGCTTTGGCCCGTCGGAGTTCTCTGTTGCTGTGACCATCTTTGGCGGGCGTGACCAGGCCGCGACATGGGGCAAGAAACTTGATGCTGAGATCTATGACTGCAACAACATGGTTGAGCAGGAGCTCCCTGGAGGTGGCCTACTCATCTACCAGAGCTTTTCTGCTGCAGAAGATGTTGTTGTCAGCTCTCCCAAATCTGTACTTCATTGCTTCGAGGGCGAGAACGTGGATAATGCTGCTCCTGTAAAGCAAGGCAAACTGGCTAATCTTCTCTGCTGGGAGGAAGAAGATGCCATGGAGAAGGATGGAGTGCTTGCCGAGTAAGACCGGATTTCTGGTGTCGATTTGCTGCTGAGTTATTTTTTTTAATGTTGCGATTGTCGTTTGGTTATTGTGTGAAGCAGCCAAGCCAGGCTATTAGTATGAAAACATATCGTTTGTAAGCATGGGTTATGATGTTGCCTCATGCTAATGGTCAATCTGAATAAGTATACAGCTCTAGGTGGTCTGCTGCGTCTACCACAATGAGCATATGTATGAGGAATTGTCTGTCAAAGCTTTATGAATAAGAATTATTTGCGTTAAATGTTTGGTTTCTTAGTTTTCAATTTGTTTGTTTTTATTACTATACTCTAATTTGTGTGCTGGTGTATGAGAAGATGAAGGCATCACATTCGTACCCCGGTTACATATCATAGCCTGATATCACTCGTTTTGTAGAAAAAAATTGTAACAGATATTGCACGAATCATTCGTGCCCTTTGTTTCCCATTGACTTCTGATTATTGTTTTTTTTCCAAGAACACACAAAACTGCAAAAGATTGCCCTGCTTATTGTACTAGCACATGCTTATATTCTGGTTCATGCACCAGCATTAGACAACTGCTGATGCCGTTTAACAATCAGAAACCGTGCTCTGATTCAGTTGGACCTGCGAGATTTGGGCTCTATTGTCCATTTGCTATCTGCTCTCTTCTTTTTTTTTTTGGCGAAATTCGTATCTGCTGACGAGGCCGATTCCTTCCTCAATTATTTGAAGCGGTGAGGTGGCCGGTGGGCAACTGGCATCGCGAGTTGGATACCTGGATGCCATACGCCTATCACGTTTTTGTATTTCCATCGTGCATCGACTGCTTCTGCCCCATCTAGCAGCTCTCTCAGTTCCTTTGGGTTTAGAATCCTCGTCATCGTCAGACGAGAAGCACCTCCTACCTACGCGAACGTGGCTGTTCCGTTTCCGCTGCTCCCAAGTACAGATCGCGACATGTGTCTTCCGTTCCGTAGGTTGCTGCCGGCTGCTTCGTCGAGCGTCCAGATCGTGATCTTGTCGTCGGCAGAGTTTTGATACCCTTTTTGCTTAAATCATTGCTTCCATACCATCCACTAGTCACATGCTGAATCCATCCATATGAGGAGAGGAGACCTGGTGCCGTGTGGGAGCCTATTCCCGCCGTGGAGGAACCACTGGTTGGTTCTCGTGGCAGCAGCAGTTGCGTGCTGCTTACTGGCTACTGCGTGCGTAGGCGTAGCCGATGCCATATCTTCCAGCCAGCCGCGAAGAGATAGGCTCAGGTTCTGATTCTGATTCCAAAGTTCGGAATCCAGACGCATCAGTTCATACCCTTCCTTCGTCTTTGGCCGTCCGTAGCAATGGGAAATCGATTGACGGGCGACGGAACCTGATCCTGTCATGTCCGAGATCACCGACGACACGCGAAGGTATTCGTATTCCCTGACCAAGATTTCTTCGCGGAACTTTCCCCCGGCTCGTCGCCAGCCATCCGTTTCGCAAAGCCGATGCGGCGAATCTCTCCTCTCCTCGCCTAACGTGTTCTGGTCCCGGCCGCGTGCAAAATCCCGTTTCCCGTGCCGACGTGCAGTGCCCGCCGCGACCTGCCTGGTGCCTGCCCGTCCGACACGGCGGAAGGCTCCCGTCCTTTCCCACTGTCTGTGTGGTGTGTGCCCGCCTCGCATGCGCGTTCTGGGAGACGGGATTGGCATCTCTCCATGCGTGCGACGTGCGAGGCTGCCGTATGCTAAGTACGGAGCAGCACTAGCACCCGGCCAAGGTCCTTTTTGCACTGCAGCGTCCTTGGTTACATCATAACGGAGGAGAATCATCAGAACAGCGCGAGGAGTGTTGATGGACGCGCTGGACAGTGAGGAGGAGAACGGCAGCCACGGGGAAACAATGTACACGTGTCGACGACGGGCTTCGAGTGCAGATAAATGTGATACAGCCTACATGCAGTACAACCAGGGTTGCATCATTCATATTTCGATTGAGTTGCGTCCAAGGTGCGCTGACACACCGCCTACCGGAATGCTCGGTGCGCCGGCCGGCCGGCCGGCCGAACGAGCGGGTGGCGGCCGGCCGCATAAGCCGCACGGGACAACCGTGTCCAGCGGACAGAGCCAGCCTGGACCGCTCGGAGCAATTGCAGATCACATGAGCAGGCGTGTCCGGTGTGGTGTCTTTCGCCCTTCTCGGACTGCAGATCACTCACACGAGCAGGCGATTGCTCCGAGCAGGATATGTTGGCGGGACCTTTGCCTCCGGCCAGACACCATTCGCCAAACATTCCGGCCTGGGCGCTCGCATGTGCGCGCGCGCTACGATTCCTGATCACCACTGATGCGACTGAATTCGGCTCCGTGCACGAGCTGGGGGCAGCAAGACGTGCCGACCCGTGTCCACCCTGCGGCCTCCCTTGGCCTCTCCTGTTGCCGTGTCGCGTCCCACGAGACGCGTCCGATGGTGGTGGTGACCTGTGATGGCCGCTGGCCGGCAAGTGCCCATTGCGACCTGCCTTGCCGACGCGGCGAAGAAGAGAGCACGGCTCGTGCCTGTCCAGTGTCCAGGTCTCCGAGCTGCGTCCGCCAAAGTTGCGTTCAGCTCATCCGTCTCGGGCCGGAACGCCGTGTAGTCTTTTCAGAATCCGAGCAAAACAAGTTCGGCCCATGCTGTATGTGGGAGGAACAGAGGTAGAAGGATGAGCTAGAGGTAGAATCAGAGGTAGCAGGCTTCCAAGTAAGGACGCAAGGACGGCCCATGTAGTGGCATTCCGCAGCGGTCCAGCCCAGAGCCCAGGCTGCTCGTCCGAATACAAACACTTTACGTTCACGAACAGCGTGAAGGGCCCTGGCTGGACGAGCCCATTGGTCATTACCCCCTCGATTTAAGTTCCTGATCGTGGCCGCGAGAAGATATGGGGGCCATCGCAGGCTCCCCCAATCCTCATGAAGTTGGATTCTGTTGATGCTAAAAAAAAATGAAGTTGGATTCTGTTGGAGTCTGTAATCGCCACGATCCCAGGTTACTTTTGCAATCGTTGCCGAATAAAAACGTTCTTGTTAGAAGCCGTGGCGTGATTTTTGGCCTGAATCAATCAGCCAACGCGATCGATCGACAATGGCTGGCCAGGAACAACCCGACTGGTTGAGCCTCCCCTCGGATCTCCTGGAGCTCGTTGCGCAGAGGTCCCGCGACGCCGTCACCGGGCTCGCCGTGTTCCGCTCCGTGTGCCGGACATGGCGCGCCGCGGCAGCGCCGGCGCCGCGCCTCCTGCCTCCCCGTGCCGACTCAGAGCACGTGCTCGTCTTCCCCTTGGCGCGCGGCTGGTCCGTTGTCCTCGACGCCCGCGACGTGGCCTGCTACCTCTCGCACCTGTCCACCGGCGCGACGGCCGGCCTGCCCAATCTCGGCGCCGTCCGCGACGGCAGTGGCACCACGCATGTAAGATATGTGCACTGTCGCGACTTGGAAACGGCGATCCGCAACGAATGGATCTTCTGGACTTACCTCCAATTCACGGATCACTTACGCTTCGCCGTCCATGTCCCGCCCGACGCTGCAGCGGCAGCGGCGGAGGGCAAGGCGGCGGAGGGCATGACGATCATGATGTATCACATGATGCACGGGAGTACGGGTATGCTTTTCTGCCGCCTCGGAGACGCGGCCTGGACTAAGGTGGAGAAGCCCGATGCAATTGGCTACGGCTTCTTTGACTTCGCCTGCCATGACGGCAAGATGTTCGGCTTCGATACCAATGGCGAGATGGCGGTGTACGATGCCGCGACGCTCGACGTCCTCCACCTGGTCCGGGCTCCGCCGGCCACGGCCAAGCTTGCCAACCAGATGTACGGACCAGATCCTCGGCTGAAAGAGTTCTATTATGTCCATCTTGTTGCGTTGCCAAAGAAACTGGTGTTGGTCAGGACTAGCGTGAAGTCTTCCCGGCCAGTGGCCTTCAACATTTTCGAGTTAGGCTCTACGCCTGACGGTCTCGCCTGGCTCAAGGTAACAGATGCCGGCAACTATGAATTGTTTCTAGATAGATACCACACCACCTTTCGGGAAAATGACTTCAACAGTGGGACTCAGATCTACTATGTTCATGACGAGCGCTGGCCAACGGTTGCACCTACCACTGTGGCCTACTGCTACAGTATTCAGGATAGCAAATTGGAGTGCGTATACAGATCACCGGAGGATAAGTGCTCAACCAAGCCTAGCTGGTTTGTTCCATAGATAGTTTAATTTATTTTGCCTGTAGATACACTATCTATTAGTGTAATTATGTACACTGCTTCCAACTTAATCGAAGGGTATAGCACCTGCATATTAGTTGTAATTAGGCTTTATACCAGCAGTCATCGTCATTCGTTGTGTTTCTCTTTGGTTAATCTAAAGTTTGGGGAAAAGACTTGATCTGGCAACGCAAGTACGTACTTTGGCTAATCTCAAAAGTACGTACTGTCTCCAAAACTGAACTGGAGCAATTTTGAGAAAGGAAGGCTTGCAAAATCTTTGGGACGTCGACGCATCATGCGTTTGTGAAGAAAATAGGTTCGGCAAGAGGGCAATGATGCAGTGTAAATTAACTACTGGCAGTTTCAACAAATGTGGACAGTGGACACTGAATACTAAAATACACAATGCAAAGTGCAAGAAGACAGGTGTTGCATCTCAGCATCACATGAACTTTATTCCAAAACTGAACCGGAGAAATGAAAAGCTTTGGGTAACAAAACATTACCCGCAACTAGTAACACTGCAATGCAATGTGCATGAACAATTCTGAACGCAGTGCAACTCTAAAAACTTGACACAGTCACATTGAATGCAACGCACAAGTCACTGACCACAAGCAGCAAGCGTCACACAAATCATCCCCTATGGTTCCGATGGGGATTTGCTTGTTGCCTGTTTGGTCTCTGGACGGCGGCGGCGCGGAATCTCGGATTAGTAGCGGTCGTGGAGGCACATGTTTTGCACGCCCAGCTCTGTTATGCCTTCTTGGCTTCTTCACAGGAACTTCTCTAAATACTGAGATGGAGAAACAAATCTGGCTTGCAGTATTATTCGAGCTGTACGCGTGGTGAATAGACCGAAAAAACAATGCAGTGTTCAATGCCGAGGCTGCAGAACACTGACACGATCAGCGATTCGGATTCTGAATTCTGAATCGTAAAAGCGAGCTGTACGTGGATAGCATCCGTTGGGTCCAACGGATGTTGTGCTTGTCACTGCTAGGTGTCGCAACGGAAAGCATTCCAACTTGGCTACTTGGCCAGTCTGAAGAAGTCTGAATGTCTTGACACTGACACTGAACCTAGGAGGGAACTTAGAACTGGGCCCAAGTTCAGAAGGGAAGGGAGCCAAATTGAATCAACAAATACATGGGTAACTGGCAAGTGCACTGAACCTAAATATTAACAGAATCAAGTGAATCTAACTTGAGGGGGTAATTCCAAGGCCAATGCCTACTATGACACTATCTGAATTAATGAAGAAGCAAAGGGAAAACGTTTTTAGCCTGACGCAATAAGTTTATCGGCACCAAGGGCCCGAAACAAGCTTTGCACTTGCGACAAAAAAAATATCTCTGCATGGTCATCTAGATCAGGGATATCCAGATTCAGACATTGTCCATTTCATTATTTATGGTAGACACATTTTTTTTTGTTCACGGTAGTCTTTTTTTAAATATTTTCTCCAGATGTAGATGTATACAAGCACTTCTAATATATGAGTATGATCTTTTTGTACTCCCTAATCTTTCATTTTTTTAAGATTAGACATGAAACGAAGCCACAAAGGGCCCAATTGGAAAATAAAATGGGACTTGTTTAGGAGTACGTAGCTGGAGTCTGTAACCACCACGATCCCAGGTTATTCGGCCGAGTCTGTTTACTTTTCTAATCGTTGTTGAATAAAGGATCTCGTTCCACGCCGTCGCGTACCTGAATCCACCAGTAACGCGATCGACAATGGCTGCCCAGGAACAACCCGACTGGTTGAGCCTCCCCTCCGATCTCCAGGTGCTCATTGGGCAGAGGTCCCGCGACGCCGTCACCGGCGTCGCCGCGTTCCGCTCCGTGTGCCGGACATGGCGCGCCGCGGTAGGGCCGGCGCCGCGCCTCCTGCTTCCCCGTGCCGGCTCAGAGCACGCGCTCGTCTTCCCCTTGGCGCGCGGCTGGTCCGTTGTCCTCGACGCCCGCGACGCGTCTTGCCACCTCTCGCACCTTGCCACGGGCGCCACGGCTTCCCTGTCCAAGCTCAACGCCGTACGCGACGGCAAAGGCATCGCGCACCTATCATACATCCACTGTCCCAACGTGGGAATTGCGCTCTCTAGCAGCAATATGTCATTCCCAACCTATCTCGATTTCACGGATTTCTTACGCTTCGCCGTCCATGTCCCGTCCGACGCTCCGGCGGCGGCGGGCATGACGATCATGGTGTACCATGTGATGCATGGGAGAACGGGTATGCTTTTCTGCCACCCCGGAGACGCGGCCTGGACCAAGGTGAAGAAGCCCCTTTCAATAGGGATGGGCTTCTTCGACTTCACCTACCACGACGGCAAGATGTTCGGCTTGGATAACCACGGCGAGATGGCGGTGTACGACGCCGCAACGCTCAACGTCCTCTACCTGGTACAGTCTCCGCCGGCCACGCCCAACCTTGCCAACAAGATGCACGGCTGCTGTGCTAAGCTGCAAGAGTTCAATTATGTCCATCTCGTTGCGTTGCCAAGCAAGCTTGTATTGGTCAGGACTAGCGTGAAGTCTTCCCGGCCAGTGTCCTTCCACATATTCGAGTTAGGCTCTACGCCTGACGGTCTCGCCTGGCTCAAGGTAACAGATGCTGGCAACTATGAATTGTTCATAGATGGATACCACACTACTTTTCGGGAAAATGGCGCCAACAATGGAACTCGGATCTACTATGTTCATGATGAGCACTGGCCAACGGTTTCATTTACCACTGCGGCCTACTGCTACAGCATGCGGGATAACAAATTGGAGTGCGTATACTGGTCACCGGAGGACGGTCAATGCTCAACTAAGCCTAGCTGGTTTGTTCCGTAGCTAGTTTAATTCACTCTATGCCGTATTATTTATTAGTGTAGCAGTATTTTCGTTTTTGTTAATGTTTGTCAGACAATAAAGTCTTTATGTTCACCAGCCTCATGTGTTTTCGGTTTTACAAATTCATTCGTATGTCTGATTATGCCTCACAGTATAGTTTTAAGCACTAGTGTGTAGAAAAATGCCTATCCCCAAGCTCAACTCACAGCCTAGGAAAATTCTTTCTTGCGACTTCCACTGACAAGGGTTACTGATATATTAAGATATTGTAGAGGACAATACAAACCATTTTAAATAAAACAACATGCAATATATCAACATAATATACAGGTCTAATTTAGAGCCTATGATTCCTTGTTTGTTATGCATATATAAAACGGAATGAACGAGCTTGTAGTCTGATAGTTACAATACTTTAGTAGCAGTATTAGGTTGGGGGTTCAACTCCTTGTGAGAGAGAATTTTCAGGTCATTTTAAAAAAAAGATCCCCTCGCCGGTTTACTTGAGTTCAGTGGTTTTTTTTCTAGACCTGGAGAAAGTTCTTAATGAAAAACTGTGCGGCGGTCTTACCCCACCGGTCTAGTTTATTTTCTTGTATATACAAAACGGACTGGCTAGCCGAGTGTTAGACATGACATTTTTCTGGTTCTGTTTTATCTTTGTGGGGTAAGAGATGGCAGAAGTAATAAATTGTATCATGCAAAATAGTATTAATGGAGTGATTTTTTTTGCCAGTATACACACAGGTCTGGATTGTTGGTGTTTACCTTTCCTTTAGGAATTAGATTGCTTTGGGCTGGGTGCATTGGGTGGAGAAAGTTAAGCAATTTTTTGAAAGAGGCTTCCTTGTGCTTGTGGCATGTGCATTGTTTGGGGCAGGCTCTTTAGTAGAATTTGGTTTGATAATGTCCCAAAATTCAAATTTCCAAATGGATAGGGGCTAGGCTTGATACTTCGTATTTGGATGGTATTGCCCGATAAGGTGATAACGCCACCGTGTTAAAATATGTAGTGTAAATGGCACCTATTGTACAACAACTTATGTAGTTGTATTGTTTAGTGCAACAAGTTACCAAATATGTAAATGAGTACATAAACTTATCAATTGTATGCACGTATAGTCACGTATACGCCATTGTATTGTGCTGCCATGACAGACTAGATTTCAAGTTGATCAACAATGAACAAAATCAGAGCACTAAGGAAAGATGTGTCAGCATTGAGTGCATGATAAGAGTTGTACCCAACTATGCCTCTTTATAGCTTCCATAATTTTTTTTTGTAAATTTATTAACTGTTTCAGGTGGTGTGTCATCATGTAAATATCTTGTGAGAGCATGCTAGTTGATCTTCCAATCAAATCCTACAATATAGTGTCCCTTGAATCTTGGTTTTCGTACTATACCATACTCCCTCCCTATAGAATTTTGATGTCATTTTGGATAGAATTTTAGTCAAACATTGAAAATATAAATCACGAATAACTTTTAAGTTGTTGAGTTTGGAAATGTGAAAACCGTATAAATAGATTTGTCTTAAAAAATATTTTATAAAAGTATACATATATTATTTTTTAATAAATATTTTTGTAAAAATAAGAAGTCAAGGTTATATTTTGGAGACCGTGTCGTTGTCCAAAACGATATCTAAATCATATACAGAGGGAGTATACATACATGTATGCAGCCGTAGAGCATCATAAAATACAAAAAATTGATGAGAATATGCTAATAAATATCATGGATGGTAATATAGTTTTTTTACTATGTATCCTTAAAATTAATACAAGCAATCTCAGATAAGGTCATACAGCCAGCCACTGCAGCGAATTATGTTCGATAGAATACATATGACTATACATGCACTCAATTGACAAATTTATATGTCTACTATTTGCATATTTTATAATATTGGACTAAAGTGGTACAACCATACAAGTTATATAGTGGATGCAATTTACTCAAATGTATCGACACATAGATGTGTAACAACTAACAACTGAAACTATGGAAGCTTGTCAACTGAAGAAACAAATGGCTGCTATTTTCAGCAAGGTTGCAAATAGCACTATAGCTTTTCGAGACAAATGCCGCTATGATATTGCAAATATTACCGTTAATGCCGCTAACTCCGCTATATCATGAAATAGCTAGCCCCACTAAATTCAATAGCTTAGCTCCGCTAACACCGCTATGTTTAACTTATGAACTTATATACTTGTGTTTTATGAACAGTAAGGTACGATTTATGATACATCTTATGAATTGCGGCTCATTTCCTTATGTATTCCCTAGTGTTTGCATGTATTTACGAAATATGAGCTGGAAATCATAAAATTGGTAATGTTTAGGGGCTTAGGGCTAAATTTTGATAGTTTTTCGCATACCGCTAAATGCTATAGCTAGCCCCTATAGCTTTTTTAGAAGTACTCCGCTAAATTCTAGAGCGTGCAATTTGCAATATTGATTTTCAGTAGCAAATTGTGCTGATTGTACACAAGAAACTAGAATGGTGTTTTCAATTAGCCTTTTCAGATTAAAAAGATAACTTAATGTTAGCTGGCAAATGGAAATAATATTCAGGACAGACTAGTCATATTTTTAAGAGTAAAGTTTATCGACGGTCCTCAAACTTGTCTCAGGGTGCCGTTTAGATCCTCAAATTCTTAAAATGCACGTTAAGGTCCATGACCTTGCTAAATTGTGTCATTTAGGTACGAAATTCCAAAAATATCCTTATACCGCTGACATTTGTTCATCTCTTTATATATAACCGCGGTGCAACCAAATAAAATCTTCTAAAGTATTGTGATGAAAAATTGAAAACAACTCATTTGTTGAGAGAAATAGTATGAAAAATTATACTCAAATGGCAGTCATGTCATCAGACGTAGGGGTATTTTTGAGACTTTGGACCTTTAGATGACACAGTTTAGTAAGTTTAGCGAGTTAAATATGCATTTTGAGAGTTCGGGAATCTAGAGGAACACACGAGACAAGTCTAAGAACCGTTCATGTATTTTACTCTATTTTCGATATCGAAATCTACAGGATTTGTTACATAGTAAAGAGCAACCAGAGGAAGCAACAAACACTATTGGCAACAAGAAATTGGCAAGCATTGCTAATACCAGTTTATATCAAACCTAAGATGGACACTCAAAAGCATAAATTTTCACATTGGCACACTAATGAAATGGTAGAGACTACAAGATCAATTAGCAAGAATCTATTATCTTTCGTCATAACACTGGAGTTGATCCAAGAACGACCAGAACACAGTTTCTTGGCCAGAACTAGGGGTGTGTTTAGTTCATCGGAGGTAAACATAGCTTTGAACAAAAAAATAGGAAACCAGCTAATCTCGATCAGTTTCAAGAAATCAAAAGACAGATACAATAAACGAATTCAAGAACTGATCCAGACCATTGGATAACACCGTCCTTGATCACTTCTAAGAACATAAAAAGCATAAATGATTAAAAAAAATCCTTCCGGAACTGACGTGACATCAGACAATGTTAGAACGGCATAGGACCGGAGACAAGTGAAAATATGAGAACACGGAGTTTTGCCGGGCGACGAACGCCCCGCCGGCGTCGGACACCTTCTTTTCTCTTCTAATCTCTCATCTCAACCAACGAGCAACCGATTACATAATCTATTATAATCTTGCCACTAAGCAGCTGCGTCCTGTGGCCTTCGCGCACGATCTGTACAAGACCCTCGCAACCCGGCATGCCTGGAACGCGAGCCACTCCCTCACGCGCATGAACCGGTGGTCACCGAGCTCTTGCTGCGCGCCATGGCCAGTGCTTCCGCGTCTAACGCCACAGCGGCTAACCTACCTACACACACGCATGCATTTGACGAACAACAAGCATGCGCACACGCATTAACTAACCAACTGACTTGAAACACAATCCAAGTCATGATTATCGTAACAGACAAAAGATGCCTCCGCTATGCTAGTTCCTCAAGTCGATTTCGTCGACGCCATTTCGTCGAGCACGTCGCGGGCGCGAAGGCCGAATCACACCTGAACCCAGTCGCTGATGATGGAGACCGATCTCGAGGGCGCGAATAGAGGTCGGCGGGATCGATAATGGCGGGACGAAGCGTGGGAGGAAGAGAAGGCACTAGCGGTAGTTGATGAGACCATCTCCTATGGTTTTGGGGTTCCCGATGGGGATTTTCTTGCTGCCTTGTCCGCCTTTTGGTCTCCGGAGGCGCGAATTGCTCGAGGTCATGCAGGCACATGTTTTGTGCACCCAGTTCTGTTCTCTGCCCCACAGCTATGCCTTCTTGGCTTCTTCAGGAACTTCTCTAAAAACTAACATGGAGAGGCAAATGATGTGGCTTGCTGTATCATTCGAGCTGTACGCGTGGTGAATAGATTGAAACAACAATGCAGTGTACAATGCCGAGGCTGCAGAACACTGATACAATCGGCAACTCGTAAATCTGAATTCTCATCGTAAAAGCGTACGAGGAAGATGAGGAGCTGTACCTGTCACTGTCGGTTGCCGCAATGGAAAGCATTGCTATTTGGCTACTTGGTCAGTCTGAACTCTGAAGAAGTCTGAATGCTTTGACACTGACACTGAAGCTAGGAGGGGAACAGAACTGGGCCCAAGGTCAGAAGTGAATCAACAAATAACATCAGGGGTAACTAATACAGTGGTACTTACACATGAACCACAGTAAAAGGCAAGTGCATTGAAACCTAAATAAACAAAATCGTGTGAATCTAACTATGACACTGTCTAGAATTAATGAAGAAGCAAGGCAAACGTTTTTAGCCTAACACAATAGAGTTTTTCAGTACCAAGGGTGCTGCTAGCCTGCTACAGCACAAGAAATTGAGAAGAGACTTATTATTTTAGAGAACCACAATGACAGAGGAAATCGGGGCGCTAGGACAACATCAAAGTATTCTTCGGCAAAATGTCATATGGAGCAATCAAAGCTCATCCCCTACTGAATTTTTGGAATTTCTCACTGGCATGATGGGAACAGAAAGTTCAGATTCAAGAAATCGATGGATTGATCTGGCGATATTAACACGCCAATGAAAGGAATGCTGGGACCTAATTAGCCATTGCATAAATCAAAACGAAGAGAAATAATGAAACTGAACATTAAGAATGCACAAGAGTGCTGCAAGATATTAACCAATTAGCACCATCAGTCGTATACTAATCTTCAGGTACGATAACAGAATGGTACAAGCAGTATCTGTTGTAGCGACCATTGAACTAGAATGCAAAAGCAATCATATCAAGCTAACAAAAATGCCATTAAAATAGGCAAAAGCAGATTACAAGGTCCATTAATCATGTGCTCGACAACCAATTCTTCAGGTTTCGGGCACTCAACAAAAGAATTACCAGAGCATGTGAAGAACTATTGCAAGAAAAATCAACATTGCATTCCACAGTTTCTGACCAATTCCTAAATTTCTCATCATAAGATCTCTAAGCAATATCAATCTCGCATTGGTATAAAAGAAAGAGAAATTGTTCAGATTATCAAAAGCGACTAGCCAAGAATCTATTCGCTTCCATCACAACATTATAACTGATAAAATAACATCAGAACTACCAATCCTAAGATGCCAATTCGGTCAGCAGCATGAATTTTCACATCAGGGCACAAATAAATGGTGCAGACTGCCAAATCAATCTTTTGTCATAACACTTGAACTGATCCAAGAACGACCAGATCGTAGTTTCTTGGCCAGATTCAGATGTTTAGTTCGTCAGAGGTAAACATAGCTTTCAACAAAAAACAGAAAACCAGCTAATCACAATATATATATATATATATATATATATATAACCCTTATGAAAGGGGCGGGTCCGGCGGCCTCCCGGATACGCTACGTCAGCGAAAATTTTTACCGTCGTCCGATTTCTATCCGGCGCCTTTAGTTTTCGTCGCGGCGGCTCCTCTTCCAGTGCCTACGTGGCGCGTAATGATGGGCCGGGAGGGGCCGGAAGCCTCCCGCCTTCAGCCATCGAAGCTCCGACTCGCTTCCTCGCCGCCCGCCGCCGCTCCGTTTGCCCACCTGCCACCGCCGCCGCCTCCTCGCCTCCCTCTGCCGCCACCTCGCCTTCTTCTCCCGCCGCCCCTCTCCTCCACCCCGCGCCGCCACTGCTCTCAGCGCCGCTCCCTCCCCTTTCCCCTGGCGTCGCCTCCTTCTCCTCCCTCTTTCCCATCGGCGCCGTCGCGCGCGGTAGGCACGGGCGGCCGCGGGGGTGGTGGCCATTGGCGCGCCAGGCGGTGGTGGGCGGCCGCGGGGGCGGTCCCTTCCCCTCCTCTCCCCGCCCCCTCGCCTCCCCCACTGGCGCCCCCTCCACGCCTCCTCTGCTCCACATGGAACCGAGGAGATTAGAGCCGTACAACCACTTTCTTCGTGGCCTCCTCGCCGTCCACGTCCGCGAACCTGCGCTGACCCATATCGGCTTCCTGAGGCGGCGGAGCTAGGCCGGAGGCGCGGTGGGCCGGCGGCGTACTGGGGCGGCCTCCGGGAGGCGGGGTTGCGAGGCGGCGTCAACGGCGGCGGCGGCTCGGTCTTCAAGGAGCTGCGGCAGCAACCCATCGAGCTGCCCTCGGGCGCAAAGGGCGGCGGAGAACGACCGCGAGCGGCGACGGCGGCAGGCCCCGGGCACCGCACGGGCAGCCTCAGGTTGCGTGGGCGAGCTCCGCCGTACAGGCCCAGGCGAGCGCCTCCGCGCGGGCGGGCGCCACCGCGTGGGCGAGCTCCGCAGCGCAGGCCTAAGCAAGGCCACCGCGCGAGCGAGCTCCACCGTGCAGGCCCGGCCACGTCGCGCCGCGTCGGCCTGGCGGAGCTCCGTCATGTGGGGGACCTCCGCCGCGCAGCGACCGCACTTACGCCTCCCCGCCCGTGGCCTGGTACGGTGTACATGTAGCATCGTTGACTAGCTTTGGCCCGCTCAGCGGCGCCAAGTGCCGGCCCTGCCGCACGGCGTGCCGTGGTGAGCGTCGACCCCGGTGGAGAGCGGGTGGTGCTGGACCAAGCGCCGGAACAAGTCCGCGGTGGAGCTCTCCGAAGCTTCCAGGCCGTCTCTCGCTGGTCTGGCACATCTCCCCCCCCCCCCCCCCCCCCCCCTGCCGCCCTCTCCCGTGCATTTCCCCCGCCAGTTCGTTGTCCCGCTGTGGCCCGCCGGCTCCCAATCGCATCCACGCGGGCGACGGCCAGCGCACGGATGACCGGAAGCTGCAGAGGTTGGCGTCCGGTGACGGTGAACCGTGGAGTTCATCTGGACTTCGTCCTCCCTCATGAGTGCGTCGATCTCGCAGGTGAGGCTATCCACCCTGCTTTCCGCTTCGTAGATCAACTTGACATGGAGATACAATGCTGCACCTCCAAACCATATGATTGGATCAAACTCACCCCAACCCAAATCGAGTTTCCTACCGTCGATTCAGTTCGCCGCTTTGTTTTTTGTTTCTACTCTCTGCTGCGCATCAAATCCATCTTCTAATTCCCTTCTTTCCCCAGTTTTTTCTGCTCAGATCCAATTGATGGCTTCCCTCTTTTCTCGGTAGATTTGCCCAACACTGTTGCCCAAAAAAACAGTGTCGCGCGCATCAGAGACAGGCCAACCGCAGAAGTTGGATGAGGCAGCTGGGCAGTCCGGCAAGGTAATTTGATCTATTTTTTTTCATGTTACGTTTATATGGCTTTTTTCCTGATACTTTTTGTGGTGCATGAAGACACTATGTTTCCCTTTCAGTTCTTTTCCATGTTTTGCTAGCTAGGAAATCTAATCTATCACATTATTTAATCTATCACATTATAGACTCCCGTATTCCACAATTTGCAAGCTGTTCGAAGACAGGTGCCTGTAATCTCTGTGTTTCATGATTGTAGAGCCAACAGTACATCCCTTTATTAGTGATGTTTTGCTCTTAATCCAGGTACCAGCACGGCGCGGCGTATGCCGTACGGTCGGACAGTCCTCCTTCGTCCCGGTGCTGCTCCGCGTTCTCTTCTCCTGCCGACGCAATCGCTGCCGCTGCTGCATCCCGGTGGCTCAGTTGTGTGGTACGCATCCATGACCATTCCTCCTGTGTCCCTTCTATGAGGTTTCTACTTCTCCGTTGCCAGCAGCATCAAGAAGAGGGTACGCCCAGGGATATTGTAGCGAGGGGGGATTAATCTTGTGGATGCTCATTCTCTTGCCAAAAAAGAGCTCCAGATCCAGGTGATGATTGTTGGTTCCCTGCTTATTCTGCTCTCCTGTTCTTCTCTTTGCCGTTGGTGGTTTGGTGCCGTGCTTAATATTTTTCCCCTCTTCTAAGCAGTCCAGTGCATCAGGTGCTTTCGGTTGTTTTATGCCATACAAATATTACTATTCAAAGTAACATACCTTGGTCTGTATATTGTCTTTTTCATCTCTAACCAATGATGCTCCATTTGATTTGGGCTGAGACAGGTGAAGTAATTGATCAGTTGAATTTAATGGCTGATTTTGAATGATACAAGGATTGCAATTTGTGTAGGGTAGTGATGCCATACTCTTCAAGTTCTAGCAAGATTAGTTAGCGCATTTGTGCCTTCAGGTCATTTGATGTTAGCATGTGTTTGTAAAATTAGCTTTGCATATATACCAGTTTCTTGTTTTCTAACCATGTGTTTATTATGCACCTTCTAGATTCAGACAATTTATTTTCCAGTGATTAGAACATTTTGTTTGATGTTCCTGAAACTCATGGTAACATGGTTTGTTCCTTCCGCTGATGCAGTAGGATCTCCCAACTCTGGCAATATGTTATGGGAAGTGAACTCCAGGAAGACAAACAATTGCTATGCAGGATGGAGGATAGCAGCAGGCTCCTTGCTAACTTGAAATCTGGTTAGGAAAGTTGTAGGTAAACAAATGGCTGCAAAATTAGAATTAGACACAAATTATGATCCAAAGGGTAAGGCAAATTTTAAAAGAAAATGTGGCCTTTTCCTTGGTTCAGTGAATAAATTTGCCTGAACTTTTGGTTTGATTATATCTGTGTGCACTATGCAAGGTTTTCAATTTAGAATGCATCTTAACACTATAAGGTACATCGGGACTTAGCGGAGTTGTAACAAATCAAGGTAGTGGACTATGAGGAATTTCAGTTTGGAATGCCTATTTGCAGATTTTGGTTCAGACTTCATTCCATATTGCTCATTGCTGTTGGGGTTCTCGGCTATAAGGTTGGAATCATGCCACTGCTAAAAATTAAGATTCTGACATGGGTTTCCCAGATTAGCATTCTAGAGGTGCATTGCCAGGTAAACTATTCAGTCTCTGTACCACTCATTCTCTTTTGTCAATGTTTCACTTATTTAAATTTGTAGTAGATTGCCTGCTCTATGTATGTCCTATCTGGAAGTGTCATACCTTGCAGGTACATCCACGGCACATGTCTGTTCGAGAATTTCCTTTTAGTATAGGGGCTGATGCTTATAAAAAAAAGCAACCAGATATGCTTCATGTTTGCCGCTTGGATGTTACTCCATCAGGTTATAGATGGTTGGATTTTTTTGATAAACTACTCAACACCTTTACGTCCCTTTCATATGCCATTCATCAATGGAATCCAACTTTTGGTAGGTGACAGTGCTAATTGCCTCATGAATTTTCTTATGCGTGTCTGTACTATACACTACATTTGAAAGTTTTTATTTTTTACTCCATCAGGTATGTCATAGCTGCCAGCTGACGTCCCATTTTCATGGTCCACAAAATTACCAAAAAAAGGACTCTGGTCCAGTTATGTCGGCATGCTTATCAATGCCAAGATACTCCAGGTGGAATGCATTCTTTTCTCCCTTGATGTGCACGAGTCCTCTTAGTTGGTTCTCCAGTCTTATCTGTGGATCTCCAATTTGACATGTCAAACTGGACTAGGCCAGGCTGTGTCCTATTAGTTGGTTCTCCAGTCTTATGTGAATTTAACATGTGAAATTGGACTAGGCTATATCATTAACCTGGGAAGCTAAGCTGTGTAGGGCCATAAGACATACAAAGCATGCCAATAATGTTATGAGGTCCAGTAATATATCATCATTTTGAATAGAAATAACCATTTTCTGATTGGGAGGAACACATTTTGTACCAGTTTAGCCCATAAATTGGTTCATCAGTTCTTACAGTCTTATAGGAGAAAAAATGTTCTTGATTGAAGTTGAGAGAGATATTGTATACATCCGACTGAATCTTTTTTTCCCCGACTTCTGAATCATAGATGCTTTTAAAGCACTACAATCCCACCTTCTATTTATATTACTGCCTAACTACTGCTTTTACGCTTCAACACTAAAATTATATTATATATAGATGTATGGTAAAAAATGAACCTATATGCGACTATTCGATTTTGTTGTGGCTTTCATTTTTTTCTATCTGCATAATGATTACTTCTGCAATGTTGTAGGTAGATCCAGCTTTGATGCTCAACTGTGCTTATTTCTCTTACTGTTAACCTAACTGATAACACTGTTTTTGTGCTGCTAATGATTGATGTATTAATATCTGATACATTATTCTCAAAGAAATGTCATTGGCTTACATTTAAGTTAGCCAATACAATAGCACAACTCACCGAAATGCTTTGCTCTGCAACCGCCAATATCGAACCCATTCTGGTTGTGTAAACTGGCGGTGCGTGAGTAATAGATTTTGGCAACATTAGGGTACCTGAAAGTGACGTCCATTGTTAAGTAACTTATATTGTTTGGATTTCTTTGGCATATTGGTCAGGTTCCTGATTTGGAGGTCAGTCTTGAGCCTTCCAGGATCTATCAGTGGTGAGAAGGTAGATGTGGCCTTGATGTTCAAAGGAGATGTTGAAGGTACTAATCTGTATTTTTTAATGATTTTTCCCAGATTTCTGTAGTGTCACAATTAGATTTGTTATAGATTTTCTTGAATATAAGGAATTGATGGATTGTTATATTTACTCAAATATCTTGAATTGCCGTTTTCTCACACGATTTATGTCCAATGGTCCAAATGATTCTCGGCGACATATCTATTGACTGGCTATAACCATGTAAAAACAGTAGCAAACACATACTCTGAAAATTTTGATAATCCCAGCAAATGATATACTTTTGATCACCGCTAATTCCCATTTTGCCTCACATTGCAACACATAAGCAGTTTGTCTGCCTGGGTAATCCCTTTCCTTTCGAGAACAACAGCACCAACTTGCTGGTAACAATGACAGCGGCAATATCGGCATCAATGAAACTCCAGGTACACATTTTCCCCTCAAGACTTTACCTCTTTTCTGTGAACTCTCTAACAACCATGAAGCAGCAAGAGATGGGATATGATGTCTACTTATTGTGTTACCACCAACACTCTAATCTTTTCTATCACACTGTATGCAACCCATCAGGAAAAACGTGCAACTCAACGCTTAAGGTCCTCTTAAGGATCTGCACACATTTCCACTTAAATTAAACACAAATACCTACATTCAGCCAGAAAACACTACAGAAATACAGTGGGTACCTGATCCTTCTGTTGGAGTTGATATAAACAACGATTCTGATGAAAAGGATCCAGGTAGATACAACTATTTAAATAGAGGAGTATCAAATGCATTGTGTAACTATATATCTCTTTATGTATTTATACTGATTGTGTCTTACTCTCATCAACAGAAGCCCTTGAAGATCTGGATGTAGTTAGAGAAGTTTTCGAAGATCCGGATGTAGTTAGAGAAGTTTTCGAAGAACAAGTCAGAGGTAAAAAAATGACTACATGCATTTCATTTATCATTTTCCTTTTGGTAGCAATAGATTAAGTAATTATTTTTTATGTCTGCAATCATTCAACAGAAGAACAAAGACTTGCAGAAATGCTCACAACCATAATGACAATGGCACCAGCAATGTTGAACCTGAATGGTCTGGTAAGATATCACTTCCATTTACAAATCTACTTCTGAATAACAAACACATCTCTCTACAAACTTCAAATTCCATTTTGTTGTTACAGCAAGCTTCAAAGGCTGTAGCTGCACCTCTCCTTGCATCTGCAAACTTTAGCGAGACTAAAATCAGATATGAGGTAATAAAATGTTATTTCATGAACTGTATATTATGTCAACTTATACACTCTTTAGTATTAAATCAATAATCTTCACATGCTAACTATTTTTTTATTTTCTTTCTTACAGCTTTATGTTCCATGCTCTGTCAAGCAGTTATATAAGGAGACACGATCAGCTTTCCTTATCTTTATTGTACTGTTATGAACCCTCGTTTCTCGGTCTATAGCCCTGATGAACTCATATCTATCTTTATGTGAACTTTTGTGATGTCATTTCAGTAGCTTAATGAAGAAGTTTATAGTAGAAAATCTTTATGCCACAAATTCAGCGTATGATATCATATTCTCATAAGCGCGCCCGCGCTGGGCGCGCGTCAATCACTAGTCAAAAGATATATACAACGAGCCAATCTTTCAAGAACTGATCCTGATCATCAAACAAGACGCAGAGGAAAGAAAACCAAACAATCCTTCAAGAAACTCTCCAAGAACTGATCCAGACCGCCCACGAGACGCGCCAACACCGTTCCATCCGAGTTCGATCAAGTATGCCTACTGCAGTGGCCACGACAAGTATCCTCCAATACTAGCTACGACTACTGCAGTGGGATCCATTCAATCCATTGGTAGCAGCATGGCCAGTGCTGTCGACTGGCGTAACAGGTGTAGCATAGGTGGATGTGGCGGCATGGGGTCGATTGTAAGATGACCAACCTGCTCCCGCAATCCCAGCACCACTGGCCGCCGGGCTGTGGCTGCGGCTGCGGCTGGAGGATCTGAGAATGAGCAATGGTGCGCCGCGCCTCCTGTAGCTGCGTCCTCGTGTCCTCCAGCTCTCCTCTGAGACGATCGATCTCGGACCCCAACCTCACACGTTCTTGCCACGCTTGGTCCTGGTACTTCTGGTATGCCACGGGATCTTTCCACGCTTCGAGCTCATCCCAGCCGCCATGGTTTATGGCGGCATCGTCAGAAGATGAGAGCACCGCCGGCGCCGGGAACTGGGCGGGGGCGAAGCTTGATGTGCCTGCGTCGAGGCCCGGGGAATCTGTGTTGAGCGAAGGGAGGGACGCAGGCACCTTCTGGCCGCTCGTCGCTGCGGCGGGCGTGGGGTTCGACGAACCCCAGGGGTTGGAGCGAGGTGGAGGCGGAACCGACGCGGCGGAGCGAGGTGGAGCCGGCGCGGTCGCCGACTTGGAACGTGTGGGATCCGGAGCAGCTTCGAAGCCCTCGTAGCCCTTCATGGTCGTCGACGACGAGCCGCAGCCCCGGCTTGGATGTCTGCTCGTGATCGGTGGGGTACGGGAGCTGTACTGGGGCAGGTAGGTGATGCCGCTGGGCTGGGGGACGTGGTTTGGGCGGCCCCAGCCCGTCTCCAAGTTGTGATGTCCCGCAGCGCCGCGGGAGGAGGCGGCGGCGGCGCCCAGCGCGGAGGCGGTGGCGGGCGGCGCGGCGCCAGGAACTGAGGAAGCTTCGACGCCCGGAACGGAGGCGGTGACGGCTGGCGCGACGAGAGCGGACGAAGCGTCGACGCCAGGAGCGGGGGGAGCATGGACGCCCAGCGCGGAGGTGGAGGGCGGCGCGACGCCAGGAGCGGAGGTAGCATCGACGCCCAGCGCGGAGGTGGTGGAGGGCGGCGCGACGCCAGGAGCGGACGAAGCACCCGCCTCCGCCGAGCCCGCCGGTGCCCCAGCCCGCTGTGGGAACCCTTGCCGCCGGGGCGGGGACGGGGCGAGGGGTGGCAAATCCCTCTCGGAGAGGGTGGGCGTGGCCGCCGAACTTGCTGCTTTCGGTTGGGAGGCCATTGAGAGCGGGAGGAAGAGGAAGACGACGACGCGTGCCCGTTGCCTTGCTGGGACATGGGAGGCGAGGCTTTATAGGGGGCTCCTGATCGTGCTTGGTGAAATCTAACGGCGGAGGACGGGGATGCCTTGAGCGACACGAGGTTACGGTGTCGTGCTTCTTCTTCCGGCTTCCGGTGTACGGCACGGCCATCCTCGAACCGAGACCTGGGGCCCACTTGGTAACCAACCGACTAACAAACTAGCCAGCCAGGAGCCAGCTGGCCGTCTTCGTCTGGAGAGAGCCACGTGAGCGAGCGAGAGCCGAGAGGAGGAGACGCGAGAAGCGAGAAGGAGGAAGGGGTGGGCGAAGGCGCCATGGCCGACGACAGCAGCGTCGCGAAGATCATCGGCGTCGCCACCGTCGCGGTCGGGAGCGGCGCCTCCGCTGCCTTAGATGCCGGCGCGGGCAGCTGGTGAGCCCTCAGGGCGTACCGCGAGGGCCGGCTCTCGAGAGGGTGGTGGCCTGCTGGGGGCTGCGCCCTGTGCCGCCGTGCAGCTGCCCCTCGAAGTCCCTCACCTCCACGGGCTTCCCCATGGCCTTGAGCCTCGCCGCGTAGTCCACGGCGCGGTCGTGGAGGATGTCGGTGCCGCCGACGATGACCAGCGTCGGCGCGATCTCCACCCCCTCCAGCGCCGGCGCGCCGGGCCCGAACGGGTTCGCCACCGGGTGGTCCGCCGTGGCGCCCTCCGGCAGCGAGAGGCGCCAGTACCGGTCGTTGAGGGCCCGGTTCAGGAACGCGTCGTCGGGGCACTCCGCCTCCGACCGGGTGAGCTCCACGCCGCCGAAGAAGGGCATGAACTGGACGTAGCCGCGGATGGCGACGGCGGCGCCGCCGGCGGGCGAGAGCTCGGCGCGGCCGGAGGGGGAGCCGAAGCGCACGGCGAGGTGGTGCGCGATGTTCCCGCCGGCGGAGTCGCCGGAGACGAAGACGCGGGCGAGGTCCGCGGACTCGGCGACCCACGGGTCGGCGGCGGCGGCGAGCCAGAGGAGCGCGGCGGCGGCGTCGTCGATGGCGGCGGGGAGGCGGTGCTCGGGGGCGTCACGACCCTGAAGCGGGCTCTGGACTAGGACTGCGCCCTGTGCCGCCGCGGCCTGGATCAGCGGGGAGGAGGTCCGCACGCTCTCCTGCGACCACGTCTTCCACCTCCGCAAGGGCACCAAGTGCAGGAACACCATCGACGCCTGGCTCCGCCAGAACCGCATGCGTTGCCCGGTCTGCTGCAAGATCACCGACCCCGTGCTGCCGTCGAAGGCGCCGCCGGCATCGGCGCAACCAGCCCCTGCGCGGTCGCCGTCGACGACGGATTTGGAGGCTCAGCTACCGCGGCTGCCGGCGTTGCAGGGGGGCGACCCCCGCGGCCGCCGTCGGAGTGGTTCGAGGATACACTACTGACGCCATCGGAGTAGACACGCATGATCAAGCTTGGATGGGACGGTGTTGGCACATCTTGTCAGGCGGTTTGGATCAGTTCTTCGAGAGGTTATTGGAGGATTCTTTCATCGTTGCTGTTTCTGCATTTTTGGAGCTAATCGAGGATAGCGAGTCTTGTCTAATGGTTTGGATTAGTTCAGATTCCTTCGTTGTTTCGGTCTTATGGTTTGTTGGAACTGATCGAGCTTAGTTGCTGCGTTCCTGTTCAGCTGTCTTTTGTTCAGAGCTAGATGTCGTTTCTTCACCTCTGATGTGCTACTAAACATCTGAAGAATTTGGCCAATGAATGATCTAATTCAACTAAATGCGTTTCTGTGCTTTTTGTTCAGAGCTCTCTTTGGTTCACCTCTGATGAACTAAACATCTGATGAAATTGGCCAAGAAATGATCTAGTTTAACTGAATGCGTTTCTGTGCCTTTTGTTCAGAACTGTGTTCGCCTGTGATGAAGTAAATAAACATCTGATGATCTGCCAGTTGTTTGATCGGTTATAAAGTTCTGACAAGTCTAATATATACAGATTCCTGTCTAGTCGCTTTTGATGATCTGAACCATTTCTTTTTACCCCCTAATCTGAGGTTGATACTGCTTGCTTAGAAGGCATCATATGATGAGAAATGTAGGATTTGGTCAGCAACTGTAGAATGCAATGTTGATTTTTCTTGCAGTAGTGCTTGACATCCTCTGGTAGTTCTTCTCTTGAGTGCCCAAAACCTGAAAGTTTGGTTGTCGAGCACTTTGATATGGACCTTGTAACCCTGCTCTACCTATTTCGATGACATATTTGTTTGATTGATATGGTTGCTTGTGCAGTTGTTCTTCTCTTGAATATGATCTTTCTGTTTCCATAGTTCCATCATACCTGTGAGAAACTCCCAAATTTCAGTAGAGGATGAGCTTTGATTGCTTATGTTTGTCCCAGCACACCCAATTTCATACTGTCATTGTGGTTCTCTCATCTAAAAAGCATCTTTCTAATTTCCTGTGAAGTAGCAGTTCACTTGGCACTGAAACCCCTATTATGTTAAGCTAACAATGTTTGCCATTTTTCTCTTCATTAATTTTCAATCCAAGTGATGAACTTGAGTCTGTACTCTTAGGTTCAGAATTCGGATACAGACATACAGTCATAATAGGCACTGGACTTGGAGTATCCTCAGCAACTAAATTCAGTTGTTTTTGTTAGATTTAGGGTTCATTGCTATCTGTTGATTCACTTTGGTGTAACAGTTGCCCCTGATGTTATCTGTTGATTCACTTTGATGGGTTCCTCCCCTTCTGAACTTGGGGCCAGTACTGCTTTGCGAGTGACAAGTACTGCATCCCGTTTTGTATCATGTGACGTTGTATTCTGCTCCTCGTCTTCCTCAGAAGCTTTTACGATTCAGAATTCAGAGTTCCAAGTTGCTTGGTCTGCCAGTGTTCTGCAGCCTGGGCTAAGAGATTGCAGTTTCAATTTATTCACTAGTGTATGAAATGTAAATGTATGACGCGTACGGCTCGATGAATATAGCAAGCCAGATTAGGTTGCTCCATGCCAGTAGAAGTTCCTGTGAAGAAGCCAAGAAGGCATAAAGCAGACTGGCAGAACTGGGCGTGGAGATCTGCACGCTGAGTGCCCAATTTGACCCACAAGGCCGCCTCCACATCCTTAGCAATCAAATGAATGTGTTTCTGTGCTTTTGGTTCAGAATTGTGTTCGCCTGTGATGATCTGAATGTGGCCAAGGCACGATGGCTTCTATGCGATTGGCCCTAGGCGTTTCCCAAGACAAAATAAAAAACAGGTGAAAACGGAAAGAAACAAAAAGGGCTGCAATGGGCTGCACCGGGCCGTTTTTTGCCGGACGATACTGATTCGTCATGGGCCCAAGATTGCGATCGGGCACATAATGCTATTCTGACTTCTGAGAAGATTGTCGCGTCCCCTAAAAAGAACACAGACAGAAGATTGTTGCATTGCTTTATCAATGAGACAACGTGATAGGATTGGATATCCTAATTTTTTTATTTTCGAACCGGATCCTTGTTTTCCTACAAATTAACGAAACAGCTCTGATTTTCAAGTTGTTGTCCAACAGTGTCAATGTCAGCAAATCTTTCGCTAGTCTAATTAGATGCGCACCAACGCTGACCGTATGGAGGTTAGTGCTTATGAGCAGGTGGCTAAATACGCACAGAATCTTTTATGCTGGCATTTTTTGCGTGCTCTACTCATGTGGATATTTTCAGTCATTTTGTGAACTACATGATTTAATTAACATCATTTTTTTTAAAAATGCAAGTGCATAGCATGATGCTAACATATATATTAGTAGACAAATGCAACGGGTCGCTCTACATATAATTTGCTCCCCTGACAGGCCATCAGCCGTTCACGCTGGAGCAGGTCCGCCTGATCTCCCCGTCGGCGCCGGTCTTGACGCCGAGGCTGGTGAGCCTGGCGTACGAGTCGGCCCAGCTCGCGAAGAAGCCGTCCTGGCTCCGCGCGAACTCCGCCACCTTGGCCCTCGTCGTGGCGTTCTGCACCAGCACGGCGTCCGTGCGCAGCAGGCCCCGCCCGTCCAGCAGGTTGGCGTAGTAGCGGTTGTCGAACACCGACGCCGACCCGGAGTCGCAGTCCACGGCCGTGCCCGCCGACACGGTGCCGTTCGCCGAGCACGCCTGGATCAGCTCGTTCGCGTAGTCCGTGTTCATCGACCCGTCCACGGGCGTCATGCTCCCGTTCGCCACCTGGAACCGCTCCCGGAACGTGTTGCAGTGCGCCGACCCGATGGTGTGCCCCCCTGCACGCGTCGAGGCACGCACAATGTTTTAGCCTCGATCGGCGAGTGAAAACGACGTGCCGTAGTCGAACGTACAGGTACAGTACGAGAGATGCATGTGTTTGCCGTCTGTATTACCTGAGAGGGTGATGAGGTCGTCCAGTGTGAGCCCCTTGGCAGTGAAGCTGGCCGCCATGGCGTCGACGGAGAAGCCCGTGTCGATGATGTTTCTTCGGACATTGGACGCCAAGGAGACTAGGCCGTCTCGTCTTCCCAGGGCGACAGGCACCGCCGGTCCTCCAGTCTGGTTTTGCAACAAAAGTCCATACACAAGCATATCAGTTGCTGGAGTGTTCACAGTCCGAAACTGAACAGGCGTGTCTGCTTCTGCATTTCTAGTTGTCCACAATGTGAACTGAACTGCTTTAATTTGTTAGCTGCTTTTCTTGGACCGAATTTGTCAGCTAATTTGGATTTTTCTTGTAGCACTGAATCTATATTCATGCAGCTAATTTGTTAAGTGCAGTTACACTATGAAAGTGACAGGCAGGGACTACGGGCAAAATGGTCTCTGGCACCAGCACAGATGATTTAGAGGTTCAGAATTCCAATTCCAACCATGTCCACATCCATACGTCCTTTTTCTCACAAGGCCTCACCATGAGACAGTGCGTGACAAGGAATTCTACAACTAAAGGTTAGGTCCCAAACATATGGTGACAAACATGAGATTAATGGAAATAGAATTATTTTGACTTTGGACATGTCAAGCTCATGGTGCTGTTCCTATCCCTGTCCCATTGTATTTTTGTCTAATCAATGGTGGTGTTTAGATGTTAGAATTGGGAGGTTGAATTTGGAGTAAGATGTCACTTCGTAATCATTGCGCTACTGTAGCATTTCGTTTGTATTTGTGAAAAATTATCCAAAAATTGATTAATTAGGCTCAAAATGTTCGTCTCGCAGAGTACAATAAAACCGTGCAATTAGTTTTTGATTTCATCTACATTTAATACTCCATGCATGTTATGACATTTTGATGTGATGGAGAATCTTCTTTTTGCATAGTGTATTTGGGAGTTGCTTTTTGGAACTAAACAGGCCCAATAGTCCAATACACATTTGGATGACCAACCTAGTATGTAGGTCGTATCTTGAAGAGGGTTGGTCACATCATATCATATAAGGGACCAGGAACAATAAATTCATTGAATGCTTACGATCTAATCCATCAGCATTTATTAACGAGATTCTGTGTTGGCTATGTTGATCTAAGCAGTTAAGCTTGGTACTATTGTTTCTCTGGGATGTTTCATGTCAAGAACCAAGGTAACTAAGCATTCAAGTTTTCAATGAATTAGCAAAAGGTGGGCAAAAACTACAACTGTATAAGAGATTGAGCTGATTGGCCTGATACTTACAAACACAACGGCATCTCTGGCGGCGAGAACTATAATGTCACTGCAAGAAACAGTTGCAGGGCACACAACTTCAAGCAATCTCTTGGCAGCATCGATGACATTGAACCCACCAAGCGAGAGATTTGCAGGATCGGTCCTCTCGGTGCCGTTACCTTGTATCAACACAGACGCATCGCATCCCTGAGATAAAGAAAATTGAGCTCTTTAAATCGAAATCTGTCAATGTGCATGCTTGAAAGTTTTCACAAAGAATGCACATGCAAGATGCTAGTTGCTGCCTTCAGTGATTCACATGTAGGCTTTCAAAGATTACACAGCTGTTTGGCACCCAGTATTCAAGTAGGCATTAATGACGTCTGAAGATCTGGGTCTGACTAAGCTTGCATTCGGTTACCAGATAGCCTACCATTTGTTTTTATCGAGACAAAGATCGATATCCTACCATTCTAGTACTTAGGATTAGGCTGGCTCTGCATCGAAAACTAATCCATGCACGCTATCAGGATTAAGATAAATGGACGCACGACAGATGATGCAAAGCTTTTGAGCAGTGACACTATCACAGGATGCAATTCAGAGCCATTTTGCTCGGGTTTTCTCCAGACAGCTAAGCAAGGGGCATTAATTTCTAAATTTGCTGCTAAAATATGTGCCCTTTCTATTTCTTCAGATCTGCAGAATTTTAACTGGAATGCATATCTTTCTTCTTCGTCTTTTTTCCTCCATTCCTCGGCGCTTTTATTTTCAGGGCATTGAAAGCCACTGGGCATGGTAGCATGAAAAGAATTTGCATGACCACACCTGAATGTAAGCTAGATCTAGTTATTTGCATGCAGAAAAACAATGCCACGAAATGTCTCCGCATGGTCGTCTAGATCAGGGACGCACATTTCATTATTTGTTAAAGTGCACAACAAAAGGTCCCCAGGTTGCAAAAAAAATGCAATGTTCAATTTCCCACAAATGCAATGCAAGGAAAAGTAGATTCAGATACTGTTCGTTCCATACCTCGACGAAGCAGTCATGGAACACCAGCCTGAGAAGCTTGCCAGGGATGGATGGGTCCAGGGTGGAGGCCGACCTGACCACGTCCCTCACCGCCAGCTCCACGCCCGGGCAGGACTGCGCGTAGAAGCTGGGCGACAGCTGGCTCAATGTCGAGGACGTCGACGGCGTGGAGTTCGACGAAGGCTGCGGCGGAGCCGGTGGCGGTTGTGATGCCGGTGCTGGAGACTGTTTCGGACCCGGTTGCGGTTGTGGGCCCGGTGCGGCACGTGAAGGCGACGGCCTTGGCGCCGGTGACGGCGTCGGAGCTGGCCGTGGGGCAGGCGGTTGTTGTGACTGCCTTGGCGCCGGAGCCGCGGGCGGGGTCGGTTTCGGAGCTGGCCGCGGCGCAGCTGGGACCGGCGAGGCAGGCGGAGGCGACGGCCTCGGCGTCGACGCCGCGCGGGGCGGAGGCGGCACTGGTGCCGGCATCGGAGACGGAGATGGTTTCCCGGCTTGCGCCGTTGGCGGCGGCGTCTGCCTCGGGGCTGGAGCGGCCGGCGCCGACGGAGGCCGCGACGCGCTATGCGCCGGCGACAGAGCCGCGGACGCCGGCGGCTGCGCGGCGGCGAGCGCCAGCAGCGCCGGCAGTACCAGCATTGAGAAGACGGCGGCGCCGCCGAGCCCCCGGGCCATCTCGCTCAGCTGGCGCAGCCGCGAGGAGGACGAGGAGAGCACGTCTTTTCCTAGAACTGCTGCAAGCTCACGGTCACGGGCTCACGTCACCGCGCGCTAGAAGGGCCTTTTTCCTTCTCCTGGAGAAAGGGGCAGGTGGAGGAGGCTCGCCTCATGCACGAGCGAGAGCGACCGGTCTGGATGGATGGGGGCGGCGAGGCGGTGTCGGGAGGAAATCTATCGCGAGGAGCCGAGACGAGGAGCGTCTAGCTTTTCTGGCATTAAAACACGGCACACCGGGCATCGCGAGCGAGCGGCACGCACAGCGGCGGGAGCAGTAGCCAGTAGGGCCGGCCGCAGCCGCGCTGGGGGCGCCCGCGTCGCGATCTGTACGGCGTCCAGGCAGCCAACGCGACACGTACGTAGCAGGGCAGCAGCAAGCGACAGGACAATGTCATGATCGAGCATCGCGCGTGATGCCGCGCGCGTACGTGTACTCGTGCCCGCTTAATTCTTTCGCCTAGTACGTACCCGGTACCAGTTACAGTTACCACCACCACTCGCTAGCCCCCACATCGGCAACGCCGGCCTCCGTGCTTAGCTTAGCTCAGGTTCGCTTACGCTTGAGCTGCCGCCGGAGCCGTGCCGCCGTGCGTCTCTCCCCGTCTACCTGCCCGCTGGCGTGAGTAAATGCTCTCACGCGGAAACCGGCCGGGCCCCGTCGCTCCGCTTTTACCACGGCGGCTCGGATTTCCTTCCCGGATTAGCATCCATCCTCCGGCGCAGGGCAGGCCAGGCGGGGGCTCCAGCCGAGCAGCGTGTGAGCAAGCGAGCGGGCATGTGGACGCAGTGTTCGTCATTGATGGCGACGCGAGCGAGCGGAGGACGGCGCCCGGCTGGGCTCCAGAGCGGGAAGGGCTCTAGGTGCGCCATTAATGGCCGCATTTAGTTCCCTGGGTCGCTGTTAGTTGGCAGAGGGGAGGAAGGAGATGAGCCTGAGCTGAGGTCGGCGGGGCGGTGGCCGTGGCCCGTAACCGCGCGCGCCGGCAGGGGCGCCTGGTGCGTGGCCCGTCTTCACTCTGCCGCAGCGTCCTCTCTGGCGCTGCCGTTCACCGGGGACGAGATCGAGCTGGGTGACTGGATTGACTTGCCTGTACTTGGCACTGTGGCGGGCGTCCTCCCTATTCTGGGGCACTGAAAGTTTCAAAGTGACAGGCAGCGAAGAATATGTGTCCACAATAGCTTCGTTCGTGGACGATGATGATCCATGCCGCCGCTCCACGGTCTGCCACCGCTGCTCCTTGCGCGCCACCCACCGGCACACGGCTTGCGGTACGGGGCTCAGCGTTGTCACGTGTTTGTGCTGGGAGAAAGTCGGTACAGCTGTGGCGGACTGGCGGCACATGCTAGCTTAGCGCGGAGCGTTCGAGTTTTTAGCTTCCGAGTTCTTCCCATCTAAACTAAAAGCCATCGCGCTCGCTCGTTCATCGGTGCAGAGCGAGCGCCACTGGAACCGGGTCAGGTGTCCGAGACGCGATTGGATCTTTTATCATGCACTCGTTCGGGTGGTTCAAAACCTGGAACCACCAACAATGCGTCGAACTGCTCCCTGGGCAGAGCCGAATTGTACCACAGTTTTTTCTTTTCTTTCCTTGTTGAGAATCAAGGCCCTGTTTGGAGAGCTTCTGAGAGCTTTTGCTTCTCCAGAAAGCTTCAAAAGCTATAAGCTCCTCCAAATGGGGTCGCTTCTATAAGCTGGCAAAAGCTCCAAAAGCTCAGGAATACACTACAAGCGCAAAAGCCACTCAAGAGGTGCTTCCCGAGCTTTTTACGAACCGTTTTCTTCCTCGACACCATCCCCTCGTCTTCCTCCTCCCGCCGCGTTCACCTCCTCTTCGGCGGCAGCGCGTCCCTCCCTCCCGGCAGCGGCGCGGCCCCGCCGCGTCCACCTCGCGGCAGCAGCGTGGCCTCGCCCCTTCCTCCTCCTGATGGCGGCGAGGCCCCGTCCCCATCCTCCTGGCAGCGGCGGCGCGGCGCGGCTCCGTCCCCGTCCTCCTCGCAGTGGCGGCGAGGCCCCGCCCCTCCTCCTCGCAGCGGCGGCGCGGTCCCGCTCCCCATCCTCCCGGCGGCGAGCTCCTCCGTACACCGCATCCCAAGCTCCTCCCTCCAATGTGACGCAGCGACGCGGGCCCAGCCCAGGCCCCATGCCCCCTCTCTCCATTGCGGCGTGGCGACGCAGTCCCGACCGCGGCACCATGCTCGTCCCTGCACAGCCGTCATCCTCCCTCCCTTGTGTGCAGCGGCGCGACCGCCAAGCTCCTCCCTTCCGTCGCCACAAAAATATCGATCCTAGAAGCGGTTGCCAAACAGGCACCCTCAGATTCTCCCAAAAGCGATCATTTGCAAAAGCAAATGGAGCTTTTCGAAAAGATCGCTTTTGGAAAAGCTGCCGCTCCCCAAACAGGACCTAAAACAAAATCTAAAATCCTATCATAGCCAGATTAATTGGGCCCATGAACTTCGGAAAAGCCCAATCCAGGCCAGGCCGCATCATCTTTCTGTGCGCCGCTTGGGTCTCAAACTTGGCAGACCACTCTTGGTCTCCGCCGGCGAGACTCGAGACGAAACAGAAAGCGAGCAAAGCCGGCGAGAATCCAGCCGATTAACCCCTCAAGAACTAGACATGTTTCACATGATCGATGTTGTTCATCGTGAAGACGGCTTCAGCTTCATCCATGTTAACGCAGGGGACATCTCAACAATCGAATGACCCACAGGCATTGGAACTAAGTGGGGTGTATCCATGTATGTAGAACATTAATTTTTGTACCCAAAGTGATTATCTCTGTCGAAGTTTCGGCTAGAGATTTGAACGAGTTTGAGGTAGAAAGAAAGTGGCAGCAGTTTGCATCTGCAACGAGCAAACGAGGACAATGCTTAAGTTACGTTTTTGGTTTGATGCCATGGTTTTCTATGCTATTCAAGCAAGACACGTCATTATACTTTATTTTTTTAATCGTTTTTGTAGCGCCCAGCAGGAATACTGGCAGCATGTACGGAGGAAAAAAACACAGCCCAACAACTGCACTACCCGAACAATTTCCTCAGACATTTCCAAACATCGATCATGGCATGGTGCCAAGTTTAATTCCAGTAATCATTGAATCAAAGTAGCAAAATCAGACATGGCAAATGTGAAAAAAGGTATACTTGTGTCAACATAGTAACCTCATACTTACATTTAGTTAATAACTGAATAGTTGGGTACATATGAAGTAAACTGGATGCGTCATGTGCAAGCAGCACCAGATGGCATAGTCCTACGAACCCTGAAGATACGTACTGAATTCACTAGCAAGCAGCTCGGGAAAGTGCGGTTTGAAATTTTCCGGAATGAGTTCTGTAGAAGAGACGACCTTGTTCTGCACCGTGTTGAGACAAAGCATGTACTGGGCCCTATGCAGCATCTTGCCCCGGCGAACCTCCGATCCCCGTAACTGTTGACACGTTTCTCATAGTCGATGTCGTTCAACGTGACACAGACGACCTCAGCATCGTCCATGCCGAGGACAGGAAACGTCGGTATAAGCTGCGGCAAGCCCCTCTCGCGAAAGCTCTCGCTTTCCCAGAGATCCGCGAAGGGCAGCGGCTCGCCTCGCTGCCACTCCCTGAGGTCACGCGACAGAGTCCAGGTCTCCAGCACCATGTCACGGGGGCTTTGATCTTCGTAGAAACCAGCCAGGGAGACGAACTTGATGGCCCCGCCGACGCAGCCCATGGTGCGGAACTCTCCCGGCCGCGGCCGGCGGCCCTCGCGGGGCTCGTCGATGGAAGAGCCGGAGGGCAACGGGACGAACGTGAACTCGGGCTCCGGTGACTTGAGCAGGTCGCAGACCAGGACGCCGGCGAGGAGGTCGGCCCAGCAGACGGAGGAGCCCGCGTACGAGAACGCCGTGTCGATGGTGAACGTGTACGTGGGGGTGAAGAGCTGAGGGGGGAGGCGCTCCGCGCTGCGGATCCATCGGCCATGGTTGCTGGCTGACCACCACAGGTGGAGCGCGGCGTCGTCGAAGCCGGCGGCGAGCTCTGCGAGAACGTAGGCGCCGTCGTCCTCCCCGCAGCTGAGGATGGCGGCTTCGTAAAGGCAGTGGTTGGAGTCCAGCTCGGGGACCGTGGTGATGGAGTTGCTGGAGGCGTCGTAGACCAGGTAACCCTGATGCGAGGACGACCAAGGCATGCCGGCGTAGAGGAGGACGAGGGCCCTGTCGGTGCTGGAGATACTGCCGCAGGGCAATCCTTGCAGATTTTGCTGCCGCAGCATGGAGAGGCGGCTTACTCCAGGGGGGTCGGCGATGTCGAGGTGGGGCTTCATGGCCTTCGTGACGGCCGCCCTTATCTCTTTGTAACTCATCCCTCTCCACGCGGTCCCGGCTACCATGGTTCCGCCGCGCACGAAATCGACTTCGCGATCGAGCAAGACCCATGAAGGGGCCATGGTATGCTGTAGGGCTGGGTCGAGCGAGACGCTGCTGTGATCGATGAAGATCTAGTTGGAGCGATGAGAAAGTTAGGGGACGATTGCAGACAGGGCAAGACGGCAACTATTAAATAGGAAGAAAGGTGACCGAAGCGAGGACGATGATGGAAGGGACGCGGATTGCGGACGGACGAATTCCAAGGGCGGTGCTGGAGGAGTCTGAGTCGGGAAGCTGGGGGATCGCGGAGAGGGAGTTGCTGGAGGCGTCGTAGAGCAGTTAACACCCGAGGTAATCCATCCCTCTCCAGGGCGGTAGTGGGCGGCGTAGAGGACGACGAGGGTTTTGTCGGCGCTGGAGATGATGCCACCAGGGAGTCCTACCCACGTCTGCGGCACCATGGACAGGTGGCTTATTTCAGGGGGTTCAGAGACGTCTGGATCGGGCTTCATGGCCTGCAGGACGGCCGCCATGGCCGCGCTTGCGTCGTCGTCGATCTCTGCTGCTTCTTTTCTGTGGACGCCGGTGGATCTTTCAACATGTTTTTCTCGTGTCTCCGGTTACTGCTGCTCCTCCGCTCACGAATCTGCCATGGTAGCTGGTAGGTGTTGGCAAAGGCTGGATCGACCAAGGAGAAGCAAGGGATGCTGCGATCTAGTTCGAGCAAGGAGAACGTTGGGGATGATCGAGAATTCGAATGTGAACGATCTTTAGACGAAGATTTTGGAACACGAAAAGGGATCGCGACACACCGCACCAAATACACCCAAAACGGGACCCAGAACGTGTGCTGGTTGGGCTAAACTTTATTCACACGGGCCTCATCGGTGGTCCACTAAACTTCATTGAGGCCCAAATCCATCGGCGGCGCAGGCCTCGAATTGGGCCGGAAAGTATAGGGTTCGTCGTCCCCAAGCGAACCACCCCCATCCCCCTCCTCGGCTCCTCCCGCCGGTGGAAGTCATCGGAGCGGCGGCGCCCCACGCGGCAACCCTCGAGAGCGAACCGGGAGGCGCAGCGCGAGCCACGGTCGTTTTCGGGCTGAGGAGGTGAAGAAATGATGGGCACGGCGAGCGAAGGCGACAGCGGCGGTGGCGGGTGCGACGGCAAGTCGGCGTGGCGGGCGGAGGAGGCCATCGCCGGCAACCGCAAGGCGCTCCAGGCCCTACGGGAGCTCGTGACGTATCCATTCATCTACGCCCGCGAGTCCCGCCTGCTCGGCCTAAAGGTACTGTGTCGCCTCCTCTTTCCCCCATCAGACTTCGTCATTGTCTGCTACGGGTTTATAAATCAATCAGCTAATCGCCATTCAGCTTGCTTTCTTCAGTGGCCGAGAGGTTTGCTGCTCTACGGCCCCCCCGGCACCGGAAAGGTACTGAACTTGCAATGTCTTGTTATCTCTGTCACGAATTTTAGACTGTGGAGTCCTGGATTGGTTTTATGTGGAATTTGCTGGCGTTTGCTGTTGATTTTACTTGTTGATATCAAAATTTTGAAGAGCTAAATGGTCTGGTGATTGTTATTTGCAGACAAGCCTGGTTCGAGCTATCGTTCGAGAATGCAATGGACACCTCATAATGATCAAGTACCCAATTTACTTTGAAGTGTTTCTGTTTAGTGCTGGCCAGTAGATTGTATGTTTATACATGACCCTGGAGTCCTGTTTGCCCATCTTGACAGTACATATTCTGTACACAAAGCCCATGTGGGAGAGGGAGAAAAGTTCCTGCGTGAAGCTTTTTCTGAAGCATATTCTCAGGCTTCACGGGGAAAACCAGTTGTGATATTCATCGACGAACTTGATGCAATTTGTCCACGCCGCGATAATAGGCAAGTTCTATATAACTCTTTTTTTGTGTGTGTTGTCGAAAATGTAATCATAGTGTACTTTCTCAGGAGAGAGAATGAGGCCCGCATTGTTGGTCAGCTTCTTACTCTGATGGATGGAAACAAGAAATCATCAAAGATGCATCCTCACGTAGTTGTTGTTGCATCGACTAACAGGTCTGGGCATGCCACACTTGTGATTTGTGATTTCAAAATATTATTCTTGGTATAATTCAAGGTCCATGTTTTAAGAATCTTGCTGGGACATCAATTTTAACATAATTCATGCTCCACGTCATACACTCATACTATAGAATGTTTTTATGCTGAAATATTTGCACATTTTTTAGAAAGTTTGCTTAAAATTGTCTTTGAAACATTCTGTTAGTGGGTATTGTCTTTGTTCTTGAACAAACAGCCTGTTATCTCATTAGGGTGAACGCCATTGATCCAGCACTGAGAAGATCAGGACGTTTTGAGTCTGAGGTAGAGGTCACTGTTCCTACATTAGAAGAGCGGCTGCAGATTCTTAAGGTAATACTCCGTTTTTCTGAATAAAATATTGGCCTGCTTCTAGTACAAATGTGTGATCGGAAACGTCAACTATTCACGAAGAGAGGTGGTATTTGATTTCTTCCTTTTTAAGTTGTGATTGCTTTTTTTCCTTTATGAAATATGCTGATGTGTACTGTTCTTTTTTTTTTGTGGTTACTGTTCAATTTAGGTATATGGTTTAGAATTGCTCGACTTGTTCGTATATGTATTTTTAGGATACTATATCAAAGTCCGTGTTTTATTCTTGATGGCTTTTACATAAGGTGCAATTTCATAATCTTCTTCAGCTTTATGCCAAGAACCTACATCTTGATGAAAAGGTCAATCTTCAAACTATTGCTGCATCCTGCAACGGTTATGTTGGTGCCGATTTAGAAGCTTTGTGCCGAGAAGCTGCCAACCTTGCATATCACAGAATGTTGAGCAGGGGTGAGAAAGTATTTAAACTGCTAATGGAGGACTTGGAGTCAGCTAGATCTATGGGGGGACCAAGCATAACAAGAGGGGTAACCAAAGAAATTTCGATTGTTTCATGGGATGACATAGGAGGCTTGAAAGATCTAAAGGTTAGATGTTTCCTGTTTTAGCTTTCCTCTAGTGAAAACCTATTTTGATGTTGATTGTTCCTATGCTTCAGAAAGAGCTTCAGAAAGCCGTTGAGTGGCCCATCAAGCGTGCTGCTGCATTTGATAGACTTGGGATACCACCAGTCCGGGGGTTGCTTTTGCATGGTCCACCAGGGTGCTCGAAGACTACCCTTGCAAAGGCTGCAGCACATGCCGCTCAAGCTTCTTTCTTTTCTCTGAGGTTCGCCGTAGAACAATGTCATGTTTTGATGCAAATAACAGTTTACTTTTCATACGAAGAACACAAAAGTTTATCCCACATTATTTAAACAGTAGCATAATTAATTGATTTTCTGCTGGTTGAGTTAGTATTTGCTATTTTGAAGTCTGCAAAAAAGACAAGAATCAACTGAACTGCTTCAGATCAAGATACACTCCTCAACACTCAGTTTTTCATATAAATTCTCATCACAGTGGCGCAGAATTATACTCAAAGTATGTGGGAGAAGGTGAAGCTCTGTTACGACAAACATTTCAGAAGGCACGTCTTGCTTCTCCAAGCATTATATTTTTTGATGAGGCTGATGCAATTGCCCCCAAAAGGTACGCACTGATAATTGGTGCATAATTTTAGTACAGATGGTCTTTTAGAACCGTCACAGCTTTACAAAATGGGTATGAATTATCATAATCAGTATTTCACTACAGTAATGAAATATGTATTTAATGCAACACATAATGTGGAGAATCAAACAGGGTGTGTGCAGAAAGATTATTCTTGAATGTTTTCTTATATGTTAATTTAAATTGTAGAATTTATTTATGTGGACTCCAGATCTGCACTTGCAAATCCTTGCTTTTAGATTCAGAGTACTGAATCTGAATTTTACTACAAAATAGCTTAAGATGGCACTTGTATGATCTTGCAGAACTGGCCCTGGTGGGAACTCTAGTGGCAGTTTCACAGTTGGAGAAAGACTTTTGTCAACTTTATTGACCGAAATGGATGGTTTAGAATTGGCTACGGTAAACTCGGAATGCTGATAGCTTTCTGTGTGATTCTACTGATCTACATGTATGTTCACTAGCAAGTTATTCTTTTTTGTTGTAGGGAATTATTGTATTGGCTGCTACTAATCGTCCAAATGCAATTGATGCTGCTCTTATGCGCCCAGGGCGTTTTGATAAGGTCTCTTACTTTTCAACTCTCATGGAGGCACGCACACATACAGATACAAACAATCATTTTCCGTTGATCTGCAGGTGTTGTATGTTCCGCCGCCAGATGTGGAAGGGCGATATGAGATATTATGCATCCATACACGGAAAATGAAATTGGGGGAGGATGTTGATCTTTGGAAGATTGCAGAGTGTACCGAGCTGTTCACTGGTGCTGATCTTGAAGGCCTTTGCAGGGAAGCTGGAATGGCAGCATTGAGGGAAGATCTTTCTGCAATTGCTATACATAACACACACTTCGAGGCGGCACGAAGTTCGTTGAGACCCTCTCTTACAAAAGCAGTAGTTGATGAGTACTCAAATGCAGCTATCAATGATCCATCAACTAGGAAGCATTAGGATTTTCTACATTTTCAATTTGCCCAGTTGTAAAAGAATATTTTAGATGGTCATTGGCAAGGAATGCGATTGATGTTTCAAAAGTACCAGTTTATTTTTCTTGGAAACAACATGTATCAGCATGGAGATACATGATTCATCGACACATTGTTATTTTGCTGCTGTAGTCTCATTTTCATGTGCATACAACACTGATCTTGTTGTACATGCACCCTGTAAGTGCCATGCTGAGTTCAGCAGCATTGCTGAAATGTTTTCTTTCAGTACAGAGCATTGCCGCAATTTTGTTTATGAGATCATGATGACTTATTTATGATATCACAAGGCAGCTGTCATTACTTGTCGCAAAGAGAAGCTACAAAAATCACGAATTTCTTGTCAACCTGAATATTATAAGATCAGTGTCCAATAACTAAACGTACTCCGTATTTTACAATGGGGAGAGAGTTTTAGAGGGGCTCTTCTAGTGCACATCTATTATACATCTCTGTCTTTGTAGACTAAGAATGCACTGGTCTTGGAGTAGCGGCATGCTAGCGCTTTCCCCGAGGAGGTTGGGGGTGAGAAAGCAAACTGGGAGATCCCCAAAGTTCCGCCTTTGCAGAAGGTTTTTCTGCATGAGATAAATGGAAGTTTCAATATCAGGAGACGAGCTCGGTCTATGGAAATTGCTCGCCAAAGGTACAAGAAAATAAATTAGGATCTTAGCAGTTGCAAATAGCTTAGCAATACTTTATAGAATTAATAAAGATTTTTTTTGAACAGAAAGAATTAATAAAGAATTTTGTAACTGCACAAACTGAGGCAGTCTGCTATAATATCTTGTTGCCAGGCAGAACAGTGCATGCTTAAAAATGATCAAGTTGTGGATACAGGGGGAACTCCGAACCTAAAAATATGTTGGATGAAATTTATGGAACAAATATGCATCATGAGAAATCAAACAGTATTACCTTGCAACATCCATTAGTTTGGAGCCTATTTGTTGTCTTCTGCGTGATGGCACTACCCAGATGGCACGAAATCCACAAAGTGCAGGAACAGCTTCCTTTTCACAGATTATAGAACCAGTATCCTGACACTCTTCTTTGTTCTTGACTGAAGGAGTATTCCGTCTTACAATTTCCCTCTTGAAGCTGATTTTGCCAAACTCTAATGTATGATCTCTTTTCCTTGATTCAGCACGATTAGCTGACAAATCACTATGGCTTTCTTCTGTGGAGCTCGGGATTACTCTATGTGCTGTTTTTATTGGTTCAGTGACAAGGCAGCCCACGATCCTCTGGCCAGATATGTACAGATAAACCTACACGGTAAAGATAATTTGATTTTAGTACCAAATAAGACAAATGTACTGCAGAGATTATCATAAATGAATTAAGAGTATGCAATTACCTTGCAAAGCTCATGCAGGAGTTTCCCTTCAGCAAATCCCAGCTCCTTCTCCACCACTGTGATCACCTCTTTGACCTGCCCATGTTTGTTTGGCACCCACATTTTGTGAAGTTGAGGATTAGCTTAGGCATTTACAAACAATTAGAACTAAAACAGGTAACAGTCGTACATTTCTTCAGAAATTGCTGTGCCCATATAACATTTTAACAAAGAAATTGATTTCGGCAGAGTTGTACCTTATTATTCCACAGACAGGAATTCTCATCAGTGGCGAGAGTTACCCGGTCTCCACTCTCAGACCTTGCAATCACAGTCTCGTTGCGCCAGCCCTGCAGCTCATCTTGTTAGTTAGACCCTCTCCAAAGAAACCACAAGATGAGAACGACGCGGAGACCAACAAGACCTTGAACGGGACTCCCTCGAAGTAGCTCTTGTGGTACGCCCTGTGAACCTTCTCGTCCTCGTCGTTCCCACGGGCGTACATCATGCCGCAGACGGAGCACGTGTGGAGGAGGAAATCGGGCTGCCCCAGCTCCAGATGGAACTGCGCGTAGCTCCTCTTCCTGCTGACGAGCCCGCCGCGCCCACATGCCTTGGCCTTCTGCTTCGCCTCTGTGGCGACGCCGCCGCTTCCCTGCCCGTGCCCCTCGCCGCCGCCACTGCGCAAACTCGCAGAAATGAGAACAAAAATAAAAAAATTGATCCCCCCTGCGAAGCACATGCGCCAATGCATCTGCTCCCCGCATTATTTCATCAGACAACACAGCGATTTAGCACAAAGATTCGGATCCGGCAAGATTTGGTACCAAGGGCAATCAATTCGAAGGGGCGGAAGAAGAAGACGAACCTGTTTGGATCTGGGTCCGTTTCCTGCCGCTTGAAGAACGCGCTGATCTTGGGCTGCATCCTCTCGCCCCCCGCCTTCCCACGAGCTCTCGCTGTCCTCTCTCACCCTTTGCTGCCGGAGAGGGGAAGAGGGGAGGGGGGACGATGGTGGCAGGAGGCGGCGCTTGGTTTGGGCCTTTGGGGCGGAGAGAGGATTGACGGTACAGATGCGGCAGTCAGGGTGCCGCGGCGCGGATCGGACGGACAGGAATTGAGACTGCCGTCGCGCGGGTTTCTGAAAGGTGGATGTTTTGGATTCGGCGCCAAAACAACCGCCCCAAATTTGAGGCAACGTGTACACTAGACAACAAATCTCGCGTTGCCCACAAAAATCAGAAGATGCGCAAGAAAGACTGCAATGCTTGCTGGTAGATGCAGTTTTCAAGTGTTTGACACATGAAAACAATAAGTGCATCCTAGAATTCGCCATTTCACCATTTGACACATGAAAGGAATTTACTCAAATGCAATAGGAGCATCCTAGAATGCAATCTTTTTTTTTGAAAATTCGGAGAAAATATTACTTCACTTCTTCGGTTCATCCCCATCTTTTATTATCTAAAAAATCCTAAGCTTTATGTGTGAAGAAAATTCGGTCTTCTATACTCTCTCTGTCCTAAAATATAGCTACATTTAGCTTTTTATAAAGTCAAACTTTTAAATTTTAATTAACAATATCTAAAAATAAATTATTTCAAAACAAAAGGATGACATATTCACAATAAATCTACTAATATTTTTTTTATGTTATTAGTCTTTATAATTATTTTGCTATTTATAGTTAAAGTTGAAAATGTTTGATTTTAAAAAGTCTAATCGTTGCTATATTTTCGTTGTTGAGTTCAGTGAAGTCAAACTCACCTCGAATAAACATCACGCACGCACTTCTTCTCGGGCCTTGTGCTCAGCTCAAATAGAAAAATGGTGTTTGCATCTCACTTCTCATCAACCTCTCTCAGCAAGCAAAGGCTGCGACCTGCATTCTTTTGGTGCGGATTCCGGTGGCCGGCGGCTTCTCCCCGGATATCCAAGTTCCTCACGCGCTGAATGGAGCCCGCGGAGGAGGCTCTCCAACTCCAACTCCAAGATGCCGGCAGCGGCGGAGACAGCGTCAGTTACATCCAAGGCGCAGACGGCGGTAATGGCGAATGCGGCGTCGCCTCCCCCGGCGGCTGGCTCGGGCGGCTTTACCGCGAACTGCACTGGAGCTTCTTGCTCGCCGTCGTCTCCGTGTACGGCGCCTGCCAGGGCGTCGGCGACGCCCTCAACGGCGTCGCCTCGGGGTACTACTGGAAGGACGTGCAGCGCGTGCAGCCGTCGGCGGCACAGTTCTATCAGGGCATCACGAGCGCGCCGTGGATCGTCAAGCCCCTCTGGGGCCTGCTCACCGACGTCGTCCCCGTGTCCGGCTACCGCCGCCGCCCGTACCTCGTTCTTGCAGGTCAGTATCTGGAACTTTCTTGGTTCCAAGATTCCATTGCACATTGCCCCTTAAGTAGTTATAAGTTTCCATGTCTCGAGATAACGTAGGCCTGATCGGCGCTGCATCTATGCTGATGCTGTCTCTGCACCACGAATTGGGGATCATGGCGGCTGTGCTGGCGCTTATGGCGCAGAACACGGGTGCAGCGATCGCCGACGTGACGGTGGACGCCCTGGTTGCTGAGAAAAGCATCACGCACCCGCCGCTTGCTTCAGACATGCAAAGCATGTGTGGGTTTAGCTCCTCTGTTGGGGCGTTGCTTGGATTTTCCCTCAGTGGATTGCTTGTTCACTCTATGGGTTCCCAGGTGTGACTTTTTCTGATCGATCAATGATTTTGCTCTTGCTTTTCATACAAAATTCTAATGTGCAATGTGTAGGTTCTGAATGTCTTTATAAATGACCGTATGTCTTGTCCTTCACAGGGTGCTCTTGGCCTGTTGGCTATCCCCTCGGCGCTGGTGTTCTCAGCTGGGATTCTGCTGAAGGAAAGCCCTGCTACTGATTCTGATTACACACAGGTCGCATAAAAGCACAAACCTTCTGTTTTCTTGAATAACTGAATGCATCCATGGACAGTAACGCCAGTTGAGGTAATGCTGAATTCAGGTTCACAATAAGCTTTACAAAGCAGTTCAGTCCATGGGAACTACATTAAAGTGCCCTGAGGTCTGGCGGCCATGTTTGTATATGTATGTTTCTCTCAATCTTAGCCTGGATATTCAAGGAGGGATGTTCTATTGGTACACTGACCCTGTTGCTGGACCGGCTTTTTCTGAGGTATGCTGCAAGAGCACTTCCCTTCATGATAAATTCTTCTTAAAGCTTTTGTTTCAGCTGAATTTATTTTATTGGTGCCACTCTAATATAGTAAACCACAACCAGAAAGAGATCAATACACCATTCTTATTGTAGAAAGTTTTTGTACTTTGTCAGTAGATGGACACAATACTTTGTGTTACATTCTGATAGGCAGATCAATGCTAATTCGAATGCGTTGAGTGAGCAATACAAAATGGTCTGCCAACCTGCTGAAATATTCTCAATATGCTATATAGGTAATTTAGAATCTCAATTTTGACCTCACTGAATATTTGGCTTTTGTACAGGGCTTTATTGGTCTTATCTATTCAATTGGTTCTGTTGGTTCAATACTTGGAGTTCTACTATACCAAAGCGCCCTAAAGGACTATCCTTTTCGCAGCATGCTTTTGTGGAGTCAAGTACTATCAAGCCTAGCTGGAATGCTCGATCTGGTGCTAGTGACCCGGCTAAATCTGAAAATGGGCATACCGGATTACTTCTTTGCGGTGATTGACAACAGCATTTCCCAAATGGTTGGCCAACTAAAATGGTTGCCACTTCTTGTCCTCAGCTCCAAGCTTTGTCCCTCTGGCATTGAAGGAACATTTTACGCTCTGCTCATGTCTATACAAAACGCCGGGGTGCTGATGTCTACGTGGTGGGGTGGCCTGCTGCTGCACATGTTGAATGTGACTCGAACGGAGTTCCATAACCTCTGGATTGCCGTCTTGATCAGAAATGTTTCAAGGCTTGTTCCGTTGACGTTGCTGTTTCTGGTTCCTCAGAGCGGTCATGATTCAACGCTCCTTCCTGCAGAGATGCTTCATGACATTGAACCTGAAGAAGCTGTGAAAGCAGGGTCAGGCAGTACTGGATTTTTCGTCCTTGTTGCAGATGATTCTGGCTGTCTCTCCTCCAATGCAGTGTTTCAGAACGAAGGAATTACAGAGTTTGAAGCTGGAACTGGGACTACAGATATAGAGTTGATCCCGCTGGTGAACAAGAGTAGACCGACCGTTGATTCATCATGATGCATTTGGTGCCACTACCGTTTGATTCTAGTACTGACCCCCTTTAGTTTCTGGAAGACGTCGAAGGCACTTTAACATGATCAGCCATCAGGCAAGGCCCTACGAGAAGGACCTGGAGTATACAATCTGACAAAGGAAGTGGAAATAGAACCGTTACAGAGGTGATACACCAGTTATACTCGCCGTGTTCGGCTGGATGGTTTACAGCTAACAAGCAGTGTTTTTCTATCAGAAACCAGCACCAGCCACCACTCACTAACTAGTCAGCAGTGTTTTTCTCTCAGTAAAAATTAGCACCAGCCATCAGCCAAACGAACGGGACCAGATGTGCTCCTACTCGACTAGTGTTCACTAACCTGCAGCAGCGTAGCCTCATGATGCATAATTTTAGCTTAGGGTTTGTTTAGATGTTAGAATTGTGAGGTTGAATTTAAAAGTAAGATGTCACTTCGTAATTATTGCGTTGTTGTAGTATCTGTGAAACATTATCCAAAAATTGATTAATTAGGCTCAAAATGTTCGTCTCACAGAGTACAACAAAACTGTGCAATTAGTTTTTGATTTCATCTATATTTAGTACTCCATACATGTTATGACATTTTGATGTGATGGAGATTTTTCTTTTTGCATAGTGTATTTGGCAGTTGCTTTTTAGAACTAAACAAGGCCTTAGATGTGTTCCATCAGCTCCTTCCTTCTGTCGTCATACACAAGCCTATCATGGCCATGTTTAGTTCCAATCACATCACCAAACTTTCTAAAATTCTCTATCCAAACTTCACTATTCACCTATCACATCAAATCTCTCTCCTTATGCATGGATCATTAAATGTAGGTAAATAAAAAAACTAAGTACATGGTTTTGATGTACACGACGAGACAAATCTTTTGAGCCTAGTTAGGTCATGGTAGGACAATAATTACCACAAACAAACAAAAAATGCTACAGTACGCTACAGTGTCCAATGCGGCATTTTCACCAAATTTTCTCTTTCTTTTTTTAAACTAAACACACCCCATGACTTGTTCTTGCTGTACAACATTCACTTCTCTCTGTTTTCCAGAACAGAGAGAATGTGGCTGTGCTGACCGTATCTTGTTTCGACAAATGTGGCTGTCTGACATGCCGTGCGCGCAAGGAGCAGCAGCACGGCGAACACCGTCGGCCGGGAGCAGGAAGTAGTTAGTGTGCTGAGTGATTGGGTCTTCATGTCGGTTTTGGCCTAGCTGCCGAATCTATCTATATGTATGTGTGTTGTCTGTGGCTGTGGCCTAGGGATATGGAGAAGAAACTTAGGTAGTGTTTGGTTGGACTATGGAAACGCAAACGTAAATGGAATCGAAAAACGGTGCTAACGTAATCAGTGTAAGCAATTACGTGATTTGTTTGGTTGCCCCGTCCCCCGGTAACGGTAACAAACTGTCCAGATAATAGCTGCACAACCAGGCATAAATGGCACGAGATAGGCTGGCTAGCTAGCGGAGACGAGCCAGCAAAAAGCAACATGCAGGGAGCATGCACGCAGTAGAGATATGTAACGTATTTCGTTACCGGCGGTAATCCGTTTACGTTACATATCTTACAACCAAACGCTATCTTAACTGAAACTCTAAAACCTTGTGTTCTATCTCGAGTCCTTCCTGTTATTGCTGTGTTCTTCTCTAAATTCATCTAGATTCTACTATCTTTCCCTTCCTAGCCACCCAGGTCCATAACACTAGGGAGGTCCCTGCGCTTGCGCTTGGGCCGTAGTTTGATAAGGTCAAAAGAACAGCACGCTTGTGTTGTGATACTGCACCAGGGGACGAGAGAGAGAGGCATTCGATGGGCGTTTGGGATTCAGATTCAGTGTCATCGAGCACTGTACCGATGGCTTACCACCTCCTGGAAACCGTCCACCGCGATACCATCGGTTAGATCGCTGAAGGCAAGTCACCGAATCCCGGTCCGGGCGTTCGATGCCACCAGCATTCTGATTGTAGCCGTACATTCAGATCCATCGACCGCTGCAAGGAGGGACACGCTTGGGGTCAACCGAGGAGATAACAAAGTTTTTGTAGTGGATCGGGAGTGGAAGTCACCACACTGATACGGAACAAATAACAGTCACGTGCAAGAGTTGACTGACCTCAGGCGTAGCTGAGACTGAGAGACAGACTACTAATCTTTTTTTAAGAAAAAAAATCTAGTTTATATCCACAAACTAGCACGATAGTTCTATCTTTTTCAATTATATAAAATACAAAACCACACATCAAAGCCATCTAATTATCGGAACAAACATATTTAATTCTTCGTGTGGGTTTCTATTTTTAAGAAATTAAATTTCACATACGTTTCAGAATCTTACATAAACCTTTGCACTTTGAGTGGCCATTCACTTTTATTTGATTTCTTGAAAATTTTAGAATGAAATTTGCGCTTCCAGTGGTTTCAGGTACGGTTTTCAGGTGGTCCAAAGTACATTTAGAAAACTTTTGGTATAATTTTCATAACTTTATGATTTCAAATGAATTAGTTATTATTTTAAATTAGATTAGATTTTTTTATTTTTTTAAAAAAATAGGAAACCGCCTTTAAATCACTGGGAATGTAAATTTTTTCTGGTTTCTATAGTTAAATGACCTTTCCTAGTGTTTTGTGTTTAAAGGTGACAAAACGAGCTATCGTACTAAATGGGATGTAAGCTGGACTTTCTTTTTCTGAAAGGGGACTATACATGAGCAAGATGTCAGTCTAGATAACTGTATTGATAATTAGTTCGTACATAAGATTTTTTTCAAGATTTTTACATGAAAATTGTCTTGATAATTGGGATAAGTCGCTAACCTCCTGTGTCATGTGCGAGGTCGTTTCTTTTTGTCGTATACAAGCCCGTTAGAATTTCTTCTTGCCGCACAAAATTTCGCTGCTATTGCGAGGGAGCGGACAGCGACAGCGTAGCAGCGGGAGGTGAAGAAGATTTTTGTACGGGGTTACGGGGTACACTGATACGGACATTCTGCCGCCTGATACACAGCCAAGCAGGAACCTGCATAGCGCACTGCGCACCAATGGCAAATCGTGATGTACTAGTTGAGTCCACTGAAGTCAAACCCCGAGCTATGTGAGCTCGGATACGCATCGAACTATTGTTGCCTTGTGCTCATCCAGCCTGCATTATTTCAGAGCGGATTCAGGCGGCTCCTCGCTAGATCCCGTCCGCGAAGGAGGGAATTGACCATCGGAAGCTGCCCAGATGGAGCCCCGGGAAGACGAGGCCCTCCGCCCCCAAGAACCCGCCGCCGGCAGCGGCGGCATCATTGGCAAATGCTGCGTCGCCTCCCCGTGCGGATGGCTGCTGCGGCTGCCCCGCGAGCTGCACTGGAGCTTCGTGCTCGCGGTCGTCACCGTCTACGGCGCCTGCCAGGGCGTCGGCAACGCCGTCGGCGGCGTCGCCGCGGGGTACTACTGGAAGGACGTGCAGCGCGTGCAGCCGTCGGCGGCCCAGTTCTACCAGGGCGTCACGGACGCGCCGTGGGTCGTCAAGCCCCTCTGGGGCCTGCTCACCGACGTGATCCCGGTCGCCGGCTACCGCCGCCGCCCGTACTTTGTTCTCGCAGGTTAAAGATCTGAAATCTGAACTTGCTCGGTTCCATCAGATCGGTCGAGCCAGCGCGTTGCCGTTATGCATTCTTGCCTTGCGATAATGCAGGTGTGACCGGCGTTCTGTCTATGCTGATGCTTTCCCTGCACCACGGGTTGGGGATAATGCCGGCGCTGCTGGCTCTGACGGCGCAGAGCGCGGGCGCAGCGATAGCCGACGTGACGGTGGACGCCGTGGTCGCTCAGAACAGCATCACGCACCCGCCCCTTGCTTCTGACATGCAAAGCTTGTGTGGGTTTAGCTCCTCTATTGGGGCATTGCTTGGATTCTCCATCAGCGGCCTGCTTGTTCACTCAATGGGCTCTCAGGTGTGACATTTCTGGTAAATGATTGCCATTGTTTGTTTCAAATAGTTAACTCTGACTGTCCTTATGGAACCATATGTCTTGTTCATAGGGTACCCTTGGCCTGTTAAGTATCCCGTCTGCACTGGTGCTCTCAGCTGGGATTCTGCTGAAAGAGAAACGTGCTGCAGAATTTGATTACAAGCAGGTTGAACATTCTTGTGCCCTTGACATTTCTGTTTGCTTGAACAGTTGAACAGTTGATGCACCCATGGACAGTAATGCCACTTAAGATCTTGCTGAATTTAGGTTCACAAAAAGTTCTACAAAGCTATTCAGTCTATGGGGACAACACTGAAATGCCCTGAGGTCTGGCGGCCATGTGTATATATGTTTGTTTCTCACAATATGAGCCTGGATATTCAGGGAGGAATGTTCTACTGGTACACAGACTCTGTGGTTGGACCTGGTTTTTCTGAGGTATGCACACTTAATAGATGTCATCATTTCAAGGACTAAAAGACTGAAATTACAAGCTGTCAACTGTTAAATCCTTATGAGGAGGTTTTGTTTCATCTGAGTCCATTCTGTTCATATGTTCATCATCTGGTGCTATTCTGATTATCTAGCAAAACTACTAGGCACGCCTGCAAGCTACTATTTACTATTATTTATTTATTTTTGAATTTTCAAAAAATACAGGTTACTACTTATAGCTTCTTTAAGTAGATGGACATGGCATTTTATGTTATCTTCTTATGGCTGAGCCTGAACCACAGAACTTCAATGTTGATGAGCAAACCTTGACAAGATGACCCTGCCTAGTTGCTGAAATATTCTCTCTGTGTTTTCTAATGATACTTTTCCATTGTTGTGCTACATAGATAATCTTGAAAATTCATTATTGCCTTTTACTACATGTTGTTGCCAAAGGAACTTATGGAACACTTGCATTGGTACAGGGATATATTGGTCTCATTTTTTCAATTGGGTCAGTTGGTTCACTACTTGGAGTTTTACTATACCAAAGCGCCCTAAAGGACTATCCTTTCCGCAGCATGCTTTTATGGGGTCAAGTTCTGTCAAGTCTGGCAGGAATGTTCGATTTGGTGTTAGTGACCCGGCTAAACCTGAAAATTGGAATACCGGATTACTTCTTTGCGGTGGCTGATAACGCCATTTCCCAAATGGTTGGTAGACTTAAATGGTTGCCACTTCTTGTGCTTTGCTCCAAGCTTTGTCCCCCGGGCATCGAAGGAACATTTTACGCACTACTCATGTCCCTACAAAATGCCGGATTGTTGATGTCTGCTTGGTGGGGTGGCCTGCTGCTGCACATGCTGAATGTGACTCGGATGGAGTTCAGTAACCTCTGGATCGCTGTCCTGATTAGAAACATTTTAAGGCTCGTTCCATTGACACTATTGTTTCTTGTTCCTCAAGGTGATCAGAACTCTTCCCTCCTGCCTGCAGAGATGCTTCAAGACAGTGAATCCACAGAAGCTGTGAAGGGAGCATCGGTTGAATTCTCGGTCCTTGTTCAAGATGATTCTGGCTATATTTCTCCCAATATGGTGGCTGAGGGTGAACAAACCAATATGTTTGATGCAGCAATCGATGATGTGGAATCAATCCCTCTCGTCAATAAGAGTGGACAGACCAATGATTCATGATGCCTGGAATGTCATGATCGGCATATGATTCCACTAGTTGTCTGCTTGAGGATTTGTTCGTTGAAGATGGGAATACATTTTCATCGAACAGAGCTTGTAGAATTCAATACTGAAAGGTGGAACGTGGAACTTTTACTGTTACAGAGGTGGCAGCTGTCATGAACAAGAGTTGACTGAGCTCAAGCGTTGCCTGTTGATACACATACACAGTTTAGGGATTTCAACTACTAATTATATCACCATATAGACATAGTGTGCACAGTCCTTCCTGTTATAGAGATCCATTCTTTGGAACGATAGAATAAGTTCTTTGGACCCCATAATAAACAAGCAGAAATTGTAGTTATGCATTTGACACAAGTCATTTCCGATTCTTTGCTTTGCTGGTTGAGTTCGAAGATCTATCCTGTTGATAAGTTTGTGTACGCCCAGCCGCTTGAACGGCACCGTGCTCTGAGACTGTTCCGGTGTCCCTTCTCGAAATTGTCTACTACGGAGTACTACTTGATTCCTTTGACAATGCAGATATCTGCGACGGTTGCCCAGGTGAACACGGCCACAACGAACTTGAGGCCCCACTGCATTTGATCTTGTGAGCATGGGAGTTTCCTTAACTATCTGGCACCCACCAAATCCCAACCCAACCATCTAATCATCACGATACCCGGTCAGTCGGAACTCAGAAATAGATGATTATCTGGAAGCTGGATTGTTCAGCCATCCACGATTCATTGCCAGACCGCGCATGCAAACCGGATGTTTTACATCAAATACAGCCAAACCGCATGTTTTACATCAAGCAATGCCAAACCGACACAGAAATCTTACACGTACACACTCTAGGAGTTTCAAACCAGCCTGAAACGGCAATCGGGCACCTTGGTTCCCAGCTCACGCACGCCAAAAGCCGGCGGTGACCATGCCCTCCTACTGTTGCGCCAGCCGCTTCAGGTGCTGGAACAACTTCTGCTTTATCCACTGACGGTCATATGGCAGGAAAGCATGAAGGGAATCATCGTACCTGCGAATGCCAGAAAGTTTAAGCGTGTCATGTAAGTAGCCGTTTTTCACCTTGCTGATTTGACACTAGAAGCAAAGAAACATGTACTCACACCAGTGCACTGATGTCAGTCAGGCCATCGATGAAATTGTACAGGTCACTGATATCATAAGTCAAGTTCCTGATCATCGGGTTGATGTTCCTGATTTTCTTTTCATAAAGACCACAGATTCCTGCCATTTCACAGATGAACATGATAAGGGCAAAGGTGTGTCGATAACAAAGAGCTAAAATACAAGCCATATAACTGCTGAGCAATATGGTCGTATGGATAGCAAAATTGACAATTCCCAGGCCAAGTGCAATTTGGGAAAGTTGAGTAAGAGATGCATTTTAGAAGAACCAGGACATTCAGTTCATGTCATAATTGCCGCTTGCAGGGGAGGGAACACACTTTGGCAATTCTTACATTCTTTTAGTCATATAGTCAGTTGAATATGTGAGCCTACATATCTTCAATGAATCGAAATATCTTTCATATTCTTCAAATAAAATTATAAAAACCAATAAAATTGAACACAAGCATTAATGTTTGGATCACAACAGTTTGCTGACTAACTGTTAGAGATAGCACACCATGTAACAATAGGCAGAGCATAGGCTGTATGCAAAAGTCAACCGTTAAGAACCAGTAAAAGTAGAAGATGGTAATCTTAACCACCAATTAATACTGAGGCAAATAGACTATAGCTCTCTGATGAAGTTTTACTAGATACTATATCGGAGTATACCATTATCATTTACATAGCTGGAGAAAGGAAAGAATGCCATCATTTTAAAATCACTAACCATGTGAAGGAGATGCTTTAAACATAGGAAATAACTGAACCGTGTTACTGGTTCAAAATATGAACAACATTCAAGAATCAAGAAAGTTCAGCCATTACAAACAGACAGAAAATAAAGTAATTAATTCCTCGCAAAAAAAATGAAGTAACTGTAAATGCCAAAGTGGCATTAGCATCTTAAACAAGAATAAGGGAAAGTGCAAGGTACCATCCAGTGAATGGTTAACTGAATCGAAGTCCATGAATGTCCTCGTCGCTCTGTTCTGCGACGGCTGCATGAGAATGATGGTATGCCTTCCTGCCTGCAAGAGCCTTAGCAATCAGATAGACATTATGGTCAAAAGGAGTATCAGTTACCAAGTAGGCCTTGATGTCAAGACATTAAGAGCAAAACACAATTGATATTATCATGACATTGCACAGAAAGGTTCGTAGAAAGAAGACATTGCTCATAATGAGTAGTAGGAACTAAAGAATAGTCTGCAATTTTTCTCAATCTTCACACACTGCGGTGCACCCTCGGGCAATCTCAACTGTGTCAAGAACTATCCAACTCCAACAGGGCAACAACCAGAAAACAAGATCCCAAAAAGAACAAACTGCATTCAACATCTAATCACGCCCATTTGATGATTGAGAAAAACCAATTAAGCATCGCAACTGCCACAAGCTGCCTGCGCTATGAGTACAGACTTCCATTAACAACCAAATAAACGGCAGGAGTAGCAAATAGGTGAAAATACAAAACAGCCCGAAGGCCGCCACTGGAGGGGCAGAGAGTTTAATTTTGGCAGGATTAAGATCGTCGTACCATGTCCTAGGCGCGGAAGCGCAGCAGGCGAATGGCGAATGCTATCCGGGGATCCCGCCGCGATCCTGCAGAGTCCACCGACCAAACGTCCAAACCCTAGCACGCAAATTTGCAGTCAGTCCGCTGCAATCCGAGCGCGGAACAAGTTAGCGAACAGGTGGGGAAAGGTTTGCTTAGTCGAGAAATGGGGCAAGTGCAGCAGGAATGTTGATCGAGGCTAAGATTAAGATTACCGAGAAGCACGATTGCCGCCGATCCCCCCGCCCACAACAGCTTGGTAGAAATGTTGGAGAGGGGTTGGTGGGGTTTGGGCGGTCGGGTGCCAGTCCCAACGGGAAGACTGCTTTCAGCGAGTAACCGGCGGTTGCGTACGAACGACGCAGGGAGGAATAGCAAGCGGATGAAAGGCCTGAATGAAGGGGGCTTCTGCTCCTAAATGAAGAATGGAGGGAACCTTATCAGTTTTTACCAATGGCAAAATCCTCAAATCTTTAGCAGTTGCGAAGCTGAAGGACGAAACTACTATCATGTAGGCTGACGCTGTATGCCATGAGCATGTGCAGCCTAACATCGTATCTTCAGTTATCAGCTAGAAAATTCAGGGGCAATACGCCAATACCTCATAGACTAAAGCAGACCTTAGGGAGACCAAATCCTGAAAATTCAGCAGCAATACGCCAATATCAGAGACTAATGCAGACCTCTAGGGAGACCAAATCCTGACTCCTAAATAACACAATTCAGAGGCAATACGACAATACCATCACAGAGACTAAAGCAGACCTCTAGGGAGACCAAATCCTGAAAATTCAGGAGCAATACGACAATATCATCAGAGACCAAGACTCCTGAATAACACAATATATTGTAACCGACAAAATATTCCAAAACCATAGTACATTGTTACAAAATGTGTAGTCACAGAAAAAGAACTAACAACATTTAAGAGGTGGACACAAAAACATCACAAGCCTTGTTCATCTAGGGTCCCAGCGAATTAAGATGGACACCCAAGAGCAAAATCCATGGCTTCTTTCTTTCCCTTCATTGTCGTCGAAACAATAATCAACACTCATCTGATCTCGCAAAATTATACAGCTCAAAACTGGCTGTTCCTCACATCTTTGGTACGAGTTCCTCGGACACCTAAGCTATAAGAGAATACACGATGCTGCCTCTCGCTAGATACAGCATCCAGAAAAGTTGACATAGGCCATAAGCTGCTGAGAGCCATTATTTCAAGAGGCTGTTGCACGCGTCGATGACAGCAGTGTGTGAACCCAAGATAGCCTGGCCTGATGGGCTTGCTTCCATGGTTTTCACAAAGGAGTTAAAAACTGCTTTACGGTAGAAGGTATCCTCCATTTTCTTTAAAATCTCTTCCATAGCTTCAAATCTCAAGCCGTCTGACAAAGCCAGACGAGCAATAATTTCACCAAATTGTGTTGGAGCTTTAGGAAGATCAATACCAATGTCATCCAGCAGAGCACCATATAGCAAGCATCCAGTTTCCAGGTCTTGACTCTTGAAAATTTTCTTTGTGTACAGATGCTCCAATAGCCTTACAAGAGGATCAACAAAATTGGTTCCTTTATCTAGGGCAAGATTGATAGCTTCCTTGACAATTTCAGGGTAGTAACCAGGACTCTGCAACTCCTCAATACATTGTTGTGCTTCATCCAAAATACGGATACCAAAATACTCCTCAAGAAGAGACACTGTTTTCTTCTGAAGCTCAGCAGAGTTCCCCTTGGGAGCACTTGTTGGTTTATCAGGGACAGGGGCAACAGCTGGAGCTGCACTTACTGGTTTTGGAGATGGTGCGGCTTGAGCTGGTGTTGGACCAGCAGTAAAGCTGGAAGGGCGAGATGGTGGACCACCAGGTCCCAAAAGTGCACTCTTGCCCATTAGTGCAGCTCCACTGCCTTGAGGAAGAAGCCTGGAGTTAATAGATGATGCCTTGTGAACTGTTGATGGCTTATTAAGCAATGGAGTCTGGTTGCGAAGTGAGTCGCCTCTTGGCATTGATCTAGAACGCGGAACTTCCCAGTTATCGTTATCTAACCCAGGCATTCCAGGCATCTTTCTTGACCCAGGCATTCCAGGCATCATACCTCCAGTTCCTGGTCGATTCATTGGAAACCCTCCAGGTGAAAGGGGTCCTCCGGGCGAACTACGGCCATTCCTAATGGCTGCTGCTGCTCCAGGTCGCAATCCAAGATTCTTTTCAGCCTCAGAGTGAATTTCACTGATTGTCTTAGCCTTAATCTGAAAGTCATAAACAGCATACATCTCAGAACAATTTTACAAGGGAACTGAAAGTAGAAATAAAATCATATCACTATGCCTTTTGACCATTCTACAACATATGGTCTCAAGAATGTCCAGTCAAAGTGATGTATCAATATGACATTCATTATAACCATTCAAAATCTGCTATCAATCATTAACTTCAGCACAATCCAATGAAAATAACATTGATGTCATTGCTTACGATATAAAAGAACCTAAGCACGCTTACGATCAAGGCATTGATGTCATTGCAAATACAATGATCAAAGTAGAGTGATTTTTTTTACCTCCTCCCGTCGAGGCACCCAGCTATTCGTTCGGAGATCGATAACATTGCGAACCATGAACCTCAATCGTGGTGCAAGTTGAGGGTTTGTTGTTAGCTCCCTCAACTGCACGAAGTAAGTATCGTTGATTCGCTTAGACTTTGGGTTCTCATCAAGCTGTTTACCAATCGTATTGAAGAAATGGCAGATAGCTTCAACATCTTCCTCTTCAGGACATGGTTTTTTATCAGGTCCAGCCCCCAACAGCTCCTGCATATGCAGAATGGATTAGAAGAGTTCACTAAATTATAAAGGTACTGTTGTTAATTCCTGATACCTACCATAACAATGTGATGAACTATCTTCTCAGGAACCATTTTTTGCTTCAGTAGCTCACCAATTAGCCGAATATTTCCAAGTGTTCTAAGTTTGACCAGCCGTTCTTTGTCCCTTCTCTCCATCTCTTGGTCAGGGCCAGTTAATTTTGCAATCTCAGCTCTTAGGCTGCTGGCGCCTTCAAAGGCTTCCTGACAATTGTTCAATAGCACACGTTTGAAAGTGATCTCTTTACCACCTGGTTCTTCAGAAGGGAATGATGGGAGCTTGTCATTGAGATCAGAACAAAGTTGAGCATACATCGGACAGAAGGTGGGCTCAAAAACTGCCTTCTCAAATATGAGAGAGATAACATCCTGAATCAAAAGTAGAAGATATGAAAATGTCAGAAAATAGAAAGCGATAAAAAGATAAGGACATACCGACTGCTGAAAGTTCCAACACAGGCAGGGGTAAGGGAACTTCTAGGCAGGATGAAACAAACCTTCAAAATATCAGCAGTAGTGATTCCAGCCTCCATTAGTTGACCCTTGAGTAGGTCGAATTTCTCCGGTGTAAGTTTGTTCAGTATACTGCACAATTAAGCGTGATTAAACAACAAAACAATGGACAAACAAGAACTGGGAGAGTTTAATTTTATACATAAGACCAACAAACATCACACTTAAATAACCAATCAAAAACGCATAATCAATATATTACCCTTTCACTGTCTTCAAGACTCTCTCTTTCTCTGAGAGATTGCCTCTTCGGGCTGACCAAGGTACTTCAGCCTTAATAAGAGCAGGGGTAGGGCCAACCTGGAATTTTGGTAAAAAAAAGGATGATTATCTGAAGTACATGAAAACAACAGAGTAACAGACATGTGCAAAATGGCTAGGCCGCTCAACATACATGCAGAGTTTATGTAACAAATAATGCAATATGTAATGCTGAAGGCATACAACTATCAGCTTTCAGTTTACTTGACTTGGCCAAGTGTTTGTTTTGGTTACAATTTGTTTCAGAACAACAGCTTTGTGCCATTTAGATGCCCAACATTCATGACTAAGATATACCCATAACAAAATAGGGCAATAAAACATTTCAATAACAAAGAAAAACGTAGTGTGCCAAATATAAAGAGGAAACCTAATTAGCACAGGAGCATAATCAAAATGCAAGGAAAACACCAACTAACGAAATAGTAAATTAGGACAGCAAAAATGACTAGAGCTATACTCTTCATCATGAAGGTACCTGAGCTTTTGAAGCAAACTGGGAGCTCAACTGATCTTGCTTGTTAACGTGGTCTTGCTGCCTACCGCTAGACGCATATGCTTCTTTAGCCTCACGAATATTGTCCCAAGATTTCTCCTCGTTGGCTGGAGGTGGTTGTGCTGTGCGTGCACGCCAATCACGGTTGTCAGCCTCAGCATACCGATTGTGTGCTTGTGTCTGGGCTGGGGCTTGGCTTTGCACTTGAACCTGAATAACAAAGAACTACTGTAAGGATAACACAAGGAAATGTGCAGAATGAGATATTTTTTTATGGTTTAAGCAAAACAATGCCGTCAACTGTTTAGCAATGTAGGATAGCAAATTGAAGATAATGAGGAGCTTACAGTTGACTCATTGCGAACCCAGCTCTGGTCTTCACCGTGAAGCTCTACATCAATCTCTTGCTTGATTCTCAAAATGTCCTCTGGGACATCAGCAATCTGTCAAGTGGGAGAACAATAAGTGCATATAAAAACATCAAGAAGAGAGGTAGACCAACTAAATAAACTGCATGATGCAGTCAATGTCAGCCTCAGTTATTTATAATCATGAAGTTATCCAGTGTTACATGAAATGTTTTCCCCAAAAGTGGTAACCAGGTCACTGAAATTGGCAGAGCTGTAGCATACAGGTCAATGTCTAGACTCATAGCCTTTTCAGTTGTCATCCTTCCAGATTAGAATTAGCTGTATTGGGGAGGAAACTAGGGCCTACAAAATTCAAATAAAACAAGCTACCTAAAAACTACTGACCAGAGAAGTTTAATCAACTAAAAGGTGCCCTTCCATAACTTTATAACAGTAACATGTGCAACTTCACCCTCATATACTGCGAATGACTATCTCCATCCTGAGTTTTACTCTCGGTTGAGAAATGTATGTCATTTTGTTATGCACTGTCTCCATAAAACTTTCAAGGAAATATAATTTCCCATGTGGCATGCTCATAGCATCTGATAACAATAAGTACTTTTAATGGAATGGTTATTGATACCATTTACTTGCATTCAATCTAGAGACTTGTTTAGGTCAAAATTGTCATTTGAGTATTTGACTGGATATACTTAGTGAAATACACTTGCAAAAGGAGTAGGTAGTATTTTTCAATGCATATATGCTCCTTTTTGCCATAGCACAACTGTAAGAATATTCTACAAGCATTTCTGCTATATTCAGACATGTCAAACTACATTACAGGCACTACTCATTAAAAATAAAAAAATGGCACATCTAATGAGACATACATAGCAAATCCTCGGTAAAGAAACTAACTATATGAAGCATCTAACATTAACAATTACCTCACGGAGTTCAAGAAGTTGATCCCTTGTATAACGAACACGCTCACGTGGCTCGAAATGTGAATCACCAATCTGCAACAAAACCATGTCAGGGTAGCACGGGCAAGTTTGCAAATTGAACATAACAGCAGTATACAATACATGATATAAATTTGAGAACTGTACCTAAACAAAACAAGTGAACAATGTAAACAAGTCTTGCATCCTACTCAGCACGGGTTCATATGAGATAGATAAACAAGGAAAGCCAGGTTCAACTAACAACTTAGGCACACCATATCTTACCCCCCCCCCCCCCCCCCCACAAACCACATACAAGGAAGTGAAGCCCTGAAGGTTCAAACCCATGAGCACGGGCATCTCATGCATCAGAATCTACCAAATCGCATCCCAGCTACGAGTATCAATCCTTTGCACATCAGCACCTCATAGAACCTCATTAAATGGCGTGACGGCTACTAAATCTCCCCATATCTGACAGCTATACAGCACGCAGCACCAAGACACGGCCCTTCTACAATTAACGCCGCCCCCTAACAACGAGATCCGATCGTTTCCCCCGGATCTCCGCCTCCCGTCCCGCCGTAGACCAATCGAACCCGCTACGGACAGTAAACACATCCCCTCAGATCGAGCGCCCCTCACCTTGGAGATGCCGGATGCGCCCCCGCCGTGCGGGCGGAGGAAGTCGCTGGAACCGGAGGTGGCGGTGGCGAAGGCGGGGGAGAAAAGGCGGCCGGCCCTCGGGCCGCCGCCGCCGCCGGGGCGCAAGCTGATCACAGGCTGATCTGGCTGCATGCTTCGGGGGAGAGAATCCGACCAGGAAGCGAATCGCGCGGGGGTCGATCGAGGAATCGGCTAGCGCGCCGGGGTAAATCGCAGAGGAATCGAAGGTTGTGGTGAGGGGAGGGTTCCGTCTGCGACCTCTCTTTCGGGGAAGAGAGGAGGAGGAAGGGAGGCGTGGGCGACGGGAGGGGGTGGGGTTTTATCGGTGGAGCTAGGGCTGTGGGGCTGTATCGTAGTTTCCTGAGGGCGGCGAGGGTAGTTTCGTGATGGCGTGCAAGGTTTATGTGGAAAGGGTGGCGCTTGGGCCCCGCCTGTCGGGGTGTGATAGTAGTGGCGGTGGTAGGTAATGACGCTTCTGGGCAGCTGAGGTCGAGGTATTTGCAGCTGGGTGCCCCGCGTTCCGCTGCACAGTGAATCAGTGATGCTCTACCTCGTTTCCAGCAGGCAACAGTTGACGTAAGTTGAGACAGGTAACGTACTGGTACAGTAAAATGCAGCAGAATTCAGCAAACAATAATAAGTCAATTCTTTCTCTATCGAATAAATAATCATATATAGCCAATTCGCATAAATCTAAAGGCTTCTTTGGAACATATGAATTTTGCAGCAATTCCACATGAGTTAGTTCAATTCTCATATGATTTAGTGGGGAAAATCCCGCATTGCAAAAAACGACCTTTACTTTATATTTTACATAAATTTGAGAAATATTCTTCAAACAGACACTAAATATGTACTTTTGAAAGAAAAATAATGGAAGTTTGAGCTGCGTCCCTGTCCGTGAAATTTATAAGGGTGTTGATTGACTATAAGTCGAGAACTCGATTAACCTTTTACTTCGTATACTGGATAGAAGAATACTCCTTTCTGAAATGCTTAAAAATCACACTCCCAGGCTTCAATGGACCGAAACGCGTTCGCGAAAAAGAAAGACCGCACCGGGCCGCATCAGCCTTGTTCCCATCAAGCCCATAACAAATACCATCAGCCCATCACCATCCAGACGCAGCCCACACCGCACTTTCTCGCCCGCGCCCAAGCTAACAGCGCAGGCCAGCTGCTGCTGGGTTCGCTCGTGCCATTGTGACATCCCTGCCTGCCGGCCTGCCGCACGCAGTCACGCACACCGCGACGCCCCACTGCCCCAGCTCACGCCCACGGCGCGTCGGGCGTCGCAGGGCTGGCTCGCGCACGGCGCACGCGGAGCTCCCCTATGCCAGGCCACTTCTTCGCGGTCTCGCCGTGCCGCTCGTGTCTGGCGTGGCGAGCGTCCAATGCGCCGCACGCCTCTGGGGCGCCTTGCGCTACCGCCGTTAACGCGTGCCGCCGCGTCGCCGGAGCTCACCTCGCCGCGCGCTCTCGCGTACACCAGCCCTTGCGCGTCCCGATTCACCGAAGCTTGCTACCCCCAAGCCCCAAGTCTCTCTGTTTTCTCTCGCAACCCCCGCCGCTGCACGCCGCAAAACCATGCCACGTCTTGCTGAGCGGCAGCGAAGGTCAGCAGCTCCCGGCCCGCGCATGCGCCAGGGTAACGATACGCACGTGGCATCTCCCTAGCCTTTGCTTGCGCGTTCTACTTTTTCCTTGTTAGTCGATATATGATATTTATGTTGTTCATTTTGAATAGAGGCAATACCCTGACTAGGAAATAGACAAACCTGTTCTACGTCAGTGACGTGTGTGAGATGTGGTTGATATTGTCCTCCTCCTTGTTTGAAAGCGGCAAAGAAACCGCGGCAGCGTGTCTTATGTCCTCGCCATGATGAACCTTGCACGGCAGTTCATGCGTGAGATGACGACGGCTCCGCAAGCATGGCTCCTCCTGCTCCTCCCTCTCGTCCTCCTGCTCGCGCGCTACTCGCTGGCGCGGTGGATCCGTGCCAACGGCGCGAGGGACCGGCAGCAGCGGAAGCAGCAAGAAGACCACCACCGCCTCCCGCCTTCGCCTCCGGCGCTGCCGGTGCTCGGCCACCTCCACCTCATCGGCTCGCTCCCCCACGTCTCCCTCCGGAGCCTCGCCAGGAAGCACGGCATGGACCTCATGTTCCTCCGCCTCGGCGCCATGCCGGCCCTCGTCGTGTCGTCGCCGCGCGCCGCCGAGGCGGTGCTGCGCACGCACGACCGCGTGTTCGCGTCCCGGGCGCATTCTCTCGTCGCCGAGATCGTCATGTACGGCCCCTCCGACGTCGGCTTCTCGCCGTACGGTGAATACTGGCGACAGGCGAAGAAGCTCATCATCACGCACTTGTTCAGCGCCAGGAAGGTGCAGTCCTTCCGCCATGCCCGCGAGGAAGAGGTACCAAGGTTCATGCGGTTTTTCCACGAGTACACAATTTCTTTTAAAAATAAATAAATAATGAACCCCACTTCTACTGGCTCCACATCGTGGAATTGGCTTCGAGATAAACTTGAAAATTTAGCTGGTGAATACTCTGTCTTTGTAACGGTGAAAATATGTGCCACAGGTGAGCAGGGTGATGGCCAAGATCGGCGAGGCGGCGGCCGCGGGCGCGGTGGTGGACGTGGGGGACCTGCTCAGCTCGTTCACAAACGATCTGGCATGCCGCGCCGTGATGGGCAAGTCCTTCCGGAGAGATGGCCGGAACAAGCTGTTCCGGGAGCTCGTCGCCGACACGTCCCTGCTCCTGGGCGGCTTCAACGTCGAGGAGTTCTTCCCGTTCCTTGCTCGCTTCGGCGTGCTTAGCAAGGTGGTGCGCGCCAAGTCGGAGAGGCTGAGGAGGTGGGACGAGCTGCTGGAGCCGCTGATCGATGACCACGAGAGGCAGCACGATGCGTCGACGGCCAGTGATCGCTACGATGACTTCATACATGTCCTGCTCTCCGTTCGAGAGGAGTACAGCCTCACGAGAGAGCAGATGAAAGCCCTTCTGCTTGTAAGTATTCCAATTTCTAACCGAATTTTATCTAATTTTTATTTAAGTCGACTGACGTCGAGTAAATATGCTTTTTATATGATGAAGGTAATCTTCGGCCTCTAAACCAAATGTACCGGATTTTTTTGTTCAATACTAATTTGTAAGTTATTTACAAAAGAAAAATGATGCTTAAATGAAGTAAAGAGGCTGACAAAAACATTCATCCAATCCACCAAAATGGCCGAGACACTATTCTTACGTTCCTATTTTAATGGATAGGTAAAAATAGAGTTTATTTTTAAAATAAAAAAATCAAAATATTTCGGTCACGATATATCTAGTGCAAATGACAGACAGATGCAGTCCGATAAACATATATTGGCGTACATTGTCCTAACATCTGACATATTCAGAATTTTTTTATCAATTTAGAGTTTTATTAGATTTTCATATGATGAAGGTAATCCTCGGCCTCTAAACGAAATCAAATTTTTGTTCCAACGAGTGGACAAAACTCAATTTTCGTCCATTTAGCATACGAAAATTCTAAATACAATCTTTGTCTGCCTATCGGATGAAAATTCAAGCTTTCATCTGCCCATAAGATGAAAACTCGTTTTTCACCAATTTTATATTTTTGTAAATAATCCCATTAGAATGGTTTTGCAAATAACCTATGGAATGTTTTAAAATAAAAGATGACCAGAAATATTTTAGTGAGGATATATCTAGTGCAAGTGATGACAATCAGATCGAGTTACATATGCACAGGACGTGTTTTTCGCTGGAATAGAGACATCAGCTGCGGTACTCGAGTTCACCGTCGCTGAGCTCATGCGGAGGCCACACTTGATGAAGAGACTGCAGGCTGAGGTGAGGAGCTGCATCCCCAAGGAAGAAGAATTTGTCACTGAACCCGACCTAAACAGCATGACATACCTGAAGGCTGTTATAAAAGAGTCACTCCGGTTACATGACGTGACTCCGATCATTGCGCCGGCCGCATCTATCCATGGCTACCTGCAACATCGATGGTTATACGATCCCTGCCGGGATACAAGTCTTGATCAACTCTTGGGCCATCAGTACAGATGCACGCTTCTGGGGGTATGATGCTGAGGAGTTCATACCTGAGAGGTTTATCGGCGATGGCAGCGCTGCACATGTTAGCTTCAAGGGTAATGATTTCCAGTTTTTGCCCTTCGGGTCTGGACGAAGAATATGCGCTGGATTGAACTTCGGGATGGCCACCATAGAGATAATGCTGGCAAATTTTGTGTTATGTTTTGATTGGGATTTACCGCCAGGGAAGGAGAGACATGGCATTGATATGACAGAAGTGTACGGGCTAGTAGTGAAGCGGAAAGAGAAGCTTCTCTTAGTCCCGAAATTCCGTGTATATTAGAATGTTGCGTTGGGAGCGCTGCAATAAAAGTTGCATTTCATGGGAGGAATATGTTCATATGCCACATGATCATTTGCAATAAGTTTATACGGTGTAAAATACATATGGATTTTAGGAAAAATAATTGAACCTGGGATCACTGTAAAGACCCTCACTTATTTTTCGTATATTATTTTTTTTACCATTTCATTTTTGTAGTGTGATGTGTATCAATTTCTGGATAAATAAGTTCAACTATTGTACATGCTTTTTATGATGTTATGTATGGGAAAAATAAGGAGAATGTTTGTATATGAATCGGAAAAGGTTGCCCCTTAGTGGTTGTATATATTAAAAATAGAAAATATTTACAAGAAGAACGATTAAGACGGAATTACCCCCAAAAAAATTATAATGGAATTACCCAAAAATTATGTAGACGTTGTTATAAGAGGAAAATAAATCTATTTGCTCGATGGAACATTAGAGCAAACAAGTTTCGAAAATCCACTTTACTTTTCTCAATATTGGAGGGATATTTTTGAGGATCATGTCATTTCTTGATAACCACACAGTCCAGCTCATGGGAATGACGATCTCCATGTAAAAAGGTACCGCCAATCGCACCATAAAACTTGTCAAAACTTGCCACTTTAATTCTCAAACTCGTCACAATTTAGAAGCATATGTTTGTTTTTTTATATATCCGCGATTTGGTATATCTGGTGATCTGGAACCAGGTATATTTTGGTACTTTGTTAATAGTTTATAACGTCTGAGCTAGTTAATTAGAAGCAATTATTTTGGACACTGAGTAAACATATTAGAGCGAGTCTACCAAGTCAATTGTTGGAGAATTTGCTTTCTTGTAAGAATTGATAAGATGTTTCAATTCCCTTTCAGCATATATGTCTCAATCTCACGATTAAGCAATTATATATCCAGATTGCAGCGCAGTCGTAGAAATAACCAGGGACACATGCACAACGACGTACGTGCCCGCGCAAAGCGTGACAGGTCCAAAATAAAATTCCACGGATGACGAACGTGTATAGCTCGCTGCTGACGAACGTGTATAGCGCGTATATGGCATGTTTTTTTGTTGTTGACAACTGTCAATTAGGACCCGGATATGTTTGGATTTTTTTTCTTTGTTTTCCCTCAAAAAATCGTCAAAGTCATGGCATGCTAATTTTAGTGCATTTACGCGCCCAGTCGGTGGCGTCTCCGCAGAAGGTCCTGGTGCCAGCAGGCTGCGGGCAGGCCCTGCTGCGGTAGCCCCGGCCAGCTGCTGCGGCTAGCCCTCCTCTCAGGCTCTCACCGCGACGAAACGATCGATCGGTAGCTGGCGCGCTCGCGCAGCGGTGTGCATATTCGGTGACCGAGCGGACATCGGAGACCGCGTGGTATGGATCCCGGGCAATGGTATGGATCATTACTTAAGGAACACGACAAAAACTGTTAGTCTGTTAGCATATAAAGTCATAGAAGTAGTTAGGCTGCAATGGTGCATAGACTTTTTTTTGTACTAACTTTGATGTTAGCCTGGACCATTCTTTTCTTTTTGGATAGGAGAGGCGGTGTCACCGGGGATTTGCAGATGGTCAAGGACACTGTTTGCTTGGTTGATAGCTGATGTCACCATGCCTGTTCTGGATAGGGATATATGGATTCTAGTTGAATCAATGGTGACCAAGCAACATATTTTTGTTTCAAGAAAAGCTGAAATGGCCACGAGGCATATGGTTCAATGTAAAAGTCGTGAATTGTCCAGAATGGTCCCTGCCGTACCCATACTTTTTTTATTGCTGTGATGAGCATTCATTAAGTGATATGATCCACTCACATTTTATAACCCATTTGCCAGAGCGATTTCAGTTTTTTTTTGGCGGGTAAGAGCCATTTCAGTACTTAACAACCGTTTTCTGTACCATACGCCATATTCTCCAAAGCTATTGGGCCACGTGAAATTATAGATGAGGAGCCCACATAGGCACCAATAGGTGTAGTACTTTTCAATGCTAGTTGGGATTCTTAGTTGCTAATGTAATTTTGAGTAAATTGCACCTATCACACAACAATATGTATGCTTGTATTATCTTACTCTAACAAGTAGCAAAATTTATAAGCAGATACACAAACTTGTTAAATGTATGCATATAGTCACATGTACGTCAACTTGACAAGATTACCTATCAATTCGACGTACATGCGTTGTGGGCATCTAGGTCCAATATAAATTGCAGATGATGTGGGTGGTCTTTGTACATTGCACATATTTTTGTCCCTGCTTACTTCTCGTCTAAATTTTAGCCATGCATTGACAGTTAAATATGGTCCAAGATTGCATGGAGTTGTGTGTGGGAAAAAAATGATCATTATTGAGTTGACCTGTCAAGCTCATATATTGGATTAACTATTTATATTAAACCTAGATGCCCACAACGTTTCTTCATTGCTTGCTTGCATGAAGAAAAAATAAAAGCAAGAGAGAAGCTTGCAAGCGCAAATAATGAAAAGAAGGCACATGCACGTACGTATATTGCCACTACCCCAAATCGAATTTTCCTTGGCAGCCAAAAACCGCCAAGAAAAGCACCAAAACCGTCGAAAAAATGATAGGTGTAACTGACTACCAAGCAAAATGCGACAAAAATAGAGAGACAAGAAAATTCAATTATCTTGGCTATTGGCTGTCAAGGATGTATACTTGGCAGTTTGGTCGCCAAGAAATTTAGGACAATGGTAAAATCTTCAACGTGCCAAGCAAATGTTCTAATCGCCAAGTAAATAGCTTTTTTTGGCATCCGACAACTGTCAAGGAACAAGAGACATGCATACATATGTGATCATGTAAAAGTACTTATTCAGCCTCTGAAGATTAAAATATTTGAGCCAATGAAGAGTTTGGAAGGGGTTTACATCTATTAAACCATTTACGTGGCAGGTAAAATACATCTACATAGAGTGTATGTGTCGGGGACCGTAATTAGGGGTCCCTTAATCATCGGGGTAATCACCCAAAAAAACGCAAAAAGGCTGCCTCCAGGAACCTTTGGGCCTGCGCATACGAAATCACGCAGCCCAACGGTCCAACAACAACACACGGGGATGCGCCGCCCTCACGCCCAAACTCCGCCTCGCTCGAGGGGACCCCGCCCCCTCGAGCGGCAAGACGCAAATCTCCGCCTCGCCAGGGGACACCTCTACCCCTCAAGAGACCGCCACGACGCGGTACATTCACTCATTACCATCCCCCATGATGGGCACCAAAGTCAAAGGGCGAAACTTCGGCCACACGTCGCCTCTGACAAAACCGGACCGCGTCGTACCGCCATGACACGGACAGACAGCCACTGTGCAGAGCATGCCCGGCACTGCACCTCCGACGCATCCGGCCCCGGTCACTCCGCGACGCTATTCCACCAACTCTCGTTGCCTCCTTCGTCAGAGCGCCCTCGAATGGGCGTGGAGACCCTCGAACGGGAGTACAAACGACGACCGGGGGCGAACCTTGGTCAAGCGTCATCATGTGGCCGACGGGACGGAGTACGACCCCCTTATCCCTTGCTCGCTACGCCAACGGGCAGCCACGCCCCGCACTGTGGCAACAGTGAGCGTCGTAGCACCCCAATACTGCCTACTCCCATCCCCTAGGGCAGTAGAGCACTCGGGACGCGTACGGGGGCCGTCAGGCCAACAGGAAGCCAGCCGCCCCGTACGCACCAAGCCTGACGCGACCGACGGGGCGAAAGCCGGTCGTACCGGTCCGTCAGGCCGGCCCACTACGCCTCTGACCACAGTGTTACGACGACATGACAGCTGCGTACGACACGCCAGCTCCTGTCCACCTGCCCCCATAATTTACGGGTAATCGACCCCTCGGGGCAGGGCAGGAGACCCCTCGAAGTAAATCGCGGACAACGACTCGACCACCACGACGACCGTGCGACCCCTCGAAGCCCCGACAGAACGGGTACAGGACTCGCCACATCGCCGACCGGCGCCGAAAGCCAACCCATCACGCCTTCAAGGCACGGATTCGTCAAGGATCATTGGCACCCCATGAAGGGGGCGTCCCATGACATCTACTGTAGCCACGATTGTAACCCCTCTACCCCTTGAGATATAAAAGGGATAGTCAGGGGGCCACGCACGAGGGACCGAAGAGTTCACACGTCCAGGCACACGCCCAGACACGAACGCACACACACACGATATTGACACTCGCCTCAATCATCTTCTTCCTCCGTTCCGGGACTTGGAGAACGACTCTCCTCTCCCACCTTCACTTGTAGCTCCCACTGCAAGCACCAGGGTGCGAAACTAACACGAGTGCGCGAGCACCTCTTGCTGGACGTACGGCCCCACGGCCGGAACCAGGATAAACCCGTGTCCTTGTGTTGACTTCTCGCATCGACCATCAGGGACGAGACACATCACACTTTCTGTGCGGCTAAGGGAGTGCCGGCCATTCTCGACGCCGACAGTATGTAACCATATATGTACACATTTAACAAGTTCATGTATCCATTTGCACGCCCATGACCAAAGTGATACAAGTATACAAGTCATTATATGTTGGGTGAAACTTACTTTTTTATTTCTCTCTCTAAAAAAAGTCCTCTTATTAGGGATTGCTTCCTATTTGAAAAATATATAAAGAAAGGCCAAAACGAACATTTGGGGAAAAATCAGAAAATCATATAAATCTTGTAGTGATAGGAGCGCAGTGAGCGTCAAAATGACTTGCTCAGAAGAAGAAGAAAAAGGAGTGTGAAAATCCATAAGTAGAAAATTCAGGGATTTTAGAAATGGGAGATGTCGGATAACTTATGATCCAACGTTTGATGGTACCTTACCGCATTCGCCTCATGCAGTAGACACAATCATACGGAGTAGTAGACAAGCACAAGATATAGACGGAGGTTATTTTGTTTATTGTAAATCGATCATATCCATATTACGGTACATTGATGCACCAAAATTGTCCGACATGTCATTAGCCCGTTGTTATATACTCCGTATGCAAGAAGTGCTGTATAGTATGTGTGTAGTAGAAAACACTAGAAAGTAGAAACAACAATGTAAGTATATACGACCCTCGAATGTAGAGAACATATTGGAGATTGGCCGTATATAGTTACATAATCTGGATATAAAGATCGATTTTCTATCGTCTAAAAAGAGATCGTCTGGAGAAAGTGATATCGCTCAGAAGCCACACACACCGTCGGGGAAATGTACGATTAATTAGAGAGTTTTTTTTGGCAAATGTAGGATTAGACAGTTGACAGCTTGCGCACATAGGATAGCGTGCTTGACAACTGATGATGATAGAAATCAGGATCGAGATGTTTCGGATTTATTTCCTTCCCCATCGTCAAAGTCGTGACATGCTTAATTAGCGCGTTTACGCGACGGTCGGTGGTGTATACCAGCAGCCCTCCAGTCCCAACCGAGAGTCCCAGACATCCTCGCCCCGTTGCACACTTGCACCCGAGGAACGCCGTCTTGTCAACTGACACTGACCGCTGCCCGCGCCGCAAAACCTCGCGCCATGGCAGGACGCGCTTCGCCAAGCTGATGGCCCCGCGCCCCCGCCCCAAGGTATGTACCCCAACAGGGCACACGCCCATCGAGCATTCCAGGTGTTGGCTGCGCGCGCCGCCGCTGGAGCTCCACCTCTCGCCGGGCTCGCACCGGCACGCGTCCCGCGACGCCGAGAGTTCGATCGCCCGACGCCCCGACCAAGACCGCAGCACCGAACAGCGCTTAATTAATCGATCGGACCCGGACCGGCCACTCCTGTAGTGTTCCCCAGCAGCACGAATGCACGATCACCCATACCCTTCAGGTTATGTACGCTAACGCAACTGAAGCCGATTCGACAGAGGCTTGGTAATTTCCCGTGGCACCACGTTGCCGTGCAATTCACATTCACCCCTCTCACACACCGGCACACGCAACGGGAATGGCAATGCTTGCTGGAACCAATTGGTGCGCTGGTCGCCTCATTTTGAGTTTTTAACCAACACTCCAAAACCCGACTTAGAAATGGTGAAGCCTGTCCTACGTGAATCACGTGTGCACATGTGCTTGATCGTGTCCCTGTTCTACTGTGGCTCACTATTTTAGAAGCAGCAAGAGTTGGAGATATACCAACCTCCATTACACATGATCGATCAAGCTCCATAAATCGGAGCGCGGTACGTGCACCATTTCACTGCCATGGCGAACCTAGCAGAGCAGTTCGTTCATGAGATGTCGACGGCTCCATGGACATAGTTTCATTCTGCTCCTCCTCCCTCTCTCCTTCTTATTCCCACACCACTGGTGGGCAGCACCGTTCTCGATGCCAACGAGCGAGGATAGTAGAAGACTCGATAGTAGAAGACTGTTGGAGTGAGTACTCGGGAGATATACCAACCTCCATTACACATGATCGATCAAGCTTCATAAACCGGAGCACGGTACGTGCACCATTTCACCGCCATGGCGAACCTAGCAGAGCAGTTCGGTCAAGAGATGTCGACGGCTCTATGGGCATGGCTTCTGCTCCTCCTCCCTCTCTCTCCTTCTTACTCCCGCATCACTTGTGGGCAGCACTGTTCTCGGTGCCAACAGAGCGAGGATAATAGAAGACACATAGAAGAGTCGATAGTAGAAGACTGTTGGAGTGAGCACGCGGGATAGTAGAAGAGTGCCCTTTCCGGTAAAAAAATGAACGAGATTGTGATCGTTGACTTTGAGGCGCACGATCTAGCTGATTAACATAAGCCATTCTGTTGACAAAAAATGAACGAGACTGTGTTCGTTAATCTTACATTGCATGAACAATATTGACTGGTGCGCTCGTCCCTTACTTTAGTTGCAGTGGTAATAGCTACTGCACCAGATCCTTTAGATTGAGATCCGGTGCAGTGGTAACTGCTACTGCACGGTCACCTAAAGAAGCGAATGGATGCGATTAAGTTCTACGGTACACATGCTACGGTATTTTGCGCACATGTGCTTGATCGTGTCCTGGTTCTACTATGGCTCCCTATTTTGGAAGCGGCAAGAGTTGGAGATATATACCAACCTCCATTACACATGATCGATCAAGCTCCATAAACTGGAACGCGGTACGTGCACCATTTCACCGCCATGGCGAACCTAGCAAAGCAGTTCGTTCATGAGAGGTCGACGGCTCCAACGGCGGAGCTAAGGGGGGCTCTAGCCCCCCTACCCATCTATAACCTATGGAGATGAGAAATGAAAGGAAGAGGAGGAGCGAGAGCTTGTAGGGTCGAGATGACGGACTAGAGGGGGGGTGAATAGTCCTTTCTAAAAATTATCGCGCCGGCTAACCGAATCAACAGCGGAATTAAAACTATCGGTCTATCCAAGACTACACCCCTCTATCTATGTTCACTAGCACCTTATAAAAGATCCCAAATAAGCAAGAAGGTGCGAAGCTAGCATGAGCTCACCTAATCAATTCTAGGAGCAAGGTCACACAAACCTATGCCACTAGTACTTCGCACACCGGGGAGCTCCTACACAACTAGTAAGCAAAAGCACAAAGCTCCTAGGCTCACTAGAAATGCTCAATGGATAAGACTACACAAGTTCAATCCAAAGGCTCAAATTACTTAGCTACACAAACTAAGCAAGGATACTAATTAAGCTACACAAGCTAATAAGTCACAAGATCACTACTTCTAGCTACACAAGCAAGAAGACAACTAGCAAGCTACACATGCCAACTAATTGTAAGAGCAACCACACAAGCACGAGATATATAAGATGTAAATACAATGCTTGTGATCAAGAAGTGCAAACCACCGAGAAGAGTAGACAAGTTGACACGGTGATTTTATCCCGAGGTTCACTTGTTTGCCACCAAGCTAGTCCTCGTTGTGTCGACCAACACCTCGATGGTTCTTGGGCAAAGCTCGCAAGCCGCTGGCCACTCCGGGCACACCAAGACACCACTCGCAAGTAAGGTAACTCAATGACACGCTCCACTAGAGTTGCTCTTCGTGATCCCCACGGGGTGAGCACAATCCCCCTCACAAATCCTTCTCCGGAGCACCGCACAATCTCCTTGCGTGCTTCAACGGAGCCTCAATCCACCAAGCCGTCTAAGAGGTGGCAACCTCCAAGAGTAATAAGCACACTAGCTTGCAACACGAACACCTAGTGCCACTCGATGCAATCTCTCAAAGCAATGCACTAGATTCGTACTCACTCGCAATGGATTCGCAATCTTGCAACAAGAAGTGAGTTAGTGGACTCCCAAGGCAAGCACAACCATGGGAAACACATTCCCAAGGTGCTCAACCTTCTCCAAGGCCCGGGCACCCTTCTATTTAAAGAGGGGAGGGGAAAACTAGCCGTTACACACTTTTCCCGAGCTCTAACGGCTACCTCGGACCGTCCGCGGTGCATTCCCGGACCGTCCGCCATTCAAAAAAACTAGCCGTTGAGATCCAAACGGTCAAAAACTCGTCATCCGCGAACCGTCCGCAGTCACCCGCGGACCGTCCGACCCCCTAGATCTCGAACCCCCGAACCTTCTTGTAAAACCGGGCGATTTTACGGACTGATTCGCGGACCGTCCGCAGTATTCGCGGACCGTCCGCAGTAACCGCGGACCGTCCGCCACTCTATTTTCAGCACAGCCGACACTCGGTAAAACGCCCATAACTTTTAGCTCCGATGTCCAAATTAGGTGATCTTGGACTCTATGGAAAGCTCATTCAGAGGGCTATCCAACCCAACTGAATTCTTGATCCAAAACACTTTGGATCAAAGCAGAATTGCAAACCAAAATCACACTAAGCCATAACCATCATCCAAACTTCAACACCTTTGCAAATGTGCCAACTCCATAAGTGTACCATCTTATGTGTGAGTGGGTTAGCATTTTCACAAACATTTCTCAAAGGGTTTTTCACTCTCTTCACCACGCCACTCGATCTTAGCAACATCGCAAAGTTAGATCTCTCAAGTGGCACTAGATGACCGATATGCAAACAAGTTTGCCCCTCTTGATAGTACGACCATCTATCCTAAATCCGGTCATAAACTTCTCTACTCACCTATGACCGGTTAAATGAAATGTCTATTGGTTATACCTTTGCCTTGCGCATTTAGTTCCACCTTCTCCCATGTTGATGCAACACATGCACCAACATCATCACAAATGATATGATCCACTTCATATCATCATGAGACATATTGGTTCATCGATCTTGACTCCACTTGCTTTTCACCGTTGCAACGGTCCATCAGCGCCAAGTCATTGCTCAAGCATCCCGCCACGCGGTCCAGTGCTTAGCCTCTAACTTGCCCTTCACACTTGCAACCGGTCCATCAAACCAAGTCTTGTCTTGATCTTCTCCACTTAGTCACATGACCCCATGTCATGTCCCATATGCAATGAGCTCCTTCATCACATAATCACCTGTGGACTAATCACCTGTGTATTTCACTTAAACACATATTAGTCCACCTAAGTTGTCACTCAATTACCAAAACGAAACAAGGACCTTCAATCTCCCCCTTTTTGGTAATTGATGACAACTTTACAAAGATATGGAAATTAAGTTTCTTTGGATTTTATGCTCCTTATCCAACATTTAAGCTTTATGTTAGAATTTGGATAAGCACCATAAAATCCTAATAGGTAGTGATAACTCCCCCTACATATGTGCTCAAAAGTTTTGTTTTCAAGCTTGCACATATGCATAAATATGAAATTTTGGGAAAGTTAACACTACATGATGATGCTAAGGTATATAGGATAAACCTTTGTAGCGTGATACCAATTAAGCTTGCACATTAAAGACCATCCTTAGCATCATGATTAGCTAGATATCACAAGAAACACACTAGATACCTCATGTCATCAACATTATAGGCAAGGTTCTAGGTGTATATGAAAAATAAAACATATCTAGCTACCAACATATGAATGCTAGTTGACATTTCATCATCCAAATCCTATAACTAGCATTCACAATTCAAGCATGCATATTGAATTTAGAACTTATGCAAAAATGCAAGCAAACACATGAATATGCACATATCAAATGCAATCAATCAAGTTCATGAGCTTGCTCTCCCTACTTGTGTGCTTTCCTTTGTCCAAGAATTATGATCCTTTTTGCTCTTTCTTGACTATGTCCAAGTCCATGTCCAAATTCATAGTGGCACCAATATTTCATATCCTTCACTCTCATTTCATTATACCACTCTCATTCTCATTCCATCTTTTGCAATATTTCATATCTTTGTACCACTCTCTCCCCCTTTGTCATCAATTTCCATAAAGGTATGCTCATTTGACACTAAGGGTTGGGTGATACTCTCTCCCCTTTATGTGATACTCGAATCTTAATTTTTGATGGACACTATCACATATGTAGAAATGATGTCATTTGTTGGATGCCAAAGGAAAGATACCACTTATAGTTTTCTTGGAATGTCTCATGAAGGATCTTTTGACCTTGATACCGGTATGTGGAGCACCTTCTCATGTCAAATATTTGGTCATTCAACTTGATCAACTTGAGCTCTTATATGTGAGAGATGCATTCTTCTCATGATGATCACTTAAAGTTGAGGATCACTTGTAAACTTGTACCAATTTGTAGGATATCACTTGCAATCTTGATATAGACACCAATTTTGAATAGCAATTGAAAGTATACCACTTGAAGAAATCCCAAGAAATACCACATGAAGGAATACCAATTCATACCGTACCACTGAAGAAATACCACTTGAAGAATGATTGATAAAGTTCATGATGAACTTCACAAGGACCATTGAACCCTCTTTTTGACTTGATCAAGGACATGATATAGTTTATGACATTCCAATAATGCTTCACAAATAGCATCCATATTTCCATTCTTTGGTGAAAGTGCATTTGAGGATTTTCAAGCAAGTCCAATCCATCTTTCCTTCCTCATGATCAATCTCATAGTTCTAGGAGAGGTCTAAGTCTAAGATTTTCAAGCTTAATTACCACTCCCACTAACACTTCCTTAGATACAAGATAAGTAACATCAATTCTCTTGTAGGGAAAGATAGTGCAATCAACCAAGTGACCAAGGAGAGCATTTTTTTTATGAAACCACTAGTAGGATGAAACTTGATAACCATTTGCATTGTTGTCTGGTTCTTGAACTAGATTGTTCCCATGAGCTTCTTAACTTGGACTTGAACAAATTGATTTGCCTAAGCTTTTCAAATTTGGTTCAAAACCTTTCTAAGCTTCCGACAAGCATGAAGTGATTATCTTATCAAGGTAATGCTTGTCACTCATAGGCAATCCAAAATATATCAAGTACTTGGGTTTACTAGCTCATGAACAAACTCATACACTTACCACTAGATCAAATAATCATTCAAGCAATAGTGGTAGGCCATGAATGTCAAAACTTCATTTGTAATGCATGATCTTATAAGCATGTACTATATGCACTAACCACATACTAGTAAGGGATGAAAAATGATCAATGCACGTTACAATGATACCTTTGCTATATTGGAGTACAGGATAGTCAATAAGATTCTAATTTATCTCCATAATAGCAATATGAAGTCCAATTAATAGCTTGGTAAAGATCAATGAATACCAAGTTGAATTTCATCATTCACCCATATGAATTGAGAACCACTAATGATTAAGTGCATTCTTCATGTTGTTGTTGGCTTGCTTCTTCTTTTGATAAATGCTTACCAAAACCAAACAAGGAGCTTCATGCATGAAAGGATCTTTGTACGGTAGAAACCACCCACTGAACCAACCCATACAAAGATCCGAGGCAGCGGTGATCACCCTGGCTTCCTGCACTGGGCCCACCTGTTCGGCGACAAAATTGACAGGCGGCAGGCCCAGCTAGTTGCTCCTGCCGGTCTAACGTACGGAGTGCAGCCGTGAGGCGTGCCCCCATGCCCGTTGGCGGCGGGTTGGCGGTTGCGCACTCCGCTCCTCTCGGTCCTCGGATGCGCGCAACGTGCCAACGACGTACGGAACGCGACGGCATACGGGAGCCCGCGGCCCCTTTGGAGCAATCAGACTGCCTTTCCCCTGATCAATTACGGCTGCCAAGTTACTATTGGTACGTGTCTGGACTGGACTTCCTGGATGGCTGGATCACCAGCATACTCCTACCCCTGTACTACTACCACATCACGCATAAAAGACCGGTAAAGATGGGTAATCCACGTGACAGAGATATATCTGTGTCAGTGTGTACTCTGAATCTCCGATCAACACATATTCGCCGGCTCCTGTGAAGATGAGCACCGCAAGCGCCGGCAGGTACGTACATCAATATAGTAAGTTTCACTAGTAGATTATTATCATACATGCACACGCGCGCGGTTTCACTAGTAAGTTTCCATTAGCCATGCATCCATGCACCTGTCTACAAGTTCTTTGCGGCGCGTCGTCGTATATTATTTGTCATCCACACCCACCAGATCAAATCATCAAGCTAACATAGCGCATGCATGTGTCTGATGTGTGTCTACCCAGCAGAAAACGTCAGCAGAGAGTCGGGGTTCAGGATCCCAAAGAAGGGCTTCAGGCTCTGCGTCCGCGATGAGTACGGCACGAGGGCGCTGGACGAGCCGGCCGTCATGCTCAGACCAACATTGCTGCAGCTGTGAGATCGAGCTCCGCATGACGGCGAGGAAGATCTCAGCCTACCTCCGCAGGTACACGGGGATGATGAGGAGCTGGGTTGCCTACAGGCAGGCCGTCCCTGCTCTGAAAAGCTTGATGTCCGAGATAAACAGCATACTCAGGAGATACAAACGCCGGCGCAACGAAATTGGGCTGTTCTATCTGGCGCCAAGAATGATAGGTTCGCGAGGTTTTACCGTCCGCACTCATCTTTATAACAATAGTGATTTTCTGAGAGAGCTGTGGAAAAAGAAGAGACAACAGCGCAAGATAAGAGGAGACGATCAGGGGATAAGCACCGTCGTCCCTTCACCTGCGCAGGAATCCGTCATTGTTGGAACACTGAGATTATGTGGCATGAGACAAGTGCTTGGCCTTTTGGCAGTGACAACACTAGCTTGTTTGATAGTTCTTGTCTGAAAATAAATGTCAAGTCATGTAGGAAACTAGGAATATGGGTACCTGTGAATTATTACTTAACTGACAGCAATGTGATGAAATATGGAACTGGTTATAACTTCCAGAAGTTTGAGTGTAAATTTCTACATGTAATTAACATGGATTGTGCCATAGAAATGTATTGTCAGGTTAATGTTTGTGTTCATGTCATTGGTGAATGGCGTCCCCTCCTACTTCTGTGATATGACCTCTGGAGTTCAGATAATGGTGTCAATTTGTGCTGTTACTGCTACGGCACTACTAATTATTGCTATGGAGAACAGCTTCAGCTCAGCATTGTGTTGAGCACCTGCAAATGATGCTCATACTTTGTTGAAAGAATCCAGATTGCAGAAGCTGTACTGTACAACTTTTTTTTTGCTGCAAGCTGAACGGTGCAATTTTACATCTTATTATCGTTCACTGGTGTCGTGGAGTACATGAACAATAAGATGCAAAATGAACATCCAGATATGCATAATACCAAGTTAGGGAACACTTGTTCATATCAAAATTCTGTTGGACATCAATCAAGCAATGTTATGGCATCAACGTGCGCATCAACTGAACATAGCTGATTACAAACAACTCCGCAGATTCCCTGATTCAAAGTGTGTCAAAACTGCACGAGCAAAGACAAATAACAATTGAGAGAACCGGCAATTGACACCTAATTACAGTCCACGCCACTCTTCTTCCTCCTCTTCACCTTCCCCTGCTCCTCCGCCGCTGCCGCGAGTTCCCTCTTCGCGGCCTCCGGGTTGCCGTCGCCGTCCTGGTCGCTGCTTGTGCCGGTCGCCGAGTAGAGCGGCAGCGCGACCGACTCGGGGGACTTCACGTGCAGCGCCCGCACGTTCTTCCACTTCCTCGGCACGCACGCGGCGGCCGCCTCCACCGCGGCCACCACGTTCTCCACGGCCTCCTCCAGTGCCATCGCGCCGTGGCCCACGCGCACGGCGCGGCACGTCCCGCCCTCCACCCGCAACTCCACGCAGCGCGCCGCCTCCCTCGCGGACTCCGCCCACGCCGGGTGGGAAAGGTCCACGGGCACGGTCACGCCGCGTTTGGCGCCGGCCGCCTTCCCGCTGCCGCCGGGGACCCTGAAGCGGCAGTCGACGAGGATCAGGCCGCGTCGCGCGTCGGCGGGGAGGGACCGGAGCGCGGAGGAAGGGAGCGGATCGATGTCGTCGGGGAGGTCGGCGGGGGGCCGGTCCGAGACGAGGGAGATGGAGGGGAACGGGGAGTGTGGGAGGCGGAGCTGGTGCTCGAAGCGCCGGACGGGGGCGTGCTTGAGGGCGACGATGAGGTAGATGGGCTCCGGCGCGGGGGTCGGGTGCTTCTGGAGCCATCGGAGGAGCGCGGCCACTGCGCGAACCACATCCTCGCGGCGGAGGCGGCTGGTGGGGGTGGAGGCAGTGGACGCCATTGCCATCGTTGGCGACTTGGCGGCGGCGGCGGGAGGTTGGGAATTGGTAAAGGAGGGGGGTTTAGGGTTTTGAATCGACTTGTGGTCTGGTTGGGGTTGGACCCCAAGTGGGCTGGGCCTTGTTGAGTCGAACCAGGAAGCTGGGTGGCTCGGCTTCCGCGAGACCGCGAGGGAACGGAGCCGTGGGAGAGGCAGAACCGCAGAAGGTTTGAGTTCGGCTCGGCTCGTACGGTTCTAACCGAAAGGAAGGGGAATGTGCTAGACTGCTTGCTAATCACATCGATGTGCTCCCTCTGTTATTCTCTCTAGAATTCATGATGTTATATTAAAACAAGATAAAAATAAATGTATTCAACTAATCATGCGGATACATTAGAACAAGATAAATAATTCATTTAGACATGCAAGTGGAGCCAAACAACAAACGTTTTCATTCTGCAAAATTGATGGGCTGCAAAATTGATGGGAATGTGTCGTGCATTTTTTTTGGTAAAAAAATTCATGCCGCCTAATGCTGTTTTGAACGGAAGTTAGGTTGCCAATCGGGGAACCTTGCTGTCGCGGATGGGTGTACGTAGGATGTTAGTACGCTCCTAGATGAGCAGGGGCCATATCCACCTCCCCTAGAATTTACACTATCAAAATTTAAGTTTATAACTCTTTAAAAAAAATAATATAGTAATATTTGTCTCCTAACAAATAAAAAACGACTTTCTAACTTCATGCGTAACCCTAGCTCATTCATGTCGTCCATATAAGTATAGGCTAACAATTACGGAGTATGCGAAGAAGCCGTTCGGACAACATTATTTTGACAACAAGATAGAAAAAAGGTATCACTACCAGAAAACTCGACATCTGCACCCCTTCTAAGCCTCGGCACTTTTTTGACCCGGTGCTAAATGGACATTAACACCGGGTCCAACTGCTAGCAGCGGGACGACGCGCAGGATTGGTTGGGAAGAACTCATTAGCACCGGGTCATACCAAAATTCGATGTTAAAGGTCGTCCATCAGCACCGGATGCAGCTACCACCCGGTGCTAAAGCTGTAGAGGCGCTTTAGCACCAGTTGCTTAACTGGCTACAACCGGTGCAAATAGCGACTCACCGACAGCCACATCCTTCCTCTCGATCTCTCTCCTTTATCTCTTCTTCCCCTTTCACATCCATCCATTCTCCTTTTCTCTTTCTCTCTTTCTTCTCCTTCTGCGTGCTCGTCGACCGGGTGCGCGCCGAGCAGGTGGACGCGGCACGCGAGGTGCGGCGGCTCACCAGGGCTTCCGCGAGGCACCGCCGCAAGCTCGCCGCCGCCGTCGACACGCTCGTGGCCATGCTCCGCTCCGGGAGGCCATCCTCCTCGCGCTGCTCAACCTCGCCGTCAGGGACGAGAGGTGCGTACGGTGGGTCCTCCTCCGATTAACCCTTCGATTCTGCTATGTTCCCCAACCAATTTGTTGATGCGGGTCACGGCCGGCATTTAAGCACGGAGCTGCATGCTTTGATTAGATCAGGAGAGAGAAGCAGAGGAGATCGATTGCGGCTGCTGAGGGATTTCCCTGCCAAGAAATTGAAGAAAAGGAGCAGAACTTGCTGCTCCGGCTGTTGGCTTCCTCTGCCGATTTGGGAAGGAGAGCAGAGGAGCAGCTGCTGGTTTGCTGTCGTTCGGTGCACAAGGCCAGCGAGAGAGAGAGAGAGAGAGAGATAGGAGATCAAGCTGCTAGGATTTTCTTTTTGCTTCTTGCGGTGAGAGATGGTTCTTTTCTTCTTTTGTTCGTAGAACTGGCGGAAGCTTCTCGGTCTCTTCCTAATCTCTGTAATATAAATTTCTCTATTGAATCCATATTGAATCTTGAATGTTGTAATTGTTGGATCTTAGATGTTGTGATGTAAATTGAAATATTTCTACTGTTAATTTCTTTCTTTCTCCTCTTATTTATCTACTCCTCGTCTTCTTTCTTTTTCTGTTCTTAGAAGAACATCGAGGACGGGGAGAGAAGGCGAGAGAGGAGAGATAAAGAAACATTTAATTTTTTTGCGCCTAAAAATCTTCAGCACCGGGTATCTGAACCGGTGCTAAAAGGTGCTCTCTTTAGCCTCGGAAATTTAGCACTGGGTTGGAAATCCGGTGCTAAAATCCGTTTCTAACCGGTGCGGATGTACATCATTCTGGTAGTGTATGTTGGTGAGTCAGAGATATATAGACCGAATGTTGCTCGATTCAAAGTTGATGTACTGTCATCGAGCTTCTCTGTCTCTCGAACGAGGTCCCCACTAATTATATCAGGCGATCGAGCAACCTAGCTCACGTCCAAGAGGACACAAAGGTAGTTGATGGCTCTCGCATTTAGTCGTTTGTTGGGCTATGAGCCGGTCGGCTATATACCAACGCCAATCCATTCTCCTTTCTTTTTTCTATTTTTTTTCTAAAACATCCCCTTTACATTTCCTCCGTGTTGGAATTTGCTGATATAGCTTAGTTATAAGCCAATTGATTTGGTCTTATTGTACTGCTCTTAGAATTCTTTTGTATGGAGCATACCAAGCAGCAAGCATGTGCACCAAGCGCAAGAACCAATGTACCTAAATAACATGCACCACCTATATATCTCTTAAACTCGAATCACGGGCTCACAGCCGGCGGATTCTCTGGCGCCTCAGCGAGCCACGTCGCACGCGATTCCCGGCCGTTGATCATGCTCGCGAACGGCACAGATCATGCGAGTTTAGGTCATTTTACATAGAGGCCCTGTTACGTATCCGAAATCAACCCGCAGTCCTGTTTACCTTGACTCCTCGGTAGTTCCTCGGTCCCTCCGCTCTCCCCGCCGCCGCAACCCGCTGATATCGCCCCCTACCTCGCACAGCCCACGGCGCGCAGTTGGCCGCCACCCGCCTCCTCTCTCTTCCGGCTGCTCCCTGCTCTCTCGCCGCTGCAGCCGAGGCGGATTCAGTACCAGGGATCCCGACGGGGCTGCCCAGGCGGAGGTCTGACGAGCGACGGCATGCCCGCCCGGCACCAACTCCTGCATGAGTCGCGGCGAGCTGTCGCGTCATATCGACGCTGCGGTCTCCCTTTCTCTGCGCATGGGTCCGGCACCAGCTCCGCCGTCGCGGAAGCTCCTCTATTCATCTCGCCACACATTGGCCACTCAACTCCCATGGTGTCACAGAAGGTGCACACCAAGTGCTCGACGGAGTGCCTATGAAAAAAATATAGATAGCTGAAGAGTGAAAAGCCATGTATGATGTAGCAGCAACAACAACCAGCAACCATGTAGGCACAGATCGCATGAGGCTTGTGAGCAACCTGCAAAGTCGACATCTACTACTCCTCAGTGGCCATGGAGTTCGGATGCCACTGAGCTGCTCAACCTGAAGCTTCAAGCTACAGAAGGCCGCGAGCAGACCATTGCTGTAATGACCCTGGGTCCAATATAGCTATGCCACTGATCGACACTCTTATCTCTATATCTATGGCTATTGGATCACATCATTTGTCCCAACAGGTTTGTATACAGATCATCATATCCATTGTATTGCTGTTTTCCTTCACTCTCTGTTGATAAATTGGATAACTTAGACAATTTTCCCCAGAGAGCTATCACAAATAGAATAGCTGCAATGCAATTGACGAGATGGCTGCCATGGATATTGTTTGCAGTGATAGAATGCACATGGAGCCTTACTGCTTTCTATAATATTATTGATATAGCAAAGATCAGCTTGTATAACTGCTTAACTTGTTCTTCTCCGAAGTAACGGAGCAATTTTCCATGGTACAATTTCACCTCTTAATATTTTCCCGCTTGATTCTCAAAAGATTGGTTCACTCACGTTTTGTACAACTAAATCAGTTACTCTCACTGGTATTTGCACTTAGAAGAACAACACATATGTTCAGTTTTCTTTTTGTACTGATCCAGTCCGAAACTCTTCTTTGCATCTTGAGATGTGAAGACACATCATTTCGGGGTAAAAGTAGAACATGAGAATGATAACCTTTGCATGCTCTGAACAAAGAGGCCCAAATTTGTTTCATATAATTCTTCTTTCTTAGGTTTTGTAAATCGAAAGAGGATGTCAGCATGTGGCGTTCCCCACCAATTATACTGGTGATGCAGATAAGTAACCATTGTACAGCGAAACTTCTAGGAATATATATAAACTGGCCTGATCCCTGGAGGGCGCGGCAAAGCCGCGCCTGCTTTCTAGTAGGCTATTGATCAAAACCGCTAAAGTTACATGAACTAGCAAACCACACATGCCTGACGCCCTACCCTGTTGCACAAAACTAGAAGAGACATGCTTAACATTTCTGACGGAGATGGTAATAATTAAAGTGCTACTTCTAACTTAGGCTATTCTCTATATTTAAAAACCGTTGAGAACCGTAAATAATAATAGCTAGTTGATTTGGTCGTCATCTCACCACCATCCATTTTTTGGGTACCAGAGGCCACAAGCTTAACCGCACGTATAATGATTGGCTAACTCATCATCGTCAACTGTTATAAAAGCAGGTCTTCGACAACCCTTCAACAACAACCAAATATTCACAAATTTGCAGGCTGGTGGTCGGTGTCTCGCTATCACCGATTCCTCCTCGGTCAATTTGCACTCATCACAAACCCACGAATTAATCCTCGTGGTTTGTGAGAGGCAAGAGGAGAACCGAGCGAGATGGCTTCCACCAGCACTGCCGCGGTGCTCTTCTGCTGCATCGCGTTGTCTATGGTTGCTGTTGGGTTTGCGGTTCCTAAAGAGAGCCACAAATTCGTATCAAGTACGTATATGCTCTCATTCCTATTTATATACTATGTTTCATGATTCAAAAAGTCTTAGATATGTGATTTGGTCTTTAATTTTTCCTACAAAATATTATCAATTATACTGCTACCAACTTTATATTAAAAGATTTGTGAGGTATGAGTCTACCGATACATTTTCTATAGATACACTGAACATGCATACACGAATTGATAACATTGTTGATCAAGCCTTACCTTTGGCATTTTCTTTTTTTTCCCCAGTGGACGCCCTTGAGTGCTCCGCTAACATAACGAAAACCTCCTCGTCGTCGCGCAAGCTGATCGGTGTTAAAGGTAGCCAAGGTAACGATATATGGTGCTCTAGTAATAAACCTAGCTAACACCGCGTGATGATGATCCTGACCGGCGTGTTCTGCTCGGTGCGTGGTGCAGGGGATTGCCCGGTGCAGTTCGACCACATGCGCATGGGCCCGTTGGTCCGGAGCTGCCGCGGGGTGCCGTCGGCGGTGCGGTGCTGCGGGGCGTTGAAGACCTTCGCGTGCCCCTACAGCGACCTGCTCAACAACGTCGATAACGGGTGCGCCAGCAACATGTTCTACCAGATCCTCTCCCGCGGCCGGTTGAGCCCGGGCATCTTCTCCGACCTCTGCACCGAAGGCCCGCAGGGGCTCCAGTGCTGAACAAGCGCAAGCAAGCGCGCGCGTGCCCAGCTCGCTCTCGACTGATGAGCGCCTATAAATATACCTCCTCCTGCTGCTGGTGGTGGCCGGTGGGCGCGCGAGACCACCTGCCGCCCGGTAATATTGTCCGGTTAATCACCTAGATGCCCGGCAGATCTCTCCAGTGGCATTGATTCTTAATTATGTATGCGGTTTCTGTATCGGAGTCGAATAGTCGATCGATATGTGTATATTGCTTCGACGGCTGGAATGTCACGTAACACGTGTTCTGCTCTTTGTTAACTCAAACGTGTGCCTTTGTCAATTGGGTCAGTGTACAACTGTACATAGCGCGCGCACGGTAGAACGAACGAACACACCGAGTTCACAAACGGAGATGCTAAGGCCAGTCTCAGTGAGGTTTCATGGGAGTTTCATGGCATTTAATGTGCTGATGTGACAGAGGAAAGAGAGTGGAGAGTTTCATAGGATGTGAGAGGAGTTTCATCATCATGAAACTCATCTGGCACAGTTATCTAGTTTCTGATCTAGGTAACTGTGCGATGAAACGCTGTATCGAGACTGACCTAATAGCCACTGTCGTGCGTGGCCTCCCGCAAGCTGCAACTGTAGTCCATGGTTTTGCGAACCGGAGGATGAGAGATGTTTGTAGTTTGAGCTGGCGCCGCGCCGCGCATCATGCATGAAGCATGCCCACAGGCCACGGCCTTCGATCTCCCGGCGACGTACAACTAACCGCCGGTGCTGCCCGGCCGTGGTCGCTGACTGGTCGTCGTCGTCTCAACATGTCGGCCGTTTGAGGTTTGACCCCGCCGCCGGCGACGGCATAGCTTATCCGTTGGCCGGCGCAACGCACGTCCCCGTCACACCAGTTGGTAAGCATGCAGCTCTTCCCAGCCGTCCACGACGGCCACCCAACTAGGCCAGGGCATTCGGTTTAAACCGACTATTCGGTTCGGTTTTTCGGTAGACAAATATTTCGGTTTTCGAACAATGACAAACCGATCGGTTTTTATAAAAAACGAAAACCGACGAGTTCGGTTTCGGTTTTTTTCGGTTCGGTTTCGGTTTATACCGAACAACACCGAACTTTTTATTCCAAGTATTCCAGGCAGACAACAAGAAGCAGCGAAAGTTTTACAAGAGCAACATCTTGAGAATTCTCAGATCAGCAACAATGGAGATAGCCAAGCTGTTGTACCGGTCGAAGAGCTCGATGCACCATCCGCTGGCTGCTGCGCACCTGCGCTGCGTGCAAGCGTGATCCCACCGACCCACCGCAGATCCGGCCGCGGCCGCTGCGCGCGTGCGCTGCGTGGAGTCGTGGCCCCGCCGACCTGCAGGAGATCCTCCCGCCGGCCGCTGCGCACCTGCTTTGCGTGGTCGAGGTGGAGACGGAGCCGAGGCGGAGCATGGAGCGCTGCAGTAGCCTGCAGTAGAGACGCCGCCGCCACTGGCCGGCCTGGCTCTTGGGTAATGGAAAGGATAAGGTTAGGAATTGTTTGCATGTGCGGTGGTGAGTCTGTGAGTGGTGGAGCGTGTTATTTGCTTGCTGCTTCTGACCTTGGGCTGAGTTGGGCCAAATCATCAAGATATGGGCCTGCCTGCCTTGGTTGGGTGCTGACTGCATGGTTTTGTGCGTGAATATTTCGGTTGATCGGTTGGTTCGGTTTTGTGCGGTAGTAAAACCGAAACCGACACCGAACACCGAACTGTGCCAAACTAAAAACCGAAGCCGAACCGAATAAACCGAAAAACCGACATTTCGGTTCGGTGTTTTTTTCCGGTTTCGGTTTAAAAATGCCCACCCCGACACCCAACATCCCCGCGGCCGGGGCCACCTCGCCCATTTCCGTTTCGAGAGCCTCAGCTGGTCCCCGCCCCGCAGCGAGCGAGGCTGACCACAGCAGACTCAAAGCCAGACAAGATACCGGTCGAAGGAACACGTCCTGCACTACGGACTACAGAGAATTCCTGCTCCTCGGCTTGAACTGTCGCCGCCGTTGCAGCCCCGGGACTGGCGGGTGACGCTGAGCTTGTTGAAACTTGAAAGTTGGAGCTGCTGCCCGTGCCCGCGACGCGCGGACTATCCATAGGCACAGGCTTGACGAGTGGCTGGCCGTGCAGTGCAGATACCGTCAGCAACTCTCTGCAGTGCTAAGCAGTTGAATCTGGCCGTGTGCGAATCGTGGACTACACCAAGCAGCTATATGCTGGACAGAGTCCACTATATGCGCGCCGGATAGAGCGAAAGGGATGCGGCCCACCGGTCACGGTGACGTTCATGTGACTGCACATTTTGGAGTCGTTTACAGACCCGTACAGGAACTGCGCACGAAGCTCTGAATCCCGGCTGATCTTGAGGCTAATTCGATCGATGTCGTTGCAAAAAAGGCAAGAATCCGGTGCTTCGGTCTGTCACTCTGACCAAAAAAGAAAAATAGTCATTGTTTTGTATAGCAGTAATAAGAGCTTTTTGTGTGTATAAATTTTACACAAAAAAAATATGTTAGCACAAAGCCACGAAGGAAGCTCTCTCTCTCCATTCGATTTATTCAGACGCGAACCAGGATTTAACGATTACTACGTATGTATGACTTTTCAGAATACTGTCTCTGTTCTTAAATATATATCGTTTAAGACAATTTAAAAATAAACTAACTTACTTGTTAATATATTTAAAAACGTGGAGTATATATTATATGCCCATGTCCTACAGGATCGACGGCCTGCTAATACGTAGGAGTACTAGTCAGGTCAGAGCTCCGTCATCGGACGGGGCCGCGAATACCGTCGCGGGATCGGGGAATCCACATGCACACAGCCCACCACGTTGGCGAACGTGACCGCCACCAGCTCGCCGATCGTGACAGCCATCAATGGTCGCTAGGCGTCCATCCAGACTGTTTTGGCTCACCGTTGACGGGCGCACGCAATCCAGCGGGACACAAGTCGCCCTTCTCTGCGTCCCGTGTTCGTAACACGCCGTACGCGCTACAGGTTCACCACGTCGAAGCTACGCCAACCAGCCGGCACCACCCCTCTATTGCTCTCAGCTATCGCTGTGGCCCTGTGTGAGCAGCGTTTTCGTCAGGGTCGGCAAATTCATGGGGTTGGCATATTGTTTACCAGGCCAATGCTGACACAGGGGATCGGAAAATTCAGAATGCAGCAACGACCAGACAGAGGGCGCGAATCGGATTGCATGTGGATCGGAAAATTCAGAATGCAGCAACGACCACACAGAGGGCGCGAATCGGATTGCATGTGGATCGGAAAATTCTGGTTGAAGCCAGTATTATTACTGAAACCATTTCTCTTTCATGAACTGTAGTCTGCATCCCTTTCCTTTCCTCTAAAGTTTCTTTGCTATGGGACAAGAAGGGATCCACACACCACAATTGTCGGAGTTAACTGTTAACCCACAACCACAACCCCCATGATCATGGTGAGTTGTAGGTGACCTTGCCATCTTAGCTGGATTATACCTCCAGAAGTCCAGAACCTCACGAAGTGCGATCTGATCTACACGACAGCTCCAAAGAAAAAAAAAGGGTATGCCTTTTAACATCTCTGCAATCTGCAACGTAAGGTTGATAGGTAAGTTCAACAACATTTATGGGCCGGGCTTGCTTCTATCACGAGGGTAGGTAAATAGAAGCTTCAGATTTTTCACTCAGTGTTCTACCCCGATGATTACGCATAAGCGTGCTAATCTTGCGTCAAGTTTCCCCCATCTTCCACCGCACGCAAAAAGATGACTCGTGGATGAAATTTACTACCCGCTCTGTGGCTGGTTTTCTGAAGCTGAATTGGTTGCCGCCGAGAGAAAATGACGACCTGATGGTGGCGCAGCAATGGCGGTCAAAAGCAGCAACCACTACAAGTCACTGCCAGTGGGTAGCTGATGCTTGTGAAGGATTTACTTCATCTGGCATGGCAACCAGCCACATCACGTCAATCTTTAAATTAACTAAGGTTTGTAAAAGGACATTATTAATGCCAATGATGCTCACGCGCTTCATGTTGGTTAATGCAACCATTAGGGCAGGAGAATGGTAAGATGGTGTACAACTTGGAGTGACTATTGAGGATGTTTCTTCTCCGCACTTTGCGATACTATGACTTGCGACAACAAATAAAAGAATAGAAATACGGTAATGCTATGACTAGGGCATCCGACGCCGAGATAAAAATCGGACGCCTTCACGCACCAGCGTCTGCTCGCCCGCAATAAAAGCAACCGCTCCATCCAGCACATGGTGAACCCCAATCATTCGCATCCCTGTCGTTTCATTTTTGCGAGCCTGCTGCCGCGGACGGCGCCGCTTCTCCACGAGCCACCACCGTCGCCGCTCCTCGGCGCGCCGCCGCACCGCTCCTCCATGCGCCACCGCGCAGCTCCTCCCCGCGCCGCCGCGAAGCTCCTCCGTGCGCCGTCGTGAAGGCCCTCCGCGCGCCACCGTGCAGCTCCTCCCGCGTCGCGAAGCTCCTCCACCGTGAAGCTACGCCGCGCCCCACGACGCGCCGCCGGCCATCTCCTCCGCGTGGCGCTCCTGCTCGCCATCCTCCTCCTCTCTGTTTCTCCGCGTCGTCGGCGCCATCTCTCCTCCGTGTCGAGCTCGTCCTCCTCTGCGACACCGCCCCTCCTCCGCGTCGAGCTCCTCCGCTTCGTCGTCCTCCTCCTCCACGTCGCCATGGCGTGCGGCAGGTAGGTTTTGGTGCATGTTTCTAGGGTTTCGCTCCATGTTGCAAGAGCATGTTTAACGTGTTTCGTATGTTCAAGAAGAATGTTGTAGCTGTTTGATGTGAATGTTGCAAAAATAGATCTGAAATTTTCTAGGGTTTCGCTCTATGTTACAACAGTATGTTTCATGTGTTTCGGATGTTTCAGAAGAATGTTGTAACTGTTTGATGTGAATGTTGCAAAAATAGATCTGGAATTTTCCAGTGTTTCGCTCCATGTTGCAACAACATGTTTCATGTGTTTCGGGTGTTTCAGAAGAATGTTGCAACTGTTTGATATGAATGTTGCAAAAATAGATCTGGGATGTTACGATGTTCATATGATTCGCATGCATGTTTCAAGTGTTTCATCCGGATGTTGCATTTTTCATTAGAAATTTTTCGTCTGCTGTCGTGCGTGGCTGAGTGTTGTGAGCACGCCGTTTTAATGTTGCAAACGTTGACTATTAATGTTGCAGATACTATTGTTTGATGTTGCATACGTTATTTTTGGATGCTGCAAAAAATTTACATGTTGTATGCAACATCATACCCATATTGCGGCGGGATTTTTTCTGTGCTACAGTACCGTCGGGGAAAAATACTTGGTTGTGGTTGTGCCACGTCATCGTCCGATTTTTTTTGTTCCGGTCGGACGTCCGGGCGCTAGCACGACCGATAGAAATAACATGTTATCAACTTATCACGTGCAAACTGTACAACTCACACATATTTTTTTTGAAAAGAACAACTCACACATGTTAGAATCAATATAGCTATATACAAATGCTACTAGATAATTCTAATATACTTTGGTACATAGTCTATCTCAAATTACTATTTATTTTTGTTTTTTCTCTTGATCATCTATTATATTAATACAACAGTGTTAGGGGGAGCCACCACGTTCGCCGAGAGGGCCAAGAAATTCCCACGTTAATCTAAAAAAGAGAAGAATATGTGCCGTCGGATTTTATGAAGATCTAACGGTCTATATTTATCACATTAATAAAAAAAAAGAGAAGAATATATGCCGTCGGATTTGATGAAGATCCAACGGTCCATATAATTCCGTCGAATCCATAACCAATACAATTAATAAAAAGACAATAATAGAATTAATAAGGGATTATTTACCATGCTTGGGTTGGACTCGGCTACAGTACCCGTGAGTACTGTAGCAGCCGTCCTGTGTTTGCTTTTTTTAAAAAAAATCTAGCACCAAGTGTAACTTCATGATTTAAATTTAAACAAATTATGTAAAATTAATAAAAGATAAATTTGGTATATATACAATAGTGTTAAAAGAAACCACCACGTTCGTCGAGAGGGTCAAAAAATTCCCACGTTAATCTAAAAAAGAGAAGAATATATGCCATCGGGTTTAATGAAGATTTAACGATCTATATTATTCTGTTGATAAAAAAAGAGAAGAATATATATCGTCGGATTTAATGAAGATCTAATGCTCTATATTATTCCGTTCGCCGCCGCCGCCGTGCAGCCGTCCGTGGCCGCCGTATGAGGCCTCCACCGTCGCCTCGCGGCCGTCCATGGCCGCCGCCAAGAGTCCTCGCCTTCGCCGCGCGACCGTCTGCCACCGTTGCTGCCACGGGTGCCATCCGCGGCCGCTGCGTGAGCCGCCCGCGCGCCTTCGAAGTTTGTGTCCGATGGCTCCGCGCGTAGCCGGAGGCTGGCGGGGCTGAATGCTGCCGGCCGAGGAGATCTGCACCGCTCACCGCCGCTACTAGAGATGGGGAGGAGATAGAGTGGGGGGGAGTGGTGGCGTCGGTGAAAGAAAAGGGAGAAAAAGAGATGGATGGGCTCATGTGTTGGTAACTGCTATAGAATATGAGATATAGAAATAAATAACGGGTGCAGAAGAAATTGATATAGAGGGGAGAATCTCAATAACAGGAAGGAATATTTTTTTAAAGGATGAAAATAGAGTACGATGAGTGCAGACAGCCTGAAGCCCCACGTGCCCTACCATGTTCCTTTATATAGGAGGTAACGTTCAACAATGAGTGCAGGACAACAGGTCGATCTGCACATGTACCTGATGAGAGGTACTCGAATTTAGGGCGTTGAACAAGGTTGTGAGCACAATAGGAGAGAACAATTATCTCTGTCTGAAGGGATCGAATCGCTGCCGGGATTGAGCACCACGATCACGCTCAGCACTCAGTGTCTTTGCCAACGCAAGTGGAAGATCATCAAATGGGTTAGCCGCTCTCAAACCCGTTTGATGGTCTTTGTTATCGAGTTAGTGCAATAAGAAGCAGAGAGAGGAAAAACAAAGCGGAGAAACTGAGGTGGTATAGCGTTCAACAATGAGCAGAGGACGTCGCGTTGATTTGCATATGTAACTGATGAAAGGTGCTTAGATTTAGGACATTCACCAATGTTGTGAGCACAACGAGAGAGTGAATTGCTGCCGGGATTAATCATCACCATGTCCACGCTCAGCACTCATGGAAAATCATCAAATAGTTTGCCTACACTCAAACCCGTTTGATGGTCTTCGTTAACGAGTCAGTGTAAGAAGGAGCAGATTTAGGGAAAACAAAGCGAAGAAACTCAGGTGTTGTACAACTTTGATGATGTACTTGCTTTTCCGTGCAGATGTGTTGACATGAAAGTTAAGTAACAATAGGCTGGACAAAGAAATGCTTCTCTTAATGCTCGATATAATCATGTAACTGTAAACTACCATCGATCATTCACTAGATCGAACATCAACCATGTCTATATATATTACTCCATCTTTTACTAGAGGAGGAAAAAGGCAAAATATTGATTCATAACCGTGACAGGCACCCATTGTTACTACAGCCTATGTTGTCATTGCATAACTAGCAAAATAACAATATTTTTCTCATAAAATTTTCTCGGATAACATTTTTCTGATGTGATTGATTACCCTCTATATTTGATTTCCTCCCTCCTTAAGCTTTGCTTCATGCTAGCAATCATACCTCCAACAGAAAAAAGTTGCACTCTAGCGGGCCCTCTATTTGACACCCCTACTATTTAGAAGGCTTCCAAATCTACCCTCCATTCTCGAGGGCCTATAGAAAGTCCTATATTTATGAGGACTGTTTCTGGAGTTTTAGCATTTTTATGGCCCTTAAAAAATAGAGGTAGCCTCCATTTAGTATTTGGAGAGTCTGGTTTGAGAGGATATTGGTTTGTAAAAAATAACAACTTATCAAAACACGGTAGGCTGGTTTATATAATTATTAGGCGGTTTGTAAAATTGTGACATACCCTGGATCAATCCTTACTTTATAATTATGCAGAAATTATCTTAGTATATTTGTTAAAATTTATATAAAATACACACTATATTCATCAAAAGGGTTATAAATTACTTAAAAAAAAGAAAAAATATAGCGTCGTTAGATTTAATGAATAGTCAATATCTACAACCAACAATCAAATCATATAAACATAACAAAAAACAAAGATAAAAATTATTTCCATTGCTGAGGCATCGACTCTAACTACAATTATGTTGTGGGCATTTTGGATTCAAGAAAAAGGGCTTAAAGAAGATAAAAGTGAAATAGAGGAGTTTTGTGCCAGCAATGAAGTGAATTGCTGATGGAGTTGTTTTGTAATAAAAAAATAAGGAAAAGAGGGCAACTACATTCATTAAACTCAAGGAACAAACATGTCTCGCAATTGACAATTCTTGCCCATCGAAGAACAGTCAACGACAACATCAGTTTAACTTCTCTAAATTGTAAGGATGTGTTATCTGTTCATCCATACGTGGGTAGCAAATTGGTTGTGCATTTCTTTCAAAACGAAAAATAGTGAATATTGGTGAGACACAGACATGCCGAAGTCGATTTCATAAGAACATCGAGAGTTAGGTAACATTATATGAAATTTGTATTCAATTTTGGAGTTAAGATTGATTCAATTGTGAGAAGAAGAGACATTTCACCCTATACTATTATTTGGCTCGAATTCACCATTGTGCGGGGGAAGAAGGAAACCAAAAGAAAACGAGCAGAAACCTGAGGTGAAAAAGGTGCGGTAAAAGTAGGGGTAGGTGTAGTAGTTCTGATTATTTGTGTGTTGTCATAACAAAACTCTACACGGGTGTTAAATATAAAGAATAATTTATCACCATATTAAAACTCTGTGATATAAATTTATAGTAAAAAGCAATACAAAGTTTTAGTACTTTGAGTAGAAACCGAAAACTATGTTGTATATAAGTAAGAAAACATATCATACAAAAATACCAAATTGTTAGTATGAAAAAACTACCTACCTATATTGTTTACTTTCTAAGTGTATATACAAATAGATTTTATTCCGTGCCACATATCTTAGTGATAAAAAAAGAGCTTGGGTTATAAAAAAACGACAATGAAAAAAATTAAGATAAATATATTTATAAACTAAAAGTTATCACGTTGTAATAAAAAAATGCTAGCTACCAGCGTTGTTTACGCGGGCCACCTTGCTAGTTCATCTTATTCAAATGTTTACTACAAATATTGCAATTCATTATTTGTTTTATTTGCTGAACAGAAGAAACCAACGGAATCTGATGCACCGGTCTAGAAGACCCCACGGAGTCCAGGATCAGGTGGGCTGGACCACGTCCACCCACCAACACCTCTTCCATGTTCTTCACTCCTCCAGTTCTCCGTCTCTATCGCCTCCCGTCCCCGTCCCACCAACCCCCCACCCCACTCCTCGTCATCACCTCCTTCGATCGACAGCGCCGAAGAAGACGATGAAAAAAAAAGGGTAACAGAAATGGAGAAGCCAAACCGAGCAAGTCAGAGTCCCCGCCTCCCCGGCTCCGAGATCTCCGCCTATAAAAACCGCCCCACCCCCGACTCGCCCACCAGCTGCTCTCCACCAAGAGCTGCTGCTGCTACCACCAAACCGGTCGTTGGATTCGTCCAGAGTTCTGCCCGTTTCGCGGCCCCAGATCTGATCCGCGGCGCCGCGTCTCCGCTGAGGTTGGTCGCCGTCCGGTTTCCTCTAGCTCCCAGTAGTATTTTCAGCTTCGATTTCCGAATTTTGTTGATGGGGGAATCTGAGGGGTGCTTACGAGCTGTTCGTCGGTACGGAATGCAGATGGCGATCACGGTGAGGCGGTCGACGATGGTGCGCCCGGCGCGGGAGACGCCGCGGCAGCGGTTGTGGAACTCCAACCTCGACCTCGTGGTGCCGCGCTTCCACACGCCCAGCGTCTACTTCTACCGCCGCGGCGGCCCCGAGGTGGAGGGGTTCTTCGACGGCGAGCGGATGCGGCGCGCGCTGGCGGAGGCGCTCGTGCCGTTCTACCCGATGGCCGGGCGCCTCGCGCGGGACGAGGACGGGAGGGTCGAGATCGACTGCAACGGCGAAGGGGTGCTCTTCGTCGAGGCTGACGCGCCCGACGCCGCTGTCGACGACTACGGCGACTTCGCGCCCACCATGGAGCTCAAGCGCCTAATCCCGGCGGTCGATTACACCGATGACATCTCGGCCTTCCCGCTCCTTGTGCTCCAGGTGAATTGAGTTCTCAGTATCCCCCGTTCCAAGTGGACAGAAACAAAAGACACCTGTCGATAGCTTTCCGGAAGTTATGCGCCATAATGCAATACAAGCTGTGCACGGCAATTAATTTGGCTTACCCGTAGCATTTGGTGGTACTCGTACATGATTGGATTGGATAGCTGGTCCCTTTTTTGCCTATTGATTTAATCCTCTTAGAGTTCATAGTGCTTCACCCATTCCACTTATCAGTGGGGCCTTTGGTTTGGTTGGATCAGTACTGTAGTCTGAAGCTTCGGTTAGTAATTCTTAAGAATATTTGGCATCATCATCTGCACCATGCTTGTGCATCGAATAAACTCTTGCTTCACCTTGACCAGCTCGAAGCCAATTGTTAACAAATTGACTTGTACATCACCTTGTACTGTCTAAAATGAATGTCTGCATTCGTTTGGTTGCATCATTTCATTAACACAATAATGGACAGGTTGGTCAATCACGAGAACATAGTATCACCAAACATGATAATTTTTGGGTAGAAGGGCACTTTACTTATTAGGCTTCATTTGATGTAATGTTTAATCATATACTGTGTGCTTGTTCACTTCTCAATTGTTTGTGGCCTTTAAACATTTAAATATGGAATTGCTGCATCAACCTATGCTATAGTGCTTGCATGTTATGCTTAGTATCAATAACTGACCACTAGCATGTGCAGAACCTTCCTATTGAGTTCAATATTTAGCACTTTGATACTTTGACTATTCTATGCTTTTATGCAGAAATAATAGGCAGATTGCATTGATCATGTGGTGTTTGTATAGGTACAGTGTCAATCATTACTTGTCATTGCTAGTAGGGTCTGGCGTACCTGCCTTCCAGGTGGGATTGACCGGCCAAGTTCCTAGCTCCGAATATTCAGCATTTGCTGATTATCTTATTTGAATATGCATGAACTTCATTGAATTTTTATATGTTATGTCCAATTCTTACTCTTAAACTAGCCGAATAGCTTTATTCCCCATCTTAAAGTTGAACCCTTTACACTGCCAACTATACTTAGGTTTGTTCAACATCTTAAAATTGAACCCTTTGTATTCTTGTAAGCTATTCCTCTATACTAGGTTCTGATGAATACATCATTTGGTAGAGATAATAGATTGAATATGATGTATCACCACTTCCATTTCTAAAGTACTTCACTTTTTTAAAAAGTAAATATTACTGTACTGTATGGAAGTAGAGTGGGAATATGTGCCACTTTTTAAAGTAAGAGAGCATGAATTGACTATCCTCATAACTGTGGTTTATACTGCCAGTTTTACTTTACAACTAAAATTTGTCACACGGTACCTTATGGGACACAAAACTCAATTGAACTAAAATTTGCCAGGTCACTTAGCCTTATTTCATATGGACCCTGCAATTCCTTTATTTGTTGGCATGTTGGCAACCACATGCTGAATAATCTTGCTTGGGATTTAGACTGCATGTTGGTTGGAAGGCAAGTGATGGCCTAACTGGGGCATGTCCGTGTGATAATTTTCTGCAAAGCGTCATCTAATAATATAGTTTCCAAAAGTCCTAGTTGGTGCAGCTGCCTGGCGTCCAACTTTACAAAAATGAAAGGTTTTGAGTTCTCATGGGACTCGGTCCTGATCTCACTACACACTAGAGCTAAACATTGTATTGTTCTTTGACAATATGGTTGGATCTTGTCGCATGATTTTATTCATCTTGAATATGTCATGCTGCCTTGCACTAGTTAAGGTCTGTGGAAGTTATGCATAAAATATGGTTTGCAGAAGTTATGCTGCTAGTAGGTTGTTGAGTTGGATACAGAGTAATCTCTTAAGCTGTAATTATTCAGTATATCAGATCTTTCCAGTGGGCAGGGAGCAAACTGTAAGTAGGCATGAGCTTTTGGTTATAGAGAGATCGTCCACTGCTGTCTCTCACACCTGAAGCTAGCATGGCACCCTTTTTACCTCATTGCGTCCATGTTTTTGTACCTGTACTGGGCTTCTTGCCAAATTCTGCGGTGGCCCTATGCTAGGTGACGAGGGTTACATCCTGGGAAGACAGGCTATATGCTGTTGTTTCTTTCAATATGATAACCCCATTATTAGTGTGAATAATATGCTTGCAACTTTAAACCTATGCCACCATGGAATGAGCTATTTCATGCACATAATATTTCCATCAGAATGCTCTGCCATCTCATACCGTTGTTCCAGTTTTAGTGTTTTGAGTTGCATTGGTTGTTGGGTGTGTGTTTTCTTTTTAGTGACCTCACTGGATAGCTGGTTTTAATGGACAAACTCGTACCAACACTACATTTCTGATTCACCAATTATTTGTTTTGATACAAATCCATAATCTATTGCCTTCACCTGACCTCAAGATGTATTTGATCGTCCATATGTCACACCCGGCCCAGTTTGTATGGCCCAGTAGTGACCCATGAGTGCGGGACGCACGTGTTTAGTGCCACATTGCTAGTTGAGCAAGGGTGGAGGCAACTTATAAGCCTTTGTCTTCCAGCCATAGCACCTTCGGGTTAACCCTTTTACACGAAGCGAGGATGAAAGTGTAATCAGGGTGCTATGTGTACGCGTGCACGCCCCTCAGAAGGGCTCTGCGGGGCGGCTCGTGGAGGGCAGGGTGTTACAAATGGTATCAGAGCCGACCCTCGCGGTTGCGCGTACGGGTCAGTGTGCGGGCATAGGGCGCATGGCGCGTATGGCCTGGGTAGGGCATACGGCATGGACTATGGCGCCGGCACTGGACGTACGGTCGTGCGCCAAGGGGGAACGTTCCTGGACATTTGCCCGTGTGGGTGAGTTGCGCCGACGAGGACGTCGGGTTCTTTGAGGGGGGGTGTATGTCACACCCGGCCCAGTTTGTATGGCCCAGTAGTGGCCCATGAGTGCGGGACGCACGTGTTTAGTGCCACATTGCTAGTTGAGCAAGGGTGAAGGCAACTTATAAGCCATTGTCTTTCAGCCATAGCACCTTCGGGTTAACCCTTTTACACGAAGCGAGGACGAAAGTGTAAGCAGGGTGCTATGTGTACGCGTGCACGCCCCTCGGAAGGGCTGTGCGGGGCGGCTCGTGGAGGGCAGGGTGTTACATAGGCTCAGTGGGACGGTAATCAAATGGATAGGCTTATCCATCCTGGAAATCACATGTGTGCCCATAACATAATCTTATCTAAATGCATACGTGCAGTGCAAAGCAATTAGTTATACTGCTGTATTATATACTTATTGGTATGCTTCCTTGACCTCTTGAAATATGTTGGAGTCAGAGATTGGTAGTGTTTGACAATTTAGAGTTCATATGATTTTATGGCTACATTAGTGTTTTAGGCCCATCTATAGTTTCAATTCTACCTACTTGAGGCTGCTATGCAAATGGTTTTCAGTTCAAAGATACATCTACATCTTCTACTTCTTCCACGGTTAATTTGAAATGTGGTTATTTGTGCCTACCAGTCAAAGCAACTTTCTGATTCATCCATGTTCTATCACATACTCCGTATTTTTTAAGAATGGATTATTCAATCATCTGTTAGTTGCTGATGGAAATAAACATTTTATTCTAAGTAAGAAAGGAAGCTATTGATGATGAATATTAAAGATTCTCTATTTATTTTTGCTCCAGGTGACTTACTTCAAATGTGGAGGCGTCTCTCTTGGTGTTGGCATGCAACACCATGTAGCTGATGGCATGTCCGGCTTGCACTTCATTAACTCATGGTCTGACCTCTGCCGTGGAGCTCAAATTTCTGTCATGCCCTTCATTGAACGCACTCTCCTCCGTGCTCGTGATCCACCAACTCCATCTTTCCAACATATTGAGTACCAGCCTGCGCCAGCTATGTTGTCCTCCACACCTCAGTCCCTCACATCCAAGTCAAAGCCAGCTGCCACCGCCGTGGACATTTTCAAGCTCACTCGCTCAGACATCGGCCGGCTGCGTTCGCAGCTTCCCACAGGTGAAGGCGCACCACGATTCAACACATATGCAGTGCTAGCTGCGCATGTCTGGAAATGTGTTTCCCTTGCACGGGGCCTTGCCCCTGAACAGCCCACCAAATTGTACTGTGCCACCGATGGGCGGCAACGGCTACAGCCTCCACTTCCAGAAGGTTACTTCGGCAATGTCATCTTCACCGCAACACCACTTGCTGAGGCAGGCAAGGTTACCAGTGGCCTGGCAGAAGGAGCAGCAGTCATCCAGGGAGCACTAGATAGGATGGACAACGACTACTGCCGCTCTGCGCTAGACTACCTGGAGCTGCAACCAGATTTGTCAGCACTAGTGCGTGGAGCACACACCTTCCGGTGCCCGAACCTAGGTCTCACCAGCTGGGTTCGCCTTCCGATCCATGATGCTGACTTCGGTTGGGGCCGCCCTGTGTTCATGGGGCCAGGCGGCATTGCATATGAGGGTCTGGCATTTGTCCTCCCAAGCTCAAATGGGGACGGTAGCCTGTCCATCGCCATCTCATTGCAGGCTGAGCACATGGAGAAGTTCCGAAAGCTAATCTATGATATATAAACAAAATGGATTATACCTTTTGAAGAAGGATGTAATAGGACTAGAGGATAAAAGCTGTATCCAATTCATCCAGTTCTCATATAAATACCATACGCTTCAAGCGGACCAAGTTGCTGCGTTTTCACTCATATAGGTCAGTGGAGTAAATTCATGACCACATCTTTTTATACCCTTGGCTGGGGAATGTTTTTGGTAACATCTAATTGTATTGGTTACCAATAATGTGTTATTTTGAGGGGAAAGATCAATAATAGTCTAATAGTGAGGCTAGACATTTTTCTATGAAGAAATATGGTGAAAGCATTGTGAATTTGTAACCAAAGTGAACACAGTCCCATACTGCAATACCAGACTAGATGGGGTTTACTTATTTGAGCATGTAATTCTGGTTTGAGCATCAGTGCATTTGGTAATCAGCAGTTTCTACTTGTACAACGCAGGCCTAGCTGACTAGCCATGATTGAGCTGTAACTGGTTAAGACGGCTATTAGGTTGTCTGAAATTTCATCAATGGTTGATATGGTGCAGAACTGCAGATCTTGGCCCTTCTCAAACTTGAGCAAAAAAGAGCCCTGAACTGAAGCCTGAAGGAACCACCAGGGCCTCCAGCCTCCAGGGCTCCAGGCAGAGGAAGGACGGCTGGAAATTTTGATTATGCAGCGTTGGGGCTGGTCATTGTTTGGATGATTCCCCAGCCGTCGCAGCAGACACGAGAGGCGCAAGTTGCAACTCTTTTTCATGCTCAATGCTCGTGCTCACGTTGTGGGCGGATCTGGCTTTGCCATCGTCGTCCATCGCCATCTGCGTCGGGGAAACCGGACACGCGTTCATTTTCAACCCCGTTCTGTCCATAGATCGCTTACATGACTAGCGCACATGTGCGCACGCACACGCACATGTATAAATAAAATAAATCAAACATAACATATAAAATATAGTTGCAATGCCCGTGCGGCACGCGTGTGCTAAACTCTCTTCTATATATTTGTCTCAACTCATGTGACACGCACGTTTATTTATTTAAAATTTAAAAATATTTTATATTCGCTCTCTCATGTATAGAGAGCTTTATGTATATTCTCAAAACTCAATAGTTGGCATTTATTTATATGAAGGAAAACTCTCCGATTTATTATCTATTTAGCAATACGAGATAGACGTGGATAAAAATATGGGTATATTTAGGTGGGTCCTTTTTTGGGTGATGAAAAAAGTTGAGCGGGGAAACAACTAAAAGAGCCTGGAACAGTCAATTTTTTCTTGCGTTTTTTGTTCTTCCCTCCCACCAAAGCCCGACAGGTGGGTCCTCTGTGAGAGGGTGGGTGTGGATTTTTTGGTGGAACGTGTTTTCAATTCTCTAGAATCCTTTTAGTTTTATTATTAGCAGAGCGCACGTGCGACACGCACATGTTTTAAAAAATAAAATAAAAATTGTTTTTTAAATAATAGCAAGAACTCGTGCCGCACATTTATTGATGACATGTAGGTACTAAAACAGTATCACTTTAGTGGGCCGTGGTAAACAGACCAGCCGTGCGAAGCACTTTTAAAAATACTTTATATTCGCTCACTCAGATATAGAGAGCTTTATGTATTCTCAAAACTCAAATCTAGAGTCGCATCATTTTCGAGATAGTTGGCATTTATTTATATGGAGAAAAACACTACAATTTATTGTCTATTAGTAATACGATATAATTATGTATAGACGTGGGTACAAATGTGGGTATATTTAGGTGGACCCTTTTTTGGGTGAAAACAGTTTTGGGTTTCGAGGGGGAAATCACTTTACAACGTCGATAAAATGGGTCTTCCCTCTCCCCTTCGTAGTCCTTTTTTCATGACAGATGGGTCCTCTGTGAGGTGGGGGGTGGGCCTAATCTAGCAAGAACGCACGTGCGGCACACACGTTTATTAATGACATATAGGTACTAAAACAATATCACTTCACTTTAGTGCAAAGCGCTTTTAAAAATACTTTATATTCGCTCTCTCATATATGGAGAGCTTTAGATATTCTCAAAACTCATGATAGTTGGCATTAATTTATATGGAGAAAACTCTCTAATTTATTGTCATTTAGCAATACGGGATAATTGTGTATAGACGTGGGTACAAATGTGGGTATATTTAGGTGGACCCTTTTTGGGTGAAAAAACTTTTGGGTTTGAGATAGTACGGGCAAAGGGCGAGATGGCGACTCCGGTGGCGACTCCCGAGGCGACCGCCGGCCATGGATTCCTGTGAGCATCCATGGAGCCTTTGGTCGGGCTCGAATTCGGCCATGGCTTGGCTTTCCAAGCCGCCGTCTGCTCTAGGTTCGGCCCCCAATCTTCTGTCTCTTCCACTGATCCTTCTCTTGATTTCTTTCTGGTCGTGTCCTTTTCCCGTTGTGCATTTCGTCTTGATCCTGATGAGGTCGCTTTAATCCTTCAATCGGTCCTGGGTGGCAATGCACCCAATTTCCGGGTGCTACACCTCGCGGATCGCTCTTTCCGTTTCTCTGTTGCTGGAAAGTCGATTGGGTTGATGGTTTATCATCTGAAGAAATTCATGTGTAAGAGCTTTGCTCTCTTCTTTGATCTATGGCGCAATGGTGGGCCTGATTTCATTCGTGAAAAGGCCAATTGGGATTTAGAAATGGAAGCCGAGTGGATCCTAGCTAAAAAACATCGATCTCCTTCCAAACGATCCTATGCGGAAGTTGCTGCCATTCCAGCAGTCAAAATTCCAAGGCGTTCTGTGTTTGAGCGACTTGCGCATCCTGTGGCCAGTCAACCCGTCCGCCAGCCCGTTCAGCGGAATTTTCGCCCGTGTTCTTCGCCAAGTTTTTCAAAATCAAACCGGACTGACGGTTTTCTTGGAAAGTCTCCCCCTAATTCCCCCAATCGTTGCTGTTTCCGTTGCCTCTCCCCTCTTCATCTTATTGCGGCGTGCAATCAGGCAGTCAGGTGCAAAAACTGCTTCTCTTATGGCCACATGGCGCGTTTCTGCGGCACAAGGAAGGCTCCCTTGTACCGGCCAAAGGCGCGGGTGGGTCCGGATGCTGCGAGGATTTTATTCCATCTACCAACCGACCAGGGTGTGTTCCTTCATCTTCCAGTCCCCGCCCTTTGACCCCTCCGCCGCCTCCTCCCTTTCATCTGCCGCCCCCATCCTTCCACCCGTCGCCGCCGCCCATGGCGAACTTCGCCATTGATCCTCAGCCCCACGTCCCCTCTGGCTTCGAGGTTGTGCCTCATGATCCTGCTGCGCCGCCGCGCCGGCTCTTTGCCTACATTGGTGGAGTGCTGGAGCAGTACAATGAAGATTTGGCCATTGCCTTCCTCACTCCGGCGGTTTCCAAGCGGGACTTTCCCAATCTGGCTGCGACTATGAAGGATTTCTTCATCCACAACGAAGGTGTTCATCTGGCTGAGGTACAACCGTCCCCCCTTGGTGATGCTTTTGTCCGCTTCCACTCTCCTGTTGAGCGTTAGCGCTTCCTGGACCGCATAATCCAGTTCGGTCCAAACTACACACTTCGATTTATCAAGCATGATGCTGGGACCAATGTGAGGGAGAGAGATTTGGATCGGGAAATTTGGATCATGATGATGCTATTCCCTGGAGATGCTCGCAGTAACACCGCTATTTCAAAGGCAGTTGCTGGGTTTGGTCTGCTCATATATTGGTATGACACTAGTAATAATGCCAGGATCGTGGTCAAAGTTCATATGCATGATGATGCAGAAGTTCCTCATGATGTTGTTGTCTCGGCTGGTCTCCCCCCAAGGGTGCGTTCTTGGACTTGTCCTGTTTTTGTTCTCAAGCGCAGAGGGGTGGACATTCTTGGAGATGAAGATCACTTCCCTCCTGAAGGGGCCCTGCACCCGGTCCCTATCGATCCCCCAAGATGGATGGGTTTCCATGTGCAAGTCAACCAGCAAGCTGGCTCTGGATCAGTGGTGGATGGATCCAATGCAGGATCTGTTGGTGATGATAACGCTGCAATGGCTGAAGATGAACCTGCTGATGCCCCTGATGACGGCCCTGACAATGTGGCTATGGAAGAAGATGTCGTGCTTGTTGCTCCCCCGGCTGATGACTCACGTCCCCTTGCTATTGTTCCAGTCTCTTCACCTAGACTGGCAGTTGAAGTGCTGGCTGATAATCAGGTGATCTTCCTCATTCCTCCCACAATTTCTTCCTCCATTAGTGCCTTCTCTTTTAATCATCTGTCGGTTTTTGAAATAAACCTTGATACCTTGGTCCCAAGTTACATTGCTGATGACAATGTCCTTTTCTTTCTGGCTTCTGTGTCTGTGGAGCAGGATGATCTCCTTTCTTCTCCACTGATCGGTCCCAAGCTGCCCCTCACTGGTCTCCCCCTGGTCCCCTATTGTGACAGTGAGGATGATGATGATGAGGTGAAAGAAATCCAGGGTCCTCTTGCCACTCCTGCAAAACGCCGAGCATGCAAGATGAAGGAGCCGCTTGACGCCTCTTTCCTGCGTAGAAGCAAAAGGCTGAACCCTGACATTGGAGGGTTCCGTGATCAGACCAGTGCTGCTGCTGCCTCTGAAAATCCAACTGTCTACAAGTCTGGAGCCCTGGAGCCCTCCACCACTGCCCCGTACCTCTCCCTCGACAACATTCAGGGCATGGCAACGGGGTTTATGAAGATGCAGCTTGAGGCTGTCTCGGCTGCTGCTCTTTTGGAATTAGATGATGATGATGATGAGATCTGATTGCAGTTGTAATAGGGCTAGATTTCTTGTTCTAGCTGTCCGGTTCCTAGATACTCATGCTGGTGCCTTCTTTTGTGGTTGTGGCTGTCTTGTTCTAGCCCACTTTTGTCTTTTGTCCAGGCTCATGGATAGGATAATCACTGAACCTTTCCTTCTATTATCAATGCAATGGTGTGACTATGTCTTGTGTGACCCCTTTGCTGTGGTACTCTGTACTGCAGCCCCTATCTATCTTGCTGTGTCTTTGTTCCCCAATGAATCGAAAAAGAAACATCAACCTGTTGATTTGGAATGTGAGGGGGATTAACTCCCAACAGAAATGGGACGCTGTTCGTGACAAAATTACCGAATCCTCGGCCTCCTTGCAAGAAACCAAAAGAGATGACTTTGACTCGGCTTACTTGAAAAAGTTCTGCCCTCGACACCTTAACAATTTCGAGTTCTCTCCTTCTGTTGGTGCCTCTGGTGGGCTCATCACCATCTGGAACTCCTCGATTTTTACTGGCTCAGTGTTGCTCATCAATAGTTTTTCCATCACCATCAAATTTCTCTGTGCCCTCTCTGGTAATGCTTTCTATGTTACTAACATCTATGGACCGAGTGATGCTATGGGGAAGGCTGCTTTCATCAACTGGTTGTATAACTTTGATACATCAGCAATAGAAGACTGGATCTTGGCAGGAGACTTTAACCTTATTCGATCACCAGATAACAGGAACAGAGCAGGTGGCAACTTCAATGATATGATGCTGTTCAATGACTTGATTCTTCATCTGGATTTAGTTGACATCAACTTCCAAGGCAGAGCTTATTCTTGGAGTAACATGCAGCAGGATCCTCTCCTAGAGAAAATTGATTGGGTCTTTACATCTTCTTCCTGGGCTCTGTCCTACCCTAACACATCAGTGCAAGTTCTCAGCAGGCCTGTTTCAGATCACTCACCCTTTGTGGTTAAAATCAGTACAAGTATCCCAAAAGCTAAGCTCTTCAGATTTGAAAATTACTGGTTGGAGTTTGCTGATTTTCTTTCTGTTGTGGAGCTCAACTAGAACACATCACCCTACTTTGCTAATGCAGCACAAACCTTGAATGCTAAATTCAGGCAGGTAAGAGCTGGGTTAAAATCCTGGAGCAAGGAACATTCAAATCTTAGTAGGTTGATCAACAACAATAATTATGTCTTGGCCCTGCTGGATGGCCTAGAAGATCAGAGACCTCTCTGCTCCATTGAAAGTGCTTTCAGAAGATTGATTAAACAGAATCTGAATAAACTGCTGGAAGCAAAAAGACTTTACTGGAAGCAAAGAAACACAGCTAGATGGGTGAAATTTGGGGATGAGAATACTAAACTTTTTCAAGCAATGGCCACTTATGCACAAAGAAAGAAATATATATCTTGCTTGTCTAAAGATGATGGCTCCATTATCACTGACCATGATCAAAAGGCTGCATACTTATGGTCCTCATATAAGAACAGGCTGGGTATATCGGAATTTTCTGGCATTTTATATGAACTTGCGGAATTAATTCAATTGGCTGATCTACCTGTGTTAGATGACCCATTCTCTATGGAAGAAATCCTTGCTGTCCTCAGAGAAATACCTCCTGATCATGCTCCTGGGCCTGATGGCTTTAATGGGACCTTCTTCAAAAAATGTTGGCCTATAATCAAGGATGATGTAATCAGGTTATGCCAAGACTTTGCTGCAGGGAACCTGAACTTGGAGAGTATTAATGGATGTCTGATCACTCTCATACCCAAGAAGGATAATGCACAATCTGTCAATGATTACAGGCCAATTTCTTTGTTGAACACTTCTCTGAAATTCCTCACAAAGCTTATAGCAAACAGATTGCAAAGGGTCATACTCAAAGTGGTGCACACAAATCAATATGGTTTCATTAAAGCAAGGACTATCCAGGACTGCTTAGCTTGGGCTTTTCAATTTTTGCATATCTGCCACAAGTCTAAAAGACAAATAGTGCTTCTAAAATTGGATTTTGAAAAAGCCTTCGACAAAATTGAACATGAGGTCATTCTCCAAGTAATGAAGTACAAAGGCTTTTCTGACAAATGGATTTCTTGGATCAGATCAATTTTAACCTCAGGCTCCTCTTCAGTTCTGCTCAATGGAATCCCTGGCAAGCCATTCCAATGTAAGAGGGGGGTTAGGCAGGGTGACCCCCTTTCCCCTCTGCTGTTTGTTTTAGGGGCTGATCTCCTGCAATCAATCCTAAATGCTGAAGCTCTACTGGGTAATCTTGATCATCCTTTGGGTCCAGACTTTGGTGGTGACTTTCCAGTGATCCAATATGCTGATGACACTCTAGTAATCCTGCCTGCAGACTTTGCTCAGTTACTGCATTTGAAAGAAATTCTTGAGACATTTGCCCTCTCCACTGGTTTAAGGGTTAACTTTGATAAATCCTTCTTAATCCCAATAAATGTGGAAGAAAGTGGTTGGTCTTCCCTGACCAATGCCCTTGGATGCCAGCTAGGTCAAATGCCATTCACTTATCTTGGACTACCTCTTGGCACTACCAGACCATCTGTGCAGGACTTCACTCCTATGCTCACTAGGATGGAGAAACACCTCATGGGGATTTCTAGGCACCTCTCTTTTGCTGGAAGAATGATTTTAGTCAACTCTGTCTATTCAGCCATGCCTACCTTCTATCTTTGCTCCCTAAAGCTTCCTGCTGAGGTTCTGAAACAAGTTGATAACTACAGAAAACATGTGCTATGGCATGGTGGCGACCTAAGCAAGAAAGGTGGTTATTTGGTGGCCTAGAAACATGCTTCTAGAGCCAAGGAAGATGGTGGACTTGGCATTATAAACCTGAGAACACAGAATGAGGCTCTTTTACTGAAATTCCTTCACAAATTTTACAATAAGTTGGACCTACCCTGGGTTCATTTAACCTGGCAGCAGCTTTACCGAAATGGCACTCCACCTCATGAGAGATCTGGGATTGGCTCCTTTTGGTGGAGGGATATTATGTCCCTTGTACAAAAGTTCTTAATGATTGCAACCTGTAAGGTAAATAGTGGATCTTCAGTGGCCATCTGGAACGATCTCTGGGATCTTGGAGTTCTTAAATGGAAATATCCACAACTTTTCTCCTTTGCTAAGCAGAAGAAATGTTCAATTAAGCAATTTACTGAATGGGATGAGGGTAGAGTCTTCTATTTGCCTCTTTCGAACTTGGCACTCGGCCAATTACTAGAGCTGAAAACATCCATCCAAGGTTTGAACTTAAATGCCACGCAAAATGATGATTGGGTCTACATTTGGGGCTCTGGAAATTTCTCAAGCAAAAATGCTTACACGAGTCTCCAAGGTACTTATCCGGCCTCCCTGCTCTTCAAATGGATGTGGAAGTCTAGGGTCCAAAACAAGCACAAGTTCTTTTTCTGGTTATTTCTCAAGGATAGATTGAATACCAGGAATATCCTACGCCGAAAGCATATGCATCTTCAGTCCTACAATTGTGTAATGTGCATTGAAAATTTAGAGGAAAATGTCCGGCATTTGTTTTTTGAATGTCCATTTAGTGATGCATGTTGGACCTTCCTAGGAGTGCAATGGGACTTGTCATTGGATTTCCAGCAAATGGTACTTACAGCAAGACAAAGATTTCAGTCGGTGATTGTCGGTGCTGGGATCGGTCGACCAATCCCCAGCGCCAAACAGAATGCGCTGTGTCCCGTCCCTTGACGGTTGATGCAAGAGCTAGCACGATGAGACAAGCGTTTATCCTGGTTCCGACCGTGAGGTCGTACGTCCAGCAGGGTGCGCTCGGGGCGCTGTACTATCTTGCACCGGAGTGCTTGCAGAGGGGGGCTACAAGCAAGGCGGGAGAGGAGGAGGAGTCTCCTAGTCCCTGAAAGCGAGTGTGATTGAGGCGAGTGCCAATATCGTGTCTGGCGGTGTGTGTCATCCTTCCCTTTTCTTCTCCTCTTACCTCCTTTTATAGGTCTGATGGGGCGGGCATTAAGTGCCGTTGTCGGTTGGGGCGCCGGGGAGCGCCGCGTTATGTAGAAGAGTGGCCTCGAGCGAGGCGGAGTTGGCTCGCCCGTTCGAGGGGGTGCGCGACCCTCGAGCGAGGCGGAGTTTGTGTTGTGCCTGCTCGAAGGGGTGCGCGGCCCTCGAGCGAGGTCGAGACGGGGTAGCGACTCGGGCCCCCCTGTCAGACGAGTTCGGACGGCCGTTCTTGGGCCGCGACAGGCTGTGACGGGCCGAGCTGCCGACGATTCGGCCTTTCGTGGTATATCGTTCTTTGAGGGTGATCACCCCGATGATTAGGGGAGGGGGGTCCCCGGTTGTCAGCGACGCTCACGCTCGCGCCGGTCTCACGCTCGCGCCGGTCGAGTCCAGGAAGCACTTGTACCCGGCCTGCAGGATGACCACCAACAACAGCGGCTGGGCCAAGGGGTGGTTTTACCTGCGCAACGACGGCCTGGGGTTGCCGGAGTACACCGGCAAGGTCTTGACGGAGAAGGCCGACTCCTGGAGCTACGGCGTCTCCAGCGAAGGTCAGCGGAAGAGGCTCCGCCCCGTCGTCGACGCCCTTCGTGCCTTGGTGGGGTCGGGCCTGACCGTGGCGCACGTGCTCGCGCACTGTCATCGCCGCCGGGTGGTTCCCCTCATGGAGAGGCAGCTCCCTCTGTTCCGGATGACGGAGGGTGCCGACCCGGCGGCACAGGCGGCTTCGCGCATGTTGTCGGAGCCGCTGCTTGAAGAGTACGTCGTTACGAGGGTGCGAACGGCGGTGCATCCCGACACCATGCCGAGCGACCTCCGGTCGTTCCGGCTGCGCCCCGACGAGGGCCATGTTTTGTCGGTGAGTCGTCATTCTCCCTCTCCGGGCTGTTGGATTGATTAATTTAGAATTCCCTTCCTCAATTCATCGTGATTTCAGGATGTGAACTGCGGCCTCTACCGCTCCCTCGCGCCGACTCCGGAGGTGCGCGCTTCGAACTGCGCTCGCCGTGACCGCGAGAGGGACGCGAAGGAGGCGAAGAGAGCCAGCAGCCGGAGGAGGCAAGCCCGGCGGGACGCGCACCAGGCGGCGCTTCGCCGGTGGAGTAGGGACGGCGGGGCGCAGCCGTCGTCCCCCGAGGACTCCCCGGACCCTCCCAGCGAGGGGGAGGATGAGGAGGAGATCGATGCCGGCGGGGTTCCGCCCGCCGGTGAGGAGGAGGAGATGGCCGCGCCGCTGCCCGAGGCGGGCGTGGTGGCCCCGGGCGATGTTGCGCCGGTGGCGGCGCGGACGGTGGTCGCGCCTGCTCGACCCGCGGCGCCGCGGGCGCGAGCAATTTTCTCCTCCGCTGCGGGCGCGCCGCGCCGCAGCGGAGCGAGTGTCGAGGGCTCAAGGGGTTCGCAGCCCCCGAGCGATTTGAGGGGATCCTCGAGTTCGAGCAGGGCTCCCTCAACGGGCGGCTCGAAGCGGAAGCTGCAGGCGCTGCAGGATTGCATCCGGTAAGTTCTGCCTCGAACTTTTTCGTAGCTTTGCATCCTTGTTCGTTTTTTTGTTTCGTGATTTCCGTTCTTTCTTTTTGATTTAGCACGTGGGGTGCCGCCAAGGCCGCCCCTAACCTCGCGCCCAAGAAGGCGTTGAAGGTTGGGGGGTCGGATTCCCCTCACGCCGGAGGATCGCGTTCGCGCGGGACTCCGCGTCCCGCAGCGATGTCCGCAGCGGCACCGGTGGATCCGGCGTCGGGGGTGCGAGACTCCGGGTCGGCGGAGGAGGAGCGGGAGAGGACGCCCCTGGTGGCGGAGCCGAGGCAGGACGCCCCGGTGGTTGAGGTGGAGCCGGGGCACGGCGCCCCGGTGACGGAAGTGGGCGAGCAGGAGGGCCATGCCACTGCCGCGGCCCCTACTGGAAGGAGGCAGGAGGCGGTCATGCCGGTCGGCGGCACGGTCATCCTGCCGGCTTTGTGTCGCGCACAAGGCGTGGCCCAGGGTGGCGATGGCGGGCGCGTTCCCCCCGCTGGGGTGTCTGCGGCCGAGGTGTCGGCGACGCGTTTCTTCTCTCAGGGGCCGCCGCAGATGCCCGTGGCCGGGGGAGCGGCCGAGTGGGATGCGGCCGAGGTGGCGCTGCTCCAGGGTCGTCGCGGCCCGAGCGCGTGGCCGGAGGAGCCTGGTGTCTCCGCCCGGGTCTGGCAGAGCATGGCGGAGGAGAACGAGCTGTGGGCTCAGGCCGAACGGGTCGGGACGGACTTGGAGCGGGCCATCTCAGCCGCCGCCGATCTCCATTCCAGGAAGGCGCTGGAGCTCTTCGAGGTATCCCCGCGCTCGTCCCAGCACTTCGAGATTGTTTTTAGTCTGTGTCTTATTCCTGATGGCTCTTCGTGCAGCTTCTGCGGCAAGAGGCGGTAGACAAGACCGCGTGCATCGCGGGCTTGTACGCCGATCTTCGCCGGTTCCGCCAGGCGAACGCGGACCTGGGCACGGAAGTGACCCAGCTCACCGTCCGGGTGAGGGAAGCAGAGACGGCCGCCCGCGCACACGAAGAAGCCAAGGCTCGCGCGGAGCGGGAGCGCGACGCTGAGAGAGGCGCGGCGGAGCGGGAGGCCCGAGCCTCGGCCGCAGCGTTGGAGCGGCTCGAGCTTGAGCGCAGGGCGCGCGAGGCCGCGCAGTCCCAGCTCGCGGAGGCGGTGGCCCGGGCAGGGCAAAAGGCCCAGGAGGCCGAGCAGCTCGGCCGCGCGCTTCGAGAGAAGGAGGGTGCGTTGGCGACCGCGGAGGGCCTGCTCCAGCAAGAGCGCACAGCGCTTACCGAGGCCAGGGCCTTGGTGGACGGTATGTCCTTACGCTTTCCTGGATTTCTGTGTTGGAGTTCGTCTTGACGTGCCTGAGCTTTGTCAGGGCTGCGGAGGGCCGAGGCGGAGAAGGCGGATGAGGTGATGGCTGTTCAGGCCGCCTACTCCGAGGCCCAGGGGGAGCTTGAGGCGCTGAAGGTCACCGCCGATGCGGCGTGCCGGGACGTCCAGTGCGTCGACGTGCAGTCGGGGTCATCGTTGCCCAGCCGCCTGAGGTCTCTGAAGAGCTGCGTGGCGGAGCGCCTCGAGCACGCGCTTCACCTTGGAGTGAAGAAGGCACTCGGCGTGGTGTCGACGCATTACGACATTGACCTCGCGGCGGTGGCACGCGGTTACTTCATCGACGCAGACCTGGACGACGACGCCGCCCTTGCTGCCCTCGACGAGGCCGATGACGGCGCCGAGGATGCCGCCACGGCACTTGCCGCCAAGTTCGGACGCGATCTTTTCCCCGAGGAGGATGAAGATGCGCGCGCCGACGTTGGGCCTGAGGCTGCGACCGCCACCGAAGCCGAGGTTGATCCTGAGGCCGACGCCGTGGCGTCCCTTGAGGAGGACATCGCCTCGGTGTGCCGCGATGACGATGGTCCTGGGGTGCTTGCATCGGTTCCTTCGACCGTTGCCGCCGAGGCCACCGCGCCCCCGCAGGAAGGTGGAGCCTGAAGGGTTCAGGCTTAGTATCTAGATGTATCTTAGTTTTTAGGAGACTAGCTCTGTAAATAAACTAAGATTGAAGGTCGATTGTGCGTTTCAAACTTGTTCGATTGTTCTATTGTGCTACTCTTGGCTTGGAGAGATTTTAGCCGGGTATTTCGAATCCGCAAGCAATTAAAGCGTGGAGTGGAGAGGGAGATGTCGTATCCCTTCGCGGGCATAGGCGGTCTCACGGCTCAACCAGCTCCAGCTTTAGCTAGCTCGCGCCCCGCATCTTCTCTAAGCGCCTCGAGTTTTAGCACAATTCTCGAAAATTGGGACGATTAGGGGGGTAAACCCCCCTGCAGCCCCCGAGGGGGGCTTGGCTTTATTTGAAAATAGAACCAAGTCCCCCTTGTTTGTGTTGTTAGCAACAATGTTTTCATGTTTTTTGCAAACTTTTTATTATTGTTAACTAAGAACATGAAGTATTTACAAGAAATACTGAGAGTTTTAAGGGTAGAAGCGACGTAGCTGTTGGATGTTCCAGGCGTTGGTGAAGACCTCGCCCTTCTCGTTCGCCAGCTTGTAAGTGCCAGGTTTGAGGACCTTGGCGATGATGAACGGTCCTTCCCATGGCGGAGTGAGCTTGTCGCGCTCTCGATTGTCCTGGCGCAGCCTTAGCACCAGGTCCCCTTCGTGGAGGTCTCGACGCCGCACCTTCTGAGCTTGGTATCGACGGAGCGATTGTTGGTAGCGTGCTGAGTGAAGCAACGCTACGTCGCGAGCCTCGTCCACCTGGTCCAGCGAATTCTCGCGGTCCCGCTGGTTTTGGTCTTCCTGGTAGGCCTTGAGCCTCGGAGACCCGTACTCCAAGTCTGTTGGGAGGACGGCTTCGGCGCCATAGACGAGGAAGAACGGGCTGAAGCCTGTGGCCCTGCTTGGGGTTGTTCTGAGACTCCAGATCACCGATGGCAGCTCAGCAACCCACTTCCGGCCAAACTTGTTCAGCTTGTTGAAGATTCTTGGCCTCAGGCCTTGTAGTATCATGCCGTTGGCACGTTCTACTTGGCCGTTTGTTTGTGGATGTGCCACGGCCGACCAATCAACGTGAATGTGATGGTCGTCGCAGAACTCCAAGAACTTCTTGCCGGTGAATTGGGTGCCGTTGTCAGTGATGATCGAGTTGGGTACTCCGAATCGGTGGATGATGTCGGTGAAGAACAACACGGCCTGCTCAGATCTGATGCTGGTGATGGCCCGGACCTCGATCCACTTCGAGAACTTGTCGATGGCTACCAACAAGTGGGTGAATCCCCCGAGCGCTGGGCGGAAGGGCCCCACGAGATCCAACCCCCAGACCGCGAAAGGCCATGTTACAGGGATGGTCTGCAGGGCGTGCGCCGGGAGATGCGTCTTTCGTGCGTAGAATTGGCACCCTTCGCAGGTGCGCACGACCTCGTTCGCGTCGGACACGGCGGTGGGCCAGTAAAAGCCTTGCCGGAATGCGTTACCCACGAGGGTACGCGGCGCTGCGTGGTGTCCGCACGCCCCGGCGTGGATGTCGCGGATCAACTGCCTTCTCTCGGGGATGGGGATGCATTGCTGCAAGATCCCTGAGGCGCTGCGCTTGTACAGCTCGCCGCCGACCGAGACAAAAGTCTTGGCCCTTCTGGCGATGCGGCGCCCCTCGGTTCGGTCCGAGGGCAGCTCCCCGCGGTCGATCCACGCGAGGTACGGATCACGCCAGTCTTGTAGTCGCGTGTCTACGTCGATTTCCATGGCCTCGGCCGAAGAAATTTCAGCGTCGAGGGCTTCGAGCCCCTCTTTCGAGGGGTCCTCCTCCATGGGCTCGACCCCCGCAGCCCCCGAGGGTGTCCTGAGGGTTCCGGCCCTTCGCTCGAAGTTGACGGAGGGTTGATCGAGGTCGCGGGCGAAGACGTTCGGAGGAACGGTGATTCGCTCTGACGCGATCTTAGCCAGCTGATCCGCTTCCTCGTTGTATTTGCGTACGACGTGGTTCAGCTCGAGGCCATAGAATTTGTCCTCGAGACGACGAACCTCGTTGCAATACGCCTCCATCTTTTCGTCGCGGCAGCTTGCGTTCTTCATCACTTGGTCGATGACCAACTGAGAATCCCCCCGGACGTCGAGACGTTTGATGTCGAGGTCGATGGCGATGCGGAGCCCAGCGAGGAGGGCTTCGTACTCCGCCATGTTGTTCGACGCTGGGAAGTGCAAGCGAACCACGTATCGGATATGTTCTCCGAGGGGTGAGACGAAGAGGAGGCCCGCACCTGCCCCGGTTTTCATTACCGACCCGTCGAAGTACATGGTCCAGCATTCGGCCTGGATCTGCGGCGGCGGAAGTTGGACGTCGGTCCACTCAGCGACGAAATCCGCTAAGGTTTGCGATTTTATCGCCTTACGCGGTGCGTAGGAGAGAGTCTCCCCTACGAGTTCCATAGACCACTTCGCTATTCTACCCGAGACGTCTGGGTTGCAGACTATCTCCCCCAAAGGGAAAGATGAGACCACGGTGACCGGGTGGGCCTCGAAGTAGTGTCGCAGCTTTCGACGCGCGAGCACTACAGCGTAGATTAGCTTCTGGATCTGTGGATACCGCATCTTGGTTTCGGTCAGCACCTCGCTGACATAGTACACCGGCCTCTGGACCGGCAGAGCGTGGCCCTCCTCTATCCTTTCCACAATGATGACGGCGCTGACAACTTGCGTTGTCGCAGCCACATATAGGTAGAGAGGCTCACCGTTCTGCGGCGGCGTGAGGATGGGTGCGCGTGCGAGCGACGCTTTTAGCCCGTCGAGGGCTTTTTGGGCTTCGGGGGTCCATGAAAAGCGTTCGTGCTTTTTTAGGAGCCGGTACAAAGGTAAGCCCTTTTCGCCAAGTCGAGAGATGAAGCGGCCGAGAGCTGCGAGGCAGCCCAGTACTCTTTGCGCCCCCTTGAGGTCCCGAATTGGCCCCATTCGTTCCAGGGCCGAGACTTTTTCGGGGTTGAGTTCGATGCCTCGTTGGGAGACGATGAAACCCAATAGCATGCCTCGCGGCACCCCGAAAACGCATTTTTCCGGATTCAACTTTACCCCGTTCGCACGGAGGCAACCGAATGTGATTTGCAAATCGTTGACCAGATCGTTCGCCTTTCTGGTTTTTACAACGATATCGTCAACATATGCCTCAACGGTCCGCCCGATGTGGCTTCCGAAAACGTGTTGCATACATCGCTGGTATGTAGCTCCAGCGTTTCGGAGGCCGAACGGCATAGTGACGTAGCAAAACATGCCAAACGGGGTGATGAAAGAAGTCGCGAGCTGGTCGGACTCTTTCATCTTGATTTGATGATAACCGGAATAAGCATCAAGAAAGCATAGCAATTCACATCCAGCGGTGGAGTCTATTATCTGATCTATTCTAGGCAGAGGAAATGGAACCTTAGGGCATGCTTTGTTTAAACCGGTATAATCTACGCACATGCGCCATTTTCCGTTTTTCTTCTTAACTAGAACAGGATTAGCAAGCCAGGTCGGGTGAAATACCTCTTTGATGAATCCGGCTTGCAGGAGCTTGTGCACCTCCTCCCCGATGGCGCGGCGCCTTTCCTCGTCGAACCGCCGCAGTCGCTGTACCACCGGCTTGGAGTGAGGCTTGATGTCGAGGCCGTGCTCGGCGACCTCCCTCGGGATCCCCGGCATGTCCGAGGGTCTCCACGCGAAGATGTCGGCGTTGGCGCGGAGAAAGTCGACGAGCACTGCTTCCTATTTGGGGTCGAGGGTGGTGCTGACCCTCAACGCCTTGCCCTCGGGGGCAGTGGGGTCGAGGGGCACCGCTTTGGTGTGTTCAGCAGCCTCGAAGGTGCCCACGTGCCTTTTGGTGGAGTCGACGGCCTCGTTCGCCATCTTCTCCAAATCCGCCACCAGGGTTTCGCAGTAGGCGAGCGCTTCCGCGCCCTCGATGCACTCGACGTCGCACGCATAGGCGTGCTCGTACGACGATCCCACGGTGATGACGCCCTTTGGCCCTGGCATCTTCATCTTGAGGTAGGCGCAGTTGGGGACCGCCATGAACTTGGCATAGCACGGTCGCCCGAAAATAGCGTGGTACGCTCCTGGGAATCCCACCACCTCGAAGGTGAGGGTCTCCCTCCGAAAGTTCTCGGGAGTACCGAAGCAAACGGGCAGGTCGATCTGCCCGAGGGGTTGGACCCGTTTTCCCGGCGCGATGCCGTGGAACGGCGCCTTGCTTGGCCTCAGCTGGTTCGTGCCGATGCCCATGAGCTCTAAGGTGTGGACGTAGAGGATGTTGAGGCTGCTGCCCCCGTCCATCAGCACCTTGGAGAATCGCGTGTTGCCGATGACGGGGTCGACGACAAGCGGATAGCGCCCCGGATTCGGGACATAGTCCGGGTGGTCCTCGCGGCCGAAGGAGATGGTCTCGTCCGACCAGGCGAGGTAAGTTGGCATCGCGGGGTGAACGGAGAAGACCTCTCGGCGTTCACGTCTCTGCTCCCGGGACGTCGCGTTCACGGTGGGCCCCCCCACGATGAAGAATACATTCTCCACATGGGGGAACTCGTCGTTGCCGCCATCGCCCGTGTCCTTCTTCGGGCCATCCTCCTTCGCGGAGGTGCGCCTGAAGTAACCCTTGATCATCCCACACTATTCGAGGGTGTGGGTGACAGGGCCCTTGTGGTACGGGCATGGCTTCTTCAGCATCTCGTCGAACAGGCCTCCCCCCTGAGGGGGGCCTCGAGGGCCTTTGCGGCCTCGCTCGACCACGAGGGCGTCGTCAGAGTCTTCGCCCTGCTGCTGCTGCGCGGCTTGCCGAGGCTTCTTGCCTTTACTGGCCCGTTTCTGCTTTTTTGTCTTGGCCTTGGGTTTGCTGCCCTCCGCGGGCAGCTCCTCCGCGCGCTTCCCCTTGGTCTTGCCGTCGAAGATTGCCCCGACAGCCTCCTCTCCAGAGGCGAAGTTGGTGGCGATGTCGAACAGAGCGTTGACGCTGGTGGGATGGTTTCGTCCCAGCTCGCGCACCAGCTCTCGACAGGTCGTGCCTTCGAGGAAGGCGTGGATGATTTCGGAGTCGCCCACGCTCGGGAGCTCGGTGCAGCGCTTGGAGAAACGGCGGATGAAGTCCCTCAGCGGCTCGTCGGTCGCCTACCGGCACCCGCGCAGGTCCCAGGAGTTTCCGGGGCGCACGTATGTGCCCTGAAAGTTACCCACGAACATCTTGACCAGGTCGTCCCAGTCGTGGATTTGGTTCGCGGGTAGGTGTTCGAGCCACGTCCGCGCCGAGTCCGCGAGATGAAGCGGAAGGTTGCGGATGATCATGGCATCGTCGGTGGCCCCGCCCAACTGGCAGGCCAGGCGATAGTCGTTGAGCCATGTCTCGAGTTTCGTCTCACCCGAATACTTGGTGATGGTGGTTGGCTGGCGAAAACGCGGCGGGATGGCGGCCGAACGGATCTTCCGGCTGAACACCGGGGTTCCTGGGGGTTCCGGCGTCGGGCTTCTGTCCTCCTCGCTGTCATAGCGACCTCCCCGTCGGGGGTGCCTGCTGCGGGGAGGCGCCGCGTCCTGCCTCTTCTTGTTCAGGACGTTGCGCGCATCGCCATCGTCGACGGCGCCCCGCGTGTCCACGAGTCGGTCCTTCGCGGACCTCCTCGTTTCGCGGTCGCCGGTCACGAGCGCCCTTCCGTCGTTCGTTGGACGGTGAGGCGTCCATGCGCCCCTGGGTGGGGTGTGGATGGATTGCTCCTTATCCCACTTGCCGCCTCCGGCTCTCGAACTGTCCTGGTGGCGCATGCGGGAGGCGGAACTTTCCGCTTGTTGAACGGCCGCTTCTTCGACAAGGGCCTGCACCTGGCGCCGCATGCTGCGTGCTTCTGGTGTCGATGGTTCGGGCATGGCCCGAATCAGGGTTGCTGCGGCGACGAGCTTCTAGCTTGCTCGTGGCGGCATGGCAGGACCGGCGTCGTCGCCGTCACCCATGATGCGCGCTTGAGCAATACGCCCGGCAGCTCGTGCGCGTTCGCCGCGTTTGGGCTGCCGGGCTTTCAGGGCTGCGCGCAGCTCCTGTACCTGTTGGCGCTCCTGTTGGAGCCTGGCTTCCAGCTCTTGCACCTGCGCAAGCTGTGCCTGCGCGAGTGCGGCTTCACTCGCTGGCTCGGCGGGCGCCGGTGGCGGTTCGTCGTGTCCGGCCCCGTCGCGCGTCTCTTCATCATCTCCCACGGACTCTACTTCGCCGTCGAGGACGAAGCATTCCCGCGTGGGGTCGTATTCCCCCTCGCTGGAGTCGTCGGAGCAGGTGAGGCAGAAGTCCGCGACGGCCTGGAAGGAGATAAGGCCTTCGCGGTCGCGCAACCCAGAGTAGTCCAAGTTCGGGTGCTCCTGCCCGCGCGCACTCTCTCCGTCATCCGACTCGGACTGGGGTCCGCCGGGTGAGGAAATGTTGAGGCCGCGGATCGAACCCAGCTGGTGACCCGGCGAATCCTCGTGCGCGTTCGGGTTGGCGCTGATTGCCGCGGAGTAGCTTGCGGCCGCGTTGTTCATCCCGTGGGGGAGCTGCGCCGGCCCGACCACATTTTCCCAGCGCGCTCCCTCCGCGGGAGCCGCCGGTGGGGGTCCGCCCCCCTGTAATGTGGCAGCGGGCTGGAGCAGCAGGTGTGCGTCCCAGTCAGGGAGGACGATACGCGGAGCAACGCGCCGCTCCGCGCGGATCTGCAGCTCGCGCAGTCTTCGTCGTCTCCTGAGCTGGGCCGGCGTCGGCGGTGTCGGGGTAACGGGCATCATGTTGGGCGGCCTGGAGGCGAGTCGCATGAGGAGGCCCTCACCGGTCGCTTCGAACTCCAGGCTCCCAAACGTGATCCGGTACCCGCGCGGAAGCGGGCCGGGGGACCCCGTGGCGGATCGTGGTGGCATGGTCTTGGCGCGGCCTGCCGTCAAGGGAACTGATCGGGTGTGATTGTCCACAGCGCAGCCCCCTACCTGGCGCGCCACTGTCGGTGCTGGGATCGGTCGACCAATCCCCAGCGCCAAACAGAATGCGCTGTGTCCCGTCCCTTGACGGTTGATGCAAGAGCTAGCACGATGAGACAAGTGTTTATCCTGGTTCCGACCGTGAGGTCGTACGTCCAGCAGGGTGCGCTCGGGGCGCTGTACTATCTTGCACCGGAGTGCTTGCAGAGGGGGGCTACAAGCAAGGCGGGAGAGGAGGAGGAGTCTCCTAGTCCCTGAAAGCGAGTGTGATTGAGGCGAGTGCCAATATCGTGTCTGGCGGTGTGTGTCATCCTTCCCTTTTCTTCTCCTCTTACCTCCTTTTATAGGTCAAGGAGAGAAAGGTGAGGGTAGGGTTTACAAGTACAAGCGTGACGTGCTACAGGGATATGTACCGGAGAGCATGGCGTCGGGCGTGCATCGTCCTTGACCCTGGCGGGGGATTTATGGCGAGCCCCGGCTTCTGCGAGTGTCGTGGCCGTCCCTGTGCTTGTCCTGGAGCGGCTTCGAGGGGTGTCGTTGCCGCAGTCCTCGTCCAGCTGCCCGTTCGCTGGTTGACTTCGAGGGCGGGGCAGGTGAGGAAGGACCGGAGTTGGCGGTACAGGGGTCGGTATGGTGGTTGCCGTCAACCACAGTGCGCGGCGTGCTCGGTTCACCAGGGGATGGTCGAGAGTTGGCGGATTTGACCCGGCGTTCGTCATCACCAGGCCACGCCTGACCGGAGTCTGTACTCGGTTGCAGTTTAGATATTCTTTCGAGGGTTCCCCATGCTCATTCGAGGGGCGTCCCGGGGGAAAAGACGGTAGCAGGTGGAACAGTGGTGCAGAATGATGCCTGCCAGTCCGCACAGGGTCTTGCGCAGTGCCGCGTGCGTCCGCACAGCGTCAGTGAGGACGCACAGTGACTGGAGTAGGTGGAACAGCGAGCTCTGCGGTGTCAGCGGCGCGGCGTGGGGGAAAGATTGCCTTTTGACATCGGCGCCCGCCTGATGGGGCGGGCATTAAGTGCCGTTGTCGGTTGGGGCGCCGGGGAGCGCCGCGTTATGTAGAGGAGTGGCCTCGAGCGAGGCGGAGTTTGTGTTGTGCCTGCTCGAAGGGGTGCGCGGACCTCGAGCGAGGTCGAGACGGGGGTAGCGACTCGGGCCCCCCTGTCAGACGAGTTCGGACGGCCGTTCTTGGGCCGCGACAGGCTGTGACGGGCCGAGCTGCCGACGATTTGGCCTTTCGTGGTATATCGTTCTTTGAGGGTGATCACCCCGATGATTAGGGGACCCCCTGGGTTTGTCCCCGACAGTGATCTTTAGGGAAATCTTCATTATAGGTTGCTGGGCTATTTGGTGTCACAGAAACAACATCATCTTCGAAAATGATCCACTCTCTTTTCCTAGCTGGCGGCGACTCTTCCTTAAGGAGATGATGGCGGTAACCCTTCGGGCCAAACCGCAAGTGAGCGACAAGATCAGTGTTTGGTTGAATAGTCTGTAATCTCTCTTTTTCTTTGCTTGGGCCTAGGGCCTTGTAAACTGTATATAATCATTTTGTCCATATATATATATATATATATATATATATATATATATATAAAGAGGGGTAGGGGCCTCCCCTGCCGATTCCCGTCAAAAAAAACTTTTGGGTTTATAGGGGGAAATCAACATAGGAATGTCCCTCCCCCTCTTTGTTGACCATTCATCAATCAATTTTCTCGACAGGTGGGTTCTATGTGAGGTGGGTATGGATTTTTATTGGTGAGAAGTGTTTTCAAATCTAATTCTCTTTATTCAGTATAGATTACACCAGAGCTCCCCTTCGAATCAAGTCCGTTCTCCACCTTTGCCGAGCTCTAGATTAACATGCGGGAGATATATGCATACGAGCACGTTTATAACAATTAACAAGTGGAAAGTGATGCTCTTCATATGGCGAAACTCGCAGTCGGATTTGGTGTGCCCGCTATCTGGGCCTTGTTTAGTTTTAAAAAGCAACTCCCAAATTCACTATGTAAAAAAAAATTCTCCATCACACTAAAATATCATAACATGCATGTAGTACTGAATGTAGATGAAATTAAAAACTAAGTGCACAGTTTTGTTATACTCTTCGAGACGAACATTTTGAGCCTAATTAATCAATTTTTAGACAATTTTTTACACATACAAACAAAATGCTACAGTGTTGCACAGATTACGACGTGACCCCAAACTTTCAAATTTGCACCCCCAAGTTTGCATCTAAACAAGGCCCTAGTCTTTCTCCTCTTAATTGGTTTTCTTATTTTTTAATCTGACTAGGTAAGTGACCGTGCGTTACTACGGGCATGATACATGGATCAAAGATAAATAGACCACACGAAAAATTCAATTTTAACGACTGTATGGTCGCAGCGAAGTCAATGAATTTAGCAAAGAAGCTGTGTAATCAAAATTGGGGGTTCTCGATTTCCAGTAGGCAATCTGTTTCTCAATTTTTGTCAATGTTTTCTCATCTTTACCGGATAATGTACCATCACATGCCGATGACTTTGCATTTCAGTACACTTTATGGAGTTCATCTCTCCAAATTAGCACACCTCAACGTGAGCTAATGAGGATCATTGCCACCAAAGTTCTCCCCTTTGAACGGTAGATGGGGAACCTGGACATTGGAAATGATAAATGCGTTAACTATTTTTAGAATTAAGCATTCAAGTTAAAAACAGCTAAATGTATGCTCTCTTGGGACATGATAGCTAACAATGGTCTTCAAAAGTATCTACACTTTAATCACCCTGAAGATATTTAAAAGAGGAGAGGATTATAATTCACCCAAATAGTCAAGTTCTCAAGAAAATATACTGCAGTCTAGGTTGTACCTATTCCTTCAACAATTGACTCTTAGTTTTAGCATACGTGTATGAGCCATCAAAAGGCTAAGCAATATGTATACCTATGCTCTCAATTATCTTTGCCATGAAAAAGGGAAAAAGTAATAATAATGATTTTTCTATGCTGCATTGAGTGGTCTCCGTTATCGAACTCAGACCTGGAAAGCCATCTTTTCCCCCAAAAGTGCCTGCACAACTGATAATCAAAATGAGCATGAAAGCTTTCTCAGATGGAAGATACTTTATTGCAAAAATTCAGATGTCAGCTCATATTTCTGGAACATTTAGACACATGCTCGCATCATGAGGTATTAATCTTAGAAAAAAATATGCTAGATAAAAATTTCATCATATGAACGTAACTATAAACAACAGTTGGTCAGATGCGCAATTGCTCAAGCACGCATGGCAATCAGAATGCCAAAAAAGAAAAAAAGAACAACCCAGGAGCAGGAACACCAGCAATGCCTACCTTTGGCAAAAGGAGTTAGAGCAGAAACTAAACAGCTTGGCCGCTATCTTGTTTCCTCCTCCTTGAGAAGAGTAGCACTGCACTGAACCAGAGGCCTATGATCATTCCCAGCTTGGGTACGAATGGAAAGAGAGACAGAACCTGCACTAAGATAGATTAAATTAAAACAAATCAAAGTGATTGAAACAACACGAATTGCCTGCATGCTCATAATGAACTTAATGGAAAATTAAAAATAGAATGCTACAATCGGATGCACTAATTAAGTAAACCTCATAAATACAGGTATCAAGTTCAGTTCACCATCAGAGTGAAATCTGCACTTCATTAGAAAACTGTGGCTGACTATACTACCTTGCAGAGGTCACAGGACTGAGAAGGGGAGGGGCGGTGCAGCATACACATCCTTGATGTAAAACAAGTAGGTCAAAGAATTAATTAGTGAGCTCAAACTGATACTGAAATTACACAGGTGCATTCATCGAAGTTAATCATTTAACCAGCTGAGATGCAATGTTCTGAACCTTTTTAGGATCTTGGCCTTGTTTAGATATGCTCAGCTTCGATATCACACTTCAAAAATATGAACCATTCGGTTCTTTCCTCCTGGAACAAACCATATGTGCGAACCCAATTTAATCCTTTCCTCTGATGCTCATATACCAATTTTGAACAAGTGGTAGTTTCACCAATGATGGGCAGGAATGTGCCTATCTCTTACCTGCTTGATTGATCTTAGAGGTTGGAAAGTGAAAAAACTGGAATGCCATGCCCTGAAACCGATGAAACTGTGGTGAGCCACTACATATATATATTTTTTTTTGAGTTTGCATTTGAAAGATTGCTAACCACCTATCCCAAGTGGCGTTGGTGATCTGCTACATTGAGCATGTGTAAACTATTGGACCAACATAATGTAAATACACATGATATCTAATATTCAGGAAAGAATGAACAAGACCAAACAACGGCATCAACTTGGACCTTGCAGTGTGCTTGAGAAGGCATGTTGCAGTACCTCATAGCAAAGAAGCAATCATTAAATCACAGTACGCAACCAAGTTCAGTTATATACCTCCAAACTGAAGCTGCATCCAGAAGGCATATGTAGCAGTACCTCATAGCAAAGAAGCAATCGTTAAATCACAGTGCTGCAGCCAAGTTCAGTTATATACCTCCAAACTGAAGCTTCGTCAATTTGTTTGCCTCAAACATAGTTAGTATAGTATCATTTCAAAAATCAAGAAAAAAAAGGAAAACATATGAACATACTTCGAGCATAGATTATCGCCTTATCGGGCGTGTCTGGGTGCACCACGGCCACCCACACGGCGACGATGGGGGCCTCCGGGGGCCACGAGTCCACCAACTGACGCAGCAACACGACGTACTGGATCAGCAAGTCCACCGCCTCCTTCCGCCTTCCACGACGAGCTGCAGCGTGGCTACATGGTGCAGAGGCCAATCCGCACCCCCATCCACGTCCTCCACGGCGTCCTCTTCCTCGTGCAGCGCCACCGTGGCGCCGTCGACCCTGGCCAGCCTGGCGTTGCCCTTCCAGAAGGCGGCAACGAGCACCCTGACGTTGTCCCTGAGCGGGCTCCCCACCGGCATCTGCACGCGGTACCATACACTACCATGGTTGGCGGCAGCTCCGGACTCGCCGACAGGGCGGGGACCCGCAATTCCAGACCCGGCGGCGGGGAAGCCCGGGGACTACATCTTCGGGCCTTCAGGGGGTCTTCCGCACCCACGCTCTTCGGGGGCCTTCAGCACCCGCGCTTAGCCGGCGGTGGCTCCGGGCGCGGGTGGGTGGGATCCCGGCGAGGCGGAAATGGGGAGAAGCGGTCGCCGCGGGCCGGCGAGGCGGCGGCGACGGGCGCGGGTGGGTGAGATCCCGGCGAGGCGGAGGAGCGGCGGCGACGGGCACAGATGCGGCGCAGCTGGGAGCGAGGCTGACGCGGGCGGACGGAGGGGCGAACGACGAGCGGCGGCGGACGGAGCGAGAGGATGGGGACGGGGCGGGCGGGGAAAGAAAAGGAGGGGGCGGGGCGGTTCCGCGGGGCGGGCGGGGCGGTTCCTCGGGGCGGGCGGAGGCGGGGGGACGACGTGGGGACGGGGGTGCTCGCGGAGCCACTCGCGGAGCCGCCCTCGGCAGAGCCAAAAAAAATTTACCTACGACGTTTTTTCTCCTCTTTGGTTTTATAGAGTCGTAGAGAAAGCGCCGATGAATGTGATGCCCCAGTCACAGTGCGGTAGACCCCAGAGCACTCCAGGGTTATCTGAACCTTTCCATCTCGGGTCTGCAGTGGCCGGTGACAGCCCCATCCTTCCCCGCGCAGTGGAGGACCGGAGGGGTCGGATATTTAACTTTTTACCAGGACGGCGACTCCGCGGACAGCAGCTCAACAGATGACGCTATATTTTTAGCTGTCCACGTCGGATCCGGCGCCAACGACGATGGCAAATAACCTTCGATGCCCCTGTTGACCGGCCCGCGTCTCCTTCCTCCTCTCCTACTCCTCTCTCAAACCGTCCGCTCCTTCGACCGCACCGCCCCTCCCAAATTCTAGCCTCCCTCCCTCTAGCTCATCTCCGGTGGCCCGGCGGCGGCGCACCTCCGGCCCCTCTCCCCGAGCTCAGAGGCGGTGCGCGGGTGGCCCGGCGACGGCTCGTGGAGGTGGGAGAAGCAGGACGCCGCGTGGGTCCTGCGCGCTGGTGCCGCGTAGGCAAGCGTCGTAGCCGTTCCACATCAGCTTGTCCAGCATCTCCCGCACGGCGGACTCCTCCTGCGACTCAGGCCGCGCCGCCGCCGCCGCTTAGGCACTAGCTTGCTGCCTCGGCCCATGGCGGTCTCCACCTCGTCATCGCCGCCATCAAGTCTCTTCCTGCGCCCTGCACTGTCCGCTCTCTCGCTGCATGTTGGCAAGAACTTGCTGCCCTCCTCCATGCCTCTGATGAACGCCATGCTCGTCAGGTCGTCCATGGAGCTGCTGCTCTCGGCTTCTGGCCGGAGAAATCTATTCGGGAAGGAGAACGTGTTGTCTTCTTTTTTTTACAAGAACGTGATGTCTTCTTTGTTGCCTAATTGGGTGCTGCCCGGGCGGCAGACGAAGCATTCGGCCTCCGTGCCGTTCCGCGCGAGGCAGGATGCCATGACCGTCTAGCAGACGGTGCCGCACTTGGAGTAGAGCGTCAGGAGGGAGTTGGGGACGACGGCGTCGGCTTCGAGGAGGGGTCCAGTGCGAAGGAGGGGGGCATGGAGCGCGCAGCCGAGGCGGAGGTCACGGGCGCGCGCGGCGGCCGTGAGCAGCGACGCCGCTTCGGAGGGCTGGAGCGCGGCGTGCTCGGCGGAGTCGGAGGGCTGGAGATGCGGCCTGGAGGTGAAGATGGAGATGGCGGTGGGGGATTGGCGGGGAGGGTGGAGCGAGCGGTGGCCATGGCGGGAAGGGAAGGAGAGGATGGCGATGAGACAGGCCGCGGCAAGGATAACGGCCGGAGGTTGAAGGTGACCTGACATTGGGTCCCACGTGTAAGTGGCAGTAGAGAGACGAGAGGAAGGGGACAAAAGGGTACGAGAGACATTTTACACGCACAGGCGCCCTTAATCCAACGTGGACAGCTGACTTGGCGTGCCACGGATGCAAATATGGTGTTTTTGTAGCGCGTTTTTTCTTTGCGTGGTAAAAATGTAGCGTCATTTGATATGCTGCTATCCGAGGAGCGTCCTCCGTTATAATGGTAAAAAGTTAAATATCCCCTTCGTGAGGCGCGCCCCTATGGGGGCGAAGAAAAATAAATGGGAGATACCGAGCTGGGCAAGTCAAAGGATCTCGGCTCCGAGCTTCCGCGTACAAAGCCTACCCCGCACTCTCGCCTTCAGGCTAGCAGGCTGCAAGCTGATCTGCACCAAAAGCTTCTCCTTTCACCGTGCTCCGTTGAGTTTTGCTCATTTCCTGGATTCCTCTTGAGTTTTGCTCATCCCGCCGTGCTCCGTTGAGGTTGGCCCCCGTCATGCTTTCTCTCGACCATAGTTTGATTTGCTGTTGTTTTCGGGCATCTGGGGTTGCTTCGTGAGCTAGCTGTTCGGTGGAATGTATCACCGGGGATGCAGATGACAATCGCGGTGCGGCGGTCGACGATGGTGCGCCCGGCGCGGGAGACGCCGCGGCGGCGGCTGTGGCTCTCCGACCTCGACCTCGTGATGCTGCGGATCCACACGCCCAGCGTCTACTTCTACCGCCGCCCCGAGGTGGCCGCGCCGCGCTGGAGCCGGAGGGGTTCTTCGACGGCGAGCGGAGGCGCTCGTGCCGTTCTACCCGATGGCGGGGCGCCTCGCGCGGGACGAGGACGGGAGGCTCGAGATCGACTGCAACGGGGAGGGAGTGCTCTTCATCGAGGCCGACGCGCCCGACACCGCCGTCGATGACTACGGCGACTTCGCGCCTACCGTGGAGTTCAATCGCCTCATCCCGGCCGTCGACTACACCGACGACATCTCGACCTTCCCATTCGTCGTTCTCCAGGTGAGCTAAGTTGGTAGTAATGGTCCATATCTTTCGAAAGAAATATGCTTTACAAGCCGCGCACCCCGAAATTATTAATTTGGCACCTGATTTTGGATGGCTGGAACCCTTGTTGGATTGCGGGATTTGAATTTGATTTGATCCTCTGAGAATTCCTAGTACATTTATTTCGAAAAAAAGAGAGTTCCTAGTACTTGGTGGACTCCACTTTTGTGGTCATGCTCGGGTAGTTGGTCAGTTTCTGTATTACTCTAGTGGGTGGTGGTACTATACTACTATTTTTGGCTTGATAACTGGATAGTACAATTGGTGTGAAGCTTTGGTTAAGAATTGGCGGCATCCCCATTCATATTAGTCAATCCATGGAAATAAACTCTTGCTTCACCTTGATCAGGTTGAAGTGTATCATTAGTAAACTGAATTGTTGTCAAGTGATTGTGTTTTATGCATTTAGAACCCACCATTGGTCTACTTTATCTAATACAATTTTTCTTTTTCTTGTCCTGAGGTTGACACCGTGTAATTTTAATGGCACTGTGTACTTGGTTCTGTTAAGAGTGCAATAATTGGCAATGAGGTGACCCACAAAAATATACTTCCCCCCAATATGAGTACTTAGTGACTAGTAATTACACATCATTCAATATGTTCATTTTACCGTTTTGCTAATACTGTTCTTGTGTATCGATGTTGCTGACATGGACACATGGTAACCTTTTAACATGTATAATCTACTAGAAGCTTGGCCCACCCAGCTGCTTTATTTTACACACTTGTGACTTGTGTTTTACTCTGTTAGTTATCTTAATCGAATTCGTACCAATAATTGAAAACTATCATGTGTGAGTTCGACCTAGTTATATTAATATGTATCGCTTTAACTCTTTAACTTTTGTACCGTTTTATGCCAGAAATAACTGGTAGCTTGCACAAATCATGCCACATATACATAGGGACAGTTTAATAGTTACACATCACCCTATCGGGGTTGACTGGTCAAGTTCTTAGGATGCATACTTGCATAGGCATAAACACTATTGATAGTTATATTGCCATTTAGCTTAATAGCTTCATTACGACTGTCTCTGAATTGGATGATTTTCCATGTGGAACCTTGTAAGTGATTCATCTGTTGCTTTGTGTTGATAGATACTTCATTCGGGTGTTCCACTTTCAGTTCTGTTTTACATGAAGCTAGTGAGTTTCTCACGTTCTGGAATAGAAGATTGAGTAGGCTGAATCACCACCATTAAACCCAGAGTACTCAACTTGAAAAAAAAATACTTATAACGCCGCACATTACAACATATGATGAAAATGGTGCTTTTCAGATCAAGTGGATCATGAGTCACATGGCAGCTTAGGCTTTATCTCCACAATTGATTATCCTTATTACTATGGCACATGCAGTTCACCTTGCTATTGGGAATTTTCAAAATACCTGAAAAATATCATTTTATCCTCATGTTGTCTGAAATTGCAATTTCTTCGGTCACTATTATGTTGCCAATCACAGGCTGACACTATTGCTTGTGATGTGGGCTTTAAATTTGTTGGTATGAAAATTATAGCCTAAATGGAGCATTCCCATGTGATAATTTTCTGTTAAGGCTTTCTTTTTAATAATAATCTTTCATGTTTATGCATCGTTGTTTCCAATTGTTGAGAAGTCATCACCCTTTTTTAATCTTGTCTTAAGGTACTAATGTTATATCGTTAAAGATATTTTCTTCAATTAAAACGTTTCCGTTCACCCTTTTACTACCATTATGCCAGAATTAGTTAGAACTAGATCTACCCTTTTAACAGTTATGTAGTCGCCACTAGAAAAAGAAAAAGAAAGCCTTTTAGCCCAAATCTGAGGAGCATTTATTGTTGAACAATTAATGAAGCTTGCTCCTTCTCCCAGTAGTTTTAGTTGGTGCCGTTTGCCAGCTTCAAACTTTAAAAGAAAAAAGCTACTTGTTCTCACTAGACTGCTTTTATCTTGCTGGAGTTTTGTTGCAAGATTTCGTTATGTTGAATAGCTGTTCATTCTGCCATGCAAAAAGTATGGTTCTCAACAAGTTACGCACATTTTTTGTACTACTAGCCTAGTGAGACTGATACAGAACAAATTATTTAACTGTATTTTGTTGTATATATTACTGATGTGCAAGGGAGTAAGGTATAGATAGGAGGATTGTTTCAATGTATTTTGGGTATTACAGATGTTCTGTGTTGAGTCTCATGCGCCTGTAATTAGCATGACCTCTAACATGCAATGTTTGACTTGAGGCTCTTTTCAACCACCTTTCTTGACCCTATTACACCATCTTTTTATACTATGATGTTAATTGCATAGTATCTGTTAGAAATTTATATAAATACCTAGTGGGGGGCTCATATGATCTTTTTCAAAAGGAAAATAGTTTAGTACGAAGGACAACCATGTTAGGCGAGTAAGATTACATCCTGAGTTAGACACCCATATGCATAATGCACTCAGCTAATTCATGCACCTGCTATTTTCTTAGTAGAATGCTTTGACATTACATTTTGTTATTAGTGACCTTATTGGTCAGCTGATTGTGCTGGAACAAATCATACTAGGTAACGACATCTACACTTCCAATTTACCAATTACTGGTTTTGATGCAAAATCAACTAAACCTTTGTTTACCTCTAGGATCAAGATGTGTTTGGAATAGGAATCTAATCAATAAGATTACCCTCTTGTAAACAACATGTGCCCCTGTGCTACCGCAGAATAAAGTCATACAATATGATTTCCATTACTCGCCTCATTGCCCTCATGAAGCATGTCAGAGTTTAGATTGATAATGCCTTTACACAGTTAAATATCGTTAGGACTTGGCAAGTCAGGGTTCACGTGCAAATGTCCTTATGGATAAGCCTACTTTGAATATGGTGCACAATCTTACAGTCTAAGAGTTGTTAGTCCGGTCAAAATTTCAGCTCCAAGTATGGAGTGGTGGTACGAAATTGTATTCCAGTTCAAAATTATCATCAATTTTGTTTTACATGGTTAATATCAGATGTCCAGGTTTATCGTGCTGCCTTTTAGTCAAGGCAACTTTCTAGTGGATCATGCTCTGTTTTTTATAGCTGCAGATTGCAATGTGCATTACATTCTTCTGAGTAGATATTTATGAATGGTAAATTGTTAATTCTCCTATATTTTTGCTCCAGGTGACTTACTTCAAGTGTGGAGGCGTCTCACTTGGTGTTGGCATCTATCATAACATCGCGGATGGCATGTCCAGCTTGCACTTTATTAACTCATGGTCTGATCTCTGCCGTGGAACTCAAATTTATGCGATGTCCTTCATTGACCACACTCTTCTATGTGCCTGTGATCCACCGACTCCATCTTTCCAACATGTTGAGTACCAGCCTCACCCAGCCATCTCCTCCACGCCTCAGGCACTCGCTTCCAAGTCAATGCCACATTCCACTGCTGTGGGCATTTTCAAGGTCACTCCTGCAGACCTTACTCGGGTGCGCTCACATCTTCCTGCAGGCAAATGTGCACCGCGTTCAGCACTTATGTAATACTAGCTGCACATGTCTCATGTCTGGCGATGTGTCTCCCTTGCATATGGCCTGCCTCCTGAACAGCTCACCAAGCTATATTGTGCCACTGATGGGTGCCAACGGCTGCAACCTCTACTTCCAGATGGTTACTTTGGCAATGTCATCTTCACTGCCACACCACTTGTCGAGGCAGGCAATGTGACCAGTGGTCTGACAGGTGGGGCAGCAGTCATCCAGGGAGCACTGGATAGGATGGACAACGACTACTGCCGCTCGGTGCTGAACTACCTGGGGACGCAACCAGATTTATCAGCATTGTTACCTGGAGATCACATCTTCCGGTGCCCAAACCTGGGGCTCTAGCTGGACATGGCTGCCTATCCATGATGCTGACTTTGGATGGGGGCGGCCTGTGTTCATGGGTTCAATTACATGTGAAGGTCTAGGTTTTGTTCTCCCAAGTGCAAATGGCGATGGCAGCCTGTCCATCGAGATATCTTTGCAGGCTGAGCACATGGAGAAGTTCAGAAGCTAATCTTTGAGTTTTAAACAGAAGGCGTTACTTGTTGAAGACGGATTTAGAGCAAGAAGCTTTAGGCTGTACCCAGGTTCTCTCTGTTAAATGGCTGAATCTTTAGAGTGAACCCAGTTGCTGTTGGTCTCTAGGTCAGATAGAGTGAATTCGTAGTCGGCCATTTTATGCCTCTGTTGGGGAATATTTCAAACATTTAATTGTAGTATGTACAAGTTACCTGACGGGTTCTTTGGGGGAAAGAAGTGGATAAAACTTGATGTGAAGAAACTTTATGAAATCATTTCAGCCAGTGAGCCTAAACATCTAGAGCAGATTGGATCGGTGCTTCCTTCAGTAATGTCTGTTGCTCTAGCTCGTCCTGGGTTGATCTGCAAGTGAATACTGCATATCAGGTTGGTGAAAGTCTTCTTCTATGGTAGATTTGCATTCCTGATCTTCCCTCCTGGACAGTTGCAATATTGTGGTCCATAACATGTGCAACTCTTCAATTTTTTTTGCAGACTGAACAAACAGACATGACCTGAAGGAAGCTCCCCCAGAGTAGACACGGATGATCTGGGAAAGCGCCCGATGAGCAGAATGGCCATTTGGATTTTGGCCTTGGAGGATTTGATTGGGACCGGGCCTGCGGCCTGCCTATTGGCCTCGTTTCCAACGGCCGCACGCACAGGCACACGGCACGTCTCTGCTGATTGCGGTTGCGGGCTGCTTTCCTTGTTCTCTCATCACTAGGCGCAGAAAACTGAAAAGCGCCGCCGTGGGGGACGGACACGTGTCCTGTAACTGCCGACTGCCGTTCTCTGCTGCCCCCCGTTTGAAGGGCGTGAGCATGGCTGTGGTCCGCGGCCGACCGCCGACGTGTGGGCCGCGACGGGCGCCGAGGCTGATACGCTCGGGGACGGGGAGCCCCCACCGTTCGAAACGACGAAACCTCAAAGCTCACACCCGGGAGCCACGTGCTGGGATGCGCCCCACTCCCACCTCGCCGCCTCCGCGCGCACTGGCCACTGGCCTTTTCTTGCCCCCCGCGGCGCCTTCCCGGCTCGTTCCTCCGCGATGGGGGCAGCAGCGCCGTCCGGCTAGGGCCAGTCCCCTCCCGTCGTTCCGCGACCGCGACCGATGGCGCCGCGGTGCCACGAGCGAGCGTTTCGCGCACTGCCGGCGCGCCGGCCGCCGGGAGTGCTCCGCCGCGCCGGGAATGCTGGGCCGCCGCCGCAACGCGGGCTGGCCGGGCTCCGGCGTGGCCCGCGGCGCCCCGGAGATCCTACACCGCGCCGCGGCCGCTGTCCGCCTGTCCGTGGCCCGCCACGGCGCGGGCGAGCGCTGGCCGGAGCCGGACACCCGCCGCCACCGGGGCGCCTCGACCGCGCCGCTGGTGCCGCTACCCGGGCCGTGTCCCTGGCGCCGGCGCCGCGACGACCCTGGCAGCATTGCCCGCCTGTGCGCGGCCGTCGAGCTGGCGCCGCCAGCGCTGGGCTTTGTCAGCCAGCTCGCCTTGGCGCCCGTGCGCCGCCACCACTCCGCCGCGTCTCGCCTGGCGCGCGCGGAATGGGGGACCGCCCCAGGTACTACTCCTACAACAAACCCACGAACACCTGGATCGAATTCGAATTTTTCTTGCTGATTATCCTAGCACTGTTCGATATGGTTCCCCCAATCATGTTAGCATCTCGTAGCTTTCCTCATGTCCACTTCCGTTTACGTTCATCTCTGCCCACACCCTGATTTTTGAAATAAAAAAAAGAGCCACGAAAATTTGCTAATATAAACACTGTTCTGCACAATGCCATTGGTAGGCTAATTGAGGTTTGTCCTAGCAATTCGATGCCATCAAGTTAGATCTGCAACGATTCGAAATCGACCTAGCTAACCTCGCTTTTGTGCCGCGAGATATTTTCCGCTGCTTCTAGAATATTCTGCCGAAAAAAATGGAAAAGAAAATGGGGGGATGTGCTACAGCTGTCTCGGTCAGAAAGCAGGCTGCGGTAAACAACAGAAGTGGCCTCCAAGAAAGAAGCGTGACGCCAGCGTGATACGGCACCCGTGTTCCGTTCGAAAATCGGAGTTAACCATGCTTTAATCCACTTTATCGTATATGATTAATTGCTTATTAGCGAACACGATTAATTACCGAACCGCATTTTCTCTATTGCACGGCTTGGGATCTGGATTAGTTTCTATTAACCGCCTTCCTGATTTGGCAGGTTAAGAGTCAAGACAAGCCGGCGAAATCAGTCACCGCGCGCGGCGTGAGCTTGTCCAGGGCGCGCGCGACTCCGAGTCGAGCCCGAGCCCGAGCCCGAGCCGATCCAGGCGAGCCGATCCACCGGTCGAAGCAAAACGAGCGCCCGGAGGCGTGGAGTGGGTGGCGCGGCGCTGGCTGCTGGGTATAAAGTGCCCCCTCCCTATGCCTTGCATGGACGACGGCCGCATTCCCTCCCTCCCTCCCTCCCTCCCTCCTTTCCCTCAAACCCCCCTCTCTCTCCTGCGAGGACCGCCAGGGAAGGTGAGATCGATCTCTCTGCCTCTTCCTCCCATTCTCTCCCCTAGCTTTTTTCTGCTGTTCTTCCCTGCTTCGTCCCCGAAACCCCATGCTCCTGCTCCTCCTTCCGAAGCCCGTAAGATTTCTTCTCCTCCTGCTCTCGCGCTGCGATTTCGTCTCGTTCCCGTGCATGTACGCGGTGGTGTTTTAAATGTTGCTGCTGCTTCTCCTTGTCGTGGAGCGGATTCCTGTTCGATGTGATGATGCTTTTCCGTTTGCGAAACCTCGAGAGATTTGGCCTGCGGATTTGCGTCTTGTTGCGAGTTGTTCCTTCGTGTTTTCGGTGCTTGCGGTGTTGTTTTGCCGTTGCGGTGGTTTTCGTGGTGTTGAAAGAGATCGAGGGAGCTAGCGGGGGCACCGGCAGGTCCATGGTGATCTCCGCTCGCCTCCCTCCTTTGAACTCGGTGTACTGGTTCGTCTAACCGTCGGTCGATCACTTGACGGCTCCCCTTGTTGTTTTTGCGCGGATAATGTGGGAAATGTGCAGTGTTGGTGAGCACTTCCGTTTTGGAGCTCTTCGTTCTATGTGAGGCCCGGATCTCCAAAAACTTTTTGAGCGGTCTTGCCTCAGTTCGTACTTCCGATCGGTTTCCAAAAACGTTGCGCGATCGTTTTGCTGACATTGCCGTTTGCTTCTCATAGTGGATTATTCGCAGAGAGAAGGCGGCTAAGGAGCACTACTGCGACTCCATATTGTGATCTCTGTTCGCCTTTCCTCGAATGCTGGTGCTTTTCGGTTTGCGAAACCTGGATAGATTTTGATCCGCGTATTTTGGTCTTGTTGTGAGTTGTTCCGCCGTGTTTTTTATGCTTGGTGGTGGTGTTGCCGTCGCGGTGGTTTTCGTGGTGGTGAAGGAGGTTGAGGGATCTAGCGGGGATACCGGCGGCTCCATGGTAATCTCCGCTCGCCTCCCTCCTTGGAACTCGTTTTCCTGGTTCTTCTGGTTCGTCTCACCGTCGATCTCTTGGCCGCTGCCCTTGTTGTTTTTGTGCGCTGATAAGTGGGAATTGTGCAGAGTTGGGGAGAACTTTCGTTTGGGAGTACTTAATTAACTTCGTTCTTCGTGAGTCCCTTGATCTCCAAAACGTTTTGTGCAGTTGTGTCCTCAGTTCATACTTCGGGTTTTGCTTGTGTTGTTTTGTTCCGTGTTAGTTTTGCTGTTGCTTTTGGTAGGGGATTATTTGGAGAGAAGGCGGTTGGGGAGCATTGCGACTCCATCGTGATCTCTGACTCGTTTTGCTGTTCGTCTTTCCTCGAAACATACCGTTGTCCTCTCCTCGCCCATTTCTTAATTCCTCTTAGCCATTTCTTAATTCCTCTTAGCCTGTTGTTCTTGCTACTGCTTACATGCGTCATAACTCAAAACTCGTGGATAAACCTGCTCGTGATTTCTCTTGCTTTTTTTTGGTATCTAATAATGCGCTGTATGTTTTAGATATCACTGTTTCTTTATGTGGTTTTAGGGGTTTAGAAACGTGTGGGATTGAACCACCTTTTTCCTTGTCGCCTTTTCTGTTGATCGTCTAGACACTACTGTGCCTGCGAAGATGGTCTCTGCCCGTCTCCTTCGTCTACCTGTTTCCTTGCTTTGTTCCCTGAACCCATGTGCTAGATGTGTTAGATCTGTCTCTTGATTTTTCTTTGCTCAACAGTGTTTGATGCTTTGATCGTTCTTGTTGTTGGGTGCTAGCATAGTAGCATGCGCTATTTTTCTTTTTCCCTCTTTCCTCCTTTGGTGTTTGTATGTTCAGGATTGGCATATCTTGATGTGGCTTACTTACTGAACTAGTAAATCATGCTTGCAAGACTCAGTGGTGTTGTGCAGTTCGCGGCACATCGCTATGCAGCTCCTTACTGTCAGAAATGTTGGCAAGGCTATGCTTGTTGCTTGTTTTACTTCATTTAGATAGTGTGCCTATACCACTAGTTTGTTACTGGGCATTGAAGTTACTAATCCTCAAAATTCACAAAAGTTCAACATCTTCAGTCACATTTAAATTTGATAATGCAATTTGGATTTGTGAAACTTTGTATGTTATCACAAATCTCAGTTCACTTGCGGGTTAATTTTTTAGATGGATCTTATGTGCAGAACTTTTGTTAATGCATCCTTGAAAACTGCCGCTTCTTCCATATCATACAATTCTCCTGGAATGCACCCAAGGGCCCTGTCCCCAAGGCTCGGTTACATCCTGCCATTCAAGATTATATCTGTTGCTTCCTTGTTCATAGAAAATAGGGGGCCAAGAGAAGATGAGTTCTGTCTATTGTTTCTTTCTCTGATGAAATCCTAGTTTCGCATAAGATAGACCCATTGCTAATGAATCTTCGTATTTGTATTTCATCAATGCTTTCTAGTGTTTTTATCTGCAATCTGATGTCAGTTTGTTAATTTCCTAATTTTTTCCTGATATGAATTTTTAGTAATTGTACTCACATACTATGTCACAGGATATCAAGCTCCACTATGTCACTTGCTGTGCCTGTGACAGAAAAGTCTACTGAGAGTGGTGAGAATGGAAGACTTCAGTATGCCGCGTCATCTATGCAAGGATTCCGTGTAAATATGGAAGATGCTGTGAGTAACCTACCAGCCTTTTGTAGTATCATTGGGAACATAGTTCCATGAAATATACATGATAGACTTTGCTATTAGTTGCTGTTAAACAATGAAGCCTCATGCGTGCGAGGCCTTCTTATTCTGCAGCACACAGTTGTTTTAAATCTTGGTGCTGCAACTGCCACATCATTCTTTGGTGTTTATGATGGCCATGGAGGTTTGATCTTCAACCTTATCCTCTTGAACAAGTTTTAAGTGAATGATGCCAGCAGACAGGCCAGATGTTTGGCAATCTGAGTTCATTGTATTCTTTTGATATGTAGCCCTCTACGCATTCATGACTATTGTTTTGTTTAGCAATATAACCATTTACCACAATACTTGAGTTGTTTGATGTTCTGTCTCAGGACCTGCTGTTTCAAAGTATTGCGCCAAACACTTACACACCGAACTTCGCAAACATGGACAATTTCGTCATGGTGATCTCACTGTTGCAATTCGGGACACGTTCTTAAGGTCTGTAACTTTATTTCTGCAGTTCACTAAATTCATGCATTCTATATTTTGATATCACATCTCTTAGCTCCCTTCGTACTATAGCGGATGAAAAAGGACAAATATTGCCACATTCTTTGCTCACAGTTGATAGTTAAACTTGCTGCCATAATCGTTCTTCCTACTACTGTCGCAGGATGGATCAGATGATGAGAAAAAGGAAGGCGGGGAAGGAATTAGCTGAGTACGGTGGTAATGAAAATTGGGACGAGTATAAAAAGGCTATTCACTCCAGACGTTTTCTACCTTCGTGTTTGCAGGTGCTAACTTGACTATTTTGTTTGTAAAATCTGACATATGAAAACATGTATATTTACTTCATCTTTGATGTTTTTTCAGAATCTTCCCTATGCGGGGCCAACATTAGATGGATGTACCGCGTGTGTGGTTCTCATTAGAGGCAACCGAATCTTTGTGGGAAATGTTGGTGATTCTCGTTGTGTACTCTCAAGGAATGATCAGGTGTGGTGACTAACTCGCCTGTGTTTATCTGACACGAATCAGCATGATATTTGTAACAATATATGTATTCTAATGGTGCCTAAATGTTCTGTTTATTTCCATTGTTTGCAAGGCCATTGATTTATCCACCGATCACAAACCAAACCTGCCAGCTGAAAGACACAGAATAGAAAATGCAGGTCGTTCTATAACTAATAGTCTTGCAAGAGGAGGTATCCCTCGTATTGATGAAGGAATTGCGATATCAAGATCACTTGGTATAGTTCTGCCTGACTTTTTGGTCCGTTGTTGGATTATACAACTGATTGTGTTGTAATCAGTGTTTTACTTCCTTATTACATTTCAGGTGATCTGCAGTACAAGAATAGGGCTGATTTACCTGCAGAACGACAAGCAATGACTGCCTTACCTGAAGTTCGCACTGTAAGTGTTACTAAAGTGTGTCACTAAATTGTGATTTTATCCATCTGGGTATCATCTGATAGAAAATTGCCGCTTTTTGTTAGGAGGATGTAACTCACAATGCCCAGTTTCTTATTATAGCATGTGATGGAATCTGGTAAGTTTTCAGCTAAAGACACATGCATTGTTCTATTGTGGTTTGCTTTAATGTCCATGATTTCAATGCAGAATACATCAAGCCGAAATGACAGTTAGATTCCACATATGTGTTTCTTCAAAGTTCCTATATAGAATAGTATAAAAAATGTCCACAAGGATTTTGCAGATATTTGTTCGGATAAATTTGATTCACTTTGGACTAGGCCACTGCACCACCATGCATAATTTTGTATGGTTTCTAACTGTTGTGGATATAGCTCTTTTACATAGTTTCATGTGATGGGCCCACAGGGTCAAAGTTACAGCATGGTGCAATCTGCCAATCCTCTGTGTGTTTGTGTTTCTAGTGTACAGATAATGGTGCAAGTTAATTTTCTGAAAATGATTACCAGATTTATTCTGGAAGAACTTACTAGAGGAACATGAATTTTACCACAATAGAACTCTAGATAACGTCGGTACTTAATGAAACATACTGGCCGGTGAAGTTGTGGCTTCCAGCCAACCTGAGTAGTATCCATTGATGAAATTAATTTTCTTTATGTTGTTTGCTCTAAATTCTAGCATCTCATCATGTCCTTTGTAGGGATTGCATGACAAGCCAGCAAGCAGTTGATTTTGTAAGGAATTACTTGACTGCTGTGAGTATTCTTCCCTCTCAGCATGTTTGCTTGTTTTGAAAATGATGTATTAACAGAAGGGGAAATTTTGTTAGATTTTGGGTGCACGCACGGTATTGCTTATTTACTGAGATCATATAAAGTATGTGCAAAATATTTTCCCATCTGTGTATAGTAATCAAATAGTAAAGACTTTGTCTACATGGTTAGCCGTGTCTTTAACTGTGCCTTATTTTAGCTACTACCTGACTTTTGGCCTGTACAGTCTACACTCGAATACCATAGCATGCTTGCGTCTTGTTCATCTCTTGTCATCTCTTGTCGCTGACTCGATGTTGCCCTAACATATGTTCTGGTGCAGAACGTAGGGCTGGGGTTCATCTGTGAGGCCCTTCTTCAATACTGCGTAGGACATGATAGAGGGAAGGACAACATGACTGTCGTGCTGGTTCGGTTCAAGAATCACCTGCCGCCGCTGCCTCTGCCGCCACCACCTCTCATCGCACCTGAAGGCAGCCATGGTGATCAGGAGCAGGCAGCTGCTGCTGCTGGTACCAACGTTAGTGGCAGCAGTTCTGCCCCGGCCACCCTCACTGGGCTTTGAGTTTGTCTTTCCAGGAAAAGATTAGCTTGCTTACCCTGGTTCGTTCATGTGGTGCATCTTATCCACCACGGAGTTCCGGGTTAGTTTTTTCGGGACAAGATGAACTTGATTTTTGTCTGCGATATTATGATTTCCTATGAGAGTAGCCCGTCGTACAAGGTACTGATGACGGAAGTTTTGTCCTGTGAACCATATGTTTGGGTCAACGCTCCAATATTCTTGTTTTCTACGGTCTGGTGGATGCTGAATGTCCTACAGTGCTTTAGTAAATGGTTAATTCTATCAGATACGCATTTCTGTGTCTTTGATCTATCATGCCTGGACTTGAGCTTGCGTGAGTATATTTGCCAGTCACTGCCTTAAGAATGTTTATGTTCCACATGCCCCAGATTTCGTATGTCTTGCACATGTGCATATTGCTTTAGATTTAGTTTTTCGAACTGCGACCGTACTGTACCACTACCTTGGCTATTCTGGATTTCCTAATGCTTTATAGATCACTGCACCGTGCAAATTCAGAAACCAACGAATCGACGGTGTTGCACTAGAACACTTTCTGATCTGGTACTACCGTGGTGTTCATAGGATTGCTACATCAAGTCAGCACATGAACGAACCGTGCGTGTGCGATGCTGAAAATGGCTGTCCTTGTACAGTTGTACCTGTGGCATTGATGAATATTCAGTTGTACCTGAAGATGCCTCTCGAGTTTCAAAAAGGAAAAAGTACAAATTACTCCCCCCAACTATGCATGAAGTCCACGTAACCCCTTGATCTATGAAACCGTTTACTTCACCCCCTAGGCTTCTAAAACCAGCTCATTTTTCACCTTTGCACACAATTAAAACCGCTTTTTGCATCATGCAGAGTGGGTTTGCTTGTTTTGATAACTGCAATGGCCACTGCATCGATCATTGTCCATATATGCTTCAGCTGCTCCGTCTTTCTCTTCTGATCCTTCTTTCTTGGGCTACCGCCTCTACCCCTCCCTCCTGCTCCATTCTTCATCGAGTCCTTGATAGGCACCACTATCTCATGTTCCTTCTCCCTGCTTACAATCACGAGTTCCAACACCAAGCACCAGAACAACACCCAACGCCACATCTCCATCTCCCTCTTCTGATTCACTGGGTGATGCTAAAGTTGCCAGATTTGGAACCGGATGTAGAGCAGATGTACTTGTGGTGGTGTGGTGCAGAGGATCAGAATAGAAGTGACCTATAGTGAACGGATGAAGAGCTGGGAGCATTATTCAAAAAAAAAGAACTTGAAAGCAAGAGAGAATGAGAATTCGAGCCCAACGAACTTTCTGTATTTCCTAGTTGCTGATATATACACAGGTCGATCCCATGCTTGCGTGCACACCCGTGCCCTAGCTAGCTACCTCCTGGTCAAAATGTGATAGCTAAAGAATAGCTGCAGTTACAATATGTAGCTGCATACAAGCCTATACATACCTCTCTTATTGGTCTCTCTGATTTCCTCACCTTCGGCCGGAGCAATATGTAGCTGCCCCTCAAAACCAAGCCACCAGCACCGCTGCTGTGCGCTCCTCCATGCCAAGAGCAGCCCTACTCTAGGTTACATTGCACCACGCAGCCTGCCAGAGTGCTACAAGTCGGAGCTGTGCTAAGCTGGAGAGAAGAGAAGAGAAGAGAAGAGATAGGCTAGGGATCGGACCAGCCGACACAGCAGCAGGAGGAAAACACCGTTGGTTGATGTGGACAATTATGGGTGATGTGATCATCTCGGTCATCAATACAAGCAAATTCACCGTCTACATAGTCAAAACCGGTTTGAGTTGAATGCCAAAGGTGAAAAATAAGCTGGTTTTAGAAACTCAAGGGGTTATCTAAACTGTTTTATACTTTAGGGGGTTACGTGGACTTGATACATAGTTGAAGGGAGTAATTTGGACTTTTTCCTTTCAAAAATGATAATGGTAATGCAAAGCGACGGGAATGGAAAATAATCTAGATACGAAACACTGAAAATGAAAAATGATCTCTCTCTCTCTCGTTTCATGAAAAGTTTCATGTAAATTTGTTGATATGGTAGGAAAGAGAGAAGGAAAAATTTTATAGCACGTGAGAGGAGTTTCATCCCTCATTTTGCTCTGTTATTTAGTTTCGAGTCCTAATAACTATACAATAAAATCAGTAGCCTATTAGCTGTAAGGCTAACTTCAGAAGACTATTTGCTTTGATGTTGCATCGAGCAAGAAGTACATATTTCCCTGTAATAGAGCAATGGCTTGAGTCTGTGTTGTAATCATTTCCCCCTATATTTTTGTATATAACTCTCTTTTACTTAGCCTAATATATTAATCAGTAGGGGTAACCCCTCCTGTTCTTTCAAAAAAAATAACTATACAATAAAATGACGCATTAAGACGGGCTTAGCGGTGTTGATTCTGGCAGGAAAGGCATGTCGAATTCATGGGGATCCCCGCCAGGGGTGATTGCGAGGAGGCTAGACGGGATTGGTGGTTGCATGCTAGTGGCATTTACCGCCGGTATCGCTCGTTTAGAGCGCCCGTGGGGCCGATAAGCTCTCAATAAGACAGCCACGTAGGAAAAAGAGATGAAGAGAGAGAATCAGCTGTCGTCAGAGTTGGCGAGAGCCGCTAGCACGCGCCCTCGTGCGGAGCGGGCCCCACCACATGTGGCCACCTCTTCTTCCCTCCCTGCTCCCTTTGCGGTCCAGCCGTCACCTCCTCTTTGCAGCTTCAGCCGTCTGCGTTGGGCACGGTCAGTGGCATGGGTCGAGACAAGCCACCGCCGCCGCCGACGCGAGTGGAGGTGAGGCAGAGCTCACCATGCTACATAGGGTCCGCCAGCGCGGAGACAGGGCTTCGCGCCCGCCGGGCCATTGGCGCAGGCGGAGCGACGCGCGCCGGGCGGCCGTTGAGGAGTGAGGTAGGGGCTGCCGCGGAGGGCACCGAGCAAGAGGGATGCCCATCCGCCGCGAGCCGGTCAAAGGCCGATGCGTCCAGCGCGCAGAGCAACGGCGAACGACGCCGGTGGGGGCAATCCAGTGCGCGGAAGCGGCTACAGTGTGTGACGCCGACGCGGGGAGGCCCGCGCGCCTCCGGCAGGTGACGCCGATACGACCGCGACGTGTGTTGCTGACAAGGGGGAAGTGGGCTGCCGCTGCCTGCTGGGTGGCCAGCTCCGAGCTGAGGAAGACGGACCTCGGCGGGGAGGACGCGGAAGGGCCGAGCAGAGAAAAAGAAAGAGGAGAGAGAATGAGACCGAAGCATTAAAAACTGACCATGGCTATACTTAAAAAAATTGTATGCTATAGTAAGACCATTATACATGTAATCTATATTGCATTGCTATATCCTACGTGTACATGGTTATAGAGGGTAGTTTACTATAACCGCGATGCCGATACTCCCTTTGTTTTTTTTTTAAAATTACACAGTACAACACAGACGCTCACACACGCACGCACACTCACCCTATGAATACACGTACGCAAACCCTACTCCTATGAGCATCTCCTAAGAACTGAGCACCTAACAGATCTGGAGATTTCCGAAATAACCATTGTCACCTCGTTGTCGACGAGAATGCCGCTTACCATTTGAATCCTGGTGGGTAGCATCTGCCTGATCCGTCCTACCATTCGATAGCCAATTCCCGATACTCTGTCCTCGAAGTGCCCGCCGGCGCGAAACCGAGCCGATGCGAACCGTTCGCCTGTTTCAAATCTACGTGGGCCAGCCCATATGCAGCCCATCCAATGCGACGACGGCGACCCGGCCCGGCAGCGCAACCGCAGAGGATTTCCTGTCCAGCCCAACTAGGCCCACCTATCGCATTGGCAGGGAGTCCACCTAAAACCTCCGCCCGCGAGGCTAGGGTTTCCTCCCAGCCGTCTTCGCTTCGCGTACGCCGCCAGAAGAGGTAAGGTAAGCGACTCGCCGCCGCCACTCTCCTCCCACCACATCTCTCCATGGTGCTCCGTGCGCTCCTTAGCCTTCCGAATCGGATGCATTTCTTTGTTGGGTAGCTGGGTCAGTTGCGGTCTTTTGATTTGAAGAGACCGGATCTGCTCTGTACGCGCTTGTTATTGGGCGGTTTGTTGGTGTGATTCCCAAGCCGTATCTCGCGATTGAGGATCTCTTTTGCTAGGTTTAGTTTCTCTGTTTGTGGCCGTAGCTTGTGGTTAATCATGGGAACTGGAAAGGTTTTGTGCGTAGTCTGTTTGTCTTAAGTACTATTGTCATCTCGTGTGGTAGTGATGAGATTGTGCGATGTTTATGTTTCCAATATGCTTAGTCATGTTGATTTGGCTATGTTATGATTGCTTAGCAATTCTGTTTTTTATACGCAGAGTTCTTATCTTTCATTGTCTGTGAATTGTCGTTATGCATTTGAGCTCGGTGACGAGCTATGACTGGGTAGATTGAATTATTACTTTACAATTGTTGGTGCTATCCTGGGCTAATGCTAGACTGAACTGTAGTGGTGTTAATGTTGTTTTCATGTAATTTCCTTGTAGGACAACATTATTCTATGGTTTCTCTCCATTCTTTTGCACTGCACCCACCTGACATAATGATCTTTCTTTCTGTGCAGTCCCGGAGGGGCTTCTTAGAAGCACAAATGGCTCCTAAAGGTACTACTAATATGCATGATGTTTCTTTTTCCTTCATTTTGTTCAATGAAAGCCATCAGCTAACCTTTACATTGCTAATAAATTGGGTGTTCTTCTGTTCCTGTTCCCTTTGCATGCATGTCTCTACTGTTGAATTGCATAAGGTCTTGGTTGGTATTTGTAGATTGAGTGCTCTGATCTAACAACTATATCTTTGTTTCATTATCATGCCTTTGGCCAGATCATGCTAAGTAACACAAAAGGGGCAGTATAAAATTAGCGGGCTGTAATTATTGTATTGTCCTTTGCATACAGAAGGGATCTCTAATGCTATGATATCCATATATTGGTAGTATATTGTTGTTTCCTATGTGACAACACCATGCCTATTGTTGTGCATAATCACCTTCTATTCATGAACTATTTCTATTTGATAGGTTCATTTTACATTATGAATGAGCTAACTTGTTTATGTGATGGTGTGGCTTGATCAGCTGCTCTTGCCAAGAAAGGTGATGCCAAGACCCAGGCCTTGAAGGTTGCCAAGGCTGTTAAGTCTGGGGCTGTCAAGAAGAAGACCAAGAAGATCCGCACGTCTGTGACATTTCACCGCCCCAAGACCCTGAAGAAACCTAGGGAGCCAAAGTACCCAAGAGTCAGCGCTCCTGGGAGGAACAAGCTCGATCAGTACCAAATCCTCAAGTACCCCCTCACAACTGAATCAGCAATGAAGAAGATTGAAGATAACAACACTCTGGTCTTCATTGTCGATCTCAAGGCGGACAAGAAGAAGATCAAGGCTGCTGTCAAGAAGATGTATGACATTCAGGCAAAGAAGGTCAACACCCTGATCAGGTTAACACCTTGCTCCAGTGTTAGTTGCTCAGTTGTCGTGCATTACTGTCTATGTTGTGTTACTAAGTAAACCTGTGTCTGTGTAGGCCTGATGGGAAGAAGAAGGCTTATGTGAAGCTTACCCCGGACTACGATGCTCTTGATGTGGCCAACAAAATCGGCATCATCTAAGTTACAGGCAGTTTTAGGCATCTCTGTCATAGTTCTATGTGAAACAAGAGTTTTGTAGCTATTCCTTATCTAGGGCCACAGTGGCTCTGTTACCATGATGCGCACTTATGAATTTGATATCGTCCAGGTGACCTGTTAAGCTAATTTGAGCTTTGCACTTGCTTATACTTTCAGTTCCTTTCTGAGCATATCGTCAGATGTGTGTCATATTAGCTTTGTTGTTGCAACTATCCCTTGCTGGCCTTTAACTATGACTTGGATTGAGTTTTCAGTTTTAACTTGTCGCGTCGTACCATGCACAACTTTTGTGCAATGGCTGCATCTGTGGCATGCTGGAACTAGAATGTTATGCATGATGGGGTGAGAATGCCAAATTGGCCACCGCTTAATTTACCTTGCTATCAGTTGAATCTCAGTTACATTACAGCCGAATTTTGTCACGCGTAAGCCAGATCACCTCGTTTTGTCCATCATCAATTACATTATAGCCGAATTTCGTGTAAACTTCAAAGGTTATCTCGCTTAAGCCAGGTCACCTCACTCAAGCAAAATACAACGTGGTCGACGGCATACTTGCAAAACCCCCGTGCAAACCGCAACAGGCCGGCGCCGGCGTCCTCACCCGCCGCCTCTTCTCCGCACTCGCGCTGCGCCCCCACCCGCGTGGGCGTCCAGTCCGCGGTCACCGTCACGTCGTCGCACCTCTTCCCGTGCGCCGCGCGCGCCGCCGCCTCGCAGAATCGCGCCACGCCGTCCGCGCATCCCGGCGGGAACCGCGCCCTCGCCACGACGCGCGCCACTGCGCCGGCCCGCCTGCCCGGGCCCATGGCCAGGAACTCCGCGACGCCCCCCGGACTTGTTGGCCCTGAGCTCGCGACCGGAGAGGCCCTCGTGTGCGAGGACGACGACGAGGTGGATGTGCAGCTGGTGCTCGTGGTGGTCCGCGACCAGCGTGCGACGCCCCGAGGCACGCAGCCGGATGGCGCCGTCGCAAGCGGAGCCCGTGAAGGCGAAGCTGTCCAGGCCGTCGTGGCGGATCACCAGGTCCTGCACGGGCTCCATCGTTGACGTCGAGGCTCGAGGGCCGGGTGATGCTGAAGCTTCGCTGTGCCGATGAGGCGATGAATAGCCCAACGCTCCGACGTGAAAAGGATCTGCAGAACATGTATGGGAACTTTAGTTTTGCCCGGTGAAGGATCTGCAGAACATGTAGTGTTTCCAAGTTAGAGCAAGACACGGAGATCGATGTCGATTCCGAATCCAGCTCCACACCTCCTGTTCACGGCCACGAGCATTCTTTTTACAGCATTGTCTAAAAAACTACGAGCAAATAATATGTACAGCATTGTCTAAAAAATGTATTTCAATTTTCACAAACGATTCGATGCTTTCTTGTTCTTGCAAAACAAAGGAAAGTACGGAGTACTTCCATTTGGGCTTTCGCCCCAAATGCTGGGCTGGGCCAGATTCAGGTGGAGTGTTCTCAGAGGGACACTGACTCGTGTCATCGTGTGTGCTTTGGCTGGCCAGCCAGCCGCCAAACCTAGTACTACTGCATCTACCCACTCCGAGATCTCAATCTGACAATCTCCACTAAAAATTGGAGACGCCCTCTTCAAAGGCTTATATTATTTATTTATTTGGAGTATACACAAAATAGTGTATGGAAAATTAAATTAAATTAGGGTTCGCGGTTCTACCACGTGCCGAATCGGACGGTAGCAGATGCGTCGTGTCGCGTCGTCGCCTTCAGGCCCACCCGACCCCACCACGGCAAGCTCCAAACGGATTCCATGGTCGCAGCCTCCGTCGACACGTCACTACCACCGCCCCAGCCCAGCCGCGGACGCCGGCCCCCGCCATGGACCACGACCACCTCAAGGACCGCCTCCTCCTCCCGTCCTCCCGCGCCGCCGCGGCGGCGAACGGCCTCCCCCACCGCCGCGCCGCGCCCGCGGCCGCCGGAGGCGCGGGCGCCGGGGCGGGCGGCGTGTCCATCGACGTGAACGGCCTGAAGCGGCGCGGCGGCGGGCGGCGCTCGTGGGTGCGCGTGGACGCGGCGACGGGCGCCGCGGAGCCGGTCGAGGTCGCCAAGCCGGCGCTGATGCGGCGCCTGGACCTGCCCGCGCGCGACCTCCGCCTGCTCGACCCGCTCTTCGTTTACCCGTCCGCCATCCTGGGCCGCGAGCGCGCCGTCGTCTGCAACCTCGAGCGGGTGCGGTGCATCATCACCGCCGACGAGGCGCTCGTCCTGCGCGAGCAGGACGCCGCGGGGGGCGCCGCGGCGGAGGAGGCCGTGCGGAGGTACGTCGACGAGCTGCAGCGGCGCCTCGTGGACCGCGCCGACGACCTGCCGTTCGAGTTCATCGCTCTGGAGGTCGCGCTCGAGGCCGCCTGCTCCTTCCTGGACTCGCAGGTGCCTCTCTTATCATCTTGATTAGATTTTTCTTTGCTTTTCCTGGTGGAGAATTATGATCGCGTTTATTCCTTTGTGTCTCTGACAATGGCTCAGTTGTTCTACTGTACTCCGTATTATTGTGGTGTGTGCCCGTTGCATTGTGATTTGTGAACTCGACTGATTTTGGTTCTCTGGGGCCCGAGTGTATCCCGGGAATGCGGACGGGTCTTCTGATCACTTGGGCCCATGGCATAGGGCAGAACAGTGTGCCATTACGTCATAGGAATATACTGTGTGTGTCTGATTATGGTTACTGTCACTCTGCCGTCATGTCCTCTCACATTGTTTGGGTAAACATTGGATTTCCATTCAGCTGTATTATAGGTTGGACCGTCATGACCAATTAAGCTCTGAACTTGATTACAACTTCCCTGAATATTAGCTATGTGGATTATCAAGAATACTAGTATATCATACTATAACCAAAACTGTCATGATTGACCTCTCTCGATTATTAATGATGAGGTAACTGAAGCTTAAAAAACTGTATATGTTATCCTCATGTGTCAGTACCATTTAATTTATTGTTCATCTGTTTGATTCCCTGCGTCCTAGATTGTTTACTAGTTGCTACCACCAAATTTCGAAAGAAATGAAACCATCTTCACATATTTTACAATCAAGTGGCAATTCCATACTTCATTTTCGATTTGTGGGCTTTGAGTTATGCCCCTTGTTACAGTAATGATTTGGCAAATATGTGGGAAAGTTAAAACTATTGCATACTTTGTCAGGCTATCGAATTAGAGGCTGAAGCTTACCCATTACTAGATGAGCTGACATCAAAAATCAGCACCCTCAACTTGGAACGTGTCCGGCGCCTAAAGAGCAAGCTTGTTGCATTGACAAGGAGGGTCCAGAAGGTAAAAGGATGGTCATAATAATGCTTCTGCTTGCTGCGACTACTTGAAAGTTTTTTTTTCAACATTCCAATTCATTTTTTCACTTAAGGTCAGAGATGAGATAGAGCAGCTGATGGATGATGATGGTGATATGGCTGAAATGTATCTCACCGAGAAGAAGATGAGGATGGAAGCATCACTGTTAGATGATGAGGACCTTCAGGGAATTGGCAATAATCATAATGGGATCAGTTCATCTCTCTCAGCTCCAGTTTCACCAGTTTCAACACCCCCTGCGCCTCGGAGGCTTGAGAAGGAATTCAGTTTCGCCCGAAGCAGGCACAGCAGCTTCAAGAGCTCAGATAGCAGTCAGTACAATATAGAGGAACTGGAAATGTTGTTAGAAGCCTACTTTGTTGTCATTGATTACACCCTCAGCAAGTTAACTTCGGTATAAATCCTGGATTGCATATGTATTAGCATTTGTTTCTATTGTAAGCATTATAGTGGTTGAAAGTTTTGCTGATTGCAATTTTTTGCAGCTGAAGGAGTATATTGATGATACAGAGGATTTTATCAACATACAGCTGGTAGTTTCACCCTCAAAGTCGTTTACATTCCCATTATGTAGATTCAGGAATTTGCTTCTTGCTCATCCAAAGCTGCAAATTTTAATTTAGTTATCTATAAATGCTACTCACAAACATGTCGATAATTATTCATCTCTGAATTGTTAGTTGGAAATTGGCATGGAAATATTGAATAGCGTTACTAAATAAGATTGAATGTTCCTTTTGATTTTTGACAATAACATGACCAGTTAGTTTGGAAATGTTACGAACACTTCTAGCAAGGTTGAATGGTCCTTTTTTACTTTGAGAATGACACGATAGTTAGCTTGGAAATGTTAGGCACACTAATTAGTGAGGTTAAATGCTGCTTTTGATTTGTGAGTATAGCATGTCAACTTTATATGGTACTATGTTACTTGTGAGTATAAACCGTGGACAGTAGTGTGAGCTTCAGTTGAGCTGAAGCATTGTGCAAATGTGCTTAATGTTAAGCTGGCTCGCGTTTCAGATGCTTGCAGGAAGCCGCTGGAGCAAATATTAGGAAGCTGGCTCGCGTTTCAGATGTTAAGCTAGCTTTCGTTTGCCATAGATTTCATATGTCTGTGGCAATAAAAAATTCCTTTTGACCAACTTAGGAAGTACAACACGGCCAGTAGCCATTGTTTTCATAGTATGCACCTAAACCTAGTGGCCGTTAGGATTGATTCATGCGATGGCATGGTTAAGATGCTAGTATCAATTGCAGAATCCAATTCCAATGTGAATTTTCTAATTAAGATGGGACAGGGAAATAATAACTCAAAAAGAGCTTGCCTTAGCTGAACATAGCATGCACAAAACTCTAAGCTTTGTTAATAAGCAGCGACAGTGACTGGTGAAGCGGTGGTAGCCTACCTATTTCAACTATCTTTCCTTCTACAGTGTCACTAAGGAAGTGTAGCGAGGCTAGAAAGAATATTCGACGATACAGTTTTTTAGTCGGCCAAATCGTTGTCAAGTTGCCGTGAACGTCATGCATTTTCTCCTGGCCTATTTCTGTTGCAACTTGTGTCCCCGATCCTCCTGAAAAAACAGAGATGCTCACATGATCATCACAATTCACAAATGCTGCTGTTGCAGGATAACGTCCGGAACCAGCTGATCCAGTTCGAGCTGCTCCTGACCACCGCCACATTCGTGGTGGCCATCTTCGGAGTGGTCTCTGGGGTTTTCGGCATGAACTTCGAGGTCCCTCTGTTCTCGGTGCCCTACGCGTTCGAGTGGACGCTCGCCATTACAGGGGTCTGCGGCGCCGTCGTGTTCTGCTGCTTCCTCTGGTACTTCAAGAAGAGGAGGTTTTTCCCCTTGTAGATGGAAGCAATCTCTGGCCAGGTGTCTGTGTTTCTTCTCTTCTCCAGTTCTCCTCCGTGCTGGCTTTGCAGAAGCAGCATATCCCAAGTTGGTCACGGCAATTGCACATGCATTTTCCCCCCCTCGAATGCACGGTGATGGAGCACCGCTGTCTGTACACATAACACGTGAGCTTTCTCCTTTCAAGACTTCGGGCGCTCCGCGCTGATCGTGTAACTTCACCCGTCTGCTGTACACCTTTATTATCGCTGCTTGTTACATGTGACACTGTTCCGCACGAAAAGAGGAACTCTGCTGCTCTCTCTCTCTCTCAAGAAAGTACTTGCGTTGCGTGTGTTGCTGTGGTGATGGATTACGGCAGGCAGTCTGCCTTTCACTTCAGGAGAGGCAGAGATGGCAATGCCGACGCGTGGTTTACTGGTTTGCAGCCGTAGTTGTACACTCGAGCTGCTACCGTGAGTTTGCACCTGCTTGTCCAACAAAAATAAATTGGGTCTCTGAACATGGAATTGGAATACGCACAGGTACTCAACGGCGAACGGGCACATTGCACATTTCCATTGGTGCGTTTCGCGCGGGACCAGCACGTAGGGTTTCTGTGGCGATTGATGAATGTCGTTTCTAATAATTTCTTCCCTCAGAAAGCGAACGCTTAGTGCTGATAGCTACCTCCGTTCTGAGATTTGCTTACACGTGGAAAAATAATAATGCCAACAGATAGTAGACCACAAGCTGACGATTTCTGGTTACTCCCGGACCCCGTATATCGGTGCGCTGGTAAACCGAGTTCTCCAGCTCCGTCCTTCGTGGTCCACAGCGACGGAGGTGCCCTCGTTACGCCGGGTGCATCCACCCCAGTCTTCCTGCAATCCTGCCTGATCCGTCGGGTCAAACTCCACGGTAAAAACTCTGAAGTGGTCCAATGGGTGCTTGGTCCCTAGCCCTAGTTGAGACAGTATCCAGGTCTTTACTCAGACGGTGAAACCCTACCAATCTCTAGGCGGTACAAAATTAGTGAGTCACAGTTTCCCACAAGTACCTCAAAAAAAAGAAATTGCAATTTGTCACAAGTACAAGTGCCTAGCGTGCCATTGCTAGTTAATTTAGGGGGGAAATGCAACAACCACCCTACATGTCACTCTGGCTTTGAAATTCCATCTTTGTTGCGAAACCTCATCCTTAAATGTTTCTTTTGTTGAAAATTCACCCCTATCATAAAAGGGCCTTGTACCAAATTTGGGAGTTTGGGGTTTCTTTGTAATCATTGTGACACTGTAGCATTTAGTTTGTATGTGCGAAAAATTGTCCAAAAATTGATTAATTAGGCTCAAAATGTTCGTCTCCAAGAGTACAACAAAACTATGCAAATAGTTTTTGATTTCATCTACATTTAGTACTCCATGCATATTATGACATTTTGATGTGATGGGGAATCTTCTCTTTGCATAGTGAATTTAGGAGTTGCTTTTTTGGAACTAAACACGGCCAAGATCTAAGTCAACTTCACCTGTTTTTCCCAGTACGAGGCACTAATGTAGTCTTTTATCAATATTAGATACTTCTAAAAATACACACATAGTATTTTTAGAGCTTTTACTAAAAGAATCGCCGAAGAAATACTTAAATATAGTTATTTTACCATGTGTCCTTCACAACAACATGGCTAACTTGGCTTGTTTTGGCTCTATCTCAACGAAAATCGCTAAGCACATGTATAGTGGGGTAGTTTTTGCAACGAAAAGACTACCATCTACCAGTGAATATTTACAACAAAAACATCTTTTGGTTGCTATCTCTAAATTCAAATGGTATATGGGGATTGCTCGGGGAAAATATATATGGGGGGTGGTTTTCGCATTTGTTTTCGTTAATTCAAGACTGAGGAACATAATCTCTGCACAAATCTCACTTACGATTTGAAAATAATTTGCTCTGTGGGCACCTCCAGCAAACAAACCCCCTCTGCCTGCCCTCATTCCCACCAGATCTCGTTCCGCTCTCCCTGTCTTTTCACCAGCGAGTTCAAACCACAGCACGCACGCGACGCCAGCACCCCGAACCGAAGTCACCGAGAGCTGCCTCGCCAGGCCAAATCTACTGCCGACCACCGCACCAGGCACCAAGCACCCTCCACCCACCCACCAATACCAGCGGCAGTAAATTCCGAGCAGCCGCTGCCGAGGCTCCCTCCTCGCTCCTCGCACCCGTGTCCTCCTCCTAGGGTTTCCTCTCGCCTCGCCGGCGCGCCGCGTCGCCTCCCCATTGCCGCGGGTGCTGGCGCGAGGCGTTCCGCCGCTCGGGGGGCCCCGAATCGAGCCTCGCCGGAGCTGTTCGTGCTGATTCCTGCGGGGTTCTGTGGCTCGGCCTTCGGGGGGCTTCGGGTGGGAAGGTTTTGACGCTTGTGGGGGTTTGGATCGAGGGCCCTGAGCTGTGTCTCCGCAATGCCGGGCTGGTCGGGCGGCGATTGCTAGGGTTTTCCGGGCGGATTTCGCGGGGAGAGCTGAGGTTTGCTTCGGGCGCGGGAGCTGCCTGCAATCCGCGGCTTGGCTTGGCCCGAATTCGGCGTTTCCACAGCAATGCCTCGCCGATTTGAGCTCGCGCTGAGGTCCTGAAGAGCGGAGGGGTTGCCGGGTGATTTGTGATTGTGAGGAGTCTGTGGCTCGGGTGCAATGTCCGGGGCTGGCGCGAGGGGGCGTCTGTCGCCGGCGTCTGGCGGTGCTGGGGACTCCGAGCCGCGGTCCGCGGGGATCAGGACGCGCTCGGTGTCAGCTACTCGCGGGCGGAAGCCGTCGCCGAGGCCCGGGAGGGATGTGACCGCGGCAGTTGCGGCAGCCGAGGAGAAGAAGCCGGCTGGCGTGCCTACATTGCTGCCCTCACTCAGTGCGCCCGCGGGGATGCGTCGGCAGGAGCTGCTGCTACGCTCAGGGCTGTCCCTTGATGCGTCCTGCTCGTCGGACGCATCCACAGACTCCTTCTGCAGCCGGGCGTCGACAGGGAGGATTGGGAGGCCGGCATTTGGGGCGAAGAAGAAGAAGACCCTCTCTCAGACTGATTACAAGGCTGTTTCCATGCTGGAAAGGGATGGTGGATTGGCTTCCCAGACTGATGCTGCTGGTGTAAAGAGGAGATGTGCCTGGGTGACTGCAAATACTGGTGTGTGCTTTTGCATCTGCGTCCATTTTTCAGTATTTGCTCAACGGTAACCTATAATTGGTCTAGTATAACAGTTTAGAGTGATGTTGTAGTTATTCTGTTCTAGACAGAGAAGCTAAACTTTGGGTGTAGACTCCAGAATGCACAACTAAAGGCATATCTCTTAGTGAGATAGAATCCAGAGTGCTAGTAGATTTAAACTTGGGCTTGCATATGGGAACTGCAAACCATATTAATTGTTTATGGTTGGGTCATTTTAGTCTTCAGTTCTCTTATGATCGTTATGCTAAGACCCCAAAATCGATATGTTAAAGAAATGCTGTTTCTGTTTGGTTATGATGCAATCTCTATGCTATTTTAGTATTTTACATTGCTCCGGTTCATTTGGGAGCAGAGGTTCTCTATCACCTTCTATGCAGGAAGAAACCTACCGTGCTGGAACTATGAGGACAGAGGATTTGGGTTACAGTTACAGATTTTGTCATTAGATTCTAGTTCCTCAGTTTTTATTATTCCAAAATAAGAAAGTTAACCTCATAACATCGAAAATGGGATGTGATTATGTTATCCACCGAGGTTCCTTGGTAAACACTAGTTTGATCAGGGAGAGATACAAATTTGATCAATTTCACTGGTTTGCCCAATTATAGACATGTTGAAGTTGAATTAGACAGGTTTGGATTTCTTTACCAGGGTAGATCCAACAATGTAGTTAGTGGTAAGCTGGTCTTAACCTGTCACTTGTTCATCCCTCAAAAATGATAGCTCAATCTGAAATTAAGTTTACTACCTTGTATGTTTGAATGTATATGAGATTCATGAGCATAATGTAGGGTCATCATAATATTATTCTGTTTATGTACATTGCCAAAGTAATTTTAACTGCTATTTTTAGTCTCCTATTATCTTCTGTGTGTTGAATATTTATTTTAATTGTTATCACTTACAAATGCAGATCCCTGTTATGTTGCGTTTCATGATGAAGAATGGGGAGTTCCAGTTCACGATGACAAGTATGCAGATATGATTGTTGATTCTTTTTCCTCATAACAGCATGAATTATGCAACATTCTAATGCTTCGTATAATTGCAGGAAGTTATTTGAGTTGCTAGTGCTGTCAGGTGCATTAGCTGAACTTACATGGCCTGCAATTCTGAACAAGAGAGCCATATTCAGGTATCTCTTTGCATTTCCTTAGCCTAAATCTCAATACTGTGTTTGGTGATCTTAGTAATCTTCAATATGCCTCACAGGGAAGTTTTCATGGATTTTGACCCAGTATTGGTCTCAAAATTGAGTGAGAAGAAAATTATTGCCCCTGGAAGCCCTAGCAGTTCCTTGTTGTCTGAGCAGAAACTGCGTGGTGTTATTGAAAATGGACGCCAAATACTCAAGGTTAGCAGTTCAAGCCTTTGGATAATATATTGCGTGACAACATATAGTCTAGAGTGTAGATACTGTTTTGGTTAAGGAATGATGTGGCGTAGCTTGAAATACAATCACATGTATTTACATTTCTGGAAATTTGGAGCCCTTCTCAAGATAATACCTTTCATCATCTACTAGTGCCTCTTCATTTTGTCCACGCTTCTACTGATAAGAACTATATATGGCTTTTAGTTGAGTCTTTCTTAGATAAGAACCGTATATGCCTTTTAGTTAAAATCTTTTTAGATAAACCATTGTATGAATTAAGTGCTTATACTTGCAGATTGTAGAGGAATTTGGATCATTTGATAAATACTGTTGGAGCTTCGTGAACCACAAACCTATACTAAGCCGATTCAGGTACTCTCGCCAAGTTCCTGTCAAAACATCAAAAGCAGATGCCATAAGCAAAGATCTGGTTCGGAGAGGTTTCCGCAGCGTCGGACCAACAGTCGTGTATACCTTCATGCAAGTCTCTGGCATGACCAACGATCACCTCATCTCCTGCTACCGGTTTTCTGAATGCGCAGCCGCCCCAGCTGGTATTGCTAAGCTTACTGATGGAAGCGAAGCAAATTCAAGCCACAGCAACCATGCAGGGGGTACGGAGCAGAAGATGAACGGGACAAATGGAGTGGCTGCTGATATTGAACTCTCCAGGACTATAGACGAGCTCAGCATTTCATAGCGGTTAGTAGGGGCGCTGAAGCGAGGTGGTGTTAGCTTTGTGTATTTTGTGTGCTGTAGTGTAGGTGTGATTCGACGTTCTTTTTCCATAGTTTACCACTCGTCAATGTAGGGTAGAACAATTGTAGTCTCGGGCGTGTCAAGACCATTGAACGACAGCAGTGTAATGATGTATATTCTTTGTGTGCAACCTTTTTGCCTGAAATTCAGTTGAGCCAGCTTGTCGTTGTCACCTGTGCTCATCTGAAAAGTGTTGTTGCTTATACCAGCATCTCACAAAGTATCATGCTTCTGTTATGTTTATGTATTTTAGTTATACAGCAACTGCATACGGAGTATGTACGGATACAAACAGTTGTTAATTGAAACCGGTCGAGGACAGGAATAAGTGGGACAGACTGAAAGAGTAGGTTAGCCCGTACGGAATCCAATGGAACTGTGGAAACAGCTAGCAGAAGAATAGTTCAAACAGCAAGTTCAGAGATGCTGTGACAAAAGTGGCAGTAGTTGACATGAAGGCCTATGTATGAGGTGGTGGGGGTGATTCGGATAGGATAATGTATCCAAATGAATAGTGGGAACAGCAAGCTCATACTATCTGAAAAGCTGAGAACCGCTGCATTTTGGTTGGAAAGCACCCGGAATCGACAGCCAAGCAACTCCCTCTGAACTTGTAGCTCAATTTGAACCATTGTCTCCCCGGAAACTGGCGGTGTACGTAGCCAGCTCGATCGGTTCTGAGCCATTGCCGCTGCTGTCGCCGCCTCTTCTGGTCTTCTGGAACCGAGCTCACCAGGGTGACTTGCTTCAGGGCTACTAACCAGTATACCACGCCAAGAACAAGTGGAACAGGGGGAACTGGGGAAGTAGAAGTAGCAGCCGCCAGCCGGGAGAGGAGATCGGGAGGTACAAAGCTGGCCCATCTTATTTCGGAATACGGCAAGCGTGAAGGCACCCACGGCCCACGAGTGATGCCTCGAGCCATTAGCGTGGGCCTGCGGGGGCGTATTCTTCGGGCCGTACGTGTATTTGCCGTGACCGTTGGTTGCCGAATCATCATCAGAGGCTTTGCTCGGATGCGAAAGTGGTCAGGTCAGGAAGCCAAGGGCTCAGTGGTCAGGTCGTCCGGAAGCCCAAAGGCTTACGTTACACTAAAGCGCTGGTGGTCAAAAATCGATTTGTCCAATTGTCCCTGACCCTCCCCGCTTTCGGCAGATTGCAAAACATTGCCTTTGTCGACTTTACAACTTGAACTCACTGTTGTAAACAACTGAAGGACCCAGAAAATACATTACGGATTCAAATTTTCAGTACATGACAGTGAACTTCACCAATTGGCAGTGGCAGCACAAGTTTAAATTGCACCCATCATTAACAGTTACAACGACAAATAAAAACTCAAAGGACTAGTGCATGATGGCAGTTGAGCGCGACGTCACAGCCTCTTCTTTCAGAGCTAGCAACAATGCAATGCATATCAGGCAGCAGCAGACATATGATCTTATGTAAAGAATGCATGCATATCCAACTCAGAATTTAGCAGATTAATGCGAGGAATCCGTTGGTATCATATGCTCGTCTGAGCCCTTCGGCACAACAGTTGAACATTAACGCCACTGTGGCAAGTGTTGATATTCCCGATCGGCAAGTTGAATCATGTATGGCTTTTCCTCGAATAATATTAGTTGTCTCAAATGAAGCAGGAGTCATCTTCCAACATCAGCAGGCCACTCAAACGTGGAATTTGCAACTGCATTAGTGTACTCGGTGATGTCGTCCTAGGCCAGCTGAAAAGAAATGCTAGAAAACAGTACAACTATTATCTGAATGCCCAAACAATAAGTACCTTGTCTCATCGTTTAGAGTCAACAGCCATGGAGGTCTTCGCGTCCCATGGATGACCGTCTTTTTCACGCATTTGTCAATAATATTGAACTACTATGTCGCGTAAACTTGGAGTTTGCTCGTAATAACTATGGACTGCTGCACTCGGTGATGTCGTCCTAGGCCAGCTGAAAAGAAATGCTAGAAAACAGTACAGCTATTATCTGAATGCCCAAACAATAAGTAATACCTTTGTCTCAACGTTTAGAGTCAAGAGCCATGGAGGTTTTTGCGTCCCATGGATGACTGTCTTTTTCACGCATTTGTCAATAATATTGAACTACTATGTCGCGTAAACTTGGAGTTTGCTCGTAATAACTATGGACTGCTGCACTCGGTGATGTCGTCCTAAGCCAGCTGAAAAGAAATGCTAGAAAACAGTACAGCTATTATCTGAATGCCCAAACAATAAGTAATACGTTTGTCTCAACGTTTAGAGTCAAGAGTCATGGAGGTTTTTGCGTCCCATGGATGACTGTCTTTTTCACGCATTTGTCAATAATATTGAACTACTATGTCGCGTAAATTTAGAGTTTGCTCGTAATAACTATGGACTGCTGCTCCTTCTATATATAAAGGGGATTAAGCCGGAATTTTATTTCCATTATCTAAAAAAAGTACCTTGTATCTATTTTTAAATGTTCACATTTCAGACCATTAAAACCCTTCTAACCAATAATATAATTTATACAAGTAGCTCACCATACTGGAAAAGTTCCTGATGATTCAATTGACAAGTACAGAATATGTTCATTCAGAAAACTTGAGAGATTTGCCCTGAATATGTTCATTCAATATCTAGCCGTTCTGATGAACATTGTATTTGTTAAGCCAATTTCTTGTATTTATTCTACAGGAGGAAAAAAATCTAGATGTAACAAGAGCTAGGAACACAGGGCTATATATATCTGAATAATGACATAGTAAAAATCGGTAACAAAGCTCGAGAAATAGGAGCTAACTATGTAATTGTTTCGATCTGATGATACTTGTTTCCTTCATAAACCCCTTTATAATCACAGACTGTTTGTGTTCTCTAACCTAACAAAGTAACAATGGAGACAGTACCTCCCTTGCCTTTTCTTCTCTCCCTCTCATTTTTTAAATAAATTAAGCAATACACATATAGTGCAGCATTCATTTGATTGTCCTTACACTGACAATGGTGCATATTCTTGGGATTAGCACTATTACAATATGCACCATTTTTCTTGATTATATCATTTAACACCACCCCACCCCACTCCATCCCACCTTCACCCCACCATCATATTTAAAACATATACTTGATCAATGACTAGTAGAATTCAAAACAGTCCTGGAATTCATTCCAAACATATGCATAAACAGATGAAGAAATTGAAAATGCTGAACTCACGTGCACTGCTATGTGCATGTCCATTCCTTCTGTCTGTGTCATCCACGTATACCTCCAACGCCTATAATGCATAGTACTGTTTGTGATGTGATGAGAGTACCTGTCTTCTAATTTTTATTAACTGTTTGTGATGTATATGTATTATCAAATTATTAAAGTATTTCTCTCATCACATATAAGTTGTTTGCTATGTCTACATGGTCTACACTCTAAGCAAGGTGAAACTTTGACAAGCAATTTCTGTGAAAATTATTGAATTCACTACCAAAAAAAAAAGATTATATGTAAGATGTTTTCATGATGAATCTACTAACCTTAGTCTTACATTGTCATGTATCTAATTCTATAGATATTGGTGGTCGTCAAACATCATTGAAACAATTAGATGCAAAAGAATCCTCAAATGTCATACATTTACAGTTGAATGAAGTATCGTTGAGTCATTACCATTTAATGACATTCTTAACCTAACCGGCAATATTACTCACACTTGAAAAATATTACCTCTGGCTTGAATGTCTTTTTTTCCTCATGAATATATGCCTTCATGGTCACTATAGATCCATTGGCTAGAGGCACATGCATGCCACACTGGTGTGGGAACTGACATGCAGGCTCTCGTCTAATTCCATACTTAATCACAAGACAGACTAGATGATATGGGCATTGGACGGGGATTACATGTCACTACAAAATAATCTTGCTATTACTTAGTTGTATTTTTAGATAAAGATGGTTTGATGTGCATGTGCGCAGGCCACATATAAAGGTAAACTAAATATAAGATTGCATTGAACAAAACTACATGACTGAACAAGTGGGAACTAGCTAGTAGATAATTCAAGTGGTTAACATGATTACAGAAAGAAAGTAACGCCACGATCATTCATATACTAGACAGACTCACTTTCATATGGAAGATCAATGCATGCGTGTATCAGTTAAAAAGGTATATAAGGTGCTTTTTGGAACTTACAAATGCTCCCTTATCTTGTGCAGGAATATCTTACATGTCATTTTATTGTTTACCAGATCTACTTGAAACTTTATATACAGCTACCCATTCTCCGTTTTGGTGCCATGTTTGAAACCCAAAAAAGACAACAAAAACAGCCTTGGCAAGACGGTTAGCAGTTTAAAAGTAGCAATCGGACTCTTATATTGTAAAGAAAGCATGCAATATTGCAGCCTAGGTAGTTGAACTTTCTATGGCTATCCCGTGAATGAAAAAATAGGAGCAACTTGCCCTTCTTTTTTTTATAGGAAAACATTGCATGCACTTGCATCAATCTCACGCATTTCCACCTAGAACATATCTATGTGAGGTTGCAATTCCATGTATTAACAGAATTGTCATATTGTGGGTGAAGAATCAATAATCGTGCGCTGATGAGAACTTCGTTAGGTTCAAAATTAAAATACCCAAGCTTTGTCTATACAAGCAATGTTTCTAAACCAACCTGTGATCAGCTTCACTGCTTGCGCGTACGTTGAAACATCTTGGACGAAAAGTCCATGCTAGAGCATTACACCGTACCTTTAATATTAATTATGGTGAGACAATACAACACGTACGTACTTGGCATGTATGACCTCAAAAATGGTAGGTACTTTTGATTAAGAACGGCAAGGATACTCTGCTAACAAATCCTATACTACCCCTCAATTAAACTATCTGCAATCTACAGTGAATCCTCTTACACATTCAGCAAAACTTTTGGAACTACTACATTCCAAGATCTATGATCTCTTATTGGCAACCAAACACGAATATATCAGCTTAATTTACACCAAAAGGAATTCAGAAATATATATATCACGAGTCTCCTCTAAAGATACAGCGAGTCAACATGTGCGGCCAGGGCCAGGAACCTGAGTACGATAACCATGAATAGAACAGTGGCTAGCTATCTCAACAGTATCCTACATATCTCGAGCCCTTAGGGGGACAATGTATCGTTGCACCATTACTCCTACTTTCAATACCAGCGACGTGACTACACTCGAGGTGTAAATTCTCAAAGAACAGAAAGGGCATAGCACAAAAGATAACTGACCGATCGATCTGAAACAGCAGCGACAGATCTGCCGACCGTGTCACCGTACTGTGCCCTTCCCTCGCCTCGAAATTCCATGCATTGCATTGCTCTCCCCTCGCCACTGCCTCCTGTTCTCTCCCTCTTGGTCAGCTCATCTCTTCCACAACTGTGCCGCCTGTGAATCGCTCCCGAGCTTAACAGTGCCCTGAAAACGAAAGAGGAAACCAGGAACGAGACAGAAGAGGAACAAGTGACTGATGAGCGGTGAATAGATCTGGTCAAAAAAAAACATAGAGGGATCACGGATCCATGCGTCCGGCCGGTAGATTCCATGGACGATTCTGCTGCCATATCCCGGATTCCAAGATCTATCAATGGCACAGTAAAATACCATGTATTTCCTTGCCAAGAAGGGGTAAAAGAAATGTGGTGGTACTTCCCCTAATGGTATAGGGCTCCTCGGAAAAGATGAACGGATGAGCTTCGTACGAGGCCGAGGAAGCAAGAGAGGGAAAAAACAAGAGCAAGTACAGGCAAGAAGCAAGATGAACCCCCCGTTTCGCCGGTTCCATGTTCCATCAATCATCAAATCAAACAGTGCCATGAATGTAAAAAGACGACCGGTGGATCGAACAAATCCAAAGACGGCGAGATCAAAATTCTCTTGCAAAAGAGGATCGATGATGAAACGAAACCTGGTCCGGGGGGCCACTGCACGGAGGCAGCCCGCGCGAGGGATGGAGGCTAGCTAGGTCATGGCGGAGCGGCGGCGCCGGCCGGCGGTGAGCGCGAGCAGCGCCCGACCGTGTGGCACGAGAGGGGGGCCGGAGCCGCCAGCGGATGACAGACAGAGCAGTGAGCACGCGGCCGCGACGGCACATCCGACGCCGGTGCCGTCACGCCCGGCCGTGTGCTCACTCTCTTCTGTCACCACGCGCGCGCGCCACGCCACGCCGGACCGGCCGGCCGGCAGCCGCCACCCCCGCCCGCCCGCGCCGCCGCTCCCTCCCAGTCCCCAGTACCCCCGGCCCGACCACTTGTCGCCGTCCCGGCCACCACGCGCTGCCTCGCTGGCCCCCACGGCCGAGTTGAAGACACGGCGAGAAAGACGCGAAAGCCTGGGGCGTTTTGGCCGCTACCCTGGCGACTGGTGGCGGTGGGGGGTCGAGCGAGGAGGAGCGCGCACCCGGCCGTGCCGATTTATAGCGGGGAGGTGGGGCCAGGCCGCGCACCAGGCCAGGCGTCGTGGCAGGCCGGCTGGACGGACGCTCCAGCTGATCGGGCTCTAGGGTTCGCTCGCTCGCTGCCGGCTGCGGCTGCGTGAGCCCCCCATGGGAGGCGGGATCGGAGCTTGGCAACGGCGAGAGGAGGCAGCTCGATCGGCCGGGTTGCCCGCGTCGATCGGCATGGCTGGGCAGATGGCTAGGCTGGCGGCCGGCGGGTGGGTTACCCTTGCTGGGAGGCGAGGCCGGGGGAATTAGGTGCGCGGCCGGGTGGGGTCTCGCTCCAGGAGATAAGGGTATTAAAATGGAGGGCCAGTAGGGGCTTGACACGGAGCACATGCCCCGGCCCTTGCCTGTGACCTCCGCTAGCGCTAGCTTTTTCCTGCCCCCGCGGCTGCTAAATTCACAAAGGAAACGAGATCGCGCCCGCATTATTACTCACTCCACAATGGAGGACGTGGCCATTTCTAGTCCGGACAGTCGAAAAGGTGATCCAGCTTAACGGGGCACGTTGAAACTGATTGGTAAAACTCTCCCAGCCATGGAATCGCTGGGTAAAGAAAGTTAAACCTCCAGGTTTCTTGGCAAGTTACTGACGATCACGTACTCCTGCTAGAATCCGAGCACTTTGCAGGGCAAGTCAAGTCTACAAGAGCATGAGTCACTACTCACTACAGGAGGGGTGGCGCAAAGGATCAGTGGGGTGGTCCACAGAGGAGTAGTAGCCCGGGTGTTGTGGAAATCTGCGACGCTGGTAGCCATGCCATGCCGATGCGGCAGCTGCAGCGAGCGATATGATATGACAGTACGACGGGGTGTGGTCTCTCTGGTCCGGTCGATCGGCGCCGGCACCGAGGCTGGTGAGGCAGCTGATGAGCGGCATGCCTCCCCCGTGGATTTCTTTTTCTGGGGCGTGCCTGCGACCGCTGCGAGTCCCGAAGCATGCATGCACACCCTGCGCCTTTGCTAACCGTTCCGCTGAGACCAAGATATGCTACCACCAGCGCTACGGCCATAGGCCCGGTACCAGCACAGAATTCGTACCGGTGGTCCATGTCCATGGCACCCGTTTCAAACGCAAGTAGCCAAGTATAATAATTGAGCGTCATCATCGGTTTCGAAAGAAAATAGGAGTAGCAACGATCTTTATGGAAATCGGCAAAAGTTCATGACCTTTCCAAATGGATTAAGACCCCACCTGGGCCAACACGAAGTGTGCTGATGAATCAGAGTAACTCCAAATTCATTTGAATTTATAACTCAGCCAAACTCAGCATTTAACATCCTTTTCAAAAAAAAACTGCATTTAACATGGATTTACTTCCTTTTCGAAAAAAAAACATGGATTTACATTGAGAAAAGAACAACCTCGTCGAAGTGGCAAAAGTTCCCCATGATACCAAAGCAACATTTTCTAAAAAGGCAAAATCAGCTCGGCTGATCGATTAAGATAGAGAAAAAATATATCATGGTTTATCAACATAACCATAAAACAAGAACAAGATGAAACAAACACTGGCATACTGCTAAAATTAGATAGAGTGGGTCAAAATTACTCGCTAATTATACTCCCAACAATTAATAATTATGTTATTAATTGTTGTTACCTAGGTAACAGGCAATTTGCATCTAAGATCGTAAATTAATACTAATAGTTACTAGCCAGCTAATAGATTTAACTACAACTCTAACCACGGCTGAAGATTGGAGAAAATAGCAATTTCAACTTATGCGCAGGTTGGCTAAAGTTCATTATTCCGATAGAGCCGCCTAGTCGCCTAGATAGCCACCTAGGCGACATAAAGTTGAGTTGGAGAACTGGCTCTTGTTCAAATCTATTACCATTAGATAAACTTAACTAGGTGTCTAGTGGTGTAATGCCTCTAAACTGATTATAAAACAAGGGAAAATTTTAAATTGACACATAAAACACATCAAGTTTGCTTCAGAGCATAGAAACTTCATATAATTTTTTATGTATATAGCAACTTGATCGTTTAAACTTTAGGGATAAGAAGTTCATGAATTCAGTATGAGTTTACCTGCTTTCAGCTTAGACATCTATAATATACAAATTACCTAAAGGGTGTTTTTAAAAACTACAGCTATATTTCCAATATCTCCTAAATTTGTTTTTTTAAAGTAATAATGTTCACGCGAAAGAGAGTCAACAACCTACTTGGTTTGTTGCTTAATTACAGGCTTTAAGTACATGACAAATGCCAGTTTTCCTCCCATTGATACCCCATCTAAATATTTCTTTTAAAGTCAATTGCAAGTTGTGGAAGTTTGGAAATATTTAAAGCAATAGTGGAACTATAGTAGTAGTTTTTTCTTGTTTATGGAACTAACAAAGTTGAATTTGACACCCCAAAAACCTCACAGATTAGATCTCCCTGACTAAAGGGAGAGAAACTCAAGCCACCTATGTACTGCGACTTCATGTCCGATAAAAGATCCCCTATAACAGCATGATGCTTGCATGACTTCTAATGTAGTACTCCCTCCGCAATGGTAAAGAAAGCCATTTAGGACAGCGACACGGTCTTCAAAACACAACTTTGACTACTTATTTCTATAAAAATATTTATCGAAAAGTAATACATGTATACTTTTATGAAAGTATTTTTTAAAATAAATCTATTCATATGACATTTATAATTTCAAACTCAACAACTTAAAAGTTATTCATGATTTATATTTCCAAAGTTTGACTCAAACCTTGTCCTAAACGGCTTTCTTTACCAATACGGAGGGAGTATAGTATAGTCCGGATGTGATATTTTGTTTTATTTCACGGTCCAAGAGGATGTGTGGATGCCATAAATGTATGAGTGCGTTTGTACTACACGCTAGAAGTTAAGCCATGCCATATTCGTCGTGGGACAATAATGGAAGCCACGGGAAGAAAGAATTCCCACATGAGCATGTCTGACTGCCGAGAAAAAAAATGCAGGGAGTCGAATTCCCTTTTGTTTTCAGGGGCACACCCAATGCTTGCGGGGCGATGTCAGCTAAGCCTCGCCTCTCGCACGTCACGCGCTAGCGGAATCCGGATTCGCCTCGTACTCCGCCGCTCTAATTTTACTCCCCCGATCGACGCGCAGCATCGCATGCGCTCACCCCTCCCGACCAGTCGAGCGTCCGAACGAAAGCATGCTCGCATTTGTTAAACTCAGCACGCACGCACGCTTTTCTGTGGTCCAGTTCGCGCTGTGAAGCTGTGTGTACTGTATATATGCTGTGCACGGTACGACCAGGTCCTCCAATCAGAGGTGAAAAGCAGGCCGCTAGAGATCGATGATGGCGTGTACTTATATATCTATACAAGGGCAAAATAAAACCGGTACCACCGGTCCTCAGCAACAATATATGTTCAGTGGAACTGTGGTGTGTGTGGTCCCTCGAGCATTTGAAACATTTCTGCACACACGCACACGCCGTCACGCACTAACCAGGCCAGCAGCTACAGAGCTAGTTTACCCTCCTGACTCCTGAGCCCCCCCTGACCGCGACGACGGCCATGTCTTTGAGATAGATTCCGCGCGCAGTACCGGCACGCAAGCGTACACACGCACAAAATAAAAGGCAGCTCCATCCAAAGCGTGTCCCGGCCCGTACGGCGCCACACGCACGCACCATCCATGATCCAAGCCTAGGCCTAGCCACTGGTGGTGATGGCGATCGATGGCCCCGGGCGCCGACAGGTGTGTGCCTCGGCCGACCGATCGGCGCGCGGGCCGGCCGCGCCGGGTGGTGTGTGTGTGCCTGTGTGGTGTAGGATGGGCGCCACGGTCCCCGGTCTCTCTCGCGCGCGCCCCCGGCTAGCGCCAGTAGGGGTGCGATTGTTTGCCCGCATGACCCCCCATCCAGGCTCCACGCATGCAACGTAGGTTAGTTTGGTTGCCTGGGCTGGCTACTGGGGCTGGCCCGTGGGATGCAAAAGGCAGCCTCGAGCCTGGCTCCCGGCGTGCGCCCGAAACCCTCGTATCTCTGGAGCCAGGCTCGCGCGGTGCGGCGGCGAGCGCGAGCGCGGGAGCGGCGAAAATATGCCCATTGCCAGTGATGATATCTTTTGCTATGTATTTATCTGCTAGTGTTTGTACTTTCACTTACTTGTTTGCATTTAACTGAGCATATGCCCATTGCCAGGGATGATATTTTTGTTATGTGTTCATCTGATAATGCTTGTACTTTTAATTTCACTTATTTGTTTGCATTTTGTATCATTTTCTCATGTTTATCTACTCTTTTGAAAGCTATGTCATGATATGTAGTTTAAGTCGGGCGCCAAATTTGCATCTTCTCTAACTGGGAGGAATGTCATGCTCAAGTGGTGATTCAGGAGAGCTTGTTTCAACAAATACAAATCTAGAGCAGAAGCTGAGGCAGCATTCTATGGAAAATATGAAACCAAGTTGGAGCCTATTGTACCTAAAGTCAAGAAGAAGGAAGAAGGATTATGAAAAAAACATATAGTTCTCCTAGTTCAATCTGTAATAATACTAGTTCTTTTAGTTATCATGTTTATTCTAGTCTTAATCATCAGTTCATTAGTTTACAAATTGATGTAACATTCAAATACTGCTGATAACTTCACCAGACCTGTGGTATTGCATGAGCTGCTGGTAACCTCACCACTTGAGCCAAGAGGTGACTGCACCAAGCTGCATGCAACCAACCAAACAAACATCTCTTGCATCCTTCATTTGAACTTCTCATACATGCATGCAACCAAACACTGGCTCAATCTGGCCTGGCTTACCTCATTCAGGCAACCAATCAAGCCCCTATTGCATGTGTGGAGCCGGGCCTGGTTCCTTGGTGCGAGCCTGGCTGGGCACATCCTGAAACCAATCACGCCCTAGAGAACTCGGCGGATCGGGGGCCGCGGCCGCGGCCGTGCACGCGCGTGCACTGTGCCCAAGCGTACGTACCGCGCCGCTCGTGCTCCACACTGTAGCGGGTGGTACTTGTCACTTGTGACATTGCCATCACATGACGAGGCGGTCGGCCGGACGCGTCGGGCCCGGGGGGCTCCGATCCGGGATCTGGCCCGGCCTGCCGCCCCGTCCGGCGGCTGTGGGCTGTGGGAGTAGCTAGCTGCTAGGAGTACGGTCATGTCTCGTCAGGTGGTACCTGCAGGGTACGTACGGGCAAGTCACGTCCCTCTCGTGGATCTACCCGATCGGCTCGTGCGAACGCAGTGGATTGGTTGGTTGGGTGTCCAAAGTGGAAACCGGGAGATGTGTAGTTTTGGAAAAGGTCTCAGATTCAGGTTAGGTCGCTGCGAGCAATTTTTTTTTCTTTTCAGATATACGCGGGAGAGATGTATATATACCTTTATATAAAGCTTAAAGGCGGAAATATGAGAAGTTCTGAACATCTGCATCTTTTTGTGACTACAAATTCTGAACCACTGCTGCTTTTGAAACGGAGGGAGATTCTGAACTTTGTCGTTGGTCAGCTTCGGCTCTCTTCATATCAAAGCCCATAATGCATCGACTGTTTAGTTGTTGGCCCAACCCAACTAACTCGGGTGCGCGTTCGGGTAGCTCTTCTTCAATGCCTAAATCATTGTCACTGGGCTTAATTCTCAGTTAGTCTGGGCTCTGCGATGCTGATCGTCGTATTAGGCCTGTCGAGCAGGGGGATTTGGATGTACTGTAATAATAACCAGCTCGTATAATCAATAACAAAGTGGCGTGGTGATGCGTCAGAGAATGGACCCGTCACCCATGTGATGCCTTGGCCCATCACCGGTCCGGTCCAGTCCTCCATCACACGAGTGGAGTGCAAGCTACGCAGAAATGACCGTGAAACTCTAGGGTGTGGGTGGATCACGACACGAGATCGACATGGAGCAAAGCCTTCCAGATATCGCTCTCCAGTGGCGCCCCCTGTCCCCTGTGCTTGTGTGCTCCTATGATTGGTTGCCCCAAGTGGGTGTCACGTATGCTCGTGCTCCTGCTCCTGCTCCAACTATTTCAGCTGTCCGCGAGGTACACCGCCTACTCGACCCCAATTCTATACTTGGCAGTTCAATTCAAGTACTACTGAGTCACTGAGATAACAGGTTCAGCTGTTCAGTCAGGTTTCACCTCAAGCCAAGCATTCGTGCACCAGTTCAATTTCAGACGCCGATGCTGTAACCAACACCTCTCTTTGATAAAATCACAGTTAAGTGAACCAATGAACAGGATCCACGATTGGGCATTGCTGGAGCACTTGTATCCTAATATCCGGCGTCGCAACATATTGGAGGAACAATCAGCATAGCCTGTGCCGCCCATCGTTTCTGCTACGCTCGGCGATGCGCAGAATGCTCCGTCCCTGTCACGGAACGGGGCCAGATCATTTCGTCAATCATGATATATATATCCAGACAAGTACCGGCGCTACCGAATCCAAAACAGCAAAAGCTCACCCGATCGTTCCGTTCCACTGGTTCGGTTTTGGTTCCCCCAGCTCCAGCGATGCCCACTCGCTTCGTCTCCACTGACGAAGAACAGAGCAGAAACCATGTTGCTACAGAATGGTTCTGATCTGAGGTCATTTACAAGAAGGAAATCTGATATGCATACGGATAAATAGATGACTAGATCGTCGCTTCGACATCATTATGCGAGCGATTATGAGCGACTGTATTAAATACTGCAGAGAGCTGCCGTTAGGACGTCACTAGTTTGAAAACGCAGGCTTAGCTGCAGAGAGGGGCTCACATGAACCGACATCGTTCAGAGAGGAACCCATGTGTGATGATTTCAGACAGAACAACTGAATTTGACGCTTGCTACAAAGAGCAACCAAAATTCAGTACAGTCATTGCAGAGAACAAGGGATCAGAAAGCGGTCGGACAGATATTCATCTATCTTTTGTGTTGCAGAGTTTAGGTACACCCAACCATTTCTCTAAGACCAAAAGTTACGGAGGAACCATTCTGATTTCTGAGCATTTCTTTCCTGTGTTAAGTGCACACTTTGCACGTTGCAGTGCAATGTGCAAGAACGAAATGTGAGGTACAGATCAAGTCACGAGTACACAGCAAACAAGCGCGCCGGAGTAAACTGGCGGTCAGATGATCGGTGGCGGCGGCGTCTCCCAGACGTCGAACACGTTCTCCTCGTTGTGCAGGGCGAAGAGCCGGTCGCCGCCGATCGAGAAGTCGCAGATGGCGCCGCCGTGGCTCCGCCGGAGCGTCGACGTCAGCACGTACTCGGGCCCGCTGAACACGGAGATGCTGTCGTTCATCGACGAGAAGAGCTGCCCGCCGTGCGTGGCGAGCTTCGGGTAGCAGCTCTCCTCACCGGGCACCTTCCGGTTCATCAGCTTGCTGCGGGAGCTCCACCTCACGCCGCCGGCGCCGCTACGGAGGTCCAGGAAGCCCAGGTCGTCGTACTGGTTGATCACGCAGACGGAGCGCTCGTCCTCCATGGCGATGGCGTGGAGCACGCGCTTGTCGTCGAGCGACGCGGCCGCACCGGCGTCGGACCAGGACCAGGCCACGTCCTTGGCCCGGAAGTCCAGCAGGCCGATGAAACAGTTGTCCGCCTTGGGGAACAGCGTGGCCACCATCAGCGCGTTGGCGGCGTCCAGCCACTGGAGCTTGTCGGCGTCGCCCATGGCGCAGCCGGGGGGCTCGTAGAAGAAGTCGGCCTGCTCGCCGGTGGCGCGGTCCCAGACGCCGATGCCGTACTCGTTGAGCCGGCCCTTGCAGCTGGCGAAGATGCTCGAGTCCTGGTCGAACGCCAGCGCGCCGGCGGTGAAGGACTTGACCTGCTGGTCGTGCGCGACGCGGAAGCGGTGCCGGAGCTCGCCGGAGACGGCGGAGAACGCGGCCATGCCGCCGTCGCACTTGCCCAGGCGCTCGCGCGCCGCGACCAGGAGCGTGGCGGCGTCGAGGTAGGCCGCGTCGTTGACCTGCGAGTGGTCGAGCGAGACCGGGCGGCGCTCGTCGAGCATCCAGTTGTACACGCGCACGGCGCCGCCGTGCGCGACGCAGCACCCGCCGTCGGGCGCGGCGCGGATGGCCGTGCCGTCCCCGGGCGCGCGCCCGGGCACGGACGCGGCGAGGCGGAGGCGGTCGCCGTCGAACGCGCCCCACCGCGCGGCGCGGACGTGGTCGAGGAGGCCGTAGTAGAGCGCCTCGCGGTAGAGGAGCTTCTCCGGGAGGTGCGGCGGCACGTGGAGGCTGCCCGTGCGGAGGAGGTCGAGCAGCACCGCGAAGCACGCCGGATTGCGGTCGATGAAGTACTCGGCCACCCCGCCGCCCGAGGAGGGGGAGGAGGAGACGTTCCAGGAGGAGTCGAGCAGCGCGCCGAGCATGGAGTCCCGGCCGGCGTTGGCGAGCGTGGTGGTCGTCGTCTCGAACACCTGCCCGCCCACGTTGAACCGCACGCGCCCGCCGGCGGCCATCATCGGCGCTCACCAAAGATTAAAGAACCGATCTTCACACCGTCCCAGCTTGTCGTGGCATCCGGCTCCCAATCTCCGATCGATCCGGCGGGGATCGAATTGCGGTGCCGGGCTGTGGCCTCCGCTGCGCTGTACCTGGCAGTTGGGGAGGCCGCGGATTGGGCCAATCACTGCTGCCCGCGCCTGTACGAGGTCGCGGCGTCTCTATACGAGCGAGTAGCAACAGGTTAGTTGGATCGCTGCATCGGCCTGATTTATGGCGTAACGGCAGCGCGGAGGCGGGGGGCGAGGGGGAGGAGACGGAGGCCGGCACGGAGGAGGCGGGTGGGGACGGGCAGGTGGTAGTGGGGTGGTGTCGCTTTGACGTGAAGACGGCGCTTGATTGGGAGGACAAGTCCCCGGTAGCCACCGCAGCGTCCGGGGTCGGGTTCCTTCCTGGCTGTTTTCCCCATTTGGGGCCAGCGTCTGAAACTCCTAGGGACAGAAGATCAGCACCTAAATTTTGGTGACGTTTGTAATTTTGCTAACTTATTGTATTAGTCAACGATTCATCTCGAGGAACAAAGGTTACGAGGGGGGGAGAGCAAGTCAAGTCGTCACTGTGAATTAGATAGAGTCCGCCACGTTGACGTGGGAGTCAGGATATCCTATCGCGCGGCCGGCATGTTAGCTGCAACCGTGCAACCGCCCGAACGTGGCCACCGACTGGCCGGGCGCGCAAAGTCACGCACAGCACTGACTTCACCTCACGTCGTCGGGGACTCGCGGTACGTTGCCCCCAGCCCGAGTGGCGGACGCGCTCTACGAGTCTACGACTACGAGACCTCGGGCGGTCGGGGTTCTCCGACCGGAAGTCAGCCTGCCCTCTCCAATCATCGGCGCCGGCGGAATCTTCCGGCCTCGTTTCGCGCGGCCATTGCCCATTGCCGTTTTCTAATCCCGCGCGCTGACCTGAAGAACCCCGTGTCCCGTGTCCGTGCCTGCCTCCTTTTCCACTACCCTGCTCCTGCTCGCGGTTCGGTCGGGGTTCGTGGATGGAGACGGCGCGGCGGCCGTACCAGCGCCGCAGCGCGTTTGTTCTGTTCTGCACGGGTTGTTGAGTTGGGGCCTTGGGGGACTCCTAGCGGCGGATCCCCGGCTCCCGGTGGCTGGTGCCACAGCTTTCCGGCAGGAATGGCCGGCGCTTCGAGGAAGGTTGTGGGTACGATTGCATGATCACTCCTGTGGTTCCGGATATCGTGATGACTGAATTCATCATCATGATGTGCGACAGGCGATGGTCCGCTCGCGATCGTCTGGCGGCCACGGGCGTACACAAAAACCCGACGTCCGGACATGGCCGGACCAAAAGGAAAATAAAAGAAACAAGCCTTATGAAAGGACGGCGTACGATTACAAAGAAGCACCACACGAGGAACACCAAACTTTGGAAAGGACACGCGCGCACGCAGATGCAGTTCATGACATGAACAAAACCTCCCCGTATCCCCTGGTGAATGTTCACGGATCAAACAAAATCGTTTTTTTTACAAGAAACATATCATTGATAACTTAACAGCAAAAAGCTGTTAGAACCATTACAGAGTCAATGGTTACAAGCTGGAGTGCACTCAAGAGTGGGCACCCAAGAACATGACTAGGATTGGTACAAGAACGAGAGAAGAAAAACTGATTTGAGCGTAAGATAGCAAGACCTTGCCTTGCCAGTAAATCAGCCATTGAATTTTGATTTCTTCTAATTCGGTGAACCTTGCATCTTGTACCTGTCAAAGTCGAGGAGGCAGATTGAGTATATGGCTTAATTCTCCAGTCCGGAGGATTGGAGAGATGAGAGCCATTGATGAAGTTTACTAGAAGCTGATTATCAGAGAAAAGGTGAACATTGTTGAGATGCATCCTGTCCAACAAGGAGGCTGCAAGCGCAAGAGCTGCATATTCTGCCATCAGAACCGAGGAAGAAGCCTGCAATGCAGCTTTGATAAACATACCTATAGGGGGGTTAGTGGCAGAATTAACAATGAAAATACCAATGCCTGCTTCTCTTGGGACATTTGTAGGCAGATCCGGCAAAGTGGAGGCATCAATATAGCACTTGAAGCCCTGCAAAGAAGAACGAGATTCCACAAGAAATTTATCCAACACAGTCAGCTGGGGAGTGTTGATGGGATGGAGGTCTTGAGGGACTCCAGGATGTGTACTATCTCCCAATGCAGAAAGATGGGATTGCATGTGGGATTCTGCCGCCTTGGTAACCTGAAAGGAAGTCCAAGATTTTCTTTG